>CM036583.1:9420000-10020000 GCA_020745775.1 Theristicus caerulescens
CTGTAGCACAGGGCTGGAGTCAAATACTGTGACTGGACTTTTTTTTTCATGGATTGTATAATTTTATGACTGTCAAGATGAACAAATAATTTGCAATGAATAATTTATCCAACAGATTTTGATTCTTTTGCAGCTTGCTGAATATCCATGAGCAGACCTCAATTTCAGCTGGCTTATTTATTGTTTGAATTTATTTGACGTGTTCCCCCCTTCTTCTTTTTTAAAAAAACACTATCAACTGATCAGAGACAGCTCTTGAAAAAGTTTGATAGTCTGCAGTTGAAATTAGTTGTAGCAGCCATGAATCAGTGGGTGGACAGTCCAACGTGTAGAAATTTCACTTGAGCAATTTGGAATTAATTCTCAGACCTTTTACAGACTTCCAATGTGACCTTGGTCAAGGAAATTGGCAACAATGTTGCCACTAAAAAGCTGTCCCTAAGCGACTAATCCAGGGTCTGAGATAGGGAGGAACACAAGAATGGCAAGGCTGGGTCAGCCCAAACACCTGCCTTGCCTGGTATCCTGTCTTTGATTATGGCCAAGAGTACATGCCTAAGAAAAAATATAAAATCAGGGCAAGCAGGCAGTGATTCTTCCCTAAAATATTCATCCCCATGATTTGTAGTTCAAAAGATCCCTGAGCCAAAGGCAGTGTCTTTCTCTTTGGTAGCCCTTGATGTATTTTTATTTCACGTTAGGGGCGTGAACCTGAGGCTGGAGAGGACATTGGCCTCCGGTGTAAATTCTGTGTTTTATTTTATCACAGACTACCTGGGTTACCTTGATATAGTCAATTAGGGTGAGATTTATTTACCTTACCTTACTTAACATTAGCTATTTAAAAGACAGAGCTCAGTGTGAGGACGGGGAGGTGTTCAGATGCTGTGGTTAGGGGACCACCATGAACCCCTAAGCCAGATGAGACTGATGACTTCCTAGGAGCATCGGGGTGCAGGCAGAGCTCCACTCATTACAGCAGGAAGGATGGTCCCCTCCTCCAGAGATTTTGATTATCCTCATGTCAGGGGTACACAACAAGTAAGTGGAACAAACAAACAAGGCGAGATAACAAACTGAACAGTACTGAGAGGGAACACTGAATCCAGGATTATGTCTGGCTTTGCTCATGAGAGGCAGCAGTGTTTTGAAGGCACCGAAGCAAAAGGTAGATTTTAATTCAGGTTCTTTCCATATGCAGACTGTCTGCTGAGATGAAGGAGGTATTTTAATCCCCTGGGAGCAGAGTTATCAAATTGGCTGGATGGCTCCCTCTGTCACAAACAGCACATTTTATGCAATGTACCCACACTCTGATCTGTTAGGGTAAATCAGCTTTTCCTTCTCTGATGTTGTGTGCGGTTTTGCATAGTCGGGTGGAGGGAAGGAGGGAGGAATGACCCAGGTGGACACAGATGTAATACGCTTTCTTGTCCAAAAGAGGGGAAGAACTGCTTGTGAACAGGTGGAATTGAATAACACTTGATGTTAGATGTCTACGCTGGCTGTTAAGGGTAGCCCTGGGAGCTCAAGACCAGGAAATCACCCTCTGTGCAGATAATGAGCCTGCAAGAATGGCCTAAGGTGTGTCAAGTATGCTCCACTCACACTGCACAAGACCACACATGCCCAGGGATACCTGGAGGGTTAGTGTGCTACCAGGCAGGCCCAAACAAACTCTCCACAGGCAGGCAGTCCACAGGAGGTGGAGTATGCCATGTTTCCTGCTGCTCCAGATGGTGCCCTTTCAAAGTAATGTAGATGTAGCCACTGAGGTCCTGCCGAGAGACAGCCCTCTCCTGCTGGGCAGCTGTACATAAGATCGGCAGTGCTTTCCAAAGAGCTTGTGTGCAGGCCAGTCTGTTCTCATGCTAGTCAGGAGGGGTTGTTATCAGCCCCCTCCCTGGGAGCGGGGTCAGTTTAGCATGGGGTGCTTTTGGGAAAGAAAATGGCCCTGCATGTCTCAAAGTGTGAGATCCTGTCTTTCAGGGGGTCTGTTTTCACAAGCTCACTCTTCCCTTTCCTCAGAAGGAGGAGGGAAATAGCAGATTTTATTGTTGTCTTGGGGCAGAATTGTTGGGGGGGTTTTTTGAGGAGTAAATGCAGGGGTGAAAATACCAGCCATTGTTCTTTCTGTCCTTTCTCCACTGACGGCAAGGGGGACCATCTGCGCCAGAGCCACAGCTGGAGATCTCCAGTGTGAGGTCATTTTCAGACTCACTGCAGGCTGAGCTGAGATCAGAGATGCCAAACTGACTGCATTTTCTGCTCCCTTCCCTCATCTTTCTGGACTCCTGTTTAGTTTTCATTTAAGATCTCAACAGGCTAGAATAACTCAAGTGTCCACAGGACTTCCCTCTACACCCTTCTTCTCCCTAGACTATGTAAGATCTCCCTTGTTATTCTTCCTCTTATGTTTTTCTATCTATAATGAGTACTGTTATGCTCAGTGACCCAGTCATCCCTCCAGTACAAGAAGGATCTTTTCTTCCAGGCTAGTGTATTTTTTTGGGAGGTTGTCTTGATTCAGGTGAAAGTGTTTGTGGACTGAATCTATCAACTACTCAGTGTTGCTCAAATTACTTTCAAAAAGTAATTTGTTGCTGATTCCCACATCCAAAAACTTATTGTCAATCTCATGTTCTTGGTGACTGTCTCAGCAAAAGATAGTCACGTATCCAAAATTAGAACCCGGCTGTTGCAAACTCTGGGGAAATAAACCTGAGGTGCAAATGAAAAAGAGGTTTTTAGAGACAAATATAGTCTGTTTTCAGTGCTCTCTTTGATGACTTGGTAGAAAGCAGTCTTCAAACTTTCTGGCCCTTCAGCAGCACTTCTAAGCAAGTTAAGCACTGCAGGTGACATCCTTTAGTTTTTCTCCCCACTTCTTTCAGATTTAAAGACATGGTCTCATTTGCCCATGAACAATGTCCAGCAGATACCAGGGGATCTGACACAGGGATGATTATAGGTATGCTAATAACAGGGTTTGGTGGCATTTTCTGCCAATCCAGTTGGGGCAGGTTTCATCATCCGTGATTTAGGTGTCCTAAAAGCCAGATGCCTAATCTGGGCTAGCCATGCCAGGCTTTCCTTACAATTGATACAGAAGAACAGGCACCTCCAGAGGTCATTTCATTGCAGCCAAAGATAAGTGTGTAAGAAAAGCCAGATGAATTGCCCTCAGGAAGTGTTTATATATCCAAAGTAACCATAAAGGAACTCTAGGATGACCAGCTTAGACATTTAACTTTTAAACTTCTTCAGTTGGAGAAGATCAATCCCACACTTTATTGCAAAGGCTAGTTGTCAAAACCAAAGCAGTTCAAGGCAAAATGTTGGTTTCGGCACATCTCCCCAGTATCAAGAGATACTTTGGTGGAAATTGTGCAAATTTCTTGTTTCAGTATTTAAATATATATATTTATGCTTGAATTGGCTCTGGTTGTTGAAGAAGGTACTAGGCTATTGCACTAAAAATGTACTAGAAACGTGAAATGCAGGCAAAGCTGCAGGGAAAAAAGGGTTACCATAAAAAGGGAAAAAATGTAAAATGTTAAAATCATAACACGGCATTCTGGTATTCACATAATTATGGAGATGGAAAGTCTCAGTCAGCCTAAGCTGAGAAAGGGCTTTTTCGTGTTCCTCAGTTTAGTTCTTAGAGCAGCAGTTTAACAAAAATATTACACCTTTGACCCCAATTCAGAAAAGGGAAAAATTTTTGAAATTTCTAGAATTTACCACATTCCTAATTTTCCTGATTTTCCTTGAAAGTTTTCTATATTCACACAAGATAGCAGGCTCACTGCTTTACAGAACATTTCTGGATAGATACCTTAGGTGGGCATTACAGATAGATGATGAGTATTTCTTTCCATCGGTGATACAAGTTTTCAAATAAAATTAGGTTTTTTGACCACACAAGATTAAGGAGTTTTTCTGAAAATCACACTTATTTTCTGGAGGAAGGGAAATGTCTCCTCCACAACTGTCAGGCACTTTGCTGGAAAAACTTGGCCATTAAAAGGTTGGGCTTCGACTGAAAAAACATGAGTGAAAATGGCAAAAACATGTACATGGAGTCTGAGCTGAGGGAATTGCAACAGTGAACTGTAGAGCTGAAGCAATGTAGGTCCAAGGTCCCTCACGCTTAGCTCATGACGCCAGCATGCCGGAGGCATTTAAGTGTATCACAAGGGCCGACAGGGAGGTAGGAAAAATGCCTTCCCTTCTACTTTCGCCTTAAAAGCCAACAGGTCATTATTGCTCCGCTGATGTCAGTGCTGGGAGGAAGCAGAACGAAAACCCTGCTCAAGGGCAGTGCTCAGCTCTCTCTGCCACAGCCAAAGTCCAGCTCCGTCTGTCCTCCCAGCGAGCATCCTCCTCGTCATTTAAAAATCACAAGTATTAAAATGCATCTGTGGCATTTACACTGCCATATCCATCCATCACAGGGAGTCAGGGGCCATTGATAGTACTGATTGGCTTAATCTCTCTGATAATGAAGAGCAGACCCGTGAGCCAGTACCAAAAATAAAGATGGTTCTCATTTACAGAGAAGCAGCTAAATTTGCAAGGTAAAAAGTGTATCGGGTGAAAAGCAGAGCAGACTTTTCCATGAGGAATCGTCCAACTATATCTGCTCTTTTGCAGGTGAAGGAGGTGCTGAGATGGATGAAGGTCCCTGTTAGCAGCTGCACAATTGCAGCTCCTGTAAACGTCAGTGCACCCTGCAGAAAACAACCACAGGATTAGGCCCTCCAGGAGAGATATCAACAGATCTCTTTGCCCCAAATGCCAAGATATTTAATATAAGCAGAATATGCTGTGGGTTTCGGCCTGATCCAACAGACTGACCCAAAATTACTGTTGCTATTTTCATTTGCTGTAGGTTTCTTGCCCCAGAAGAAGCCCCACTCCATGCAGCTCTAGCTTCATGGTTGTACATTTCTGCTGCAAGCCTATGTTCAACGAGGCAAGCATGGAGGTATAACATTTGAGGGGGAATTAACATAGCTTTGAGGCTAAACAGGATTTATGTCAGTCAAATTAAAGGGCAGTAGGAAACTGCCACCTCCTGACCCCTTACAGACTCTGTCCCATAACGAAAGCTGCCCTTGGTTTTCTTTTTACTGGTCAGAAAATGTGGTACCTTTCTCAGACAGGGCAATTTTGTCAGCCTCACAAGAAAACCACTATTCTGAGTTGTGCTTTTCTTGCACGCTTAAGGAAACATGCTATTTATGTTTCCAAAAATGTGGAAGTACCTACATGTATGTACCTTGCCCAGTATCATCTCCCCTGTATAGGAAGAAGCATAAGATTGGCCTTGTTCCAAATCATGTTGAACACACCACCTGGAAGGAACAGAGACATCTGGAAAATCATTCCACAATCTCTGAGGAAATTACAGGAGAAATACCGGATGATTGGAAGAACAGCCCTTTGTGGGATTCTTACTTTATCAGCCAATTTCACTTAGATTTTTTTTTCCTAAGTAGCATATGTTCAGAACTTTAATAAGAAATCTTTGAGTTCTGGGGGTTTATTTATTTGTTTATTTAATTTTCCTTATAAATGAAAAAAGTTTTAGAAATTTCACAGGTGGCAGGGCAAGGGGTGGGGAAAAGAAGAGAAAATATCCAATAGTTCACACATTACAGTGCAATAGTGGGAAGGATTGCTCCCTCGCCTGGCACATGGAGCAGATTCACTGAACCCATACCAAGGCTCAGTGTGCCTGGACTGCAGCAGATCTGGTTGCAGAAGGAAGAATCCTTGGTCTATGCTTCCCAAAGTCCTCCTGCAGACAAGCAGGGTTGTTTCAAAAACCAAGCAGAGATACCTCTGGTAGGAACGAAGGTGTAGGTAAAGCTGAGCCTCTGTGTGCCCATGCAGAGCATTGACTGCAGTATCCTCTGGATATGGGGGAATGAGGGAAAGAGAGCATCATTACATGAACTGTACTTCTAATATCCATGCAATGCTTCTGATATAGAGCTGGTCTATCCTCTTCTGTTGTGTTGCAGTTCTTATACTTTGGGCTATAACCCCAGCATTGGAGTTATATACTCCTCCTGGCTCAATTTCCCCTCTAAATCACCATCTAAAACATAAAAAGTGCCACAAGGTACACATGGACAGCACAGGAGGAGACCCCAGACTGTGTCAGCCCAAACTGCTCTCTCATATCACTAGATTTGATAGCATAGCAAGAGGCAAGGAGGGACAAATCCAGCCTCACAGCTTCATCAGAATGCACTTGCTATTCAGTGTTTCATTTTTTTTGTAATTAGAGGAGGTGTGCAGGAGTGTGGAGGATGCAGGATGACAAGAGATAGATCCCAGTTCATAAACATCTTGAACATTTGGAAGCTTTTAAGCAGCTGCTATGCTGGCAAAGTATTTCTGAACCAGCCACCTGCATATGTTTTCTGGTTTTATTAAACTAAGCTCCAAAGATGAGAAGATACAGGTGGAAGCTTTGATCTCCATCCTTTTCCCCACCTCCCCTTGTGTGTTTTAATCCTAATCTGTATCAACAAAGATGAGTCGCTTCTTTAACACATGCAGAAATTACATTGAGGCCTATTGAGGACAAACGACAAGCTTTGATTCTATAATCAATTGCTAAGAAATTCATTAGTGCCAGCACAGATCTTTTCTGCAGGAGGAGCTCTCCCAATGGACGAGCCTGCATCAGAAGAGCTCGTGAGCAGCCGTTCTCTTCCATTACGCTAGGCTTGTTCCTGTACCGGGGAATAGCCCCTTCCCTGCCTCCATCTCAAGGAAGAAAAGCTCAGGAGCTCGAAGGCTGAACACTTGTCTTCACTACTGACTGCCCTTCACAGCCCCTCTCTCTTGCTGTCTTTCAGTTTGAACATGAACAGACAGCCCGACTACTCTGGGGTAATTAGAGACTTGTAAAACAAGTGTAAGGATGATGCTCAGGAGTAAGTGCCCTTATGGACAAAGCATTCAAAAGGAAGTACCTACTTTTCTCAATTTGTGTTTTGGGCCAAAAGAAATTACCAGATTTTCAGACTGTGTTAAGCACCCGTCAGTTTCCAGGCATTTCTTTGAAAATAGATGGGGATACAGTACTGTTAAATATCAGGGACAAACCTTTCAAAAATAATTCTGATTTAATTACCTGCACCTTGAGTTCATCTGTAAAATTTATGTTCTTTTTTTTGTTTGCAATCCCCCTTTAGTTATGTGGAATTTATATTAAAAGAAACCAAACAAACCAAAAACAGAAAGAGAGAGAGAGAGCACACATCCCACCAAAACTCACCTGATACTTATCTACTTAAATCACTTAAGCACTTCATCCTATGTATCTCTAATGGAATTAGGTACCCTCTCTGTTAAAGATATTGGTTAAGATAGACACGTTAGCCCTCCTCAGCCACTTAGTTAAATATGGGGAATTGCACAGTATTTACCTTAAATGTCCCCTGGCAATAATAGTTAAACTCTACTCTTCCCATTGCTGTTGTGTGGTGAATAGCAGAGGAAACATTAGCTGGGGTCATGGAGACATCTGAGGAAGCCAAGCCATATAAAATGTACGAAATTGACAACGATCTCCACCTGGGAGGCCTTATTTTAGACTTCATTCTGCACTTAACAGTAATACAATTTAGCAGACTTTCTGCATTGTGTCTATTCAGCTTGCCTCAAGATTTACCTGAATATTCTGGTATCTGCTGGTACCGTTTCTGCTAGACTCACACTGATGTTCTGGTTTGTGCATTTTTCCTCCAGTAACTTGAATAAATTTCTGGCATGAAATTCATGTTATACCTCCGTATCTGGAGCAGGAGTCACTCTTTGGAGTGAGGAGTCTGGATCTTTCCATTAGTAATAGAGAGAGATTGCATGGTTCAATTTGACTTTACTCTAAATTTTCAGGTATTTGGTACTAGGTGAAATGCATCCCAGAGATTCTCACTTAAGGAGCTTGGAGATTACTTTAAAGCCCAGTGAGGACAAGGGAAAGACTACATTAAACTTTGATCTTAGCCCTCAGCAAATTCAAGCTTCAGTTGCCTTCTCCAAGTTGTCCATCACTCTCACAAATACCTCCTCAAACCTGAACTATATTCATGGCACAGTAAAGCAACCAGGTGCCATATCCACCCTCAGTGTTTTCAGGGGACACATTTTGTACTAGCAGCAAGCACGGACACCTACTCCAAGAGAAAAGAGGATCCCTTGGTTTGTAGCTCTGCTCAATGTGGTACCCATGCATTCCTTGCAAACTCTAAAATGTAGAAGAGCAGTGTGTAGATTGGGACAAATGTTAATCTCTGTGTTGTATATCTGCCCACACACAGCCCTGGAGAGGGGAATCTGCTGTGCAGAGCTAGGAAATGATGGCACAGCAGCTGGACTAAGTCCTTTTGGACAAGGAAAATGCACTAAGATCCTCTGTCTGGAAAGCCAAGAGAAGCAAGAAAAAGGACACTAGCTGAACAGCTCATTCAAGGAAAAACCTTTCTTGGTGCACAGGGACTCCCCCAGTGCCATAGGTGTGAGCCCATTTAAGAGAATCCTGGACACTGAGGTACACACTCCTTTTGACAAAGCTCTTTTCTTCCTTTCCTCTTCCTTGACCTTGTCATTCGGTTCCTTGTGAAGTAATGTGAAAGCATCTGTTGTCTCTTTCATTTAATTTGTAAATACACTCCCGGAGGGCTGGCAGAGCACATGCAAGCCTGAGAGGCTACCATGGAGTCAGTCATTGCTACCAAAGGCAGGAGCACATGCTCCTGTCCTCCAGGAGATGCCCTCTATCCTCACAGGAGCCTGCCCACTGCACATCTGCTGGAAAGATGTTTAAAAAGGGGCTTGGGAGACTTCTCCATGTACCAGGTGTGGATGTGGGTGAGGGGCAGCAGGGAGCTGTACTCATGCCTCAGATACCCCTTGCATAGCTGGACATGGTGGCTAAAGTGGATCTCGACATATTTGGCCCAACAAACTTTTATGTTTTCTATAACGCACAGTCATATCTGTGTTTTAGACAAAGTTAGTAAGCAAAACAAACACCTGTCTATTCTTATTAGACTGCGTGCTAAAGATTGCTATGTATGGAGGGAGGGGAGAAGAAAAAATTTGGATGTACAGAAGCCCTTCCTCAGGTGTATTAGCGAAAGCAAGGAGGGTCTTTGCATTCCCTTTGCGGTATTATTACTGAGATAGTCCTTGACTGCAGTTCAGTCATTTACTCAGTCCTTGAGATAGCAAACTTGTCACAAGCTTATGTGATCGTTCTGCCCCACAAAAGACTGTTAAAGGCCTCAAGGTTTCACCCATGACTGTTATGATTACTATAAATTATCTTTTTATTGCACATTGAAATCCTCAGACACCGAGCACCTACAAAATCATGTTTCTTTCAGCAGCAGGTGCAGGCTTTCAGTTCCTGAACTGCCTCTTACGGCTGCAGAGACAGCTGAGACAGCCATCCGGAGAAGCAGGAAGGAGCATACCTGGTTCCCCAGCTCCTTGGCACTCTCACTGTCTTTACTCCTGACAGAAACAAGTCTTTCCTCTACCTGGAAGCACACAGACTTTGTGGGTGACATGGCTTTTTCTGCTGGATGCATGTCCCACCAGAAATCCAGAGGCAGCATCTTTCCTGCATGCACTGAACTCACCAAAAAAGGGGCCAGATGTCTGGTTTCTTATACTGACAAGTGGGTAACACTAATTAGCAAATGCTTGGAAAATGTGCCTCTTTCTTTGGAAGTGGAGGAAATACCAAATCAGTATAGACTCTGACAGTTAGCTCTTGATCATTTTTCCTGGCTATAATTGCATTTAATTGAGAGTATGTAGTGCTGATGGGGCATTTTAAAAGAATCATGTTCATCCCCTATATGATAATGTTATAACATGTTTCATGTCACCTTGATGTGCTTGGTCTCTTCTGGGATTAATCTTCCTCAGTCCTAGCAATGCTTTCTCCTCCCAGTATTACAAAGGGGGAGACTGAGGCGCAGAAGCATGGAGCAGCTTGCCCAAGCTGAGCCAGCAGGAAGGTGGCAGAGCCAGTTTTAAAAGTCAGGAGTTCAAACCCCTCAACCCAGTCAAGCACTTTGGTCCCCCCAGCTCTTGCTTTGCAGTGTTCATTTTAGTCTCTCTCCAGATGCAAGCCGCCTGTCAGTCTCACCAGAGAGAGAAGCCCAGTGGGGGTAGGAGGAAACTCTCACAGGCAGCAGCACGGTTGCTGCCCTCTCCCTCCTTGCACCTGCCAAACATATCATAATAATTACATAGAGACAATTAGCACCTTTATAGACAGGCCTCCATACCAAGAGGGATTTCATCCTTGCCTGCTGCTCTAGATTGGGCTGATTGGCAAAGGCAGGTAAATCCATATCTTTTGTTTAACAAGATGGGAGAATGATGTGGAAAGCAAGAAACACCCACAGACCTCCCAGGTACAAATACTCAGGCTGATTCAAACCCTTTCAAGTGGTTTTGTCTCCAGCGATTTGCACTTTCCTGCCTCCCAGCCCTTCCCCATGTTTCCGTTCCTGCCCCCAACTCCATCTTGCCAAGTCCTTCCACTGCTGTTATTATTTGTGAAGCGTGAGCAGAGTTATGACAAGGGAGGGATGTCATTAAACCACGCCGGGAGGAGATGTCAGCCGCCATGCAAACATCTTTCTGACACTTCACTTTCAAACGATTTCAGAAACTGCACTCAGATGATTTCAGGTTGGGTAGGCCTGTCAACTCGGATGGACGCCACGTGTTGCTTTGGTGCTGGAGACAGCTCTGGAGCATCTCAGCCAGCTGTTGCGCACACGCGTACGCAGCCCTGTCCCCACACACACAACTGCACATCATTATTTTTATGCTACTCCAAGACAGATATCCTTGAATGCCGTTGGAAGCATCAAACTTTCACTGCAAGTGAAAGCTTTAACATTTAAAGGGTTCTTGTGTAATGCAAATGAACTGGAAAGGTAGGAAGGCATCCCAAATGCCACTCAATGCATTTATAAAAAGATAAGGTGACTGTGTCCTACCCTACCATGTCACTTCATTACCGAGTGTCAGCGAAGAGCCTGGCAGCTCGATTGGTTGATGAAATCACATGACCTAAGTGTTATCTTGCAAAAACACATGAAATTACTAAGCTTGAACAGCAAAGAAGTATAAATATCCCCCTCATCAGCTGAAGACTATGTATCTCTTTATTTCCTTTCATTTTTTTCCTCCCAGCGGGGAAAAAAAAAGCGTTTTCCCATCTGATTTATAATTCAAGATATTTTTCTATCTAATATATTTATATTATTTTCTCCAATATCTAATTGAGGTGCTTTGTTTATGCATTATTCATTTGATCTTTGTTTTCCATCCTCATTGGTAACTTCCAATATAATTTTAATAGGCTCATGGTCAGAGATCAGTGCATCAGACCCTCTGATGCCACGTTAATTCATTGACAAAAGGGCAGGAAGAAAGTGTGAGTAAGGAAGCCTTTAAAGCCATTGTTTCTGATCCAGATCTGAGCTGTCCCATGTTAGTGTGTGCCTGATTTTCACAGGGGCAGATTTCCTGGCTTTGCTGTGGTAGTCAGTTAGATGTTTCGGTGTCATGCTAACAGCAAGCAAGAAGAAAAATGTAATTGTCTGAGCTTCTGCAGATGGGGGACATTAGCCAGTGCCTGCTGAGGTCTGTGGAAATAATGCACTCTGGTGCTCCTCATCTTTTCAATGTCTCTGCTGAACGGCTCACACAAGCAAACAGAGGTGAAGATGATGGATGTGGCATTTTTGACAGGAAAATGGGTTGGTTTTCAAGATTTTCTAGTACCTGGGGCAGTGCTGCACAACGAGGAGTGTATGTGAGACTCAAGTAACACACTGGTCTGTAGGCTGTGACTTGGCCACTAGTCAGTCTGCCATGTGGCTAACCAGGAACCAGGTATGGTCTTTTAACTCAGGGTCCTGGGGTCTCAGACAGGTCTTCGCCTCTTGAATGTCTCATAGGCATGAATTCTGTTATGCAGTCACTCATTGACTCACTGCTAACCTGTCTTCCACAAGCAAAAATTCAGAACTTCTCCTTTAGCTGAAATATTGCAGCCCAGCCCCACTGAGATATAAAAGGTTCAGGTCCAGTGCTCACACCAACCAAAAGTTTACTTTCAGTTTTATTCTTTTCTTCCCAGCTGATCTCAACAAAGACATTTTGCAGTAGCCAAAGAGTTAATAACAGTATAGGAACTATAGTTCAGCCTAGGAAAATAATTTATGGATATTCTTGGCATTTCTGGATAGCAGCACAGCTGTATCTCTGTCTTACCCATGAACAAATATTCTTGGCCAAGACACCAGATCATACAGCCCATTAAAGGCAGCTTTTGTAAGAAGGAGCGCACACAGCAAGCAATGCTAACTTGAATTTACAAGTGCTGCCCACTGAAAGTTGGCATGGACAGGTAGTGGAAGTATTAAGTGATAAAAGGCATAGAGCATTGAAAGTGACAGGCAGCAGATGTAAATAGAGGTAATTTTGTGCAATAAGCCACCAAATTCCATTTTAATGAACTTAGCTCTCCAGTCTCCATGAGACGAGACATTGCTAGACAAGAGAGAGTGAGAGGGAGGTCCAAAAATAGTGTCATGAAGACAGAGGCCGCTAGGAAGTTGCAGCAGCAATCCTGCAGAGTGCACACTCATGTAAGTAAACCCACCAGCCAACTTTAGTTTGCACCAGTGACAGGAATGGCAGTAACACCAAAGATGCCTATGGAAGAATCTGTACTCACAGGATGATGAAAGGAAAGACATGAGGAGTAAATTATGCATTGCACATTCTAACAAGAAACCTGGCAGCGGATGGTGGAAATAAGGGAGATTTGTGGGAGCAGTGTTTGTCTGGTACCAGTGTGCCTTTGCCTTCCTTCTTTCCTTTGTTTTGCACATTTATTCCCCTTGAATTAACTCATGGAAGAGGAACAGATGCATCAGGATTTAAAACAACATTTGCAGTAGCTTGAAACTAGTGCTTGAATGGAGAATGTCAGCATTTCCTCTGAATTGTACAAATCAGTGGCGTTGTAACAGGGCTATTGTTTATAGATGCTTTTTTATTAGAGATTCTTCAGGTCAGTTGCTTACAAATATTTTTCAGAAAGATCTGGGACCAGTTTTAGGAATTCTCTCTGTCTAATGATACAACATTTTCAAAAGTTGAAAATAAGATATTTCAGGTGTTCTGGAGTTTCTCACGGAAATAAAGTTCTATGTTTTCTGGCACAGGAATTCCTGACTTTGATTCCCTTTTCCTCATGTTTGACTGACAGCTATTGTCACACAGTTGTGAATGAAGATTCACTGTCTATCTGAACTAAATGACCTCAGATTTTCCCCTAGATGAATATTCAAACGATCAGAAATCTATAAATCTCAGAATGAAGAAGTGCAGAAATGGCATCTTCATTATTCTTCTGGTTCTTTTTTCTCATCAAGGATATAAGTGTCAGATTTTCCTATGTAGTTGCTCTTTCAGACTCAGCGTTCTCATCCTCAGTGTTTGAAATTGCCTCACTTTAGTCTTTGTATGTGGTTAGAAGAGGTGACCATGTAATCTCTGTTATAAACTATTTTTGTACAAAATACATCAAATCCACATAAAATATTCTCATATAAGCTATTGCTAGATACTTCAGAACCACGTTGGCAAGTCTGGTTCTGAACGCAGGCAGGAAGCACAGTATAGCTGATGGGTTTACCATGAGGAAAAAAGGAAACAAAATGAAAACATCAGTGAAAATATTACCCTTCTCTGTAGAAAATGTAATTTTTGCTCAACTCCCCTCATCTTCTACCCATTGTAAAATCAACTGCTTTAATAAGGCCACACCCTTCCAAAACCTAAGCAGCACTGGAAATTTAATTTTCTATCTCAAAAAAGTTTTGATGGGAAATTTTCAACCTGCCCTAAAACATGAAGTGTGGTGTGACAGCTGTCTTAGTCAAGGCCCTGGTGGTACTTGGTCGTTCTTAAATGCTGTTAATGGGAATGCAAAACAGTCATACGCTTGACGTGTAAAAAGGGAAAAATCATCAGAAACTTCATGTGTGAACAGAAGAGGGATTGTGTCCCTTTCCCAAGGATCTGGCCCTTTCCCAGGGTTCAAAAGAATTTGACTGCATGGTGGGGGACTATCTTTCTAGCATGAGAGAAGGAGTAAAATGGAGAATAAAAAGAGAAAGAAAAGGAAAAGAAAATTCCACTTGATTAGCTTCTTAGCATCAGTTGGATGTGACAACTCTTTGAATATGGATGAAGTCTACAAGAGGGATCATCTGCCAGCAGTAGTTGTTACCAAGGAAGTAAGTGATGCTGGAGGTCAGAGGGCACCTGTCTCTCCAGCTAATGAAAGAATTGTGGGAGACAGAGCTTTTCTATCTGATTAATATAAGGGCTGTAATTCCTGCCCTTCCCACCCCCACACCTTCTCTGCTCTCTCTTTTAAAATGATACCAAGGCTATTGTTGTTATTGTAAGTGGGATGTGAAAGAGACTGTCCTAGGAAGAGCTTTGCCACTCCTAAGTGATATTTTGGCCAATAACTTGTGCCAATCTCATCCTCCCACACAGATTCTGGAAGGGAAAAGCAACTCTTTGCTTTATTCTCTGCCAGACTTTTTTTCCAGTCATGCTGGGAGCTGAAAGTCACCCTTGATTTTCAAGGGGGAGAAATGCAGTGGTTAGAATAGGCTGATTAAGCGGGAACATATCTATGGGGGTGGGAGAGTTAGAGGAAATAGCTTAGGAATGCTTTATCCTTAAAGGCAACAAAGCCATTTTAGGATATAAGTGTCGTTATAGTGCCTCTGATCAAAGAGAAAGGTAATCCAGTACCCTTTCTCAAGCAATGGCCAGCAGTAGATGTTTAGCAAAAATATATAAAAATCTGGGAAAATAAAATGAGTGTTCTGAGGTATGTCTTCTCTGTTTAGGGAGTTTTTAATATGGATAGTGCAACCATACAACAGAAAAAGTTTGAGTCCCCAGCTAATATGTATCAATGTAGGCAAGAACTACATCCATATTACTGTAGGTGCATTCCCTCTACATAGGGACAAATGGTTGTATGCTCACACTTAAAGTGCTAATCTCTCCTTCATCACAAAAAAAGGGTGCCCATATCCATACTGCAGATTGGGAACAGTTTCTGGCCTGTGCTGTCTCCCAGACCATACCTGGATAATGTTCAGGAGAGTAGTGGCCAGCACTATGCTAACAACAAAAGATTTTTGACAATCATGGGACATTGCCTCAGCCCATTTTCTGGCTGAATTTACCAGAGGTAGCCTAAATAATCATATATGTAGTCCTCCTTTCAGTTGTCCTGAGACCTCCATCCTCAACCCTGTGAAATCCACACAGGCAAAAGCAGACCTTTAGGCAGAACCATGGACACAGGCCAAGAACAGGCAATTTGAGGGTAAAGTCTCTGAAAGTCTGACTTGAAAGCAGATTTAGGCATGTAACATTGTACACCATCCCGTGCATTGTAAGCACTGCCACAGGAAGGCAGAACACATAAAGAAAAAGGTGCAGAGAACAAAATGGACCTAGGACTCATAGAGGTCAGACCATGTTTTCCAATGCAGGGCATAAACCAGAGCCCTCTGGTCCCCAGGCCGAAGGTCCCTCTGGTTACCTCAACAGTAGTCACTCTCTGGCTAAGACTTTCTCTCAGCTGCAAATCCTTTACAGAAGCTCACCTTTCATGGCATAAATCAGTAAGCTTCAGTATAGCTTTGGTGGTTTTCAAGAGCAGATGACTTGGCCTATGTATTTCACAGACAGACCAAAGATTTTGCTTGACCTCTCTATAGTAGTGCTGGGTTGATCCTCTTATTTATTTACCTAGTAAATGTCAGTCAGTGAATTTAAGATGTTGTCAGAGAGTCTGAATCTACACACAGGTCTTCCATAGCAGGATTAGGTTTCACAGAGTTTAATTAATGCTGAGGATAAGACATTTTCCCCTCCACTGACAGAGGAAGAGAGAGAGAGAGTCTGGAACTTCTCCATTGTTGAGCTATCACTCAAAAACTTTGTTACACCATCAATCAATACTGTGCAGTTGAGAAAAGATGCATATAGTGAGGAAGCTACTCCCATGATAATGCCCAAACATGGGTAGTTATAAGGGGCTGTAGTGAAAGGCGCATCTACCCCAAGGCACTGTGACTGAAGTGTCCTTCTTCAGCTCACTTTAAAATGTACAGAGAGATGTTTAAAAACCCCTTACCCTAACTCAGGTCCATCAAAAAGATGTCATTGCTGTTCTACTGAGGCCGGATATAATTTAATCACCAGGTATAACATTCTATTGGCTCACACTTTCAAAGATATTGTAGCAGAATTTATTAACAGAATTTACACTCCACTGGTGTGAAAGTCTTTACTTGCCACCTGATAAAGGCAAAAGCTGGAACATGGTTAGAGATTGCATTTTTAAGTGGATTTTATCTTTTGCATACATATATATAGTTTACCTCTTTTGAATGTGTGTGCTTATGTAAGTGTGGGTGGTGGGGGAAGGGGAGCTGTTTGTATCTCACTTCTAATTTTTCCATGCTTTTTAAGGTCTTGATAATATTAAGAAAAAGAAGAAGGGTTCAGCAGAGAAGGGATACAGCTAATAGTGTTTCCTCTACAGAGTGAATATTTGCACTTGCAAATAACAAATGGTGCACTGTTGTGCACATTTGGTGCCTCTGCCTAAAGGCATTCAGTCTGAAATTAGAAGCATTTATTTCCATGTGTTGTTGCACAGCCAGCTTTAGGGAAACCATAGCCCTGTTAGATTCTGCATAATCCTGTTAGTGTCCTGAACAGCTTTAAAGAAGGAACTCACTTTTAAACTAGTTGGGCAGGTTTAATATTCCCTAAATTTACCCAAGACATCTAATTAAAATGTAGATCCTTCCATCTGAACAAGTTCAGTCAAGAACACAGAGAGAAAAATGTTTTTTTAGGGGAAGTGTGATTTGGCTGAAAGTAGATGTCTAATTTAGGACAAGAGTTGTGCCCTCAACTTTGCAGACCAGATTCCTGTCGACTACAAAAGAAAGCTGAGCGTGATTATCTCAGATGGAGGCATGCCTTGTTGTAAACACACAAGTTTCTCCAAATGGATCCCACCCTTTCAAAAGCATATCTCTAAATCTGTAGATTCTTGAAGTCAATATTTAGTTTTCTTTGTAGACATAATGGAAGATGTTATTCTGGATTACAAGTGAGGAAGGATTTTGGTCAAATATTTTATTCATTGGGAAAAAAAAAAGTAGTTAAGCATTGAATGGAAATATATGCATGCTTCTATCAATAAGATACCACGATCAATACACTTGAGTGAAAATGTGAAACTTCTATTTTGCTGATGAGGCATTTTTTTAAACAAAGTGTTTTCTTTTCCTTTTCCTCAATTTCCTTTATTAATCTTCTTGCTTTTAATGAAAAAGGAACAAAAAATGAAAAAAAAAAGTTCCATTTTGGGTCAGGAGAGTCACTCTTGCAAACTGGAAAATAATTTTTTTAAATTATTTTGTTGATGTGCATTTTGGCCAGTGAAGTAAGCAGTTAGGTATTCAGACACAGCTCTCAATCCATGCGTACAGCTGCCAGAACCTACTCACAGACCTAGGGAAGAGCTGCATGCCCAGGGCAGCCTTTAAAATCAGTGAAGGTCAGGGGTGTGCAGAGCTTGGGAACTCAGGCTCAAACAGATACATGGATGTTATGTGGATATATATAAGATGCAAAGAAAAAGCATTCCCTGGGCAGTTTTAACTATCAGTTTCCTTCCACATACAAAGGTATAGTTTACCATAGCAGATGGGACCAGCGATCCATCCAGTCAGGTGCCATGCCTCCAGCAGTTGTCTGTGCTTGGTGCGCGTGAAGCCCTCCCTCTTGGCAGCACCTGGCCAATGGCATGGTGGAGAACAGAAAGGACAAATGTCTCCTGAGGCCATGCAACACTGATCTTATGTCCTATTGACACACATAAAGACAAATGGTCTGGCCAAATCTTTGGCTGATGCAGGTCACTTTTGTTCCTGGAGAGTCAAGAAAGCCCCTTAGGTTATGTCTAGGCATAACCCATGAACACAGGCAGAGAGTCCTGTAGGCAAAAGGCACCTGTGGGGACTGAAATATGGCCTTCAGGAAGGGCCTGCAGCAGAGGACAGCCCAGGTCCAGGACATCTCCCACCATCGGCCTGATCTTAGCTCATAGCAAGAGTTTTTGAAATGGTGGATGAACCTATCCTTGATTTAGATTCTCTGAAGCTTCATCTATCTGCTTTGGATTTTAAGATGATTGAAACAGCTGGGTACTGGCAGTTGTTTTCAATGAATGAACCCCCACTTCTATGCACTTGCCTGAATTTGAAGAGCAAAAGATCAGGTACCCTTGTAGACATCACACAGAACACCAGTGAGGGAGAGGAGATGGACCATGTGCTCTGTCCTGCCCAACCCCACAAAGTCCAGTGCTAGGTCCAACTGCGGCATGCTTGGAGTAAACATGTTTATCATGGACATTCATTATGAAAGCCTCGTTGGGAACCCTTTGGTCTCTTGTGTTAACAGAAGTCATTGAGGGAGGGTTTGAAGGAGAGAGGAAGGAAAATGGAGATTCAGATCTGCTGGGTGAGGAAGAAAGGCAAATGCTTTAGGAGCTGGCTTTCTTGATCATTTTATCGGAGGCCTAAATTGGTGTTTTCTTCTGGGGGGGGAAAGAAAGTATTAATAAAAAAGGAAAGAAAAGTCAGTCATTCAGCATTTCAGTTCCAGATCTCCATAACACTTTCAAATGAAGGAGTTTCCACAGAGCACATTTTATTCCCGGAGACACTGTTGAGCTTGAGCAGAGGGGATTTGCATCTGTAAAAAGGACGGAGAGAAGGAGACAGCAAGGCTTAATCTTTGTATCCATTGACAGATGTGGAGGAGGGGAAACCCTGAGGAAGGGGGTGTTTGACCCTCACCTGGGTAGCAAAGAGATTGGAGACAAAACAAAAACATTTTCTTCTGACAAGCCCACCTCCCTTCTGTTCCCCCAAGTCTAGCAGGGAAATCAGAGCTACAATTTCCTATTGTCAGGGGCTAATAAATAAATAAATAAAGGCCCAAATTAGATAACAACAGCCACAAGAACAACAAAACAAGTAGCAGCATCAGGGGCAGGAAGGATCAGCATCTGCTTTAATTAAAAAATCTGCCTCCATTGATTTTTTTTTTAAAAGGAACACATTTGTAGGGAGATGAAGAAAATGTTCTCCCCACCATCTTAGTTCAATGAATGGTGTATGCCCGCTGTTAGCTACAAATAAGCCTTTGATCATTTTATTGCTGTCTGTAAAACTAAAATAATTTTGCTATGTATTTTCCTTTTTTTTTTTTTTTTTTAAATTGGGAGCGTTAGGAAGGGAGTGGCAACAGACATATCTACTTGGGAAACATCCAAATGAGGGTGGGAAAGAGACCAGGGAGAGGAGAAATGAGAATAAAGACACAGTACTGCAGCTAGAGAGGTGGGATCAGACTGCAGCGCCCAGGGGCTGAAACAATCAAGTGTACCAGCCCCAGCTAAGAAAACCCGGAATACTGCTCCCAGCTGCCTACACTCCTCTCCAAATATTTATAACAATTAGAAGCATGTTGGTGTATTAAAATTGCAGGAAAGCAAGCATTTGAGCCCAAATTCAGCAGGAGCGTTTCCTTGTGCTCATCAGGGGATAAGGGAGGTGCTGCGGAAATCTCAGGTCCCTAAGGAGGGGGGACAGGGAGGACAGAGTTTTCCTTGCACGAGATGAGACCTGGCAGTGCAAAGCCAAGCACACAGAGATGGAAGTGGAAGGCAAAGAGCTGTCCTGCTGCCCGGAGCAAGAGCCCAAATAGATGCAGTGCGGGTCCCATCTGTACTGCCAATTTGCTCTGTATTTGTATGATAATCGCTTGTGTTTCCTGCTGTAAAATAAGCTTAACACCACTTTGCCTGCCTCCCAGGGCCTCCTGAGGGTAAGCAGATTAAAGGTTTGGAAGCGTGTGGGTGCCACGGCAGTGGGTACCAGAGGCCAGTGCAGCGCAACCTGGGCTGGGGGGGGGGGGGCGGCGGACGGGATGGACACTGAGCCACGTGAGGTTGGGTTCTGCTGCCTCCAAAGTGGCCACGTTTCACAGCAGCGTGAGAAGTGCTTTGCAGGTGGTGGCACTGAGGCAAAGTAGGCTTGCTGCCTGGCCAAGAAGGGGATTTTAATGCAGCCTCCATCCACCTCCCTCCTCCTGCCCCAGCAACAGCAGCTGGCTTGGCATGCTGGCACTGTCTTTGCTGCTCAGTGCAAAATCCTTCCCTGTCCTGATAGTATCATTGACCCATCCTAGGGATGGCCCCACTCCCTTACCTTAAGCGGAAGGCAGAAAAAAAAAAATCAGTTTGTCTTACAGTGTTGAGGAGTCTGGAGCTGGCCTTAGTGGGAAGGCACTGGGAGGAGTAGGGAGGCAGGAGGGGCCAAAGGGGTTTATACCTGCTGGGGACTGTGGGGTGGCACAAACTGCTCCAAGATCCCCAGGAGCAGATATCTTGTACCCCTTTTGGCTGTGGGTGTCTTTTTGGGCAACCTCTGAGAGACTTTTTTCCATGGACATACATCATTATGACTGTCAGTCCATGATTTCCCAAGGGCACAGAGTAGGACATGGTGTGCCACCAAACAATTACAGCTTTGTAACTCAAAATGCCGACCAACTCCACCCTTAATCTGTGAATCTTGGAGCACAGGTTTTCTTAGTGGTTCCTGCCAGGGAGAGGAGCAGGGAGGCTTTTCTTTCCCCAGGGACACCATGGCATGGGACACACCATACAGGGTGAGAGCACCGGAGCTTGCTCTTATGTGGCCTCATCTCCATTGACTCCACATCTCCCATTCATAGGCAGCAAGGACAGCATGAGAGGGTGCGTTCATGTGCATGTGTGCCCACTATATTAATACATATGTATGTGTGTTTTTACATATCAGTTCTATAGGGCTCAGCAACATCAAAAGGAACCTGGATAATCAGAGCAGAAGATATAAAAGATCAAACAGAATATCTTTTAAACAGATCTGAGAAGCTTAATTTTCATCCAATGTTACTGCAGGAGCTTTTCCTTCTTTTTTTTTTTTCCCATCTCTCTGTTTTTTTTCCCACTTCCATGAGTTTCTTTGATCTGTTTTGATGTCTTTTTCAGCTCCTCTTTCAAAAAAATTCTTTTAAAATCTTTTTTTTTTTTTTTGCTTTTCCTTTCCCCCAAAGTCATGAAGGCTTCTAAGAGTAAGAAACTAGCTACATGCAGCATCTCCCCACACACTTTCCTCCCCACAATGCACATGCACTCCACAGTCCCTGTTCTGCTCAGAAACCTCTGACTCCAGGGCAGAGGGATGAAATTAAAACTGCACCAAGTGAAATGTTATTTCCTTCATGTCAAGGGTTTTCAACTCAGTCACTTTTGAGTCCTGTTCAGGGTTTGAATTGGACTACATTTGTGGCAAAAGCTGTTCCCTCAGTTGTATGTCTAGCAAAAGGCCAACTTCACAGAGAGAAACCCGGCAGGCTTCATTTCAGACCTGTGCTATCAGTTCACATTGACAAGGATGTGAGCATAGGGTCAGGTCACCTGGGTTTTTCCTTTGATTTCCTTAAGGCCTGGACAAAGTTACTTAACTTCCCAGCCTAACTGCTGAAGAAGTTACTAACTTCTGCAAATCTGCTATGCCTATAGGCAACAAGGAAAAATTAAATTTCACCCATGGATGAAAGTCACCAGAGAGGAAATGCTCTTTCTTCACAGCTCTGTGGCACATTTTCTGCTCTGGCTGGGGGCACCCCAGAACTTCCCCCCTGGTTCTCCCAGGTGGTTTGAGGTCCAGGGTCCCTCTTAGCTCACATGCCCCTGACACCCTGCAGTACCAAGCTCCCACACGCAGCATTGCCCCATGCCACACTCAGATGTACCACTTCAACATTGATGCCCCTGCATTGCCTCCCAGCATTTCTCTATATGTCCCCCAGCCACATGACAGTGAGCTGTCAGTCCTCACATGTTCCCAACAGCCTCCCCTCTCCTGGCTGCCTTTCCCATTCCTGCTTTTGCTCCCTTCACTGTAGCAGACATGCTCGCAAAAAGCCTTTCTCCAGTGAAGGGAGCACTCACCAGCACTTCACAGCAGGCTCTCCACAGCATGGACCAAGCACAGGAAAGAGCTAAGCAATATCAGGTGAGTGAAGTCAGGTTGCATTTATGTGGCAAGGCACTGTAGGGGACGGCCGTCTGCTGCAGACAGGGCAGATAAAGCCAAAACCCTTTTACACTGGCCCTAAGCAGGCTGCAAGCAAAATCTTCTGGATGCCAAGGCTCGCGCTTCCTACATTAAAGCTCTCCCTCCCTCAACAGATAGTGCCAGAGCAGTAGGAGTGCTGGTCCTGTGCTTCTAATTAATATGATTTCAGTCTCCCAGAGTGTCCTCAGAGCCCAGATAAAATGTGGAAAGTGTAAATACTGTACACAGACACACAGACTCACCAGACTGCCTCGTCTTTCAAGCTGAGTTGGTCTTTCTTGCAGCAAGCAGATGAGCTCAGAGGAACTGGAAAAAAAGACTGAGCTATTACAGCACAAGTTTTGTGTGAAACCAAAACTGCCCTGCAGATTGGAAATCTATTTTCAGTCATTCCAGTTCCTTCCAAAATACTAATAATAATAATTGAACTTCTGAGGCTTTTCAAGTAATTTTTATCCACCAGCCTCCTCTGAAGTACAAAGCCAGCTCATGCCTGTCAGGCCAGCTGGGCTGAGCTCAATCCGAGACACAGGGTGCCAGAAATTTAATCCTGAATTTCCCAAATCTAATCGAAACGGCACAAGCCATGATTAATAATTCACTACTTTATTACTGATACGATGCCTCGGACTATCACAGCGTCTGAATAATTGATTTGCCAAGAGGGGCGACATGTCCTTTCCTAAAGTAAAGAAAGTTTGACCGAAGAGTTGCCGTGTAAAGCTGGCTAAATGCTTTTAAATAGTTTGAATCTAGATCTCTGACTTTCAGTTGGTGTCTAAGGACAAGCTGGGAAGCGGCAGCCAGGGAAGTTTTATACCATTCACTACAGTACAGGTCATATGTCTAGAAACATGGTCAAGGAGATGAAGAGAAAGAAATTAACTTACCAGAAAGAAAAAATTTACCTTTACAAGCCTATGCATAGTAGGAATATTAACTACCTTTAGACCTGATTCATTAGGTCTATGTCCTCCCTCCCTCATCCCTGCTTTGACTCATGCTGGCTCAGATCTGCTGAGTCTAATGGACATTGAATGCCAGTAGAAGAGCTGAGTAAAACTTGGTGTAACACAGCCAGACTTTGTATTTTCTCAGCCTGGAAAGTTGACAAAAATCTGGGTGACAGTCTTACTGTGCCTTAGGATTAGAGGCAAATTTGGACTAGAAATGGTGTTTCAAAGTTCTCTAGAACTGACAGCCCCACGTCTGAGCCTTGAGAAACCCTAGAGGTGAACAGTGAGTATTTCAGTTTGAACAGTGAACAAATTTTCCATTTCCTGTCAAAACCAGACCTCAGTTTTGACAGGTTTCCCCATTTGTAAAATAGAGATATTGAGACATGGTGCACTCATTTCCACCCATTCCTCTGGGTGGAGAAGACATCAGAGTACTTAAAACTACTGCTCTCATCTCAGTTGATGTGGGATGATGACAAAACCATGGAGGCAGATTTCTGAAGCATCAGAGGGACCTTGGTGAGGCCCCATCAGGGCAGACTGTGTCCGTGCATTTCGAAAAGTAGGATTCTCACTGTTTATCTCCTGCCAAATATGTAAGGTGATAGCTTTACCAGGAACCAGTACCACCTCTATGGAGTTTTACTGAAATTCTCAGAGCAAAATGGCAGCTTCTGGCACTTTCAGGGAGCAAAACACAACAAAACAAAGCATTTTAACTGCTAGCTGAAAAAGCACTCCTCTGCCTTTCTTCTCAGTTTATTTTAACATGGAAGTTTGTACCTATAAAGCGAGTCACCTACTGAGCTAGTAATGAAGGGGTTAACATAATTGGGGCTGTTTTCTCCCCCTCTCCACTTTGCCTTTGGTAGTTAAATCAAGAGCAAGTGGTACTGCCTTATTACTATCATTGTGCTGAGATATTGCATTAAAGGAGTTTAGGGTTTCAAATTGAATGTCAAATATAATATCACAGTGGAAACTTGAAGTGCGCAGCTGAGCTGCTCAGCTCCAGAGGGTTAACACCGCCAGCCTATCTGCCCAATAGCATGCAGAGCAAGTGATCTCCATTTCAGCCCACTGAGCTATCTTCAGATGCTCACTAGGACTTGCAGGCAGGAGAAGGGGGCCCTGACGGATGTCAGGCAGTTGCAGATGGAGGGAAAGAGAGTTTGGTGTAACAAATTGATTGCTGGGGAATTGATTGGAGTTCTGTATCACCTCAGCTGTAGCAGCCAATCATAACTAATCAACCCTTTGTCACTTCAAACTGGAGCAGCGTCATGCATGGACCAGGGACGGAGAGAATGTCTTTCATTTTCCTTAGTAGAAAAGTTCCTTGTTGGAAAAGAACCGTGGCCATCACTGTATGATTTTTCTACCTCAGTGCTCAGAAGCTGAATAGTTTCACGTCTGGAGTCATTTTCTAGGGGCATAGACAGAATATTGTCAATGTCTTCCCCCAGTTCTTTGGTTTTTTTCCTTTCTTGGTCTGATTTATCCTTTTTCTTCAGGGAACATTAATGACGTATGCTAGAAGATGGAAAAAGTGCATAGTACCACATACAAGCTTAATACTGCACACATGTTTTTATCCTCTTGTAAACATGAACTAAAATGTATTAAATTAAATCACTGAGAAAAGCAGATTAGGCCTATTCAAAGTTTGGAGGAATCTATATGTAGCTCAGAGAACAAATTCCCATTGAAGCAAATTTTCATTCAGTGCAACAAGTTGTTACAGTAAAGAGTTCCTGGGGTAAATCCTTTGTTCTGGTACCTTTTCTTAAGTGGTTGGAGGACTGCCAATGTTGTTCATCTTCCCCAGCCTCACTGACATCAGTGCAGCTGTGTCGTCCTTATAGACTAGAGTTGTTTAGAAAACTCACCTGACCCAATAAAACTGTCCTTCAAGTGCTGTGATAATCCTAGGCTTAGACTATGCTTTTAGTCTGCTGAAATCATTTGAAGGTGCCCTAGAAATGTTGTTCATAGGTATGATCAATATGAGGATCAAGAAAACTCTCTCCTCACATTCTTCTCTCCCTTCTTTCCTCATAAATCCTCCCTGAATATAGTCCACTTAGGACTAAAAGGTGCCTTGCCTTCTCCATTCCCTAAAGGACTGTGTCCTGGGGTGTCAGGGCCAGTCTCAAACTGCCATCTCAGACTGCTCAGAAGGACTGGTCCACCATTTAGTGTAGGTAGGAGCCCATCAGCTACCTTGTCCTGATAGCTGAGACAGTTACGCAGGACACGCCGCACAAAGCACATCCATCCACCATATAATTCTGGTGTACGAAAACTGCATAACTGCGTCCTGTGCCTGGCCACTAATTTGTAGACAGGACAGGGAAGACTTAATCTCTTCAAATTCACTGTTCAGCAAAGAAGTTGCATATGTCCCTAAGACCATCTCTGCTCCACAGAGAACTTCAACACATGCTGGATATAAAGTATATGCTACTTCACACTCAACTTTAAGACAGGCTTCAAGTCAGCCATGTTTCTCAATGCTTTGCTGAACAGGAATGGACAAAGTCAGGTTTCCCCTGGGAAGAAATACTGTTAATTACTAAAGAGTACTTTTACACTTAGCATTATCTTTTGATTTTAAAAATATCTATAACAAGCAATTATCAAAGTCCACCTATCACATGATTTGTGGTATACACACTGTTAAGCAATTGCAAATTAAAAGAAAATTTTATTAATGCAAACAACTGAAAGAGATATACCATACCCAAAGTGGGTGGAAACGTATAGATATAGTTATAGTGCAAGTCTACCGATAGTGAGAACACCTCATGTAGGAAAGTCTCGGATCAATTCCACAAACATGATACCATTTTTTCCTTTTACTACTCCTTGTCCTTGGAGTACAATGAAGAAAGATGGTAACTTAAGTTGATGCTGTGTCTTTGTGTTTGTTTACCGTGTTGCACATTATATTGTAAAAGATTAAAAACAAAAGAAACCTAAAAACCTGCAGGATTAAGTTAGAATTTTATAGCCCTGTTGGGAAATAACATGGCAGGAGCAGCAGGCTCATCCTACAGATGCATTATATTTTGTGACAAACTCTGGTGCATGCAGAACATCCATCAATCATCAAGATAATTTTCCATCTCATCAATTATGCAAATTAAACCACAAAAACTATGTTCAAATAACGCTAAGGGCCTGACATAAACCCAGGAAAGCGAGGCAACTTGGAGCGAAGGTTGAAATCCTACCCTCCCTTCACCCTGCCATGCATTGGCTTTTCAGGAGACACACTGCGCATGACTGCCGTGGCAAAGCAGTCTTTTTGTTCCTGCCAGCAGCTCAAGTATCAGCAAACCATGGTATGACTGCTAACAGGAGCTTGAGGGACAGAACTTGGGATTTCTTTGACTGATATTCAATGTCCACTCTTTCCAGCCTGAGGTAAGTCCTTTCCAGGACTTACCTCACATGTTTGTGAGGGTGCACCATGGCCTTTAGAACCATGACCCTAAATACTCTGATGGAGATGGATAGACTGAGCTATAACCCACTCTCTGAGTGTATGGATGGAGAAGACTCAGCTCTCAGTGGCTGAGTTTATCACCTAGATAAGCCCCACTAGAATAAAACTCCTCCTAGTATGGTGGTCCCCCACCTCTAGTATGGCTTACTTCTACTTTTCTTTTTTCCCTTTACCATGACTTGACTTAATGAATGGAGTCACATCTGGGGAGAGGAAATTAATCCGTTTTGAAACAGTGGTGCAGGTCTCTCACAGGTGGCAGCTGTTGCCCGTGTGCAGATATTGCCATTCTTCTAGCAAATCTTCTGCAAAGGCAGAACAGCATAGTGGGAGTTAAATATCTCAGAGCACAAAGCTCAAAGTGACAAGAATGATGGTGGATAAGATGTTTGTTAGCTTTTCAGGGCTTTGGAGCAATCTTGCAATCAAAGCTGCTGTCTTCTCACCAATGCCGTGTTGTCACCATGAGGCATAGAGGAACTACAAACACGAATACGAATACTTTAAAGTAACTGCTGAGTCATGGAATAAGGAAGACTACCCAATATGCTAGTTATTGAACAAAAATAATAAGGACTGCATAGTAAAGCTTCATCTTCCTCAATTTTTCTTACCTCAAGATCAGGGTGGTGATTCATTTGACTGAACATGTGTGTCCACAACGTCAGCAGCTGTATTTGAGCAAATCTCTCTTGGCTGCCTCTATAGTCAACAGTCAGTTAGGTAATATGGTCAGTGGAATTTGGTCAAGATTCATTTCAGCTCAAAGTAGATTCCATTGTTTGGTCACAAGAATTGTATCCTAAATAGTACTGACTGTATTGGTGAGGCATCTGGACACCTGGCTCAAACATTCACACCTACACAGTAAAATCTACTGTTAGTTGGGATCCATTTTGTGATTGTCCCACATCTGCAGCATAAGGTTCACATGCTTGAGGGACAGCATGCTGTCCAGGGGGACCTGGACAACCTCAAGAAATAGGCCCATGTGAACCTCATCCCCGGTATCAATACAGGCTGGGGGATGAAGAGATTAAGAGCAGCTGCGAGGAGAAGGACTTGGGGGTACTGCTGAATGAAAAGCTGGACATGAGCCGGCAGTGTGCGCTTGCAACCCAGAAAGCCAACCGTATCCTGGGCTGCATCAAAAGAAGCATGGCCAGCAGGTCGAGGGAGGGGATTCTGCCCCTCTACTCTGCTCTGGTGAGACCCCACCTGGAGTACTGCAACCAGCTCTGGGGTCCTCAGTATAAGGAAGACACAGACCTGTTGGAACAGGTCCAGAGGAGGGCCACAAAAATGATCAGAGGGATGAAACACCTCTCCTATGAACACAGGCTGAGAGACTTGGGGTTGTTCAACCTGGAGAAGGCTCCAGGGAGACCTTATTGCAGCCTTTCAGTACTTAAAGAGGACTTATAAGAAAGATGGGGACAAATGTTTTAGTAGGACCTGTTGCAATTAGACAAGGGGTCATGATTTTAAACTAAAAGTGGGTAGATTTAGACTAGATATAAGGAAGATATTTTTTATGATGAGGGTGGTGAAACACTGGAACAAGATGCCCAGAGAAGTGGTAGATGTCCCATCCTTGGAAACATTCAAGGTCAAGTTGGACGGGGCTCTGAGCAACCTGATCTAGTTGAAGATGTCCTTGCTCATTGCTGGGGGGTTGGACTGGATGACCTTTAATGGTCTCTTCCATCCGAAACTATTCTATGATCTAGACTGAAGCACTCTCAGAGTTATTTCAAACTACAGCGAGAGCAAGTCAGTGATTATAGGATTCCTTTGGCTCTGCAACACTCTGCTCTTGGAAATATGAAATTTCTTGCAGTTTCCAGAGAACTTACCAGTTTTCATCAACAGTAGAATGATACCATCTCAGCCAGTATATAGAGTAGTTTCATTGCAAGAGTAGTCCAAAGAAAATGTACAGAGCATTAAATGTTACCCAGTCAAAAAGAAAAAATTTGCAGACAGAAGGAAAAAAAGTGTACTTTTCTTGCCAAAGGAGAAGATGTTTTTTAATTCCAAATGCAAGCATCATACGACAAAAATCCCATTTAAAAAAATCTATCTATCAATCTATCTATCTATCTATCTATCTATCAATGCACCAGAAGGTTAGAGAAAAAATACAGACGTTCAGAAAGATTGCTTTTATCAGTACACCTACACCACAATACTGATTTGCCCCTCCAAATTATTACTAGTGAAGCTGTTTGGGTTTTTTTTCCTGCTACCCATCCAGTTCTGATCACAAATGCATTGTTTGTACTCCCTGTTTGGTCAAACTCCACATTTCATATGAGAAGACCAGCTCTTAAACGTAAGTGAAGAACTATACTCCACTGATTTGTGTCAGTGAAGCTGTATTTCGGAGATAATTGTTCACTGGGTTTATTTATTACAGTCACTCACACAGGATCTGCATCACAGTATGGTCACAGCATGTCTCTGGAAATAACACAAAATGAATTGTATAAATAAATCGGGTACACTAACTCAACACGAGCTTTGCAAGCAGCAATATAGTCAATAGAACATACTAGTGAAAGTGACAGTACATTATATATTCAATGACACACGCTAACGAAAGTAACAAGAAGTATTTATTCCATAAAGCATACAAATATCATGTAGAGACAGAGGAAGTTTGAGTCACATCCAACTAAAATGGCTTGTTTCTGGCAGGTGAACTGCACTTGACAGATGTCCTCATATACAGCACTACCTTGCAATGATCTTTGTACCCAGCCCAACTCATCTCTCATTAGCAAGACATTTCATTACCAGTCTGTGGGACCATCCTCTCAGCATTGCTGATTTCTGTCTGCCCAGCAGAAATACTGTCTTAGCCAAGAGCTTCCTGCAGGTAACTGTCTAGCCAGAGAGGGAACTTGGCACTCAATAAAACCCACCAACTCAGGAGGCACCTGAGGCACTTGCAGTCATGTTTCCTGAATGTTACTCACTACTGTCTTTTCTGAGAAGATAACTCTGCACTTTGTAAGAGAATAATTTTTCTTATTTATTCTTCTCCTTTTGTCCCTCCTTCCCCTACTTTTCACCTCAGGGAAGCCTCCTAGTGACACTCTGATATCTATTTCTTCTTGTGGAGAATATCCAGTGATGGTGAGATCTTCTGGGCTGACTGGAGAGCCTGGGAGTAGGGAGAGAAAGATATTATAAAAGTTCTGTCTCGCTCTCTGGGAAACAATCCCTATCCTACTCTGTCCAGTTACGTGAGGAGTTACCACAGGAACAAGGGGAACTTCTCAAGTGTTTGTCTGCCAGGTAGAAGTGAACATTACCTCTGCAATGACTTGTGACTATGTTCAAAAATGCAGGCAATATTTTGACCTTCAGTCCATTGCTCGTCTGTCATAGAGTGTCTGACTTCATACTGTGTTGGTATGTGGGTAAACTCAGTCATGCCATTCGACTTGGCTGCTCAACTTGTTTGGAATAACCGCCTGCAAGACAACTTGCCGGAGTATCTCCTTCATTGCATAAATATCTTCTGTTTTTCCTCTCAAGCTCCACAGTGTATGATGCAAAGTCCGTTGACCAACGTCCACAGACCAGTCCTAGACATAGGTGAAGCCTCGCTTGCTTATCTTAACCTGCCTTCTTAACCCACAGCCTGGACTCCAACATTAGCACAAGCCAGCTGGAAATGTCCTCGTCAGGACACTGCAGCATGCAGAACAGAGCTACTTGTGAAATGATTTTGACAAGGCTCAGGCAAGGGAAGAGTTAGGTAAGGTCCACAACTTAGAGAACATTATGCACTGATGCTTGTTCCTGTCTCAGAAAAGAGATTAACATCCCTTCATGGAGAAAGATGACATTTCTTCACATTCATATTCTTACATACCAAGAACAGAACCGTCAATTTATTTACATCTCTCTGCCTTCTGTCCTTGTTCCCTGCCTCTAGTCTATGTTCACACACTAAGCCTGACACCATGGCATACTAAGGTGCTTCTCTGCCTCTACAGGACTTATTCAGAGGACTTAGTCCTGGAAGAGCTGCCAGTGACCATAGTAGCACCCCCACATGCACCAGCAAGTTAAATAAGAAAAAAGCTGATTTATGCATTGATTTTGCCAGAATGCTGGAGGGACAGTGTAGTTTAGCTAGTAGACCGTAAAAGGTACTTTACAATTCTTTCATTCTCTTTCTTCATACTCAGCTTGATTCTTTCAGCCACAGGTTTTAATTAAACAAAAACTTTATTTTGACTGTTTTCAGGCCATGAAAATCTTGTAGAAGTAGAACAGAAGTGATTATGGACTCAGTGAAGGAATGGATGGTTGTACAAAAAAGGAAGTATGTGTGTGCAGGCACATGTGTACTAATGTAGTTGACATAACTCAGATGGAAATAAAAGCATCAGAAACGTGCTGCTGCAGCTCCAAGCTACCAGGAAAAAGGATAATTTTATGTCATTGGGAAAACACACAAATTATATATAGCATGGTTTAATAGCACTAATCCCCCTTCCTTCCCTTTTCTCATACCTATTATTCCTTTTGAGAAGTGGTTTACCTTTGAACCATTTTCTCTTCAAGACCCACAGACTGATGAACAAAGACATGAGTTCAGTGATTACATTTCCATTGTTACTTAATGTAAACCATAGAATTAAGCCCAGGGAAATCTTTATCCCATCAGTTATTGAATGGCTCAGTTAGGCACTTCTTAGGTAGATGACCATGACGGTGTTAGAGGCAGTTCAGCTCATTCTGGTCAAAACAGACGGAAATCCATGCATTCAAAGCTCCCAAAATCAAAGGCAGCTCCTAACTCTCTTATTACAGCTTCCCTTTGTTCTGCTCTGGTGCATGTCCCTGCTACCCTTGCTCCTCAGCTCAGCACATTTCCTATTCAGTGTCACTGTTACCTCCATCATTCTTCCCTCACCCATGAACTCCAGCTAAGACCAGAGGCAACTGCTCTTCAGCACACTTTGAAGGGAGAAGGTTGATTCTTGTTTCTATGTTCTTAACTAAATTATACCAAAAGCACAACATATCCCTTTAGCTAATGAAAGCTCTCCCAGAGCCACTACAGTTGGCCAAATCACACTGTGATTTATGTTCATTAACATCATGAACATTACAGTGAAATTTTTCACCCTGACACTGTCTTCTTCAAGCAATAAAAAGTGAATGACTTCCACCAAAAACTCTTTTGTCACAGCAACAGGAAAGCCATTTTCTGAAAATGTGGTTACTCTGCTTCGGCTTGGAGCAGAAGTCAATGGGTGAAGCTCTCTAGATTTATAAACATTTCTTAGAATTAATTTATCTGTGAAGTCTAACATCTTCCATGTAGTTGTACTTGTCAGATACAAATGATTCAGCTATGCAAGATGAAATCCCAATATGTCGATATGATCTACTGTAGAAACAGGTTATTTTTCTTTCCCCTTTTCCCAATATTAGATAACTAAGTCTCCATCCAGAAACAAAGAAACAAAAGAAACCACACAATATACCAAATAGCATTCAAATGCAATGTTTAATAGTAGCCTAACCAATGGGATGAGAAATTCTTAATGAAAGCAATTCTGTTTTACAGCATCTCAGCTCTGCATGCTTTTCCAGATACCCATAAATTTCTTTGTTTCATCCATGTTTTGTTTTTTTTTCCCAAGAGATTATTGTCCTGGTGATGTTTGTATCTCTCTGGCCCAAACTGAGATAAGTTCATCCTGGTGTTCTGTTCCTTTGTCATACTTTTCACTTGTGTGATTTTTTGCGCAGTACAGCTGTGGTTACTGGAGGATTGTAGCAGATATGGCTTGATCTTACAGGGCTTTTTTATCAATTTACAGCAGCAAAGTTAAGATCTCATATTCCGATTTGTGGGATGTAATCTTCAGAAATGAAATTTGTTGAACGTTCATTTTGTATCCCTCTTATGTCAGATGCAAGGAGGAGATGAAGCAACTTGTTTCCACTTCTGTAAGAGTCTAAGATTAGAAGGAAAAGATACTGTTCATATTTCATTTTCATGTGGTCCAGCCTTTGAGGTCAGTTTGTCTTCTGTCATTCCAGAAACTTATCATCTGTGAAACATGGAGCAATGAAATGGTTTTGAAAAAGCTGCCCCCATACTTTAATATCTCCATAGTAAATATGTGGCATATGCAGAATAAAGGTCCAGCTATGCATAGCTGTGATATTATTCAGTGTGTAGAAGATTTCCTCTTTTGGGGGGCCAAAAAAAAGAAGTGTAACTGAACAGACAAGTCAGAGAAAGGCATAGCAAAAATATTCAAGGAAAGGTACTTATCTCTTCAAGCAGTGAAGACATGATAACTCTATATGAATGTGAGGGGGCAAATTGAAGCTGTGGCTTTCTTGTGAGGTCCAAACAAATTGCAATTAAGAGAAAGCTGAAAATGAAGAAAACCTCAGAGAGAGTATGAGAATGATGAGATTTTTTTGATGGCGGAAGTATGGTCCTTCCAGTGAAGTGGCAGAGGCTCTTCTGATTATGTTGTCTAATTTGAAATTGGATTGGACAAAGTAGCTAATTTCCAGTAACAACAAGCTGTGCTGAAACTTGAGGTGAGTTAAATTATTCTAATGGGCTTTGGGAACACAAAGAGGGAAGAGTCTACTGTGATGATCAAAGAGTTTTAGTTTGGGCATCACTGTGCAACAAATTGTTCATTAAAACAGTAATGACTTCTGTCTAATGATTATACTTAAACATTTCTGAGCACCAATAAGAAAAAGCCCTGTTAGCAGCATTAACCTACCTCTGTCCTTTGCATTTGACACCCCAACCACCTACAATGGAAAGTGAACTCAAATATCAATAACTACATCATCCATCTTAAAATTAGCCCTTACTGCTCACTCTCAGTATTTACACAATTATACCCTATCTGAGGAAAGTCTGGTGCCATCACCAGCCCATCACTTACTGTGTAAATAATTAGGAAAGTGAGGGAAAAACACATGGTTAGTGGACTTGAAGCCATAATAATAATGAGTCAATTCCTCTGCACATTTTTTTTTAACATCAAAAAGTACTTTACCAACATTCAACTATTAAAGTCTGCACAGGCTTTGATAACATGTGTTCCCAGGATTTGCATTCTGTACTGTTTATTACTAACACTATTAATAATACTGTTTTGCATTAGAGCAGCAAATAGAGATCTTTATCAGATCCCACAAACCTATATAATTAAAACAATGACTAGTTTCACACCTACAGCTTTACAGGGTTTGGGTGGGATTTATCTCACGTAACTTTCACTATCTGAAAGTAGGGATCACAAGGTTGTAAAATGAGCATGACTGGCATAGTTAACAGCAGACAGGCTGTGTTTCAGTCAGCCACAACTTACTGGGCTTCTGCAAGGACATGCACATGTAGTTTGGGATATCCAGGGAGTGAGGTAGTATGCTCTTACGGGTCTACAGATTTTAAATGTTGTAAATCCTTGAAATGCAGCAGTCTGATTTGTGTGTGTGTGTACTTGAAATGGTTTGTGTGTCCATCTGCACAGAGAGAGAAATATATATACAGATAGATGTATATTTTTATGTGACTCATTCCTATATTGCCATTCCTTAATGAATGCTATTTGCTTCTTTTGAAACCATCCCTGACTAGCGTATCAATCCATATTATGTAGACATCATTGAGAGAGGCATAACAAGAAGCAATGGCTTGAATCCTAAAAAGGAAACATTTAGCTTAGACATTAGTTAAAAAAAATCTTAATGATAAGGCCAATTAGGCACCAGAATGAGGCACTAGAGGTGTTTTCAGAGGAGGTTAAAAAAGGACTTGCATCAGGGGTAAGGAGGAAAATTATGTTTGTACTACAAGTGTTTCAGGAGGTAGGTAGATAGATAGACAGATAAACAGATAGATAGACAGACAGATAGATACATGTGCGTGCGTGTGTGTGTGCATATATATATGTAACATGCATAAACATCATTCTGTACTTTGTATATGTTTTTACATACAAATGTGCATATATGATAGGCTCTGTGTGTGTGTGTATTTACAAAGGCAAAAATACATCTATATGTAGGCATTACAGACATGCATTGGCCCACTAAATATTTATAAAATGCAACCTAGAAAATCAAGTAAAGTAGAAGGTTTTATTCGTCTGCTGATCTGACTGTTCCAGAGTTTTTTTGTACTTGATGAAAAGCAAAGTGTACGGAGTTTGAATGAAGTATGGTGAAGCAGCATCTGTACCTCTCAGCTCCCAGACGATGACTTCTTCAGCGGTTAATGTTGTCTGTAAGGCCACTCATAGTCCATATCTACCAAACAACTATGTTAGAAACCCCTCAGCTTGGCCTTCAGCAGTTGTCCGCATCAATGCTGTAAACCCTGCTTGGTTGCCATCTCTGAGATAGCCCTCTGTTACTTGACTTCCTAGTCCAGATCCTCCCTGTGTTTGCCCTCTTCAAGAACTGGGTAATCATCAAGAACTGGGTTTTCTCTCTGCTCTGCTCTCTTGCCTCTATCTGGGATAGAGACAAGTATAGAGAGAGACATTTTATCTGCAATTCAGAAGCACTTATTGGATGACTAGCTCAGGAAGTGTGATGAAGCACACCACACTGCTTGACTTTACAGTAGAAAGCAACTTTCATATAGATTTTATGTATCTGTGAAGACCATCACCCTTTGGGTCCAAGTTTCACTGTGGTCTTTAGGAAACAATTTTGTTAATCTTGGCATGATACCAAGATAGGGAAGAAAGGTGTTGCAAAGTGTGAAGGGACTGCTTTTGTGCACCCACTTCAGCACAACTTCCATCTGAAACACTTATACCTAAATGGGACCTACTCCAAGATCACCTTCTTCTAGCTCAGCTTCAAGGCTACAGGAGTCTGAGAAAATCTCCCTTGGCCTAGCCAAGCACGTGTGCACATGCTTCACTTCAGGGCTAGAGTAAGTCCTGTTGATTTCCAAGGAAAAATAAGCAAAGCTGGTCGCAAAAATTTTATTGCTGAAGCAAAAAGTGGTTTGCCCCAGACCACAGAAGTTTGTGGCAGAGCCAGAGACTAATTCCAGACCTCCCAAATCCCAAAATATTGCCATAACTGCTGGAAAGCACACATTATGCAACAGGAAAGGGCCATGTTGTTTGACTGTGACCAACACTGAGCCTGTCCAAAAGTCCCAGTCTGTGATAGCATAGGGGGAAAGTGGAGGGAGAAAGTTATGTTCTGCTCACTCTAAATCAACCCCTTTCCCTGAAAATGAGATGGGCTATGTAGATGCTCATGGCATTCCTAGACATCTTTCCCAAGCAGCCAGCCCTTATGTCCCAGGGGAATCTGACTCCAGCACTGGCACACTGCTTCACTCTGGTTTTCTTGGAAAGGGAGAGCCAAAAGAAATCTCTGGATGGCAGCCTCTGGCACTCAGCTCTTCATATTTCCCTCACTCACTCTTCCCATCTCTCTTTTCTATTTTTTATTTCTTTTGGACAGTAAGTTTCATTCCAGCTGGAAAGGACTAAAATATAAGTGTCAGATATGCACAGAAAAAAACACCATTGTGGAGGAAAAAAACCATACAGAAACAGGGACACACCTTTGGGCTCTGCCAAACTAAACACTGGAGGTGTTTCTGCGTGTATTTGCATACAGAACATGCATACATGTGTGCATGATGCCATTTAATTTTCCAAAACAGAAACAAACAGGCTTCAAATTGACCTTCCCTTTTGTGGGGAATAACCAGGCTGAGGAACACCCAGCCCCAGCAGACTGGTGTCCTCCATCAATACACTGAATGAGCAGTGACAGAGTGGTTTCTTTGCACTATTTCCCACCAATTTACCTGAACTTCTGAGTGGTGCACAGGAATAAGAAGATACATGGAGAAAGCCAATCTTAGCTCTTGGCCTCTTTTCTGGGACTGACAAAAAGGATGCTAATATGGTGGGAAAATTTGGGGAGTACTATTCCTCTGAAAGTTAAATGCTTGGAGTTATAGGTATGCACGCCTAATGCCATCTTTGGGTTAGCACAAGTTCTTCATCAGGCCAGTACTCTGTGCCACCTAGTCCCAGCAGTGGGTGCTCTACCAGAGAACAGAGTTGTGCGGTCTTGGTCCTTGAGCTTCCCCGCATAAAGGCAGCCTGAGAACCTGGCAGATCCTTCTACCCTGAACAGTTATCACTCTCATCTAATTGACTGGGCAACATGATAGAAAATATGTTTTTAGATATGATAAAAGTGCCTCTGAAAGTTACATCCTTCCTTGAACACTTTGTTTAGGTTGGTATAGATTCAGCCCAGCTATCCTGAAATCAGCGGTGTTGTTTCAGATTTGCACCAGGGTAACTCGCAGCAGCACTGTATCCCGTCATGGGAAATTAAATTCAGGATGGGATTCAAATAGTGTATGGATAGCTTAGGAAGCCTTAGAAAGGGTGGATTTCATCAGGCTGACAGGTTTGTTTGTGCCTGCTCCGTACCTGTAATACCTAGGCAACAAATGCATTTCAGAGGGAAGCTGTGAGATTAATTTCATTACCACATTTTCTAGAATACCCTGACAGGGCTGAACAGTTCTATATGTTTATGAGTAAAAGTGGTGGAGACAGGTGACTTTGGGGCAGTGTGAAAGCTAGGAGCAGAGGTACGATACACCTTTGAATAGTGAGACCACTACATGGTTTGCCCCTGCAAACCACTCTTTTGGTTCAAGAAGTCCCAACTTGCAAGGCACTGCCTCTGCTGTAGTCACACTCTAACCCACAGGAGGTCAGCTCCAGCAAGATACTTCTTTTTTTCCTTCTCCCAAAATCACATAGTGTAAAACCCATGAGAAATCACAGTCAAAGTTGCAAAGCTGCCCAGTGCTTTGCTATGCAAGCAGCAGTTGAACTTAGTCTCTCTTTTCAGCACGAAGCGAGACTCCTTAGGCGCCTAAACCTAAAATAGCCTAAAAAAAATTTTCTTCCCCTCCCTACCCATTTGAGTTTCTGTGGGCTCAAAAGAGGACCACTTCTCTCTGATGGAGCTTTGCCATTAACTAATTACAACCCACTGCCCAGCATTGTAGTCCTTCTGGTGCAGGTCTGTGTTCCATAAGTGAAGATTAATAGGCAAACCCTGTCTCAGTTGGGCTCTTTGCTTTGGCTTCCTTCTGCCTTTAATGTTATTTTCTGTAATAGATGTTTTAAATGATTTGGGGACTTGGTAAATTAACCTTATTTCTAGTGCCATTTAAAGTAACTAAATAAATGTGCTTAAGACTGCTTAAGAAAGAGCTAGACCCTGTCTTCCCAAACTCTAACGGTACTAAGCTCTGTGAAACTCAGATGAGCTCATGTTTTAGTTAATGGCAGAGCTGGGGTTTCTAGATACACAGTTTTTTCAAATAATAGTTGCGATACCCTACATTTGCCTAGTCCTTTCCACTCTAGCATCCCCCGTAGCACATCCCAAATGTCTTGTCAACCTCCAAAGGACAGATTCTTTATTCCTGTCTAGCTAAATCTTTCCTCCCTGCCATGGGCTTCTGCTTGAGTTAGGACTTCAAACCATGCTCCTATGTATGCTCTGGTTTTGCTTTATAAGGTACTCAAAGGCAATTTCTTCTGGGACGAAATACATCAGCTGTTTCAGCAAGGGAAAGCCACATATCTGCCCAGGGGTCTTCTCTCCAGCTGCTATAAGTCAATGGAGATGCTTCACTGGGCAGAAAAGGAATCCCTTAAACATGATGTGAAGAACAAAGCAGGGAAGCCTTTGCAGCCTGGATAGTAAGGGCATTTTCATGTTACTTCTTTTTTTTCCTGGCCAACAAGCCACCTGCCTAGCAGACCAGCCAAAAGGCCTGAGGGGATTTATGTGATTCAATTTGGACAGTATCTTCCACCTTGGCTAGAGCTGGTAGGAAAACTTTCACAATTTTGATTAATTTTTTCCCCTCTCAAAAGCTTGTGTTCCAATTAGAAATTGCAGAAACATTCTCACAGAAGTTCTCACAAGCGTAAACTTGGCTCATTTTTTGATCTCCCTGCTCACAGCCTGAGAAACAGTATCGCTCAGTCTTTCCCTCTCCGTCAGCCAGCTTAAGACCCTTTGTTTAAGGGCAAGTGTCCTCCAAGGAGAGAGTGCAAAACCCAGGAAGACTGACGAGCAGTATTTGGCTGTTTGCAGAGCAGCATCAGGCATCAATAGAATCTGCAAGGGGAAACAGGGAAGATCAGTGCTGAAAGAAGCCTGCTCTCTGTCTCTCTCCAGTGTCTCACTCCGCTTCCTCCAGCTTTCACCCATCTCACAATAAAACCTCTTTTTTAACACAAATTAATTGCTACTGCAGAAAGCACTGATGGAGACAGTTACTTGACACCAGTGTGCAAATCAGCCTTACTGGAACGGAAAGGGAATAAAAAAATAAAAGCCTCGGAACAGTGATCTTACACAGTGTCTTCCAGCAAGTCCCTGGGACAGTGGCTTTTTGGCATATCCCTGTTGCACCAATGGCCGGCACCAATTCAGAAAGGAGGGCAGGCTGTGCTGTATCTACATCTGCACAGAGAGCTGGTGAAGATGTGACACTGTGGGTGGAAGAACAAAATAAAATTCTGTTTCTTGTCTTCCTCTCACTATCCTCACTCTCACAGACAACAAGGAAACCCTGTGACAGGTCCAATAGAAAAGCTTCCATGCACCTTTTTCAGGTGTTAACATGGGCATCCTCTTCTGGAAATATTCCCCCGAATGAGTCTGTCCATCGGCCCAATAAGAGATGTCACATTGCCTGTCCTGTCCCTGGTTTCTTAAGGGCCAATATGGCTACAAACATTTCCTGCTGTCATGTCACCTCAAATTGTCACCCTGCTCAGCTCAGAAATGCAAATCACTGCAAACCGAAGTGCTGACCTGTCATTCCCCTGATATACTGGGGAGCAAATGACACAGACATCTGCATTCTTGTCTGCTGCCACCTCTGCCACAGTTTGCTGCAGAGGGGAAAAAAAGATAGATATATATCTTGTTTATAGCCCTCCTTCTAACCCTCCTTTCATCTTGCAGCTTGGGTGAATCTGGAGCCTCTCAGAAGCTCTCTGGTTACTAACTGAACTGAGCAAACTTCAGAGGTAATAAAAGGGGTCGTGCAGGATTTCAAGAGTTTCTCCACACCTTTACAGAACCAAAGCTCACCCCTCCCAATATATCTTGAATCCTGGGTTTTGATGAAGCTTTGCACAGACAGCCAAGCAATTTAGTCTCAGATTCAAAGTTTAGGGCATTTCTGCAGGTATAAGAAATGAGTAGAGGAACTTAAATACACAGACAGATAGACCCTTGTGCAAATAAAACTAGCTTACAGCTAGTGAAATAATACTTCTGACTGCCTGTACTTCCCTTAGGTTTCCTTTGTGCTGCTGGGAATATGTAACATATTAGTTATGTTCTCATTAGTGTAGCTCAGAGATGTGTTTGTGTTCTCCATTTAGCTCAGTCTTTTTTATCTGCTCCTCTGTAGCTCCACACTCATGCTGAGCAGGCTCAAACCCTTCATTGTTGGGCAGGAATGGGGGAGAGGAATTACAACTGCCTTTTGTAGGAGCTAGACTGTCCTCATCAGGAATCCCCAAGATGGGGAGGCAAATGAAAGGACTGGGTATATGCTCCACTTGAATATGTCTTTGCCCTCATTTGCCCTTTCCCGTGTGCTGATGTAGTACTGTCTCAATGGGCTTTGGAAACAGGATTCAGGGAACAAGTGATGCGAGCCGATGCCCAGTATGCTGAAAGCTAAGGAATGCATTTTTTTTCATTATAATTTTCATTTTTTTTGCAATGAAAATTGGGTTGGGAATCCAGCAATGCTTGTTTCTAATTCAGGGAAGTGCACGAGTCTAGTTTCTCCAAGACATAGCTTGACGCTTCTGATCTGTTCACATCTCAGCAGCAAACCAGTGTTAAATCTGGCCATGGCAGGGCTGGGAGAGCTCCAGGGGGAGAATCAGAGTTAGTGAATGACTGCATACCACTTCCCTGGCAAGCTTCTTCAGTGCAGTGCTGGGAACATTGCTGGGGTATAAAACAGAAGTCCTGGGTAGTTCTTCAAAGGCTTCTCTTTTCACATGTACAGGCTATTCTTTATGATCTGAGCTATATTCCAGCTTGAGGTATTGTGTTTTGCCAATCATAGGTGCAATGGGATTGAATATTTTTCTTTACTTTCCTGCAAAACCATACAGAACTGCAATACTGTTTAGTGATGCCCTGTCATAGAAGCAGCCATATTTTGCAGGAGGTGGTAAAACAGCTTCTCTGAGTGAGGGGCTGCAGTCTGAAGGAAAGAAAAAGTTTGGGGACTGCCTTGACCCATGCAATACATGAATGCAGGCCGGAGGAACTCTTGCACCTCAGAAGCCCTCCAGGCTGGATCCATGCCAGGAGTGTGTTTGTCTGTCCCCTCTAACAAGTATTTTGAGGTTTGGGAGTTTATTTCTGCTCCAAAGATGCTTCCTCACAGCATGCACACCACCCAGGCCATAACACCATGCTACAAACACAGGGAAAGAGAGAAGCCAACACTGGAGGTCAGTAGGACAAAGTGGCCCATTTTCTTCCCTTTTCCAAGCACTTGGCAGCCTAATATGCCATCCTAAGTTTTCTTGCTGTTATCTTGAGACCAGCCTCTGTGGGTGCTCCAGTTTTTCCTGTGTAGTGAAGAAAACAGTGGGAAATGACGCCCAAGAGTAAGTACCTCTTCTTAATGCAGGAGTGGCAGAAGGACTGTCCCAGCCTTGCTCCTTCCTAGCCCTGTGCAAAAAAACCCACACTATGAAGCGTAAACTTCTTTCTCTCCAACATCAAGGTGGCAACTGCAAGGTCTAGGCATTTATTTATCAAAATCACTGTAGATATTTTCTTCACTGGGAGGCTCAGTACTTCAGGCTGAAATCATCCATCACAACTGGGGAAAGAGAAAAAAAAGGCTCTTCACCTTCATGGATTTTCCCCCTCCCTTCATCTCACCTTATTCATGTTTAAATGGGTAGAAATTCATCTTTTTCTGCAAAGATCCAGCTGGCTGCAACATGCTCTGTGCTTAAACAAGCTGCCTGCGTTGGAAGCATTTTTCAGGCTCTCTGTCTCCCCCTCCCCATCCCCGTGGGCCCCACTTGACGTCTCATCTCATTTTTATGTTTGACACCTCAAAAAACAGCTTAAACGAATAGCCCCTATTTGTAAAAGAAAAGCAACTTTTCTCAAAGACAAAACAGGCTTCTCACTAAGAGGTATGCAAACTCCCTGAAAACGGTCTTTGCTACCAGCTTTGGCAAGGTGGACTGTGTGCGTGTATGTATGTGTGTGTGTGTAGCTATTTCTGCATGCAGTGTGTATATGTTTGAGCATGCCTCCATGTTTGCAGCTTGTGTAATGTTTAATTTTGCTTTTCCTTAAACCTGATATGGAAAAGCAAACATGCAGCAAAGTCACACAACAGACCGCTCTGCAGCTTAGAGAGTGGGATGTCTCTTCTACGGTAAACAGCTTTGACATAGCTGCCAGCAGCTTCTCCTGTAGTGGCCACGAATGCACCTGTATGCTTAGAGCAGGATGCATTGGTTTCAGGACAGGTCATCCCAAATATGCTCATATTGTCTGGCAAAACCACGCTGAACTGGGAAACATGTTTTTCTCAGCTCACTTCAGTTACAGAGTGAGCGGAAACTGCTGAGGGATGCGGTTTTATGCTGACAGGCCTGATGGTGCAATGGGACTACTGAGGCTTCAGCTGCCTCTGCGGGGAGAGTGGGGCAGAGTAATGCCACTGTTTTTACTTCAGCAGCCATGAAATGGAGCCTGTAGACTTGATCGGTTATGAAAGGTGATTGCATCCACATTTATTACACTAGGAGGGAAATTATCTCTTGGCAAGGGAAAAGGAGAAGAAAAGGGTTGACATCCTTCTCCCAGGGAACATGGGATGTACATTCAGAAATGAGGCCATTGCAAAACATCTCTGTTCCCACCTTTCTCCATGCCTCCTTCTGTTTTGAAGGGTTAGCCAGCTTGGGGTGAGATTGTCTTTCTCAGGTTTGTGTAAGTGCTGGGGAAAGGAGTCCTGGGAGCCTCACAGCTTTTCCCAACAAACAAGTTCTTCCTTAATGATCTGGGAGCAGTTGGTTTTTTAAAGCTCTGGATGGAGCAGGGAGGTTTTGATTCCCATGGATCCACGTAAACAAGTGGTGTATCTCCTATTCCATCCCCAATCCACTATCTGTGAGAGACATGCCAGGGCTGGAATAGTGATAATTCAGAAACGTTGGGCTTTCTCATCCTGACAGAAGTTCCCTGTACTATCCCCTCATTCATTGACACAGTGTAGTACTGATTTTGATGAGCTATTTAAACATTAGCAGAGACAGACAAATCACCCTGTCTGAATAAAATGCCAGGACTCTCCAAGACACCAAGAAGCAACAACAAACCCATCTTCTCTGTCTTTGATCTCAGATGATTACAAACAATGAAGCTTCCAACTTTGTAGAAAGCAGTTTTCATAGCTCCAGTGAAACAGCTCAGTGCCTAATTCCTTGGCACAGCCTACAGCCTATAACCATAAGCATGTGTCCATTATAGATAACATGGCACTTTGGGGAAGGCTGCAATAGTTAACACCTTTTCCAGAGCCAAATTCCAATTTGAAGGGTCTGTTATGCCTATCTACATACCCAATCGGCACCACGGAACCACAGCAACTGGCTATGAAATCACGCTTTGCATCCAGCCCTAAACACTTGGTTATGCTGGTGCAAAGCGTTGCCACAACTCCCCTAGAAGGAACTGAGTTTTCAGGCAAGAGCAATTAATCCTGAAAGAAGAATAGGGCATCCACTGGATAGATAGCAAAGCAACCTTCAGCTTTTTGGGATACAGACATCTTCTCTGCTTTCCTCCAATGCAATTCTGCACAAATTCATGTGATCCCAGCAGCCCGTATACGGAACATCACGTTACATGGAGCTAATAATGAGGAGAAGAGGTGGAACCTCAGACATACATATATTATCTCTATCAAATATATGGTCTATAATGGGGCATTTCAGGAGATTTTTACTCTTTTCTTTCAGGCATTGATCTCTGCTGGATACATAATAATGCTGGATCTGAAAGCCTGAAAGTCTTTGTGGTTTGCTTCTCTCTGCTTATTTCTGCTAAAATGATATGAATCCCATGAACATTAGACAGTGCTCTCTAGAGCGAGTCTGTCTTTTTTTTGCTTTTAATTTTGGGTCAACCCCAAATGTACTTTTTACATGAGATATACATTTGTGTTTAATGTGGGGGTTAGTTAACCATTTATGCCCTTTTAGAAATCAGGTCAAGCTTTAGATAAAAATTTAACTATTACTTTGAAACAAGATTTCATCAGCTATGGCGCTTTGACTCAGGATCAAACATTTGCTCCAAGAAGGGCAACATTTTTAGCTAAGACTAGTCAGTGTTCCTTGATCCAAAATCACACATAATTTAAATTTTCACACAAAGTTCTCCTTTCCATTGAATGTAGTAACTGACCAAAAAACTCCACGAACTCTCAGCCAGCTGTGTTGCATGTATCCTTGGGTTTGCATATCTTATTAAAGTGCTCTTATTGCACGATGACTACTGAGAGGCAATTAAGTCCAACTTCACAATGTTCTCAGATCCAGGCTTTCTCCCACATTTGAATGTTCTGGTAAACCATGTGCACTGAGGTGTGCTGGCTATTTTGCATAAAGATTTGAGGATATATGCAGCAGTCATGGCGAATATTTCACAGTAACTCTGTTTAATAACCTAACATTAGAGTGTAATTTTCTGTTGGTGTAATTCTTCATGTAACCTTTAAGTGTGCAAGATTTCCACCCATTCAAATCAGCTGAGGATCTTGACTCTGAATCTGGTTTAACTGCTTGGTCACTAAATTAGGAGGTTTCCAACCTGGATACAACTTGTACGTGCAGTACTAATCCCTATTCATTCATATAGGCCACCCGAGCTCTCTGACTTCAAAAGGATCTTCATGAAAACAGCACTGTGAAATGCCCAAATTGTGCTATGTAAATTCTGTAAACTGAGAGCAAATGTCTTTGTTAAGTCCATGAGGAAGTGCAAGAAAATCCTATTTACTGACGTGCAAAGGCTTTGTAAGGCAGAGCCCCCAGCCTGAAATCGCTTCATTTGTGGATCCTTGCGATTAAGTTGAACTGAATGACATGCAAAGCTGGCAATTGAGATAAAGAATCACTCCAGGCCAGGGAATGGAGGCAGCTAAGAACTAAAACAAAGGCTGTTAATCTCACGCTCATCATCTTTAAAGAGTACAAGTTAAAAGTGCAGGTAAGACTCAGCCGATGCCTTCAGATTACTGGACGGGATGTTGTCTTTTGTCTTCGCAAAACTCATTTTGATTCAGATACTGACAACTCGCCCCGCTCCTTCCTCCCCCACTTCAATCCCCTCAGGCGGAACATCTCATCCCAGCGGAGCCTCTGCCGCAGCCCCGCTCCCCGGCTCACAGGCAGGAGAGAAATCCTACCCACATCACGGAAAGTTTTCTCACAGTTCCCAGCCTCTCCCAGGAGTGCTGCTGCTTTGTCTTTCTGCCCCTTCCCTTTGCCACCGCATCGTCTGCCTGGGCTCAGGGGGTCCTGTCCAGACAGCAGTTTGCAGACGAACATGACACCTTGCTGTAGTAGGACATGTGGCTAATCTGTCTGTCAAAACCTGGAGACAGCCGCATAAAAACAAAGACATTTGTCCAAAGTAGATGTGCACAGGCTGGAGCTGAATCCCATTCCCAGAGTTAGGCGAGACGCCTCCTATTTCTGAGAGTCCAAGACCTAAAATTGTGTTGCAGGTTCACACTTCAGCGTCCCTATCAAATACCCAGGATCTCAGGGTCCAGCACTTAGCACAGGTTGCCACAGGTGGTCCCAGAAGTCTGTGGACAACAAGCATTGTCCTTGTGCAAATTAACGCTGTAGCAGGCTTTGGCAGCATCCAGCCACAGCAGGGTAATCGGCAAAAGGAGATGCGTTTAAGCAGTATTGGAAACATTAGAAACATTCCAGTGCTGCAGGTTAAAAACTGCTCCAGGATTGCAAGTTCGGCATTTTAGGGATTAGTGGGAGATTTCTCTGGAGATTAAGAGCAATTGAAAAGATCGACTTCCTCTCTATAGAGAAGTTTTAATAAGGCTGAAAATAAAATGCTGTCTCCCTCAGCCTTCTTTGGCAGAAGAGATCCAAAGAGCGCCTCCCCCCGCCCCCCCCGGCGTTGTTTCAATAATTCAAACTTCAGCTTTAGCCAGCCAAATAGGCCTGAAATTCACCTGCAAAAGTTCACGAGGCTAACTGAGATTCAGAACAAACTCCTCTTGTTTCCGAACTCATGTATAATGCAGTGAGGAACTTTGCTCAAAAGCAGCTCCAGCTTGCTGTTATATTTACAATACTCCAAAAGAAAGAACAGGAGGCAAACTGATAACACCACATCACAGGCAGCAGAGTGGGAGGGGAAGGAAAGAGCACAGCCACCAACTTATTATAAGTTGACACTCCTCTGTAGCCGGGCAGCACCTAAATCTGCCTCTTCTCCCTCCTCAAATTGAAATCGCCACATTGCCCAAATACAGAGAAGAGGTCCATGTCCTCCAGCAGAGAACACAATAAATAGATAAGGCAAGCACCGAAGGAAGAAGCAACACAATAAGGAGGGTTGTTTCATGAGCCAGTTGGAAGGCAAAACTGAAGCAGAACATGAGCATTGCAAGCCTATCGGTTTTGTTTGAAACATTTTTGTTTACACAGATGTAGACTCAAAGGTGTGTTGAAGTCAAGCTCTCCATCTGTCAATTCTGTCTGTCTGCTGGAGAGTCCCAGGGCTGGCTCTGGGGTGACCCAGTTACCCCTGTCAGAAGGCAAATGTTGACTGTGCCCATAGAGCACCACTGGCAGATGGTGCTGGGCTGGCAATGCTGCTGGATGCCCGGACAAGGTGGAAATTTCAGCTTCAGCAAGCTCCATTGGTTTATTTCACAAAAAGCTATTCAGATAGTCCAACATGTACCTCACTGCTTTTTTCTGCCACAAACCCCATGCAGTAGACTGGGAGCAGGAGCTCTGCCAGTTCTCTTTAGCTCAAGACCAACCAGTTGTCCACTGTGGTCTAGGGATCACCTAAGTTCACTGGAGACTTTGAAAGCTTTTCTGTTGACATCAGCAGCCATGCATTCAGGGCTGTGACATTTTAAAATGTTCACAGCAGGTTGCCGCAGCTACCTACCTTAGAAAAGCAGCTTTCTTACAACATTAGCTATGCTTTGCTTCTTTGCACAAAAAGGTCACATCTAAATTCACTACTCTGTTGGCTAGCGTAGGTGGCTCACCCTGTTTGTTTTAAAACCCTATCCTCAGATTGTAAATAGGTTTCTGGAAGCCTACAGCTACTACCTATAGACAGAACAGACATGTAAGTTTTAGGTATCTGGTGTTAAATGAGCTAAATCCATGGCAAGGTATTATGAATCAGATTCTCACATCTATTTGGGTTATTATTGTTTCACTGAGGAAATATATACAATGGTTATATCTAATCATGAATTCCAGTGCTGATCCAAGATCTTTCTTCTTTCCTTCCTTCTCTTCTCTCTTTAATTACCTCACTAACATGGTGAGATGTTTGTTGTTGTTGTTTTCTTTCAAGTATATGATTTTTGCAGTTTTCTGGGACTGGAGTAACTGAAGTGCAATGAGTGATTCATTTGAAATAGTAAATATTTAACAACTAAATGGCATCCTTTTTTTCCAGATCCCTAGGTTCTTTCTAGCTCTGTTCATACTATATATAATACTATATTGTCTCTATGTGTATACTACACCATATATATGCTGGACAGCATATTTATTTATATTTGTCTTAGAATTACAAAATGACATTAAAAGAAGGTAAATATTACAAAATTGTCTCTGAAGAAATTTGAAAATGCCAATATTAAGCTGACCCAGGCAAATTTAATCCTGCTTAGTTATATTTCTGTTTCATGATTTCATGACTTGCTTTTTAGTTGCATAATAGCACATGGTTTTTTGAGGGCTACTCAGTTTGAGAGTACAAAAGCCAAAGCTGGAGTGAATCAACTTGGTGTGCTCATTCTGAATAGCGCAGGCATCTCAGGTTGTGTGGACACCCTGTCCCAAATAAAAACAGCAGTCAGTTTTCAAAATTATGCTATTATTTGTGCCTTGTAGGCTGCAGTACATCAGCATAACAACCTCTTCACGTCTGGGACCGTGATCAGCTGGATGGGCTTGGGCATATGTTTGCCTCCTTTGCACCAGGCTGGTTTTTGCTACTTAAGGATTTTACTGGGTGTTTCGAATGCTGATCATGTTTGCAGGTTTGTTAAGTGTAACAGGCAAAGGGAGTGAAAAACTATACTTCCTAATATATAGGAGCTAAAAACTGAAGACATACTGCAGAATTAGTTTCGGTGTAAACTTATGAGAAGTAGGAGTGTTGCATTTATGTTTCTTGATGAAACTCTGTTTCCTGCAACATTTGCTGCATTACAGTTAATGGATTTTATGAGAACGGCTTGTAATTCTCCAAAACTGCCTGGTGCGGTCATTTCAGCCAGCGCAATGTGAATTATGCAATAAGCCATCGCCTTAATTAAAACAAATTGCATTTACTGTATCAGTCCGTATTATAAATCACTCCCTAGGGCCCCTCTTCAAGGTTTGCACTTGGCCTATTCTTGAGAAATGTTGACAGCAACCTCCATTACCAAAAACATTTTTAAGCATTTTGTTCTAATATCCTTCTCCAGGATCCAGCCTTTGAGCTCACTGCCCTGATATACAAAACAAATCTTATCCAAAAAGCAAGACAGAAATCACATGAAAAAGACAGAATACCTTGTTTCCCTTTTCTCTCCTGGTTTTGCAATGTGCACTTCAGTAAACTGTGGTAGTGGAAGATGAAGTTTATTAATTGCAATAATGATAATAATAAAAGCCAAAAAAAAAGAAAGCTGCAGACTAATTGTTTTCATCCAAAGTTAGGAGGCACATGGGATTCCTCACACTCCCTACTATAATTAGACTGAACAACAAGACAACCAGATTATTAGTCCTTTGTGTACCTCCAGTTTAATAAAGAGAATGACCATTGGGTATTTATATTCATTTGAGCTCAAAGTAGCTTAAAATGAAGTGTTAAATACAGCATATCATACTGCAGGATGAAGTAACTCACCTTTTAAAGAGAAACTGTCATCTTATTTATGACCTCTGATATGAGGGGAAAGGTTTTTGCTTCATTCACTTTGGATCTGGCTGTGGAGACCATTCAGTTTTACCTAATATTTAAGCGAGTGTGTTTGCTCAGGTTTCCTTGCATTGAAAATTAAAACAAAGTAGTTAAGTACTTTGCTCAAAAGGAGTATAGTTAAGAGTTCCCTGAATTAAAATATTAGATTCAAAGTGGTGATTTCTGGCTTTAGTTGTATTAGAGAGATACTATTGCAAGTCTGAAGGAGATGCTGTTTAAGACAGTCCTGCACAGGTTAAAAAGCACAGGGGGGGCCTTCTGTTTAAAAAGCTCAAGGAAGCATTCATAGCCCCTTTTGCAGGAGTTGCTTAACTCGCCCTAATTTTGGGGATCCTGTAGGTGGAGCTGCTTTTGTAAAATTTATGAGGGAAGTGAACCATCTATATCTAAAACTATTCGGCAACTCCGGTTACTTTGAAATTGCTGAAACCTCATCATGAACAACCGGGTCATTGAACTTAAAATCAGACCCTAGAGCCTGATTGGAAAGCCATTAAAGCCAATGAAAAGGGACCCACTGGCTGGAGCCAACATTGGAGCAGATCCATGGAGAATAATCTAAACTGAATCTGTCTCCATATTTATTTTCCTCTTGATATATACCTAAAAGAAGCCCAGGTAGATTTGCAGTGGCCATAACAATACCTATGTGTTTGTTGTGAAGATTATTTCAATTTACATCAAAGTAGGTGTCTGTCTCATCCAGCAGCCTCACTCTGACGGTGTTTACGTCTTCAGATGAAAGCCTCTGTCACGCAAACAAGCAAACATATCCAAAGAACAGGTTTAAGCACTGAGAAGGAAACAAGACAATATGCATTTTCTTTCCCTGAAAAAGAAAGTAGACACAATTGGAAACAGCATATGCCCAGACTGTGACTACTGTTCTTCAGCCAAAATAAAGTCTGAAAATAATTGACATCAACAAGTATTATCAAGGACCAACTGGAACACACATGTACTGAAAAGTGAGTGAATACCTTCAGAACAGTGGATAAATACCTTAGTTGCATTTGCCTATATATTTGTTGAGTGGCTATGACTGTTTGGCTTATGACTTCAAAAGGTATTTATTGATGCTGTAGTAAGGGCCCACTGCACAAAGCTCAGGAAACTCAAAATGCTGAAGCCAGCAAAATAGGGCCTTTAACCTCCAATAGCCATAAGTACATTTTCCATCTCTTACTATTAGGATTGCACTGTATCTGAGTGGTTTACAATTTCTATTTGTGTTTAATTTTTTTCTTTGCCCAAATTTAATCACAATAAACAGGTGTCTCAGGGATCCTGCATTCACTGTAGTTTTTTGTGTTACAGGAGGCTGAAAGCACATGCTTACTTTTTCTTTTTAATGACCAAAAATAGGATTTTTTAATTTTTCTTAGGTTTTTTTCCCTAAGTTCTGATAACTCAAAAATAGCTGTGGAGATTATCTTCCAACTTTCTAAATAAATTCACTGCTCACCTGTGAATAAGAAAGCGTGAGAAAATTTCAACCCCCAAAGGTAATTTTGGGGAAAAGTTATAAACCACTGAAAACAGCAGCTTATAATGAAAGTGTCATCTCAACCATAAAAGGTACCTCAATGCACTGAATAGGCACCGTAAAACATGATTGAAAGGGAGTTCAGAGATATTGCTAATGGCTCCGACATAAGGCATGTAGCTATAAAAGACGAAAAGATGCATGGCTAAAACTGCCCACTGCAAATCTTTGAAGAGCGTCTAACTACCCAGGCGTGCCAGAGATGCGCGATTGCTAACAGAACTGGTCATGCAAATCTGCTCAGACAGAGAGACCTTCAAACACTTCATGCTTTTACTTCCTCTGAAAGTAATGCAATTGTTCAGCAGAGAGACAGCTCGTGTCCCCAGGCTCGTGTTGGGGGCACTGTCAGGCATTTGAACGATGGGGATGGCCGACAGTGAGGCAGGACTATGACGCTCAGCCTCTAGCTCTTGAGGAATAACGTGGCCTGTGGTTAGAAACTTCCATTGTCTCTTTCTGTCTCAGCAACCAACTAGTTTTGTGCCATTTTCATGAGATCATGTAATTTTGGGAAAAATGGACCTCTGGAGGACATGCAGTCCAGCCTCCTGCTCACAGCAGGCAAACTTCAAAGTTAGTTTTGAAGTAGTTCTGCTATTCTCATTTAAGGCAGGTGATCTAAAGTTTAATTAATATGTGAAAAATACTTCAACAAGCTGAAAGTCATTTCATGGACTTTCAGAGTTTGCATTTAGCCATGATTACTTTACAACATGTTCCTTATGATATCTGTAGTGCAATGGGTGTTGGTCTGTGTTGAGATTCAGTCAGGAGGACTTCTTGGTTAAATTTATCCCGTCCTTCAGGGAGTAAATTCTGACTAGGAGCTATATTTTGAATATCCGTAGGTCAAGGTTATATATGACCATGACTATGCGTTTTATTTAGGCCATTTCAAAAAGTGGATTGCAAGGTAGAGCAGTGTTGAAGACTATGAGGACAAATTCTTTTTTTTTTAATCACTGGTCAACAGCTGAAATAATAAGAATAAGAAGAGCTGTGTTTTGGCGAAAAGCTAGTCTCTTACTTCAATGCAAAGTTTCTGCCTAAGACTCCTCTTTTTCTCCTTCTGATTGACACCATATTAGAGATATGAAAAAAACATGTGCATCTAAGCCTGACTTTGGAAAACCCTTCCTATATACAAGCTTGCCCAAGCTTGAAAAGCTGGAGAATTTTCCAAAGTCTCCAAATGTCGATGAGTATGTTTCTGAATATCTTCCCAAGTACTATCAGAGCTGAGGATCAAAGTTCCAGCCATTTGCTTGGTGTTTATTAGCAACTTCAAGGACTCAGAAAATGTAAGTCAGACCTAAAGATGTCAGGAGGTTTTACTTATTAAATAATAGATTTGAGGTTCCTTTATTTGTCTCCTGCTGAGCCTTTAGCTTGAACTTGGGTCACTTTCAAACTTTGATACACTCCTGAGGTCTAGAAAACCAGGGATTTATTGAACAAGAAAGAAAAAATACCTCAAGTGTGCACATGACAGCAGAGGGCAAGGCCTCAAACAGCTTGAAATTGCTGTGAAAATCCTGACTGGTTTCTAAGCCCTATCATTACTACAACCCTCTAGCAGGCACTACCCCTTGTAGCTGGTTATGCTCCTCGTGAGAGGCTGCCTTTCCCAAGGGCCAAGTGGCGAGTCTCAGGGAAGATGCTAGCTTAACTTTTTTTAGAACAATTTCATATAAATTCTTTAAAGACAAAAAGAAATAAAGAAGACCAACTAAATACAAAACTAATTCTATCTACTTTTCAAACAGTTTCTGAGCTTACCCTAGCTCCCCATCTTTGCAGTTAGCATCTCCTCCTCGTCTTCTTTCTCTTGGGTGAGGATGGTGCTTAGAGTGGAAAGTGATCTACACTATTTCCCTCTAGCTTAGTGAGGGAGATGGAGGAGTAGGGCAGGGAGAAGACTCTTGCCTCAGTAACAAGAACACCTCTGAATAACTGTGGAAGTGGTTTTATTTTTTAGGTGATGGTGTGCTTCTTGGGTGGTGCTGGGCGTTTCTGAGAGCCCTTCCAGGACACAAGGATATCCTAAGGCTGAGTGTGCCTTGGCATGAGCATGCCCATCAAGGGGTGCTCAGCTGTTAGGCATCACCTACTGCCCTTCCAGCTATTTCCCATCTCCTGTGCAGCTGCAGGAGGTGCTTCAGGGAGGGGCACAAATTAGCTTCTGCCCAGCTCCACACCAGGAGCCTGATGAACCTGGACTGGGAAAGGATCGCCCAAGGGCTGGAGCAGGATTACTGGGAGATGTTACTTTTCTGCAGACCTTGGGAGAATGCTCTTCACTGTGGTAGGGTCACCTCCTCTCCAGCCCCAGGGCTGAGCTGTTCACAGAGATGACCTCATTATTGCAACAGCCATGCTCCAGCCTGCACCTAGTTATCCACAGTTACCAGGGTGGGGTGACACGGAGGTGAGAAACACCACACCTTTCCAACATCGCTTCCTCTCAGTGATGCCCTTCACCCCTTGGTGTTTTCTCCAAGTCCTTCTGCTGGGAGAATTCACTGCAAAGGTGTGGGGATGGATTTTGCCAATATGCAACCATTTTGTGTTGTTATGACCAGTGTGAAGGGGTAGTGATGCACTTTGAGCACACTGTGCTCCCCTGTCAGACAAGGGAGGGTAGCAGAACCGCTGACTGCTTGACTCATGCTAGGAAGTGCTCAGGAGAAACAGGCAGCTCAGTGCAACTCTTTTTTTCTGTGTATTAAGACTCAAAAAGAAACCCGCGCATCCTCCTTGAAAGCCTCCTCTGCAAACCCATGTGTCTCTCTAATTGAAACAGGGCAGGGTCTGAAACCATAGGAGTCCACAGCTGCTATTTCTACTGTGCATCTCTGAGTCAAGGTGAAGAGAAAAGTCAAAAAAGTATCCCACAGGGTGAATCCTCCATGTGCCAACAAAGCTGACTCCACATTAAAGGTGAGAGCCAGAGCTTGCAAAGCAGTGATGGCCTGGGAAGACAGAGGCCTTGATTCTCTCCAGCAGCCTCCAAGCGTTATTCCCATTAACATTGGCACTAGCCGTCACCCTGAATACCCCGTGCACCAAAGGACGAGTGAGAGAGAGCAGGAGGGATGGAGGTGATAAAGTTGTCAAGCTGTAGGCAAAGCTACGGCCGCTGAGGACTAGCAGGGACTGAATCATTTAGAGATATGTCCTGGGACGTATTTTAAGGGCAGATCTGAGACACTCAGCACAGGGCGGGTTTGCTGATCTTGCAGAGACTTCATCTTGGGTCAGTCTTCGGTTCACAGGGCCAGATAATCAGGGCTCTGCATTTCTCTTTTCCTTCATCTGCATTACCAGGGGAAGAAAGTTCTACATGGCACAAAGATTTTTGAGATGGCAGAGCCACTTACATTAACTTCCCACATGTGACAAATTTCAGCACTCAGTGATTGCTGCTAGCCCTGCAGCTGATGTCTGGTTCACAAGACATCTGCCCTGCATGCCACCATGGGTCAAAAACATTTTCAGTCCCCCTCCAGGAAAAAAAATCTGCTCTTAAAGAGCACAGCCTCCAGTTAGACCAGGCCATGGGGAGACAGGGAGACAGAGGGGAGTATTAATTTTGCACTGGACCTCTGCTTTGGCTTTGAAAGAGCAGCATTTAAATAAATCCCAAAGCAGCAGACAGGACCATGTGTTTCTCCCACAAACAAGTCTGCAAGCCACAGAAATCAAAAGGATTCTTGTTATCAAAGACAAGATTCAACCTCTTTTAAGAGCAGTGTGGCGTTTCTGCAGAAATTTTAGCAACTGATGCAGAATCGACAAGTGAGTCATTCCTCTTTTCCTCCTTTTTCTCCTCTTCTTACTGCCTCGGCACTGAAGTGTGTTGAGAAAGCGAGATGTCTGGAAGATGTCTCCTGGATCACTGCTGCTCCTGCAGCATCTTGTCTGCCTTCAGGCTCTGGCATCAAATAGTGATCAGCCTCCTTCCTCCAGCCCCCTGCCCTGGAGTAGCAGTTTTTAGACATGACCCTCCACCTCTTCACGGCTCCCTGTGTCTCTGAAACGTCCAGAAGTCAGCCCCTCACTGCCTCCACAAGGAGACCTGTTATGGAGATTCCTGCCTCGCATCAGCCCCATTTCATGTCCCTGTCATCTCCCATCATGTTACTGAACTGAAGGGGATACCAGGAGTTTAGATGGTGTCCTCCACCGTGACATGGACTCATCATTTCACTATTTGTTGGGGAATGGCAGCTGTGCACTGCTCATGGAAAGGTAGCCTTGACTGACTAGCTAAAAATCGGAGGTGACCTAGCTGTACAACCTACTGCTCAGGAACAATGTGACAAACTTCATCTTTCTTTGCTGCCAGCCTCTAAGGTTAGAGAGGGCCATTACCTGTCATGGTGGGGAGGAGAGAGACAGATCTATGGATGTGTCTGTCTGTGTGTGTGGAGGGGGGGGACATGAGTGGGTATGTTCTTATTCTTTCTTTCCTACTTCGTTATATTGATTTTCAGTGGCTTGTACGCTTGGAATGCAATAAGGGACCAATTCCCTTCTATGCTGGCTAGTAAACATTGCCTGTAACTTTATTCTGGGTCAGGAAAGTCAGCACTTAAAATTAAAAGTGGTTTCAGAGGAGGAAAGCCATATTTTAGGAAATTCCAGCTGGGGGTTCCTTGCTACTGTACTTAATTTTAGAATCCAGTGTATAGTGTCATGTCATATATGCCTTTAAAAAAGCATTTAACTGATATATATTCTCATCTGCTCCTTACTTGCAATATTTCAAGCAGAAAATATTTTTTAAAAATCAGTTCCCCAGCTCTCTGAATTTACAGCAGAGGCAACAGACTATAAAGCGGAAGGAGCTGAAATTAAGCCCAGGGGAGTGAGAAGTGCACTAGAGAGAAAGGCTCGTATGCCAGGTGCTTAAACACATGCATAGTTTAAATCCTGTGCCGTCTCCCTAAAGCCAATGGAGTTGCTCTTGTATTTAAGACTAGCACACCTGGCTTAAGTGCTGGGACCTTAATCTCTAAAAGAAGGTGTATAATGCTGGGGTACAGACTGTGATGCCTGTAAGCTGCTCCAGGTCCAAGGTACAATCTGCTATGGCAGTTCCTTTCCTCTGTGTAGAGCTCCCATGCTCAGGTCTTGGAAAGCCAAAAAAGGTTGCCTGAGACAGGAGAACATCTGTCCCAGACAGTCAGTTTGGGGAATGAGTGCCCTTGCTGACACATGGCTTCCAGATGTGGATCCAAGCCAGGATCCAGGTGCTTGGGATGAGCCTTTTGCTGATGAAGTTTCACCCAGCAAAGTCTTATTTCTTGAGTGCTGGGGATTTTATCCTGAAAGTTTCCTTCTTGTGGAGCAGGCACTCACTCACAGCAGGTGTTTCACATGTAGTTAGACATCAGCACTGAAAACATGGTGCATTGCTTTTTAGATGGATAGATAGATATTTCACAGAGCTCTGCTCCTGGCACTGTAAAAGCAAAGTGCTGTTGGAAAACACTCAGTATAGGAAGCAGAAACAGTGGCATGGGGTGCTACTCTACCAGGTGCCACCTGCTTTGCCAAAGCAAGCCCATGCCAGCACCCTCCATCCCCTATTTCCATCCTGTTGTGCTGCAAAAACATCCCTGCAAATCCCCTCTCTGCTCTGCCGTGTATCCACCTGCCTGGCAGCAGGGCTGTCACCGCTTTGTCAGGTCTCGGGGATGTCTGCGGCTAGAAACCCTGCTGGGGAGATGAAGGAAGCCTGGACAGTTTATGAGACAGCAGGAGGCAAAGTACATCTACCTGGCCGTGAACTCTGACACGTGGCCTCCCTGCTCCCAGCTTGACATCTACAAACAGTGACAAGCCCCATCACCTGCCACCCGATGTGACCACCTCGAAACCTGGGAAAGCCAGACGTGCTATTAACAACTCCAGCCTCCCAAAAGAAAGCCCCAGAGACTTACAACAAGGAACTGTCGTGACTCAGGCCAAATGCATTCGTGTTAGGAAACCTCCGCGTCTGGCTCCCTAGGTGAAACAGCCTTTCTGAAAGGAAAGTGGAAAGGCACGCAGACAGACAAAGGGAAAGATAGATGGTGCTGGTTTCTCATCCTAGCTCTCCTTCTTCTCCCTTCTCTTCCTAATAGAGAAGAAACCCCTGGCTGAGAGACCCTTAAGTGTGGGAGCAGCATGAGCTGCTGCAATTCCTTGCACGGTCCCTGGCCATGTGTCCCTGCATGCTGCTTTTCCTGCTTTCCCCTGGCCTGTCTCCTCTAACCACAACAGGGACACATGGAAGCATAGAAGTCAGCACAAGCAGATTGTCTGAGCACCTCCCCAGTGTCCCAGCCTGCTGGGTCTACATTGCTCTTGGTACCCAAATTCCTATTTCCTGCTGATAAGTCACAAACTGGAATTTAGGGGCTAGAGAAGGTTGGGTGTTGCCTTCTCTAGGAAAGAAAATTTGTAGATTTGCAAATCTTTGCCATCAGCAAAAGACCTCCTAAATCTCCTAGATTTCATGATTTCCAAACAATTCTCACAGAGTAGCTACTTTCAGGACACTACATTTTTCAAGCTGCTGCTGTTACTCAAGTCTCCATCTAAGCAGTCATGCAACAAGCAACGCTTTCAAACAATGGTCTATTGATTACTTGCTTCGTTAACAATGATGCAATTCCCTGGAGAGGTTTATTACTCTTGTTTTGTATTATTTTGTGCCTTATGATTTGGTCATTAATGGGTACGCTTGCGTTTCATTTCATTGTGACTGACTTTCCTGGGAGGAATTCTCAATGCAGTCCAAAAATGTTCATGAATAAATGTTTACTGGCAGGAGTTATGAGTGTGTTGCAAGGCTGTATGGATGTTTTCATCCAGATGATGCAGCAGTAAATCAATTAAAAACATGATTGATTGTAAAATTGGGGCAAACTTGCTTTTGCCTCTGGATTTCACATTACCTAAGTTAGGCTGTATAAATCTAACAATATATTACTCATGCAGTGATTGTCTTGCTGGTATCTACAGTGAGAACTGCTATGCACACAGCTAAGGCAAGAACAAGGGCTAAACCTGGCCTCGGTATATCCTGCAGCTCTGCTCCCACACAGAGCACAGAGCCATTGCCCCACTGGTGATTTAACTCCTTTTGGCAACATTTGACTAGAATTCCCTTTATCAGAGGATAAAATAAATCGAAAGGGCTCTCTACACAGATACGTTCATTCAGATTAAGGTATAGTGTACATTTAGCATGGAATAGCTTTTCTTAATTAATTCCCTCTCTGGGTGCTTTTTTTTCAGTCAGACTGCTGTAGCCTAAATTAGATTAATAGACTTTGGATATGCTTGCTAGCTATTACTTTCTCTTATTATTAAGCATTATTAATATTAGTTATTAGAAATTAATGATTTCAGAATAACTCCCCACATTTACTTATATCCAAAGTCTCCAGTGGCATACAAGTGCTCTGACTTCTGTGAAAGCCCGCACACCCCCAGTTTAAAGAGGCTGCCAACAGCACTGGGTTGTTTCTATTGAGCAGATGTAATAATTTCAGTTTTAAAATTAGTTTAAAAATCTTCTGTCTTAATCATCTGCCAGTTTAAAAGTCTTCTGTAGTTAAACTAAACCTCTTTGTAACAAGACCATATCCAGAAGGCACTGCTCAGCACACAGCAGTGTAGGGGAAATGTGGTACAAAGAATTAGAGAGCCTGAAAAGACACAAGCTAAGGACAGAAAACCACATCCCTGTCTCCCACATGACCATCCTAGGCTTCATCCGAAACCCAGAAATGTCGATGTAAGTCCTTCTGTGGTCTCTGAGTGCAGACCAGGAGAACTGCACTGTGCAATCCCAAGGATCCTGCCACATCTCCATGTGTGCAAGTCTGCAGATATGGGCACAAAAGCAATGTACATGACTGTGTGCCTGAATATAGATTTACAGAGACAGTGTGCATAAATCTAGATAATTTATACAGTGCCACAAATACAAACAACAACTGCCACCCCTCTCCCTTCACAGACTCATATACACAAATGCACCTCAAGTATGAATAATGCAATGACAAAGTGAGCTGCATTTGTATGGACATCATTGGTATCAGCAGTTAGGAATAATAGTTGTCTAATTGTAGTCTTTCATTGTGTGCTATGTCAAAACGTGGGCGAGTAATTGCAATCATCAAAACCCTTTCAGAGTGTGTGCAAAGCCCCGACCCCCATCACCTGCCATCAAGCCTATCTGATCCACCACACACATGCACTTACTGGGCAGATGAATTAGCTAGATGGGCTGTTCTCTTCTTTTATTATTATTTTCGCTTTTGTTTTGCGTTTTCCTTCCCTGAAGGTTGTGTCTGGGTTGTGAAGGGTTGTTAGACTTTTTTTTATTATTATTGTTATTCTTATTTTTCGATGTGTGTGATCGCTTTTTGGGTGAGATAATTTAGAAGACAGACATCAACAATTATACAAAATAATATGGTAACCAGTAACTGAAAAAAAATAATAATTGATTCTCATGGGCTGCTGAGTGTTACAATTTGAACGTCTTTCTATTAAAATCCTTGTAATAGACACAGGGAGAATGCAGGGAGGAGGGGAGAGAGAAAGAGGGAGAGGGAAATCAGTTCCTTTTCAAATATTACTCATAAGATGGAAGAGAAGATATTTTCAGAATGCAAGTAGGACTGATTTCTATTAACATAATCCCGTTTCTAGTATTATTTTATTAATATAAACATCTTGGCTCTGGGAATGCCTCCTGGATTATATATACCTTCCTTATTTTGCATTGGGTTTAGGGGAAAATCAAGGAGAGTGCTAAAAAAAATCGAACCTATTTGTTATATTCATTCTGAATTGCCAGCTGTACAGTACCTGAGTGAAGCAGCGGATTTGATTATCAAACACAATTAAGGCTTGCTTTTGTCAATGTGGAGTACAATGTAAGTGCATATTGTAAATATCTGTCTAGAAGACAGCAACTACACAATCATGTAGGCTACATACTCTGTTTTGCTGCTGGAGAGGGCTTGCAGTGATTTTCTTTGGTTCAGCCTCCCACAGTAAGGCAACCATCTCAGTGTTGTAACAACAACTATTACAGAGACCACATCTTGTTCAAGGAGTACATAAGTTCACAGGTAGATACCTGCTTTAAACCTTTAGAGGGTCTCAGCTCTGAGCTTTCTTGTGTCTGCTTTTGTGTGACAGATCATATCTATTTATTAGTAGTATATAGTACCTTCAGAGACTCAGCAGGGTATGTCCTTTTTGCTGCAAGCATCTTCTATTGCGTAAGGGCATATGTGGTTTTCATGGCTGGCAAACACAAGATTGGATGGGACGTGTGTGTGCGCACTCAAACTTCTTCAATAAGACAATTTAGAAGTCTGTAATTAAACTCTCCCAGGAAGTAGCAGAAGCCCTGTTTTACAGGGCTATCTTATTTTATTAAGCCTTTTTTTTTTTTGAGAAGCCACCTCATTCAGCAGTGGACTCACATTTTCCCTAGTCTTGCTTTTGCTACTAATGTACTTGAAAAAGCCCTTCTTGTTGTCCTTGACATCCCTTGCCAGATTTAATTCCAAGTGGACCTTAGCCTTCCTCATCGCATCCCTCCATACACTAACAACTTTCCCATATTCCTCCCAAGTCACCTGTCCTTTTTTCCACATTCCGTAAACTTCCTTCTTCCATGTGGGTTTTGCCAGAAGCTCCTTGCTCCCCTTTGCTTGATTTCTTACTCATAGGGATGCATCGATCTTGAGCTTGGAGGAAGTGACACTTGAATATTAAGCAGCTCTCTTGGACTCCCCTACCTTCTAGGGCTCTAACCCATGGGATTCCTCCAAGTAGGTCCCCAAAATATTCTTCTTGCTTTATTGTTTGGGGCAAGTCATTTGGCAGGGAGTGTGTTCATCTCCAAAAACTTCTGTATTATGAAGCTGGTTATTCTTAGCTGTTCGTCTGAGATACCTCAATGATCAATAAAGAAGCAAAAGCGTACTCCCACAGGGTCATTCATTCACTCCTAAAACAAGTGAGGATGAATCACTTTATGGAATTTCACCTGTATCTCTCTACATTTCCTGCAGAGTCTGGCCAGCTAGTTTTGAGTAAATTCCTAGATGACAAAAGTTAGAGGAGAAGAATACTTCCCTTAATGTCTATTTCCACTCCATGTTGAAGAAATTGAGAAATTCCTTTTAACAGAAATGTTGGGTTTGAAGACCTATAACTAGCTTTTTCTCATCTGTAAATGTTTAGAGTTATGCTTCCTGCCACAAGAATTGGGTTCATCTCTTCTGATGGAGTTTCATAATGACCTTACAGTAAGGATTTGTTTCTTTATTATAATCCTTCTTAAGAGTTAACTGGACTATACCTTCATCTTAACAAATTTGGAAGTGCTTTTTTTCTTAATCAGAAAGAGCTGTTACTGATTTCCAGTTCCATCACCCACTGTTCTCTGCCAGCAAAATTTGGTCTGGATGTACTGAAACATCCTGCTAGAAAGCTACTTTCTTAAATACTTATTATCCACATGGTAATTAGCACTGAGGGAAATAATCTTTCAGGCAAAAATGTTAATTTTTTATGATTCAGACTTTAGGGACAAAAACAGTGGATTTGATAAAGATTCTATTGGGCAGGTTTCTGAGGTCCAGGATGGACTTTCTGCAGTAACAAGTGTTCCAACGTGTAAGCCATACACATAGCGTGGGAGACACCTGCGCTGCTGAGTTATCCTAATGTCTGTGCTCATGGGTGTTCACGGGGGAAGAGTGACGATGTCAGCCCAAGCATTTTTTAAAGGTCATGGTCCAGAACAAAAATTATGTAAGAAAACTTGACATTTTCTGCTAAATGGAATTCTTGTTTTCCACCTCACCCTGATTAAGATAGTGCTGAGAAATGTTTTTCATGGAGAAGGACTGTACCTTCCTAGTGCCTTTACAGAGATTGGTAAAAAGCACACCCAGCTCCAAACTTTCTATAACGCAAGGACAGTAAATAAGAAGATAAGAGACAAAACCAGAAAATAGAGTAGAGAAAACAATGAGACAGGTTTCATAGCAAGATGAGAAGTGGTTTCAACATATTCATGGTCTCAATGTTGTCAAAGTCATACTTGAACATCATAGCACAGGGGACAGATTTTGGAGAAATTTCAGGGAACATCCTGAGATGGGGTTGCAGCTCCCTTTAAGGAGCTCCTACCATGTGTGAAGGGGCAGCATGGGAGAAAACAATGAGATACTTGTCTGAAAAATTAAATTACTGAGTGATAGAGGATGTTATCACAGGATAACCAAAGATGGGAGCTGGCATTTCAATAGCAAATGAGAGATGTTAGGTAGGGGAGAGATAGGCTGTGAAGAGCCTTTCAGAGGTCCCTGTATGGACATTGAACCATAACAGCCACTCATCAGTGTTATAAAACTACCAGGAGCAGTATCCCCAGGCTGGGAAAGACTCTTCTTGGCAAGCTTGTGTACCACACCGTGCCATCGGATAGAGCCTGTCCTGTTGAAAACTGAATCCCTTCGAGTTCCCTGGAACAGCAGCAGCTGGAGGGGAAATAACAGTAAAATTCTATGGCCATAATAAAACGCATTAGCCATCTGAACACTCATTTCAATCAAATAATGCAGCCTATTCATATTTAAACAGGAAATATTGTTTAATGTTTATGGTAATGATCAAATCAAATTTTAAAAATTAAACACGAAATTAAACATTAAAGTGAGGTTCCAGCATTTGGCACTTGGGACACCGTTTCCAACCCACAGCTGATGGCTGCAATCAGCAGGGTCTACCCTCTTACCTTCCCTTAGTGCGGCTTCTTGAGGAGGATGCTAGAAGGAGGCTTTGGTGTCACAGGAATGACCACAGCTGGTGTAGGGCAGCTGATTTGGAGCTGATTGTTTCAGCCTCACTTTCCATCCATTCAGCTTTCCATGACAATGAGAGTTAATGGCTGTTGAGGAGGAAGTGGAAACCCAAAGGAAAAGTACTTTCATCTGGAAGAAGCTAAATGGGAGTTGTTTTCCATCCAAGTGAAAGGCAATCACGTGTTCCTATTGAAATTTTTTGGACACTAACTTTTTCCCAAAAAGAACAAGGAGAAGAAACGTTGCAGAGGTTTTTCTAAAGCACCATTGAAACAGGAGTAGAAAATGCCACAAACAACAAGTCCTCAGATGTACATAATGGTCATAGGAGAAAAAAATGCAACATAACACCTAGTTGCTCTTTAAATACTGTCCCTTTGGGGTAGAGCACAGCAACCATTACACACCAGTAACTCGCAGCCATATCTGCGGTGGTAGTAACTGGTGTAGAGCTCCCAGTTTTGAAAAAAAAAAATGCTACTTTACACCAGTGGAGGCATGAGCTCAGCTGATTAATTTTAGATTTTGACAGAGCTGGCCAAGTTTGTGTTTAATGAAGACCTTGGAGTGATGGCTAGCAGTCAGGGTATTGCTTTTAGACCGTATCTTGTGTTACAGTAAACTTGGAGCCAGGAAACAACTTTCTCCTACTAAGCCTAGCAGTTCTTTCCCAACTCTCTCCACTTGAAGTCAGTAGAAAAACAAAGTTTGAAACAAAAAAGTTTGAAACAAACCCGTTGTCTCTAATATCCCTATGCATTTTGGCCACAGACTTTATCTGTGCTGTGAGCCTGTGCTTCAGCTTCTTGAGCTGTGCAGCAAGGTTAACCTTTTGCTCTAACAGTTGCATCTTTCAAGGGAGTATATCCTCAGTGTAAATTAATATCAAATTAGTATAAATTAATATGAAATTAAAAATGCTTTGGACTACCAGTGAATTGCATATTGTTCCTTAGAGTAAAAAAAGCTCATCACAAAAGGCAGAATCAATCTGTCAATCCCCATTCTTATGTCGACTGCTTGCCCAAATTTATTATTGAAGAAGCGTGCACAGAAATTTCCATACTATGAAAAAATAAATAAAAAGACCAAATAAATTATCTTGGAAAGTACAGCAAAATGGCAAGATTTATCTTAGCCTGTGTCTACTGCTCTCATCCCTGTACCATGCACTTTTTAAATTAGACTGGTATCCTATAGGAGACTGTCAAGGATTTCACTTGTTCTGCTTGACATACAGATGTACAATTGGTAAAATTGCATCTTGTCTTAGTAATTGTCTACAGTGCTAAGTCTGTACCTAATTATTGACTTCAAAAGTCAGGTTTCATCTATGCGGTTCCCTGATCCAACATCAGTCCAACCATCTTCAGCTCTTATCTGTTCATCTTTTGGCTCACCTTCCCGAGTCAAACCACCTTCCTCTTTGCAAATGCTGGGTTTTGGCTTTTTGTAATCAGTCAAGACTGGGGTTTGGGGGTAGAGAAATGAAGAGACCAGTTCCTTGTTTCTGGTAGCATCCTTGTATCCAGTGTGTCTAAAAAAATTCATTGTGAGCTGGTGCTCAAGAACTTGGTGAATATTTTGTGGGCTTTTAAAGCAAGAAGGGTTTTTCTAGGATTTGGAAGTTGGTGTTAACTAGCTCTAATAACATTTCTGTTTACTAATGAAACTGTAGAGTTTAGTGATCACATAGAGAAATTTCTGTCTGTCTAATGGTCTGAGCACATTCTGGTACAAATCCAGATTAGCGTGCTGATACTCTAATGATTCAACAAAGTGCTTTTCTAAACTTGCAACAACCTTTCCTGTTCACAGACACATGCTGCAAACAGATCTGCTTGTAAAACTGCCTATTTTTTCCAGCACATCCAAAGAATTCCTGCAGAACTAGTTATTTATTTTCCACTTCCAGCTGAAAAGAACTTTGGCTTTTGAATTTTCATTTTTAAAAAACAAATAAACCTCCAGATTTTTTCTGGGAAGCAGACACTTCTATGACATGTTGTGTGTTAGTCTAAATGCCTGGTGCTTTCTCTGTAAATATGCTTCTTGTAAACTTTTTGAGCAACTGTTGGGAGAAGAATGTCAGAAAGAAAACCCTGTTTTCTTCCATTTTTTCCCCCCCGATACATACTAGTGCCATCCTGGGGACCAGCCTTGTCTTGCACCTGACTTAGCCCAACAAGTGGATGGCCCATTCCCATTCCCTGTTCCTGGCAATGTGAGCAACAATAGTTATAGGAGGCGGCTACAAATTTGCCATGGTGAAACACTCTACTGGGGACTGTTCTCTACAGGGTGCTGCAGTAAGCCCCCATTCCCAAGAGCACCAGTTCACTCTTCCCAGGGAACACAGGAATATAGTATGTGAACATAAGTACAATTATAGTCAGTCAGACCAACAGTCATTCTCACACATATCCCACCTCCTAGAGTAGTCAATCATAAAGCAGAGGGAAAATTACAAGAGCAATACTTTCTTAGCTTCCTGCAATTGGCAGCTCAGGGATTTCCTGAGCCAGAGGTACTTTCTTTGTCTCAGTAGTTTTCAATGGATTTTGCTTCCGTGAGCCATCCTGTTGTTTTTGAGTTCATGGGGATGTTTCAGTTGCTGGTTTTGCATCACTGACATTTCTCACTATTTAAGCAGCACCGTTTGTCCCTGGAGAAGGCAGAAGTTAGTCAAAGAACCTCAAGACTAGCAACTTGTACAATCATAAAATAATGCATTGAAGATTCTCTTCAGTTTCAAAAATGTTGCCAGCTATAGGGTAGATGTATAGCATGGCAGTTTCAGAGAGAAGAGCCATGGGTCCTGGCCACACAGGGTGGTGATGCTTATCAGATGTCATTACCCAAAATGGAATCCCAAATCATTGGTGGTTTAAACTTTGCAGGAGAGCTGTAAACTGCAGGATTTCAGCAGCTGTTGTATGAACAACCGTAATAGCCCTGCAGCAGGAAGGAACCTCCAAGGCAAGGTTGGGTGGATGTACAGGTGAACCGGTTTCATCCTCCAGAGTTAAAGCCACCTCCAGTCACAAGTGAGAACCACAAGAAAAATAGCATGAGGTTTTCAGAAATTCCTGTGGTACCTTTGCTATGTGCAAAAGATCCAGAAGCAGCATTTTCTAACAGCTGGTGAGCAATGCCAGTTATACATATCGCAGGCTGTGCCCATGGCTCCTGAACAATGTGCCAGCTCACAGCAAGGGAATTGCACTGCTCTTAAGAAGGAGTGGATAGTTGTCATGTTTTGTTGGGAGAAGAGGTGGGTTTTTTTCCCTATTTCTCTTCACTTGTTCAGTTTTCAAGCTGCTTTAGGTGATCGGTATTTGCACTAAAATGAAACGATGCTAAAGTAGCTGGAAGGATCTACACAAGCAGATACACTTGTATAAGATGCAGGTCTGGGGTTGTCTGTTACGTTAAGAGTTGTGTTTGTGTGTCAGCTTTGCTCCTGTGCCTTCTCTCTGAGGCACCCTTATTTCAGGGCTTCCTAGGAAATGCAATATGGCTTTTGTTCTTTGCAATTTTTGTACTTTTTTTTTTTTAATTCTTTGCTTTTATTTATGGACTCTCCAGGTGACCATAACAGTGTGGCAATCAACAAGGATATGCACAATAGCAAAATTTTCCCTTTACAAGTAAATCTATGCAAATACGGCAACCTACCACAGGCATCTTTCAAACCTGGGGAAGAAATGGCGGGGAAGAAATGGTAGGGAAGGAACCACATGATGCTTCAGACAGAGCTTGCAGACATCTCTCACCTGACTTTGGAGGCTTCTTTTGCTTTTTCTCTCTCTCTTCTCTCTTAACCTCTCCCCTAAATTTAATTCCAGAAAGATGAGTAAAAAGGCCATGTGCTGTCTTCAGGGAGCCTGTGTGAGGCCCAGCAGCCAAGGTCCATCCCCAGAGGGATGTTATACAGGAGGGAGCTCAGGGACATGTCCTGCTTTCAGATGTGCCCACACATCTGCTACTGGTCTCAGCTGGGAACTCCCTGCAGGCACAGCTAAGAAGTAGATTTGAAACTAAGTCTATATTAAAATAAAGAAGGAAGTGTGGCATCTTCGGAAGAACATAGAGCCTGGGACTGCACACACTCAAGAGGGTTGCACGGTGCAGAGCCCAAGGCAGGATTTGGCTTTGAATGGCTCTCCCAACCTTCTGTCCTCAGGGCTTGCCACCCACACACCCGATTTCCTCAGCCAAGAATTTGCAGGGAAGGAGGACATATCCTAACCTTCACAGCAAAACCGAGTGTTTCCTCTGTTAGACTTAGATTCCCAGGAGGAAAAGCAGGCAGACAGGTTCTGTCCCACAGACTTCCACAGTAAAGGGCCAAGTATCTACATGGGGGTGGGAGTGAGGAGGTCATCACAGACACCTGCAGAAGTGGCCTTGGGGAACATGTGGCATCCAGCTGTCTCTGAGCTGCTGGGGAGATGCCTTCCTGGAGTGAAGTGGGAACTAGCTGTGGCCTTTGACGTCAGCCCAAAATGCACTTATGTAATGACCCTTACAAGATCCAATTACCTTCTCAGTGGCTTGAGGGATGCTTTTTTTTCTTGTTCTCTGCCACATCAAAAACATTCTTATGGAGGTGGAACTGCCATGTACCGAGAGAAATGGGTGAAGTCTAGTACCATTTGACATACTAGGAACAGTCTGAAAGAGTATGAACCTTCAGGATGCCCAGACAGATACCCAGATCCAGTATGGCTCTGCATGGACACAGCTGGGATCTTACCAGGTGAAAATACCTTTCCAAATCCCAGAACATTAGAAAATAATATTATAATATATAAATATAGATAATTTTCACCAAAAATAAAAATCAAGACACACTGCTGGAGCACAGATTGCCGTAAACAAAGGTAGCCCATGGAGATGGGCTCCATATAAGGAACAGAGAAAAACAGAACAGAATCAAATGGAGTAATCTGAAAGAATTTAGTTCAGATGAAAACAGCAAAGCAGTTCCTCTTTAAATGCTTTCAAAATACATCACTCACACTATGAAGTACCTTTATTACTTTAAGGAGAAAGGAGACCACCACGTGCCCCTGCAGAAGCCCCCCGGCTCTGACAACCCAAGCGTCTCCACCGTACACAAGCATTACCACTGACTACTGCCTGTGTTTGCCATATGTCATCGCTTTTTCTTCACTGCCATTTACATGTTGGCAGGTTGACTTTTTATTAAGGTAAGAGTAGGCTGCAGATTTCAGATGTGGGCGCTTGAGAGACCCTCCCCTTCATGACAGGCTCAGCTTTCTCAGTGTCACCTCAGGCTGACATTATATCAAACTGTGTTTCTCCCCAGTGGGGACAACCACAGATTATTTACAAGATACAACAGGAATGTCACACTAAATGAAGACGAAAGATGTGCAGGAAGCGTGATAGCTGTCTGAGCCTTCTTAAGAACTGCTTATTAAGAAAATCGTCCTTTTAAGCAGCAAACAGCCACCAGAATTGGCCATGTTTGATACAGGGGATAGGATCTGACCTGCTAACCAACACTGTCTATTGATAACGTTCCTCCAGAGGTAATGATGCAGATGCTAATGAGTGTATTAATAATAAATAACACTGTGTGCATTTATCATGTCCCCTATTCAAAGGGTGGAAAATGCTTTACCAACAAGAAAGTGTGAAGTCCCAGAGCAGCTCTTTTCTCCATGTGGAGCCTATTGTTACTGTAAGCAAAGGGACTTTTGTCATCTGGGTTAGCAAAGAGATGTGGCAGTGGAACCACCGGATTCCAGTCACTACAGTGCTACTGATTCACAGTGTGAACTTGGGGGAGTTATTTCACTGCTCTGAGTCTCAAGTTCACCATCTGTAAAATCAAGATAATTATATTTGCAGTGCTTACCTCATAGAGCTGCTGTGAAGATTAATTAACGCATATATATTTACAAAGTGCTTTGAGATCTTCAGGTGAAACCTGCTGCATATGTGCAAAATATTATTTCTCTAAAATATCCTGAAACCTCAGGAGCTGCAGAGTCTTGCCGGCTATCACCATATTTTTGAATGCTTTTGTTCTTTGTCTAAGGCAGTTGTTTTATATATTGTTACATATTGTGTTAATGGTGGAATAATTTGCAAATAATATTTTTTCCCAATTCCTTTTGACTTGTTTTTCTCCTCATGCACTATATGCAAGCAGATTATGGGTTCATCAGAGAGTAATTTTAGATAGTTATTAAGACATATATTTTGAGCATTTTTTTTACCTCTGTAGATTTTATCACAAAGAAAATCCCTGTGTTTATTTGATATTGGTTGTTCCAGCTGTGTTCATTGTTTGTGACCAGTCAGATAAGCTATGATATGTATCTGTACCACTTCCAGAAAGAACATACTTGGAGGCACAGTTAGGGACCAAAGATTACGTGTGTTTAATTTCCGTGCTATGTGCAGGATTGATCTTGCCTAAATTTAGCCATCTGAATATTAACCATTAAGTCTAAAGTAGTTGTTTGAACTTACCTCATACTTAACTGAAAGAGATGGGCACTTGCCCAGAGCAGTTTGCCCGACCTTTCTTAGATAACAGTGTTGATAGGATGAATCAGCCTTTGGAGGCACAAATACCTCTGTTGACTGTGAAGGGACGGGGGAGTGATGTACTCAGATTTAGATGTATGATGTGATATTAAAAGGCTGAATCCTGTTCTGCAGACCCTACCAATGCTCCTTGCCCTGGCAGGAGAAGCAGCATTACGCTGAAATAGAGGATGGCTCGTTTGAGCAATAACACAGCTCCAGATTGAGCCACCTACTTGTAGGTTTGCAGATGTGGTGTCTACATGAGGTTGAGGAGCCTGTGTGCCCATTGCAGTCAGTGGAGATCTTGACAGTGCAGCCTGGGGTCTAGAGATCGATGCAGCTGACTAAATATAGGTGTTTACCACAGGGTAAGTGGAATAGCATACTGAGCTCCCCTAACTGTACAACTATCTCTCAACTGGCTACGGCAATCTAAAAGGCCAGTCTATCTGTAGGTACAAAATGTGAGTATTTTTTAACCTGCAATTTAGATCTCACCCAGGACGTATGGCTTCATTAAGGGGATGAATACTGAGTTATTTGATTCCGGTAGATAGGCTGAGGGTGCCACGCTTCTTACAGCTAAACAATGATGGCTTCTGCAGTACTGAGTAGTCTGTAAGCATCTCAGTGTTTGTAAATCAACTTCAAAGAACAGCAGGATTTGGTAATATGAAACTCATGTACATTTACCAGTTCTTATCTCTGCCTATTTCAGCTATTCCATAATTGTTCATTTTACTTGTATTTTGTTTAAGGTTCTCAAACTGTGGCATTTCCACCCCCTTTTTTTTTTAAATAATTCTTCAGGTTTAGGAATGAAATGCCAAGAAGCAATTCAGTGGAAGTTTTCTTCCTTATTTTCTCTCTCTTTCATGCAGTCAAAGCCCTATGAATCACATCATTCAATTCTTCCATCTCTTGATGCTTATAGATACATCTCCAGATAGTTGCCACATCCATACACACAAGCTTTATTCCTAGCCCTTGCCCATTCTAATCCCCTTTGAAAAATTTCTGTAGCCAAGATCTATGAGGGAGTGAAAAGAATTTTTACACATGCACGCATCTATATACATAAATGACTTGTAGTCAATGTATTCAACTCATACATGCAGGAAGCAAACAGGTAATGTATATTTACGCATCTTCATATACCTTCCCTACTTCAGTGGAACTTCGTTGAGTACCAGCTAACAGTCTGCCTTTATATGCACATGTACACGCAGATGTGTGTATGTATGTTTAGATATAGATATATACAAAAATTTACTTTGGAGTCCTTGAGGGAAGAATTCTTTTGATTTTCTCTGGACATCTGATGTTCCTTAAGGCAGTTGTCATCCTACATTAATTTGTCTTGTTCTGCCTCAGCTCACCCTTTTTTGTCTTAAATGCCATATTAGAAAATGTTATGAGCCCCCTGCCTCCTTTGGCATACCCACAATCCACCTGGGCATGTAGGGAAGCATGCCATGATCTTTCCTGACACATGTCAGCAAACATCTCATCAAGGGCTCAGCTGTGTCACCCCCAATGATATTGCATGGCAAGATCAGTCCTTGTCTACATTACACCCTATCCTGCCCTCAGGGGAGGTAGGAAGGACTATGCTAATTGGTTCTGACCCTCCAAGATCGAGGGGGGAAATTGCCTTCATCCAGTGCAACGTGCCCAATCTGTTCAATAGAAACCAGGGTGCTGCAACACACATAAACCCTTCCAGTGTCTTTAAAAGATGGCAGAAGCCTGTGTCTGTGTGTGTGGCGAGATGTTACGGTACAAGAGTTACATGAGCAACTCACCTGAACTTATTCCAAATAAATACAAAAGCATCTTTCCACTCACAGCACTGAAGCATTTCTCAGCCTGGCTGTGGGGTTATAAAAATACGTGCTTGGACCCTGCTGCACAGCTGTTGCCTCTGTGCTCTTCAAGGCCCCCTCAAAAGGCCTGGCTTTTCTGCAGACCCCTACTCCCCAGGGACCCCAGAAGTCAGTGACTATGAAATTGAGGAAAAACACAGAAAATCAGTACATTTCAAAATACTCTGACTATTTCTTACTGTCTCAAAAGAAGGGAGGTTTTCCAGTTTTCTAGAAGGTATCACCTGTTCTGCACAGCCAACAGAATACTAAATGTCGGGAGAGCCAGGAGTTCCTGCTCTTGCTCAGGACTTACCCTCAGCCTCTGATTAAAGAACCAGTTGTTCCCTGACCTGGCTCTGTATGTCCACTTTATCAGACACAGACATCTTCACGCTGCTTGTCACTGTACTAAAAGACAGGACTAAGCACTTCAAGATTTCCCTCATCACATTCGTTCTTTTCTTTTTTTCTCTTCCTCTTGCTTTCTTTCTTTCCAATACTTCTTTCCCTGCTTTAATCATGCCTCACTAAACTCTGTGTTTTTGTATATCTGGTGCCAGGTGATGTGCACAGGTTTGTGGCTTTACATTTCCCTAGCATGCAGATACTGCTGCCTTGTCCTTTGCTGGGCCAGAACCCCAGAGTCATCATCACCAACAGAACCAGACCCCTTTTCAGATCATACATGCTTAGTTAGGTTGCAGAAACATCTCGGAGGAGAAATGAAAGCAGGCACATTATGTGAAATAGTTAAAGCAACACAGGATAAAGAAGATATAGAAATTGAATCTGGTAGCCTGTTTTCGATCAGGCTTTCAGAAGCACCAGGTGCTCTAGAAGAAGCAGAAGGCAGTTTTAAGATAGCCTTACACCAATCCAGTTCCTTGCCAGTTTTCCTGAATTAGATGTTGGCTTTCATCCTGTGCAATAGATATTTTGTCTCTTCCCAAGTCTCAGAAACAGCTAGCCCTTGTGGAACAAAATCTAGCAGAGAAAACTCCTTTGCACCGCATGCCAAGGCAAAGAACTTGTTCTGCAATGCAGGGTGGCGAAGTAGGGAGTTGGTAGGACCTTAATACAAGTTGGGGGGCGGGATTGGTGGGCTTTTTTGTATGGTTATCAAAGACATGCTGAGTAGGTGGTGCCAGATTTTGCTTGAACTGCTTGGGTTTAAAAGCAGACACACACACAAACACATGCAATTGGGCGCTTCAATGCTGGGGGAGTGTGGAGCTGTCAGGACTATGTCATGGCAAAGGCATCCCATCAGCTAGAGGGGGAGATTTTCTGGGCCTTGATTTGAGGAGCAGACAGATGACTGACAGGGGTTAAAAGCTTCCTGCTTTCTTTTCCACGTTGTCTCCTTGATGGTAAAGAGTTCCCTGTCCCTCACACAGAAGGTGCTCTATGATTTCAAAGCATTTTGCTGGAAATACTGTACAGACTATAACAAGCTATTGTAGCCCTTGGCAGAGATGCCCAGCTGAGCCTAATTCCCCATATCCTTAACTCATCAGCCTCTGATCATAATGCAGGTTCAGTGTCCTAGAGGACCATTAAATAAAAAAATACGCACACAAAAACCCAATTAGTACATCTCATGACGGCGAGAGATGTCAGACTGAGCGCCCTGGGCACAGCAGTCCTCTGCTTAGTCACAAGACAGGCAGTGTAATCTACCCCCTAGTCTCCTGTGGGCCTGACCCAGAGGACCTGAAACCAAAGGGTAAAAAGGAGCTCAGGCTCCTTCATGCTTTCACTTTTCAGCTGTTTGGCTGAGGCTGTCACAGGCGAACTTGGTCAGTTGTGACACTCAGGGCCTTGTCATGCCCGCTTGTGTGCAAGGAGCTAAGCACAGCCATCACGACCTCAAACACTGGCAGCAAGGAGGGAAAACATGCTAATGGTGCAGATTACCAAGGGAAATTAAGAGAAGGATTTCCAAATGAAAAGAAAGATAAACATGATTCTAAGTGGCTGTGACACTCCTGAAGATCATCATTGGAGCTAGTGAAAAGTGTGGCACTTGGAACTGAGATTGTGATCAATATCACACGAGAACAATAATAAAAAGCATCTGAGGTTTCCCACACAGCCTGGGACAGTTTGATACTCAACTATTTCTGAAATAGCCCACATTCCCTATAGGCTCCTTTGCAAATCCCCTATGGGGAAATTAATTGTCTGCCTCGCATTTAACCAATTCCCTCTCCAAAAGAGGTGTGGGCTTGCTCCATTCATGCCTCATTTTAGTACGGAGTTGTAACATCTAATGAGCAGAAGATGAGACCTATGGTCCTGTTGTTCAGCGCCACATTCCTTAGAAGAGACTGCATCCAACTTTCTAGAAAAAGATGCAGGAAACCTCACAGATTTCACAGACATGGGAGAATATGACCTCTTAAAGGTCTCATTGGTTCATTGAGCCTGAAGCTGAGACATCATCATGACACATGTGCTGTAAACACCGAAATAGATGAGATCTAAGCTCAAAAATCACACCTTCTGAGCTTCATTATTTAAATGTTTCTATGCCTGAAAATAATTATGCCAGACAACTATCATGAAAACAACTTCTCCTTAGCCAGGAGACAGTTTAATGGGCAGCAGTAAATTAGTGGCTGTGACTTCTTAGCTCCCAAGTCTAGTTGTGAGGTTCCTGCCTACTTGTTGCTTTAACTGTTGCCATTTCCAAGCAAGGGTGGGGTGGTTCATGTGTACCGCTCGGTCTTCAGCAACGTCATGATGAGCTTTGCCAGCTAATGGTGCCTTTGCCAGGGGAATACAGGTGCAGCTCCACAGCGCATGGCTTAATATAGACTCTGACCCATTGAATGTGATTAAATGGGTCTCTCTTGGCTACAGCATAATATCAGACCCATTTTTTTTGCATTTTGCAAAGCAAAACATTCAATTAAGAAAAAAGAAACAGGAAATGAATAAACATATTTCTGTGTTTTTCTTCTATCGGTTCATTCAATTGGCTCTTCCTAATAAACAAGATCCACCCAGGATCAACAGGTCTCAGGACTGATTTTCTCTTATTGACATCAAGGGGAGTCGGCTTTGTTGTTAACCTTTCCATTTATTTCAAATGCCCTGGATTTCATATTCAATTTTTATGTTCCCTGTTTCTGATTGTTTCCTTGAAATGGGAACTTCAAGGACTTTGATAAATGGATTGAAAGGTTGCCTTATTTCTCTGTCATTTCTGCCTCTGCGTCCTCTGCAAAATGCTGTTTTGCAAATCATAAAGCTGGGGATTGCAGTAAGTATTCATCAGAGTAAGGCACAGAGGGCTGTAGGGGCATAACAGATTAGATAGTCCCAGTGAGGGGCCAGGAGCAAGAGCTGATGGGAAATAGTTGTGAGCTGAAATTAAGACAAAAGGACATAGGCTGGATATTAGTGCGGTCTTGTTGGTGGTGGTATCTATTAGCTGAAAGCAGTTTTCCACTGCTGTGATTTGTGGTGGTCTGGAAGCCATGGAAAAGGGCCTTCAGTAGCTTTGTGAAACTCTGCTGAAGAATTCATTTACTTATTTGGAACTCATTTACACTTTTTTTCTAGTAACTCCAATTGAAATAGTGCTGATACAGGTACATGTGAAGCTGTGAGAGAGGCTGATAGTTATCCATCGCTGCACAAATTGTCATCTAAAATGCAAATGGCAACACTCATCACCCACCCCACCCACCCCTCTAAGATAGGATCACCATTGCTGGGGTATTCGGTACTCCTTTGAACGATGCATTACAAATAAGTGTCTTCCTCAGAACAGGTTCTCATGAAATGAGTCACAGCTAATAGATTTAAGCACCTAGTCCCAATACTTTCCCCGTTCAAGACACCAGAATACCCAAACAGCACCTCCCTCTAAACAGTCAAACTCAGGGCTTAGGTAACTGCAGAATGAGAAGTCTTAAGCACTAAATAGGTTATTTCCCTCCTGGATGAGCTGAAATTGGGTTTCTCTCCCTGCTACGTCGTTGCAGTTATTGCACCGGAGCCCACACCGGGAGCAGCCGGAGATCTTGTCAGATGCCACAGTGCCTGGCCATTTCGTAGCAGAGTTGGTCAATGAGAAACATCCTTGTGTCACTGCACAGGAGGCCTCCGTGCAGGGCAAACACCTGGGACTGCTGGCTCTCCTGCTGTTCCCATGCTCAGCTTGACCAAGACCCCCAGAGCCCCTCGCTCCCCTTTCCACTTTTTGAGCTCGCCCAGCCCCACAACGAAGGGCACCTCGCAGGGACTGCTGAGCTGAGACGTGACTAAACCCACAGTCTGCGGCACTTCACAAGGAGCTGCTTTCTCAGAGGGACGTGACTGCCCTTCATCGTCAGCGCTAAAGCAGCCGGTAGTGAGAGCGCAAAGATCTTTCAGATGATTCAAATGTGTGATTATCTCACTCGTCCCTTCACACACCTCCGTAAGGACAGCCAGGACCCATGTTCTTTCTGGCTCTGTGCTTTTCACTCCCTTCCTCTGTGTTACTATGGCAAATGAGGGAAACGCTCAGCTCCCAGCTCTGAGTCATTGCCGCCTTCCCAAAAACAAACGTGCCCTGGACTGCTCTTTCACAAGACCTGCCGATCATGCAGCTCAATATTCGCCCTAGCTTCTTAGGTGGCTACAGACTACGACTTGTAGCAGGACCTATTAATACTATTAATAACCTCTTTTTACATGAGACCTTTTCAAACTGCAAGACCCAAAAGCACTTGACACATTTTACTACCTACATGTTGCAAATCCACAGCCTCCTAGGAATTTCGCAGCCATCACTAATGCAGGCTGAGCTCCTCATAACTGTAGAGCAACAGCACAGACAGACCTCAGGTTGTCCTGCCCCAAACTCATAAATGCGTCACCATACAAAAGAACAACAGGTCTTTTCTGGCACCCCAGCTGCCTACCGTGCTTTGATATACCAACAAACAACTCCAGACGTGTGCAGGCAGGGCAGTTCTGAGCATTCCTGTTCACCAGAGCATTGCAAGTGGTGTGCAAACTTCATATCTTCTTGGATCGTTTCTCCTAGTAGCAAAATGCTGGTATGTGTTCAGCTGAGATGGGCAGATTTTTCATGCAGGCTGATATTGCATCCAAATGGAAGTATCTGCAAGAGCTTTCAGGCAGGCAGAGTGTAATCCCTTTAAGAACATCACTACCTGGAGTCTGGAGCTATCATCTCCTGTCTAGTCTGTTCACCATTATATGCAACTCTCTGCCTGTTCACCACCTGTTCATCCATCCATCCATCCATCCATCGACATAGTCACCTTTATTCTCACTATAGGTGAGCACCTATAGTTTCATGCAAAGGGCAATGCACATTTGTTCATCGACGGCCATCTCATCTCATTTTGATTTATTTAGAAGGCAGGCTTATTCTTTTCACTTGTTTTCACTTTGAATGCCACAGCCATCACCGACGTACCTGAGCATCTCTGACCTTTACTTGCCTATGACCATTTTCTGCCAAATATCTCCTCTGAAAGGGCTTGATTTTGTAAAGAAACCATTTGCTATAGGAACAGTGAATTTCTTTGCTTTTGCTTTCCCTGCTTGTGTGCTGGGGAGAGGCAGTGTTGGGAGGACCGTTCTGTCACACCCTGGGGTTTGAGAGCAAGTTGAGCTGATCTGCATGGGGGAGACTGCTTGTAAAGGAGGGAGGGAAGGGGGAGACGGAGACGCGAGAAACTGCGTCACTTCCACAACTGCTACTGCTCAGGAGAAAGGAGCAAAAGAAATATATATCTGCCTGCCTATTAATTTAAATCTAGACCCAGGAAGAAGTCAACGAACTGTAATTTATGAGCTGTCAAAGCCTGAAAAATTCCTTTTGACACTGTATTTTCAGTTATTACATGCTTTCCTGCAAGACGACAGCGTAATTCTGTAGGGAGCCTTCTAGTGAACAGCACAATGGCAGAGGGCAGTGGGGGCTTTCTTATTATCTTTTCTTCCCTCTTTCTTCTTCTTTCCCAACTCCTTTCAATCATCCCCCCCTTTCCTACCTTGCTGCTCGCCCAAACAGTAGTGAGGAGGTAAATCAGCAACAGTCCCCATCCTGCCAGCCCTTCAGCACCTCCAAGGCAGCGCGCAGTGCTGGGCTGGATCCAGCACTGCGCAGAGATTTCTGAGGACTCACTGGGTGATGGGAATAGAGATGAGGCAGTGACCTCAACTCCACCAAAGACAAGGAAAACATACTCTCTCACACTCTCTCTAGCATTTTAAATACTTCAGTTGGTTTCCTTCTGCCCGTGCTAGGCACCCACCACTCTTGCTGGTGCACCTTTCAGTTGGGTCTCTCTGACTTGTATTAACATTGACTGATAGCTGTCAGCCACCTTAGATCCCCAGACGTTGGCAGCACTGCCTGCTTGGCTCCCTGCTCAGCTCGCTGCTCCTCCATAAAGTGAACGAGAGCAGTGGAGAGTCCTGGCAAGCTTCTGGGTCAGATGTGCAGTCCTGGGCGGGGGGAGCAGTTTCTCCTCTTTCGGGCAGCCCTCCTGCAGGTTTGCTCCCTGGAAAGCAGTACCAGGCTCTCTGGATGGAGATGCCATCACACACCAGGACCCCACATAAAGCAGAGGGTGGGGTGGCATTTTGGTGGTAGTGTTTGCTGTCGGGGAAGGCATGAAGGGGCTGCCTGCCCGCATCTCCCTTGAGCTGTTGTGGGGCCAGAAGGGCTTGGAGAGTCATGGCAGTGGCACCATGGCCCAGTGCCAGTTAACAGGGGAACTCACGCTAACATCAAATGAAGCTTGACCTGAAAATGTTTCTGTTGCCTGAATCCAACCTGAAGTTCCCCTGGCATCCAGCTCATTTCCTTATCACTTGGGGACAGGAGTGGGGGAGGCATTTCACAACAAATGTCATTTATGCCTGTATTTCCAAAGCTTTCTTTTTCTTACACACACAGTTGCTTTTTAATTTGAGTTGCTGGTGGTGGTGGGAAGGTTGTCTTTTTGCTTTATTTTTTTCTTCCCAGCTTTAGTTTCTCACTTACAGCTTAGAAACCCCTTTTAAGGACTATTCTCTGTGATAGGCACTTCGCCTAGTATTTAGGGAATCACACCCACACACTGCATGCATCCATATGCAAACACATAGACGTACACATGCATTTTCTGAGTGAACTGAACTCCGAATCCTGTGCTTTAATATAATTTAAGCAGCCTATGCAGAGCTCTCTGGAATCAGGATTATGGACTAGGGCTCTGAAAGCACCATAGAAAAATCCAGACCCAGAGGAAAGGACCATGATTTCTGCTGGGTTGCACTGCAAGGCAAAATGGTCACAACTCCCAGAGTCTATTCCAGACTATGTTCCTCTTTAACTTCACTGTGCCTCAGTTTCCCCAAACCTAATTTGGGGCTAACACCTCCACCTACTACTACTTGGGCAATATTTGAATGAATATGTTAGAGCAGCTCTGTGGCTATGTTGTTATTACTGTGATAGCATGTTCTTTCAGAATTGGATCTCAAAACAACCAAAGCCAAAATTCCCCTGGATTGCAGATGGAGACATGAAAAAATGAAAACAAAAAGAGATTTGCCCAGAACTACTCTCACATTTAATAACAGAAACAGGGAGATAAAGAGCTTCTCTTGAATGTAAGACCACTACCTAGGGAGCTGGTGACAAACTTGTATCTTATTCATAAGTGGATTATTGATGGGCAAACTTTCAGGTTTTTTTTGTTAAAATTCAGGAAAGCCTGCACCAAATCCTTCAAGCCTCTGTTCTCTGGGTCCTAGCTTCCACTCAGACAAGGTGCATGCTGCTACCTAAAAGAAAGATGGGGCCAGTAGCTGCCTCTAAGACCACGGACCACCATACACGCAGGGCTAGACCTTCCTCAGTCTGGGACAAAGTGGCTGGAACAGGCCAAAAATAAGTCAGGGCAAGCGAATAGTTAAACAGCGGAAGAGTCAAAGCAGGGTTCAGTGCATGTTCCCTGACTTTCTTTTGGTTAACATTACATATGCTAAATAAATGTCAACCCAACTGGGACCTGAGCTTTGTTTCTAGCTCAGAGAAATGTTCAGGGAAGCTGAATGGTAAGAATCCTATTGCTTTACATTGCTTCACTGTGCAGGGAAATCTCTGAGTGCATTCAATACAATTACTTCTGCTCCCAGGAAAAAGATATTGAGGTGGGGAAAGGAAAAAAACTGTCCTGCATTTCCCCTTGCATGAAACACTCTGCAGAATTGTGACTTTGTTTTCCTTTAGTTGCTGGTCTCTCCAGCTCTCACACTCTCTGTGGGACTAGCTTATAGAGGTTATTTCATCCCAGGGTCCTGCAGACGTAATAATGGTAAGGACATGATGAAGAAGAACAGGGTCCTTCTTGTGGTAGTTGAGTCACTATATTTGCAATGATAATGTCTACACCTGCATAGCAAACACAACCTGTGAATGAACCAACCATTATCTGTAATAAACAAGGGCAAAGAACAGACATAACTGAGGACCATGTCCTGCTTTTGTGACAATATGTGGAGACCATGGCCTGTACTTAGGAAAATACAATATTCCTTAAATGTGAGTGTTAGAGAATTGTGCTGCAACAGAGGCTAAGGCTTGCTGTTCCAGCCAGTGAGAAGAAATAACGCCAGCGGCAAGGGAAGGGAGGTGAGAGGCTACTTGTCTTTGAGATCCTGACTTCCCCTTGGCAAAACTGACTGAGTTTTCCTTAGAAGCTACCCTGAGCTGCAAAGGTTGGATCTCTGGAATTGGAACTTCCTTGTAGTTCCTGCTGAGTACAGCGTTCAAGAGGGCGGACATTAAAAGGATTAAGAAGTGGGTAATGGACAAATCTCAAAATGCAGTTGTCAAAGAGAAAGCATGATAGATAGAGGGTATTTGTAGCAGTGTTCTGCATGGATCAGTACCAGCTCTGACGCTAGTCAGCATTGTCATGAATGATGTGGAATTAAATATCCTGGCTGATAAAAATCTGTGGATAACACAAAATGGAAAATTGTAAGGACAGGACTCTGATACAGAGTCATCTGAGTCACATAGGTCACTCTGAACGAGCTTTGGCTGTCTGAGGCGTTATATGCGTATTTCTGCAGAACCAAAGACTCATGGAGGAATAAGGCTAAAAACGAGGCCTAAAGAATGAGGGGTTATATTTCATAAGACAGCGACCTAGAAAAGTACCTAGGCAATGACCTAGAAAAGTGGTTAGCACGGCTGAGGAAGTCAACATTAGCTCCCAGCGTGGTGGTGGGCAAAACCATCTAATGGGACCTCTTGCTGTATAAACAAGGAAACTGGAGGACAAAGATGATTTTTTAGTTCATAGTGTTGGTGGGGGAGTACTCTGGCAAACTGATCCCTGCCTGGCGTTAACCTTTTAAAAAGTGTAAAAGATTTTGAAGAGACCTGTATAAATGAAACCAATGCCTCAAAGTGTCAGGCTTAAAGAGTTGTGCTCATCCTTGCCTGAGAGAGCTCCAAGAGACTTGGGTCTTTGTGGAAGTATCTTTTCTGGGAAAAAAGCACTAAAGAGTGCTTTAATCAGCTGGAGAGAGGCTGAACTTTTCTCCGAAACTTTTCTAATTTGAACGTGATGCCAAACATGTTAAAGTGAGAAGTCAGAGACGGGCTCTCGTCACAAGAGGACGCACATCAAAGCAGACTACAATGCTGACGGTTGCTCTGCCTGTTGTCCTCATAACAAGACTTGACCCCTCTTCAGGATGCACATTTTAGCCAAAACACAGCCTATGGGGATAGCTGTGGGGCAGCAGCAGAATGGCTTATGCATGACGGTTCAACCATGGCATGGAGAGCTCCTGGGGGCAGCTCCATGGGCATCTTCAGTACACAGAGGGAGAGACCAGATCCCTGAAAATCCATTTTAGATGATAAGCCCTGTGAGCATCTGACCAGCCTGGGGTTAAGGGTGTTTTGGGAGGAAGAAGGGATCATCGCTACTAGTTTTTTTCCCTCATGATGTCCACCTTTGCTTCCTGACTGATGCTGCAGATCACTGGAGAGGGTCTTTAGCATAGGGAGCATGCCGAGACCATGTGGTAGCTCTCTGTGTCAATGTTATCACTTGCTGTCACATTTCGAACGAGGAAGCAAGTCTGTGCCACGCACGCAGAGAACAAAGCCCTCGCGGAGCCGAGTGAGAGTTACAACTTGTCAGCACGTCTCTCAGCCTGCCAAGGGCCAAACATGAAACACAAAAAAAGGCCTGAAATGAGGGAAAAAGGGGGGAATAATAGCACAGTGAGCTCTCAAGCTCAGAAAAGGCTTGCTATAAAACAGCACCTTCGCTTTCTGTCTCTCTCTGTGTCTCTGAGACCTTGCTACTGATGAAGGGAAGAGATGACTCCCCTTAGCACAGCTACAGTACTGTTGCAGTAATAGGGACCGGGGCCAGGTTCAGAGCTGGCTTGCACAGCCCTGCATTCTCCACACACCCCAAAAGGCATTGTTAGCCAAAAAGCATTATTAGCAGTGATGAAATCTGAGGTGGAAAGAGTTCACTGAGGGTTATGTTTTCCCACATGGACAGTGAAGCTCCAGTAGCTGGAAATTTGCCTTTCTGAAACTCAGATTTTACCCTGAATCAGGGAATAAATTTCTCCAGGTACTTTGGGTAGGAATGGGATAACTGCTTTTCATATTCGCCGATCTGGCCATAGCTGTGTTAATGGGAGAAATAATTCTATCACTGCATGGTGTATGTCTGTATTGTTGATTTACACCTACTAAAGACCTTGTTTCAGGAAGCTTTGTAGATTTCCACTTACTGATCATTTGGTCCAGGTGTATAATTTTCTGTTTCAAGTACTTTTGGCATTGATAATATATCACAGTAAGAGAAAGACAACAGTACAGTCAGCACTGTGCAGGGATAAGACAAAGGATCATCCTCAGTCCACTTCTGTAAAAACAGAGATGCATCTATACATAGTGAGTGAAGAAAATTGACTGAAAACAGGAGACCAACATCCCCACTTCGTATGAAGTCCTATACTGACAGTTGTTGTTAAAATAGTTGGCAGTATACACATCCTTCAGGCTCTCTGGTCTAATTAAAATTAGATGAAGCAGAGCACTGACAACAGAAAATTACTTAACAAATATTTATCTTGTTCCCATCATGGCATTGTGCTGCATCTCCTTCCTCTGGTACCCAAACTTGTAACATATTGAGTTCACTCCTGTAACACTCTCCTGCTGTTAATCTTTTCTGTAGACTACGAGATGCCCCTTCTCTTGCAATTGTTGTATGGAAGTGCACAATCTCTGGTCCCCAGCTTTTCCCATTTGCTCTCTGTCATGAGTTGCATAGCACAGGGTCTCAGGTATGAGCTTGGGAATGGCACATACAGGATCAAGTTGTGATTTAAAGCCAAGATTTTATCTAACTCCTGGATGAGCAAAGAGACAAGTTCATTAAGCCTGAAGAAAAATGAAAGGACAATAATGGTCCTTCAGAGAGTGCAGGAACACCCAGCAATACCACTTTTACAGAAGCAGAGCCCTAAGTCAGTCCCTAAGAGTTAGTAGGTAGTGTTGGGCTGAGCTGTGAAGGATTTAAAAAGACCAGTGGAAAGAAGGAACTCAGCAAGGAGACAGGCAAGGCAGGATTTGGCCCTGAGCACTCCCATCTCCCTGCGTGCTAGGGAAGAAAATGGTGGAGAAAAGCTCTGTTGGTGCAAGCCACGGATATGTCATACATGTCCACTACAGCCAATGCTCATTTGCTGTGAGTTCAGACAAGAGTAGCCAAAATCAGAGTAATGGGACTGTCCCCACAGACCTGCCAGACAAGGGCTGACTAAATCATGTGAGCAGAGAGGTCCTGTGCCTTCTCCTGGCCAAGCTTACCCCTGAAACCCACCTGCAAACAGAGCTACCAGCCATGCCAGCGCCTGGAGTAAACTGTCTCTGCAGCAGGAGGCTGTTTATGAACTATTCTTTACTGCTGGCATAGCACCCGGCTCATTTTCACCTTTCTTAAAGGTTAACCTCATTTCCCTCTATTAGTTGGTTTTAGCGAATGCCATTCGGCGCGGCAGTTAAAGAGCTCTGTCAGCAGATGGAAATGACAGTGGCATTTAAAGCCAGTCGGAGTTGAGAGTTTGGGGGGTGGGAGCGTGGGTGGAAGAAATAATCTTCAATAAAACGTTTGCAGGGGGATGCTAAGTGACATCAAAGGACTCTCACTTTCCCCAGCGAAAGGAGAGAACTTTGCTAAATGTGCTGAGCGGGACAGGTCTTGCTTGAGTTTGAGACCAGCCCAAATCCAGGAAGATGAAGTGCCTGGTGGGCTCCAGACCAGGGCACGGGGCATCCCACATCTATGGGTAACTTCTTGCTGGGTCCAGCAGGCCTTGCTTCCAGCCAAGTGTGTGCTGAATATTGCTTTCACTTAAGGAAGGTTCCTCTGTGAGTGCATTCGCTATAAATTTTATTGCAACCCCTGCGTCACGCGCTGCCATTGCTACCTGGCATCTCAGGCCATGCCGTCTGGTCACAGTTTTCCTGCATTCCCTTGCTGCTCTGCACTTCTGTTTTAAAACCTGGGGTCAGGTTTCCAGGGAAGTCTTCCACTCAGAGGAAGGATAAGTTTTGCTTGTGCTGGAGATTTCACAGGGTTTTGTTTTTCTTTTCCTTATTGCAACAGAGTGGTGAAAGGAGGCTCAGTAAAGAGGCTGAATCAGGGAAATACATACAGACCCCCAAACCCTAGCACACAAAAGGTGTGACTGGCATCATTCAGGCTCTACTGTCCTTCTGCTCCGTCCTCACCAGACCTCCCCTGACATGGGTGAAATATGCCGTTCTGCATAAGGGAGAATCTGAAATACCTAGCAGCAGTAGGGACATACTGAGCAGCAGTTCAGCAAATCAAGGGTCTGATCCAAAGCCTGCAACGCTCTTTGGCACTCTTTTTCATTAACTTCAATAAGCTTCAGCTCTAACCCTGAATCCCTGATGTTTATTTCAAGCACTGGTGTAACATCACTGGAATATAATGTTCCTTCACATACGCACCTTGGAGTAATGGTCTAAATGAGTACGTGAATAAGTCAAGCCAGATCTCGCCAGGCAGCATCCTGAAGCAGACGCGTTCATTTCCTGGGTCATTTGTTGAGCTGGCCAAAGCGTTTCAAAGGAACGGTTATCTAGCCGAACATGTAGTTTTGTAAAAGGCAAAGCATTCCCCTGGAACAGGTCCATTTCAATGAGATTTTTGCCAGGGGACATTTTTTTTTTACATTAATGCATCGAGTTCTCATTTCAGGAGGTACAAACCTGTCATTTTAACAGGATCCTTTTGATTAATTTTATTTCAAGTCTGTATTGTATTAAACCATTAAGAACATAAGAGCTTCTGGTTTGGGTTAGATCAAAGGTTTGTCTAGTCCAGCATCCTCTGCTCCAGCAGTGTCCATTAGAAAGAGTAAGAACAGGGCTTTTATAAAAAGTGACCCTTCCCTTAATATCCTCTGGCTTCCAGCAGACAAAGATTTAGTGACTAAGATACATTTTGCATCTGGATCTTCATGTTTAATACCAGTGAGTGGACAGAACTACCACTAATCTGTCTCATTCTCCTTGGAGCTAATTTATGACTTTTGCATTCAGCAACATTCCATGGCAGAAATGTCTTTCATTTATTCATATAGTGTGTGAAAACGTACTCTCTTTTGTCTGGCTGAAAATCACAGCCATTCTGCTTTATATATTTTTATTTTGAGGTTATTAAGACAAAGTCTTTTTATTCCTCTGAGACAATACCCTGTAACATTTCACCACTGAAGAATTTCCATTTCACAAGAACTTTGGCCTCTCCAATTCGAAGTGGAAGCACATTTGTGAGACATCAGTATTTCCCATAGAAAGAAAACTCTATTTTTCATCCAGGTTCAGTCATTTCATTGTATCAGTGTAATTGAGGGTGACAGCAACAAAAATAATAATAATAAAAAAAAAAGGAACAAAAATCCTACTTAGGCACCCTGGAAAGAACTGGAGAGAATGAGTGAAAGTTTCACAACAGCAGCGTCTTCCTCCTAGCTGGGCTATGTCATGTCCCCACCTTATTGTTTAAATGCCTACAAGGCAGATGGTATTCCATATAGGAGAGGAGCCCAATTCTCACCTTCGTTTTTATCTATAAAGTCCCCAGATTGGGACTTCCACCTAGATAAAGTGGGACTGGTTTAAGCAAAGATACACTGTCTTTTTAGGTGTTCTGCCTTGTGGGGAAAAAAACTTCACTTTTAAGGTCTCCTTGCAGTCAGTGAGATGTCTGATGCATTAAATGGGTGGATCCCATTTAAGTTCAGATCTTGAACTGATCACCTGCAACTGGGCATATGTACTGCATGCCCAGCTCCACTGCTCACATCCAAAGGCAAATACTTACAGGATTTTAGCTCTTGCTCTGTAAAGCAGGGTGAAATTATATTTCTATTTCCAACCTCCTTATTTTTCTTCTTATAGTTACAGGCAGGACTGTCTCTTTCCATGCTTACCTACACAGTCTGGCACACTCCACTTTTGATTTTAGCTGAGCATTCCAGGTACAAGCGTCAAACAAATAATACACAAAACTTCTATGTGAAATACGGCTTCATAACTGAAGTGAGCATTAGGCCTGGAGCTGTATGATGTAGGAAAGGTGTTATTGAGACCTATGAGACATGCTGCTTGGATTCCTTTATTATTATTGTATTCTTTTGCCTCTCCTTCATTTTCTTTGTTTGTAGACGAGGGGATGGAGAGGAAGAAAGCCAGCAAGTTTATAAAAGCAAGAGAGAAAAGAGTTGAGGCATTTTGTGGAGATCTTTAATGACATTCTGTATAATTTGAAAGTGGGGAGGGAAGGGGGGAGAGAAAAAGGGAATTAGCAAAAAAACTGGCAAAAGAAAAGTGGAATGTGGAGAGAAGCATGTGGATGAATTTTAATGCAATCAGAAAGCTGTAATAATGGTAATAAAGGAATATATTCAGACGTCAAGAGAAGGAGAAGGGAACAGGACCCGCGACGCCAGAATTTAAATTAGACATAGGCGTATAATTCTCTTTTCTCCCCCCCTCTTTCTTCAAATGAAGGAAATGGAATTTTTAAGCACAGTGAAAGAGGGATTAACAATTGGCAGGTTTTCAGCCCTTTGTCTTTTGGCGAATCCCATTTAATCACCGTCTTTAATATTAAGGAGGCTGTGGCCGTGCAGGGCTGTCTCAGGCTTGGGGGAAAAGGGATGATATACAGAGGAAAAGAGAGATAACACTTAGGTTCAGGCAATTGTGAGGAAGTGTTTCAATTACCTCCACTGAAGTCTTTAAAAACTGAAGTTTAATTTGATCTGAAATGTCGTCACAGTTCCTGTAAGAGAAAATATGTCCTTCCCACCCTTCTTCCTGCCCATGTCTTTGCTGTTCCAACAGTCCTCAGTGCTCAAGGCTGGAGTGCTACCATAGATTAATGTCCTGGCCCTCTAGGCTTCTGGAAAGGGTTTCAAAACCCTGACAGGTCACCAGTGAGATGAGTTTAGGAACTGAAACTTATTTTTCTGACATACCAGCCTTGACACCACTGACCCTGCGGAGTTTGTCAAGAAGCTTCTAAGCTTTGCTCTGAATGAGCATGAAAACCAAACGGCCCTTCAGGCTCAGCCTCAGCCTTGCATGGCCACAGAGTGAAAAGAGAATGTTACACATAGGAATTAAGATGTGTTAAATTCCCCAGAACCAAAGGCTGTAGGAGTTGTATTCAAATCTGAGCTGTGTCTGAAAGATGATTGTAAAAGCATGATGTAAATCAGTGTTCATTTGAGGTGTCACTTGACAGTACAAGACAGTCTTCTCCTTCACCTCCTTCTGCAGGAAATCCATCAAGCTGGGCCAGGGAAACATCCGTAGATTTGCAGGAGGAAGAAGCCCAAACAGTCATGGAAAATCCTGCGAAGTTTACTTACAGCACAGCTGCACGCCTCCACATTGAGATGCTGGGTCTCCTTAGGTGCTCTTCTCCCATGAACATTTCCAGGGATGTTCCCAGGAAATGGGAACTGTAAGCAGAGGCTGCTAATATGTAGGGAAAGAGGCATGATTTTTTTTTTTTTTTATGATTGGAAGGCTGATTTGAACTCAGATATTCTTCCTATTGTGGAGGGATGGTAAAGAGAAAGTGGGTGTTTAGGCTATACATTGAATTTAGAAAGATCAGATTTTGACTCCTGAGTCTTTTCCTAAAAAGCATTGCTTCATGAATCTTTCACAGAAATATTCCAGTTGGGTGTTTCAGATAATGAATAAACTTGGAAGAATTATGATCTGCCAGGCACAAATCAGGCAGAGTCTTTGTGCTTTGCATGACACCAGGTTTTAGACTGCTCTCACCACCAGCTTTCCTAAGGAAGGGCTACTAATAAAGTGGGTCGTTGTGAGTTGTTTTCCCAGCTCAATATCAAACACCATAAAACCTGTCATTTAAGATCTGCACAGGGAATAGCATCTCTTGGCAATGGACAGTTGTGACGGCGCTGTTCAGCAAGTCAGAACTACTGATATTTGTCTTGGGGTTATAATATTCTAAGCTGTACAGAAGATTCTGCTGTTAAAAGAATCATTTAGGCTATGTCTTCATGGCAGGGTTTGCTTGGCCTGTTGCCCAAGTTTTGTCCATAACCTAAGCTGTATCTGCACAGAGGAAGCCTGAATGTGCTTTCATCTGAACTGTCCAGATGAGGCTGTAGGTTTAAGACTGGATTTCACTTCGATGCAGGTAGACAGCAGGACTTGCCGCAGGAACACAGGCCAGCCAAGCCCAGACAGCATTCATCCTCCTGGTCCGAACTTTCTTCGTAGAATCATAGAATCATAGAATGTCCTGAGTTGGAAGGGACCCACAAGGATCATTAAGTCCAACTCGTGTTGCTGCATAGGACAACCCCCCAATTCACACCATATGTGTGAGGGTGTTGTCCAAATGCTTCTTGAATATTGTCGGGCTTGGTGCCGTGACTACCTCCCGGGGGAGCTTGTCCAGTGCTCCACCACCCTTTGGGTGAAGAACCTTTTCCTAATATCCAACCTAAACCTCCCCTGGCATATCTTCCTGCTGTTCCCTTGGGTTCTACCATTGGTTGCCAGGGAGAAGAGATCAGCACCTGCCCCTCCTCTTCCCCTTGTGAGGAAGCTGTAGACTGCAATGCGATCTCCCCTCAGTCTCCTCCAGGCTAAACAGACCAAGTGACTTCAGCTGCTCCTTGTACAGCTTCCCCTCTAAACCCTTCACCATCTTTGTGGCTCTCCTCTGGACAGTCTCTAGTAGCTTCGTATCCTTTTTATATTGTGGCACCCAAAACTGCACACAGTAGTCAAAATGAGGTCGCACCAGTGCAGAGTAGAGTGGGACAGTCACCTCCATCAGCCGGCTAGCAATATAGTGCTTGATGCACCCCAGGACACGGTTGGCCCTCTTGGCTGCCAGAGCACACTGCCGGCTTCTCCATCTCCATCCATTTTTTGTCCTAGCTCTACGCTTTAGCCATCCTGCTCATATGCCTGCTCTCCCAAACAACTTCTGGACATGGTTTAGCAGCTGCTGCGACCAAAGACCTCTTCCAGTTCCCTATCAAGCAGGTCTCTCTGCTCAGGAGGATAGAACTGTAGTATGGATGAGGACCCTGAAAGTAGAGAATAGGCCCAGACACATTTAATTTAAAAACATAATCTTAGACTTCAAGTTCACCAGTTGGCAACATGTTAAATTTCTTTCCAGTTGCTCATAGGACCAATAGCAGCCAACCTTTGTGTTCTCTTCGACATGTGCACCTAGATCACTGTGACACTGTCTTTAGGGATCACACCGCTACAGGACATGAAAATCTCTCCCTGGAAGACAGCTTCAAGATCTACAGTTGTCATTTGCAAAAACAGGGCTTTCCATTCAGAACTAAATCCTACCTTGACTTACCCCCATCATGGACTCCTCTTGTATGAACAAGGAGTTGGGGAAGCTCCAGCCATTTAAATCTGGGAGAAACCATCAGAGCGTTCAGCCATAGATCTGACCACCAGCCTGCCAGGTGCGTTTCATTATTACTCCCAGAGCTCCCTGTATTCCTGGCTAGTGGCAAACACCGAGGAATCTCAGCAATGCCCAATTTTGCCTGGTGCAAGCACCAGTTATTTCTTTTTGCAGATGGGGAAACTGAGGCTGCCTTTTGCACTGGGTAATTTATGTAGTCCATATTTCCACTGGGGCTGCTGTCCTTGGCAGAGATGTATTGTAAGTATTTAGTAACAGTAACTACATGGTCATCCATCTCTCTGGTACCAGGAATAACAAATCACACTAAGGAAAAAGTGATTTTGCCTTCCACAATACCCAGAGCACAGCTTGAGACAGGACCCAGGAGTCCCAAATACCAGTCTGAAATGTATAGACAGAAGCTTTGGCCAAGCTCTTGCATATCCTCATGGGTCCACTCTTCCATAACTGGATCGGGAGTGATTTCCACTCTCTTCCAAAATGAGATCTAGGACCTGTCAGTTGCAAATAGTTTGTGGCATGTTCAGAATGAACAAAAGGAAGCAGTTCCTAACACAATGCATGATTGAGCTGCAGAACATTTTGCTGCAGGATGTGGTGGATGCTCACAGTTTACAGGGGTTCAAAAGCCCACTGAAAAATTACATTGAAGAAAGACACTTCAAAAACTATTACATATGAAAAAATGCTTCAGACTCCAGATGTCCCTAAACTGCAGAGCACTGGAGTCTAGGAGAATGTTTTGGGGGATTAAGAAAATTGCTTGCCCTGTTCTTATACTTTTCCTAGACATCTGCAATTGGCCATTGCCAGGATGCAGCACACCAAGTCAGACAGACCCACTGTCTCTCGTACAGCTGTTCTTTCACTCTGTATACAGGATCCATGTCCAAGTCAAGGCCTAGAGCGCAGCCAAGCAATTAAAAACAAGAAATCCTTCAAACAAAGTTTTTCGAATGCAACAGTGGAGAGTAACGCACCTGTGGGATGAAGCTGCCTTCTTTGTGAAGGAGAATTATGTTCCCACACCTGGGCTTATATTCATTTGCGCTTGTCCCCATCACACAGCTGTTCAGATTAGCTGTTATTCTCTCTAGCCTGGGTGTCTCAAAGCCTCTGTCTCCAGCAGTTGGAGACCGGCAGCTGTGCAATCATATCTGCTAACGTATGGGATATAAAGAATCTGTTAAGTAAAATCAACCCAGGGAGGGAGGAGGGGAAGAGATCAGCACAAAGAAATCGCTCCTGCTAAGATGTGATTAGGGATGTCCCACAACACCCAGCTGCAAGGAACAGGTGAACTCAGCAAACATTTTAAAGCCTGCAGCAGAATTAGCCCCTTGTGGGTGTTGTTTGATGTGGGGAGGGGGAGTGAAAAGGGGGGAATTAGGAGCCCATGCAGGTGGAAGGAGGGTTCAGTTGCTATTGTTTGGAGTTAGGTAAAGGTAGGTTTCTGTTGTTTCCAGAATGGGTTGGGTTTTTGGTTGTTGTTGTTGTTGTTGTTTTTTTCCCCATCCTAATTTTTGAAATACCTCCATTTTACAAGGTTCATGTATTTTCCAGCAAGGTACCACGGAGAAGATAATTAGCTAATTTACAATTAGCTACAACAGAATTCGTAATCGCTTCCCCTGTGGAAAGGGCTGTAATCATCATCATGGAGCTGTAGGACTGCTGTGAAAATGGCAATAGGAGTGTGCAGCCCAGGCCCCAGGAAATGCCCTGCTTTTAGCCTATTGATCCGCCTGATTAGCACAGGTTGAGGGGAGTGGCAGGGCACTCTTGCTCAAGAGGGGAGCCGGTTTGAGCTTACAGATTTGAGTTCAGAGCTCAATCCAAACTTTCACAATGTTCAGGGCACCTGCGACTCACCCCTCTGCTCTATAGCTCCTCCTTTCTTCTTTGGCCTGAGGAGGATACCTTGTCCATGACCCTCCGAATAAAACCCTCAGGTTTATAGCTCTTTTTCACCACTGTGACCTTGCCAGATTTCAAGTCCCACTGCATGGACTTGGGGGTACTGGTGAACAAAAAGCTGGACACGAGCTGGCAATGTGCTCTCACAGCCCAGAAAGCCAACTGTTTCCTGAGCTGCATAAAAAAGAAGCTCAGCGAGCAGGGCAAGGGAGGGGATTCTGCCCCTCTACTCTGCTCTGGTGAGACCTCACCTGGAGCCCTGCGTCCAGCCCTGGGGTCCTCAGCACAAGAAGGACATGGACCTGTTGGAGTGGGTCCAGAGAAGGGCCACAAAAATGATCAGAAGGATAGAACACTTCTCTTATGAAGAAAGGCTGAGAGAGTTGGAATTGTTCAGTCTGGAGAAGGCTCCAGGGAAGACCTTATTGTGGCCTTTCAGTACTTAAAGGGGGCTTATAAGAAAGATGGGGACAAACTTTTTAATAGGGCCTGTTGCAATAGGACAAGGGGTCATGGTTTTAAACTAAAAGAGGGTAGATTCAGACTAGATACAAGGAAGACATTTTTTATGATGAGGGTGGTGAAACACTGGAACAAGTTGCCCAGAGAGGTGGTAGATGACCCATCCCTGGAAACATTCAAGGTCAGATTGGATGGGGCTCTGAGCAACCTGATCCAGTTGAACATGTCCTTGCTCATTGCTGGGGGGTTGGACTGGATGACTTTTAAAGGTCCTTCCCAATCCAAACCATTCTGTGATTCTGTATGATTCTATGATGGACACTCTCAGCTCCACCCCCTCTCTGGGCTCTGCTGAGGAGGGCTCTGCTGAGGAGGGCTCTGCTGAGGACCATTCAGGAGACCGAGCAAGAAAGATCTGCTCTGCCTATTGCATCCTCTCTGGTAGATGTACCACTTGGTCCTATGCACTGGCTTTTTCTTCTTACCCACACGAGCACAGAAAACTTCTCTAGGATGCTTCTTTCTTCTGTCATGGTGCCAAGGAGATATGCTGAAAGGCCTTCTCAGTGCCTGGGCCAAGGCACTGCAGCTGGTCCCTCACTGTGTGTGCAAGCAATGTTTGTGGAGGAGGGGAATAGCAGCAGGGACAAATAATTATTAGCTGTATAAATAATGGAATTAATTAGCATCTGGTTTCTGAAATGAAGCCATACTGCAACTTGGTCCTGATGCTTAGACAGCCAAAGGCATCAAGTAACATCAGAGAGCTGCTCTGGTGGATACCACATACATAAGATGCTTGTTCCCATACTGAAATATGCAAACGCCAGTTTTGTTCTTGCACGAAGAAGCACACACACTATCTGTGTGTGATGCCCTGACAATGAACTTAGGATGAAATAGGGAGGCTCATAGGTTTTAGAATAAGGTGTTTTGTGGCTGGAAGGGAACATAACGATGTTCCAGTTCACCGTCCTAATTAGCCTGGGCTACAAAGGTGGTAGATCTATCCCTCTTTATTTCTAAGGCCTTGGATATGATGTTCTAGATGGTAAAGCTGGCTTATGCTTTCCTGATACAAGGATTCAACCTCTTTGTTTTGCATGAGGAATATGAGAACACAAGTGTATTTATATACTCTTATCTAAATGTACCCCCACGCGCACACATACATTAGTGAGAGCTATCTGGATAAACACAAACCTGTGTCATGTCTCTCTGTGAGTGACCCTAATTTTCCCCTAGTCCCTCCACAATTGCTGTGATTCTTGTTCTTGTCCTCTTATTCCACAGAGAGTCAAACATCTTGCATCTCATTGTCCCTTCTGTCTCTTTAATTAGTGCCCATCCTCCCCCTTCTTCCCCTCGCTCCCCTGTCCTCCTTCCCATCTCCTCTCAGCTCTTGGTTTGCAATGCTCTGTTATTTCACCTTTCACACGTGCTGCCTCCTTCACTGGGGCCCGTCTGACACCTCTGCCTTACGCTTATCATAGAAACATAACATTTAAATACAAATAGAACAAGGAATAATTTAACCCCTATTTGCACTGGGGAAGGTGCTGAGACTTCATATAAACACAACCAGGGAGATTTATAGATGCTGTATATTTATCTGACAAGTTACATTTCTTCACCACTGTGCCTTGCAGCCAGCTTTTCCTGATGGGCGCAAGCCTCCACAGCTGACAGAGTGGCCAAGAAGAGGGGAGCCTGGCTTCATGGGGATAATGGCAATGTCACCAATGGGACACCTCTGGGGACTCTGTTTTGCCATTGCTGTGGCCTTTCTCTCCCTACGCATCTTCCTGGGAGGAACAGGAGGTGCTGGCTCCTGTTGTTTGTTGATGGCAAAATGGAGTAGGCTTGAGCTGAACTTAATGTTCAATATTATGGGAGTGCCTCAGGTCACTCATAGTGAGGGCTTCATCATGCACCAGCAGAAACTTCCTCGGCTCTTCTGAGCACCACAGCACAGAGAAATAGCCATCCATGGTTATTTCCATGGGCCAAGCAGGCATGATGGACTCAGGTTGTGGGGAAAGACTGATAATGGGGTGAACACTAATGAGGGAAAACAAAAAAGTGTGGAGAAGAGGCTTACATGGACACCACATTCAGCCCCCATGCTGTGGGACAGTGTCACTGCTCAGACTACTGCTGTTAAGGATTGCCTGTACAGTGAGGCTAGTGAAATTTCTTCACTAATATGTAATATTTGGGAGTGAGATAGAAACTGAAACTGTCACTTTGGTGTGTGTAATAGGCAGAAATTTGGACAGGCCCTTCCTGACAAAAGCAAACAGGAGGTGCTCAGATGTGCATCAATACTTGATACATGGCCATGTGTGGCCTTGAGGAAACTGCATAGAATAGGTTTTCATCACACCTGTCTTTAGACATGCTAAACAAGCTCACTGTCTTGATTTCTCTCAGAGGCTGCTCCTCATGGCTGTCCACCTCTGTTGTGTATGACAAGATGGTACTGTGAGGTACCACCCCCTCTCCCATGGCCATGGGCCAGCTCAGGCTGGAGGACACAGTCATGCCCACAGCTCATATTGGGGTCATCCTAGATCATGGGCTCTTACCCAGCCTTTTTTTGTCCTTCCCTTCTGCCCCTGGACAGTGGTATTTCTGTTCTCCTTGATTGTGTGTTCACTTTGCCCTGGGGCCCAGGTCTTAGGGGGTCTGGTCTGAAGGTTTTTTGCCTCTCAGTCCCACAATCTGAAATGGGCGTGATAGCATCAAGCTTGGCAATGGAGGTCGTGGGGGACTGAGTCTGCCCAGTGCTCTGAAGTTCAGATGCGGGTCCTGAGATGCATAGATTTGGAATAGTGTCTTGCTGAAAGAGGAAGAAGCATGGGACTCAGCAGGGTGGTATGGGTGGACCACGGGTGGTAGGGATGGATCCTACAGACAAGTAGAACTCAGGGGCAGCTTGATATGGGGACTGCTCCAGGTTAGTGTGCAGCCTAAACCTCTGTTTTCTGTAGGATGTAGAGTGGCCTGAGCGATATTACAGCAAGGTGCTGCCCTCCGTTCTCATTCAAGGACACTGGAAAAGTCTGGTGGGGAGAACCTGTGGTGTGCGCGTGTAGGCTCAGACACATCGCACTGACACCAGCACATCCTCTCTTCATTTTATTCTGGCAGTCTCATGGCCATGTTCAGATATATTTACAAAGCAGAAGTAGTTGCCCTGGTGCATGACATGTCTGCTTTTTGTTTGGAACCTAGAAGAGCAGTATATGGGGGCACTCAAGGTGTAAGAGGCTTATACAAGCCCATTAGAGGATAAACTCATTAGCATAAGAACTGGAACATCCTGAATGATCCCAGCTCCTGGACCCTTCCCTCTCTCTTCCCACCCGAGATGTGCAAGGGGTGTTGTTAAAACACACTGCTGAGCTCCCAGGCAGGGCTAGGACATGAAAGGTAAATGCAGCACTTTGTTAGAAGAACCTCTCAGAAAAAAAAACTTGTTAAACTGACTCATTTTTTATCAGCCAAGTGTGTGATTGTGTAGATTTCTGAGACGACAGATGTGACAAATGATTCCCCTGACAAGCCAAGGTACAGTTTTTCAGGAGGGAGACAGGGTGCTGATTTGGAGACGGAGCTGGAGGTGATATCCAGGCAGTGCTGAGCCCTGGCTGGCTATGAGGGGGGCCCTTCCTGCCACCTCCCCTGGAGCGGCTGCACCAGCAGCCCCTGGGGAAGGTGGTCCTCACCCTTGGCAGAGCCTGTTCCTGGTGGTCTGATGGCCACCTTGTGGGCAGCTCACCAAAGCACCACATCTTCTGCCAGCCAGCTTTGGGGACAGGCATCACAGTTCCTAGTATCCTGCAGAGATGCAGAAAAGGGGGCTAAAATCAAAAATAAAATAAAATAAAATAAAATAGAATACAAAATTAAGTAGTTCCTAAAACACCTGGTTTTAGCTTTGCATAAACTAAACCAGACAAGGCAGTTTCAGGCCAGTTCCACACTAGAGAGTTTTGCTGACAGAGGAGGGATGTGATTTTTTTTAATGATACATTTATATTAGCAAAAAGCCTGGTGAAAATACAGTTACACAGCTATAGGAGTGCTTTTGCTGATGCAGCTTATTTCAAACAGGGGAAACTGTATAAAGTACAATATAACAGACTCTTCCTCTGTGCTGGAAGTATTTACTAGACACAAGCTTTCTAGGCAAAGCCTTCTGCCTGTGGTGTTCCAGTTCATTCCCACTGCCCTGCTCCCTTCCAAAAATCATCTCACATCTTCCAGGACAGCTGGTCTCATTCACTGGGTGAGCTTTCCTCCAATATCTGGACAACCATTGGGGTTCAGACTGAGCTCTTTCTCCAAGGCTTTGTCTAGCCCTAGATTGAAAGATGCCCCACAGAGCGCACACTCAACTTCAGTAGCTGCCTCTCTAAGGCTTATACCTCACCTCTGAGACTCTCTTGCAGGTCAGTTTGGCCATCAAGAAAACAAACCTTTCAGATGTCCAAAGCACCTTCTTTTGAGGTGGGGACAACCTACATGATGTTAGTTAGGCCTTCGTGCATCATTAAAACCTGAAATTTGTGTTGCCAGCAAAGACCTTCAACAGTCCCTTTGCTTAATCAATTCCAACATAAGTAAAGTATTTCTTGCTTCTAACGTGTCTATCAGAAGGCTATCCTCATTCTTTTCCGCTACCAGAAATGCACATGTACCCTCCTGAACCTATTTTTCCTACCATTTCAGCAGCCTAACTGAAAGCAACATAACTCCTCATTTTCTGTGGGCAGTACACTTTTCGTTCATGTGGATAACTCCACTGCAGGATGGAAAGCTCCTAATATCCTCACTCGATATCCACTGCCTGAAAAATTATCCTCATCCAAGGCTATAAAGTAATTTTCCAATTTGCAGGTGCATCTTGGAGAGGGGAATTTTGATCAAACACTGGTTGAAGCAGAACAGATTGCCTACACCAATGGTTTCTTGGTGAACAAAAGTGACATAGATTGCCCAATTAATCAGCCAGAAAAGGATTGTTGCAAACCAATGTTTTGTTCAGCTTTAGGTTAACATGTGCATTAAAAATAAATAAATTAAAAAATCAAACTATTTATTTATTTACATATATTTATTCAAATTGGTTACATCTGCTCTGTAAACTGCTCTGAAAAAAACCTTGGTTCACACATTTACATAGCGTTTAATGAATGATAAATAAGACATTTATGAATCATGTGCAAATGGCCTGTTTACATACACAATGTAAACTATGTAAATTTCTTTTTTTTTTTTTCTTGGTGTAATGGTACTAGTCTCTGAACATAAACTTGATCTAGAGGCATCACTTGGTACCCTCTGAGATGTTTCTGCCAACTCAGCAATCATTAGTTTGGTCTGTTTTCACCAACATTTTCTGAAGGTGTTTCATTCTGGACTGAAGATCTCCATACTTGGTATAAGTCCAAGTATAAATAACCTTCATTCAAAATATAATTATCCACTAGCAGACCAGATCCTGCTTTGACATGAAATACCACCTGCTTGAGCTATATCAGATACTAGTAATCATATAAGTTAAATTTAAGTTTCAAAAAACAATATGTTTCAAAAACTTTGGGCTTATTTCAAATGAACTTTAAAAACATATTAAAAAAACTCATCCAAACTTGTAGATATGTGTCTGTGAGTGGGTATGAATGACAAATCTCCATTTACAGGCTGTGGCTTCCACTATATCCTGATTTAAAACAGCTTATGTTAAACATTTTTTTCTGCAACTTATTTAGTATTGCGAGGGCTACTAACTTATGTTATTTTTCATTTGGACTTTATTTCTATATGCTATCTTTATCCACATTCCTCTTGGATGGCGGTCTGAGCAATGTTGTCATTTCAGTTACTGCAAGCTGACTGAAAAAATTGATCAGAAAAAGCTGATTTGGAAGACTTCAGTGCCTCGATTTTGAGAAGCAGCTGAAGATTTTATACATAACCAAACCTTTTTGTGGGTTTGTTTTTTTTTTTTTAATTGCCGAACTATTTTCAAGTACTCATTGAAAGTCAGATGCTATTAAGGTTTTTTGAGCCAGCCACCTGAAATGACTAGCAGCTTCTGAAATATGTCACCTCAATGAAATCACCGTTTGTTTTGCATGTGATACTGAGCCATCTTGGCTTTCACATCCCTCCTGAAATATGGTAAGCATCTCTTTATTTTGTTCCAGAAGACAGAAAACTCTTTGTGGGCATGCTCAATAAGCAGCAGTCAGAAGACGACGTGCGCAGGCTATTCGAGGCATTTGGCAACATTGAGGAGTGCACAATCCTTCGGGGACCTGACGGCAACAGCAAAGGTAAGGTGAAGGTTTATGGCACGCTCTGGCTTTAGTGTCAAGCTAGACTTGGTCTCATTGTATATATCATTTTCTGGTGTGACAAATTCACTAGGTAGCCTCCAGGACAGCTTCTCTTACATTAGGAGAGGTCACATTTGCCAAGGAATGCCATTTCTTTGCTGGTTATCTGCTTGTGCATGAGAGGAAAAAGATGATTGCATTTAAAACCACATGCCCTGCAACGAGCTATGTCTTGTTGTGTGCAAGCTGATGCTTATTGCTGTTTGCTCATAGGGGAGAGCCTCGCCTCTGAACACAGGGCCTTTACGTTCGCTCAAGATGTTCTCTCCCTACCCCATTGAACAGGTCAATTCTTTCTTTAAAGAAAGCCAAGGTTGCTACTTTACATCTTGACTGATTGGCTCCACCACTGTCTCTGCTTATTTCTTACCCACCAACCCCAGGTCTTCACCGCCTTCAGTTGTTTTTTGCATAGATACACACTGACCAGTGACCATAATTGCAAGGGTACAGGTGCTGATTTAAATATTACACTCAGTAGACATTTACTTTTTGAAACATACAAATGCTTCATTGCAAAACTACATGCCTTACCTCCTTCTGCCACTTTTTGGCATCACTTGTTACCTGGATAGCACAACACACCCTTTTTTCCACAGACCAGGTGTAAGAATGAGGCTTCTCTCTTGAATGTGAGGGTCATTTTTTCCCGTCACCCTCTAGACAAAGTAAGTTCAATTTGAATAGGAAGCCCTCTTCCTTTGACAGTATAATGTGTCCATTAAATATTGATCTGCGTATAATATATCATGAACTCTGCTGGAATGTGCAGCACCAGGGAAGAGACCAGTCCTGCCGATGCAGTTCATATCTCACTGGATATTTTGACATGTGACAACATCAACCAGCATATTTTTGCAACAGAGAGGCAAAAAATCCAAATCACAGTGATACACTGGAGAAAGATATTGCTATTCCATAAAATCACCGGCAGCCAAAAAAGACTTCACACAAGCATTATAGGGCAGCTGTTTGATATAAGTCAGCAAAACTCAGCCTTCCTGATATAAATGGCTGAAAATAAACTGTGGGCACCTTTCTTCAATTGTATGGCTACTTTAGTTTCATGACACCCAAAGACGGGGGCTGCCCCACTGGAAAGCAGTAGTCTAGGTTGGCCTAGAAGAGCTCCAACCATGATAACGTTAGGCAGTTAAGTACTCCATTCACTGAACAAATAAGTAAATTGGGGAAAAGCAAATAAAATATGTCTGTCTGCCTCCACCTGGAATTGTATGGAACAAAATCTAATGACAAAGGAGTTAAACAGAGTAATAATAAAGGCAATAATGTCTGAGATCTGTAAGAAACAGGTTCCAAAGGAGATCCAACCCTCAGACTTGTATTCATACTTGCTCTATCTTTTTTTTTTTTTCTTAAATAATTTCATTATAAGTCTGAATCTGAGTGGCAGCTCCATATTGCTAACCAGTTTAATTATTAGTGCTAGCGGGCTGCAGTCTCAGGCTTGCATTTCACTGAGCTGTTGAGGATCAATACTGAGCCTTGACAGAGTTAATATTACCAGCTTCCATTTGCTGGTGCTATTTCTGAGAATGCAAAGCTCCTAATTTACACACACACAGTTACACACACGCACACAGAGCAGTCAATCCAACAGAAAACTTGAGGCTAGTGCCCTTATCTGAGGAGACAGTCAGGCGAGCCACAACTCCCACAAAGTTATTCCCAGTCTGTAATGTTTTCCATCTGCTAGAAACCAATATGCAACACACATTGCTTGTGAGCTACTTATTTTGGGTAAAACGCATAAGGCTTGGATTCCACCTAAACTGAGATTTAAGCAGATTGTCTAAGTGCCAGATAGCAATCAGATCCCATAGACTTCAATCCTACCCAACCTATAATGTGAAGCCCCACCAGGCATCCCTGTGATGAGCTTCCACGTCCCCCAGGTACCTCAGTGCAAGCAATGCTCTCAGAAGGTAGGTCCCAGCTTCCCACTTTAATGCCACCACAGTCCAGTAACAGCCAGAAAGCTGCCTGAACCTTGCCTGAAGCCATGGGTGATGCCCTGAGCTGTGAGGCATGCCCTTCATGGGGCTGCAGAAATACCTCTTGCATGAGTCACTCAGGGGTAGGCACAGTGGCTGGAGCATGCAATTAGGTAGCAGAAGAGCTGGGACTGAGGCATTTCTCTACCTGAAGGGGAATGCAGAACCTGTATCTCCTGGGAGAGGTGGGAAAGGAAGGAGCCTTCCTGCACCCCTCTGAGTAAATCTCACCAGTGTCCAGCCAGGAGTGCAGGAGTCCTCAAGTGAGAAAGCTGAAGGGGATCCAGTTCAGCAAGCCAGCAAGACACACAGGGTCTACATTGCTGCGCTCTGGACAGCATTTCCCACCCCGCCCCTTTTTTTTCTCCATTCAGCAGTAGTCTGCTTCAGTAACTCAGAAAGTAAATATTTCCCACGGCACCAGAAGTTCCACAAGAGGAGTCTTAACACCCTCTGCAATTATAACCTTGGGCCCTGACTCTGCATTCTCCTCCAAGCTGACAAGACAGTCAGAGCAGCCCTTTCAGCTCTATAGTCTGGAATTAAGGAAGTAAGGAAAGAAAAAACATTTGAGCACATGTATCTCCCTGTTCAGCACAGGTTATGTATCTCTCTGTGTGTCAAAATCCCTTCAAACTCCAGATCTACTCCTGTCAAAGGGAGACCATTGTTCTAGGGAGGGTAGCATGACTCACGTCTTCAGCTCATGAAGTCCTGGAGTCAGTTCTGGTGAAAACTGGAGCGAAGAAGATTATGTGCACATTTGATGTTGTGTACAGAAGCCATCCCATTGAACACAAGAACAAAAGGGCCAAAATGTTGGGATCTCTGCTATTGCCTTGCCACCATATACCAGTGAAAGCTGAGTTTTCACTTGCCCTGCTACTGCAAAACCTACTGGAAGCAGTAGGAGGGATCCCATTATCATCTTGGACATTAAACAAGATAAATGCCTGCTGCTTCTTTCATTCCCACCTTTATCCAGATCCACTGATCCATCAGGTTCCTCAGCACAGGGTTGAATTTCACCTGAAGAGAGTGAAGCTTTCAACATGACAGCAACACTGCAGCCAAAAATCCTGCTTTAAATGAAATGGGTGACTGGAGCTGGAAAGCTTTTGTATATTTGCTAATCAGCATCTTCTTTTTAGAGGCACAAAGTACAAAAGAATCTCTGCAAATAATTAAACACCCTAATTCTGGATTATCTCTGATTAATGAAGAGGAAGGCACAGTATCTCAGGAGCCCGGGAATGCTGGGCTGCGATTATGTCATAATTGATCCTTATTGTTTCCAGCTGAAGTTTATCTATCTTATTTTCTCATGATTGTCTCCTCTCAGCTCCTTATAAATTAGATCCAACTATTAGCAACAATCATTATGCTTTTCCTGAAATACAGTCTGAGCATAGTGCTGAGGGGGTAATACAAAGTGAAGGGCTCCTAATTGTAAGCTAATTTCATATGTGTGTATTATTTTTAGGGGGGGCTGTCACTGCTTTCTTCAATCTCACTTCCATTAGCCTGCAGTGATTATTTTGGGGACCTTTGGGATTCATTCTTCTAGTTTGCAAGTGGGGTGTTCTAATGCTTCAGTTTTTACCCTGCACTGTATTGACCCATAAGGGTGTGTGGACTTTCTAAAGATTCTGCAAAGGGAATAAAGGAGAGCTGTCCCATTGTCAGGACTGGCATCCCCTGTGCCGTGATCTGCACTCCTTCAGGGAAACAGCTAGGGCTTTGCAAATTGATTAAAAGCTCAAAGTCTTTGGTTGTAATAGAAGGGGATGGAAGCCAGAACTTCTCAGATCTCTCCCAATCTGTTCCAAAAAACGCCTTAGCATATGGAAATTACTCTTCCTCTCTCTGAGTCAGTTTGCTTGTAGCTAAGAGTGTTAGCAATACTTTCCCCCACTCTAGTGGTGCATGTGACCCTTTGAAGTGTTGATCATTTCTGCACTCTAGCACATATTCATAAATGCACCTTTCTGCCTTAAAACCTTATGTAAGGTTCATAACCTTATGTATGGTTCAGTGAGAGATTCCTCACATGGCAATGCAGGCCAGAGAAGCATTGCCTACATTTTTATAATGTCCAGAGGAAAACACCCATACAGGCGCTGGCTCTGCAGCTCACAGCGAAAGAGTAAGATTCAAATTTTGGTGGTGGAAAGACTGCAGTCATCACATGTACATCTCTCTCATCCCAGCTTCTTCATCAGAAGCTATCTTATGCTTTGTCAGACCAAGGCTGCTTGGAGCCAAGACAAGCTCTGAGCAGTCTGTCATGGAGCTCTACGAGACAGTGACATGATAAGGTACCTTGTGGGTTTGGAGTAACCTGAATGCCTTCTGTACAGCAGTCCTGTGGTTGCTTGTAACAAGTATGTCTAGCTTTCTGATAATTTTTACACACTTCCTTACTGTTTCTCATAACCCCAGAGGGAGGAGCATTTAGCATTAAATCCGATACAAATAAAAGGAAATTCATTTTCACACAATAAATTGTAAAACTGTGCAACACTGCCATTGGAAGCTGAGGAGGTCAAAAGATAAGTGGATTCAAAATGTACTTGCTAAGTTTGGGTCTGTCAGTGCCCATTGCAAGCAGGGTGGGGATTCTGGATGTGGCTTTGCCTCAGTCCTCAGGCTGCTGATGACTGGGCTTTGGGAAGGAATAACCAGGAGCATGTTTGCTTGTTATACTTTCTCCGATACCTTCTTTATCGTCGATTTCTGAGGACAGGATACTCAGCTGGATTGACTTTCATAGTACCAATGCAACCTTTCTTACATTCTTCTTTTTTCGCCTTGCAGGGTGTGCATTTGTGAAATACTCTTCACATGCGGAGGCCCAAGCAGCCATCAATGCTTTGCATGGCAGCCAGACAATGCCGGTGAGTAGCTTTGTAGCACAAGTAAGTGAGGATCAGTCCAGTCTTTCCTGCCCTGTAGCCTGATTGAGAAGGAGAGATGATTTATCTATGCTCTGCAACTCATCTTCTGGGAAGAATGGATAACAGCTCAGGCATGCAGGGCCTTGGATGTGCTTAACTCATCAATAGAAAGGCCAGGATGACACCGTCATTTCACATAGGTGCAGAACACCAAGAGGTGCGGCGTTCTGTCACCAGCAGTTTTGATGACCTGAAAAAAAGACATATGGTTCACAGATGTCAAAAACATTGGGTCAAACTCACCACGAGTGTAACCTTTCAAGTTTCAGAGGGATGAATCAAGCAGAAACTTGCGTCTAAGGGCTTCTTTATTTTCCCTTCCCAAAGAGTCCCTGCCTCTAGGTGAAGGACAAGAACATTTTGCCAGCATTCAGGAGAGAGCAGCATGTTCGTGTGATGGCACTAGAAGCTAGAGACAAATCATACAGCAATGGGCACTTCTCACTGTTACTACAAAAGCGCCTACCTAGGCATAACTGTGGTCCCCTACATCCAGCTTTTGAAAGAAAATCAGATCAACTACTGAATCTTCCAGGAAATACTTGAGGGATCATTCCACTTGGATAAATACCTAGTAATATGGGGTTTCAAGCCTGATAGTTCAGGAAAGTAGAAATGGAAATGTATTTTCTATGCAAAATGATATTTGTACTCCATCACACAGACCCAGAGGAATGTAAGGCATTCCACTGTCGGCAAGGAAAGACAATCTGGTCCAACATGTTTTGGTTTATTATAATAGTATATTATTTTTATTACTAATTATTCACAGTGTAAATCTTGAAAGGCTAAGAAGCATGCCGACAACTTGGAAAGGATGCAGGAAGCTCAATAAAAGATATTTAAGAGTGTAAAATCTCCCTTTCAGTAAGAGACTCTAATGTAAATTCATTAATTTATCCAAATAAGTTTAAAGTGGGCCTGGCAGATTGCCTCTAGGTCTTTGCAGGACAAAAATGGAAAATTATTTACATGGGAAGACATTTCTAAAAGTAGCAAATCATCAATATCCCGTTTTTTGGAACCCCATCTTACAGAAATCAGATCAAAAATAGTACATGTTTACCAGTGATGCTATTGAAAAACATCTCCTTACAGATGGGGGTCTCAATCTTTTGAAGTATTATAATACTTCTAGGAGTCTCTTCCTAAAAGATTCCTTCTAACACAACCAGATGCTGGGCTTGATGCTGACATCCCATAGTGAAATATTATGGGCATCTTTCCTGAGATAGGTCAAAGAGCTACTTTTAATGACTTACTTTCAAATTTTGACCCAAAGTGATAACGTGTATAAACTGACATCAGGAATTGCAGTTCCACAGGGTGTGGTACCACAAAAAGGTGTAATAAAAAGTCAGTTCCCGTCCCAAAAATCTTGCAAACTCAGGTGACAGAGGTGAGAGAAAGATGGGAGAAAACACGCAAAACCCAAGAAGAGAGGAACATTTTATCTAGATCTACTATACCCAAAATTTCCTTATCCTTCTTATTTTCAGCACACTTTAAGTAAGAAAAAGTACTCATCTCTTGACCACTTGGAAGCAAATTTCTGTTCAATCCTGCTGACATTAACTGAACTTAGGATGTGCAAAACAATCAAGAATTTGACCATTTCATCAGTCATTTTTTTTATGGGACCATTTTTCCTGTTGACTTATTTGACTCAAATAGCTGTTGCAGAAATGTTCTTGAATAACCAAATCTGGGCATCTGAAAAAGCATCACAGTTTAACCCTTACTAGATGCACATCCCAGATTCACAATAGAGTTTCCATGGCTTGACAAGTTTCCATGAACCTCAGCAGCCCTCCATGTACCTACTCTTACTTCACAGGAAAAGCAAGTAGAAAATTATTAATTTCATCTTCTTCATTATAAGCTAAGTTATGTGACATTGCCTTGTGTCTCCCATGAGCTACGAGCAGGCACATGGGCAGTTACCATAGCTCAGCAGACTAGTGAAGACCTGTCAAGTGACCACCGCTTGATCAAGACATGGAGCACATACTGTTTTTCCCACAGGGCCTCAAAATGCTTAAGGCACTTTAAATGAGATGGGCCAAATCCTGCAAGTGATCTCTGTTTCCACTCTCATTTTCATGGTGCTTCAGGGTGTGCAGCTTCTTTCAGGGCTTGGATGTTCACAGAGAAATGCAGCCACCTCGTGGTGAGATGGCGATGTAGCCCTCGTCCTTGGAAAGGAGGAGTTCGCTGCTGCCATCTTCCTTCAGCCCCCCCTCCCATTTCTCTCACCATTAGGTCTGGCCTCATTTGTCCGGCTGTGATGCCAACTCAAAGTTGTTCCTGTGGTTCAGCCAATTTAAACGTCTCTTGCCTTGTCCTCGTGTACTACCAACGGGGCATCCATCATCATTCTTGTCAGGTCTCGAGCCGTTCATTCCTGCGGCAGACTCCTGTTTCTCCACAGCTGTCAGGATTATTGCTCTACTGTGACTTCCTGTTCACACAACATATGTTGCCTAATAGTTTCAAAAGGCAACTTTCTTTCATTAAAGTTTTTTGTTTTTTTTTTTTTTTATTAACCTTTCCTTGGACAGGTGCCTGACCTCCATCCATCACAAGTTCACTTCTCTATGCAAGCCATTTGTTTCTCCTAAGGACTCACCAAACATATCTACAGCTTTCCAATTTTCACACAAACAATTGCTTTTAGAAATAACTTTCCCAAAATTCCTTACTTTTGAGCAGGCCCAAAGTTCCTTCTGTATCTACCCACCAAGAGAGCTTCTGGAGTCTTTTTAAATCATATTGCTAGTCAAATCATCAGCTTTACAATAATGTTTTATTTGACCTCCATGTCCCCCTTTATGAGAGATCATAATTTTCATGTACTTTTGCATGTATTTATAATGTATATATAACAATTACATATGCTGTACTTTTAGCTTTGGTTACTCTGTCCCCTCCTCTCTCTCTTTCTCATCCATATGGGGGCACAAACAGGTCTCTTCACTTGATTCTCTTCCTTTCCTCATCCAATCTTTGTCTCTAGCAGCCTTATCCACCAACACAAATTCAGCTACTATTTCTATAGTGACAGCTTGCAGATCTACCTTCTCTACTGTAGGACTGACTCCTGTCCAAACTAAAATCTTGGCCTGTCTTTCCAGCATCTCCTAGTGGATGTCTAGCTGCCAGATCAAGCTCAATATGTATAAAACAGAGCTCTCAACTTTTCTTCCCAAACCCTGTCTTCTCTCTCCTTCGCCTTCATTCTCAATCACTGTGGACAACATTATCATCCTACCTGTCAGTCATGCTCCTACCTAGGCATCATCTTCAGCTTGGTTTTCTCCTTCTCTCCATGTCTTCATATCCGGGTGACAGTCAAATGTTGAAGAGTCAGTCTGCACAACACATCTAACACATCTAAGACACGGCCTTGTCCATCCACCCACACAGAATAAACACTCCTCCACACTTCATCATGCATACCTAAATCGCAGCACAGAAAGTACACAGGCTTAAAAACTGTACTACTCTTGCACCTTTTTCACCATCTCACTCACTGTGGCACCTCAGAATTTCTTTTGTTATGAATTCCTGGAAGGGGTAAAACAGTACTGTTATTTACTTTTTCTGCAGAGAGGTGAGAAGAAGTGAAAACTGTGATTCATTTGATTTAGCTTTAACACTCTAAAAGTTTGTAATCTATTCTAAACATCCTCTAGGATTCCTACAGAAAAGAGAGAGAAAGAGACATTTGCAGAGATTTGTGCTTCCTTCCCTTTATCTATCTATGCTAGGATGGGCTAAATCACCTTCTGGGCATGCCTGTCTCTTTCATTAATTATAATGGAGATCTCCATAACAGCATTAGACTGAATACCTGAGGTGGGACTCGTCTCACCTAATTTGAGACATCCAGAAGCTAAAGAACTATGTCTGAGGTTGTCATCTAAGTGTTTGCCATCTAAGTTTCTATTATAATCAATAGAGAGAAATAGATACCTCTGGAGGAATTTTATTTTACAGAAATAGATTTTGAAACTTGTCAGACCAAAACCCAAACAGAAATGTGCTTTTTAGCTAATTTTAGGTGTTGGATTCCTATGGTCTGCCAATTCCAAAATAGTCATTCTTCACCTGAAGTGCAACTTAGAATGAAAAAGAACACATACTGCTTAAAAAAAAAAATAAACCCACTTGTTTCTTGCAGATGTCTCAGACTCTACAATTGCCTTTGCTCACCAGTGATACACCCTTGCCACCCCAAAATCCTTCTGCTGCACTTGTCACTGCCACAGTAATCTTGCTGGAGCTAAAGATCTAGGGTGACACTATACCAGTTGATGTTAGCCACCTAAAGGTCAGATATTAAAGCTACTGATCTGACCTGTCTTCCAATGGTGATTCCTCCCACATACCACAGACATGTACTTTAAGATCTCCTGACTGAGCCACGTATGGAGGCATCTGCCTCCTCACTGAGTGTGCAAGGAGTAAGCAGCTTAGAGTGGACACCTAACTTCATGTCCAATGCAAGGGAGGCTGAATCCCACTCTGGATGTTTCCTGCCTAACTAAAGAAATTTGGGATTCAGAAGCCAGGCATCCTCTGACTTCTGATCCATTAGGTGTACTATGAACTTGCCTAACACACTTATTGTCAGTACTACGTTCATTCTGTATCTTTCTTTAATTAATGAAATTTAAGGCCATTAAGACCTCCAGAACCCTGTAAGGCAGCTTCTCCCACCACATGGGCCAGATCCTCTTTTGTTTTCCTGTAGAAGTCTGCATCAGCTTGGTCAAACCATAACATTTCTTCTGTGTCCAGTAATAGCATCCCAAGTCTATCTATGCCTGGTTGAACATCTTCCTTGAAAATTACTTTTTCGGATAGAATCCTTGGTTTTGTGAAAAGAAAGGAAAATGTGAGACTTGGATATAAACACTGAACAGATGTCTGCCTTTCAGAGAAAGATTCAACTTAGTTGAACTTCAAAAAAAAAAAAAAAGTACTGCAACGCAAAACTTTGTTAACTTGGGGGCTTTCATTTCAACATTTTTCTGTGCAGCTCTTATCAAGACAAATGACAAAAACAACTTCAAATCTCTGCTCAGGAACCACCTATATCAAATTATGCAATTATTGCTCAGTGTTAAGCGACAGACTGATTAGATGTCTAATTGTTGTATTTGCTATTTTTTTATTAATCAAGGAAATATGAATGACACAACACCTTGAACAAGGTTGACTTTCAGCCTCCACCTACTATGTTCCTTGGAAGTCCACCCATGGCACCAAAATTCCCAACCAAACACAATTAATAGTCAGATGAAGGGATTCTCTTCATGCCTTATACAATGTACTATCTGCCCTCTCATACTGTAAGAGATTGCCATTAATTAAGCTAGAGGAATTTTTCACCTATTTAGTTTACAAAGTGAGAGTGACTTAAATATGAGATTATAAAAAATTGCCCCTAGAAACAAATGTCCTTGTCAATACGTCATGTGCAGTGTCCCTCTTTCAAACTCATGGCAAATGAGGCACTGGTTCCCATCTTCCTGGCTTTGGATGCTCAGGCACCCTGTCAAAGAAACCAAACCCAGCTCATGTTTATGACTGCTATTATTATTGCTGTTCATTCCTACGGTGCAGTTACGACTTTGCAAAGCACTGTGTAGTTGCCTTCAGACACAGTCCCATTACGGAAACTGGCCAAGCAGCTGTTCTCACCCCCTGTCAACACAGCAGAGCAATATTTAGGTGAATTAGGGGTGGAAGGGAAAGCAGTGAGAGTCTGCAGAAGGAGCTCTGAGCAGGTGGAGGAAAGAAGGAAAATAGGCCTTCGTGGGCATGATGAAGTTGTAGCCTGGGCGCCTCGCTTGTGGAACGGTGGGGAAGCGGCTGTTATTATGCATGCACACTGACACCAAAGCGCTGAGTCGGCAGAAACTCCCTGGGAGGAGCAGCGTGGCAGCTCCAGTGAGTGGGGGGCCACAATGCCGTAGATCAGCTGAGGTATTTTTAACAATTATTTTGATATAAACAGCTCTGAACTTGAGGAGCTCCATGTAAATGGGAAGCAGTGGGGCTTGTAATTAGATTTGTGTACACTTTCATAAATTGCTGGGAAACATCAAAGCCGTGATAGAAGGCTGTGGTGCACTTTATTTCCTTCTTCTGTTCTTCTGTTAATTGAATGGTTGATGTGTGGATAGGAAGTGTTGGCTTCGTGGAGTACTATTTACAGACCCGCTGACAGCTGCACTGTGAAAATTAACAGGAACAGAGCAGCCTCTGTCACAGCTCTTCCCATGAGGGACTTGCTTCAAATTGGATAATTTCTTTCATAGGAGAAACTTTCCTCATCTCTCCTCCCTTCTTCGCAAATACGCACACACATCCAGCTGCACACTCCCCTTCTCCCTTCAGGCTCATAGCAACCTTTAGTGCTCACAAGGAGGGTTTGTCATTTCCACAAAGTTGGGGGAGTTCGACTGCAGTTCAAAACTTGCAGCATATTCCACTTCCAGCAAGACGTATCTTCAGGAAGTCAACCAAATCTGTGAGCCAGGTGTGTGAAGCCACACTTTCATGTTTGCAGGTCTCACCTCAACAGGAATATGCTCTTCACTCTCTTAGAAACTCTAGCAGATTTCCTCTCAGACTACTACTGTTGGAAATGTGGTTATTGTTGGTCTTACATGGAATTGTTGTGAGCTAAGCACCATACAAGCCTCTTACAGGAAAGTTCCCACACTCAGCAACTTACCAACTAACAGCCAGGGTTTACCTGGCTGAACTAAATATCAAAGTGTTGGTCAAAGTATAAAACTTTGGGGTCATCTGTAATCTTATCATCTACACTTCTCCTACAGTGGACAGAGAGAGACTAGCCCCTCAGCGAGACCTCTGTCTGTCTTAAGTAATTGATGGTTTAGAACAGATAACCCAAAATGGCTGCAATTAGGTCATCCAAATGTCCCTCTAAGGGACAATACACAAGAGACAAGCAAAAGAAGCAGCAATATGTCTGGGAATGAACTGGTCTTATACACAATTAATCAGTATATTTAGTCAGTTCATAGCCAAAGTCACAGCAATTCTTGTTCCCGGTCCCAGTAGAGAAGTAATAACCAGTGGATACTTGAGCATCTAAATCTTAATATTTACTTAAATCTGGAAAACATAGAATTAAAAAGGTCAACCTTGAAGTCATCAGTCCACCACCTCACTTCCCAAGGGTGTCTTCAAAATATCCAGGTAACATAAACAGAACCTTAGACAAACCCATGAGACAAATAGATAACAATTAAACAGACCATGATTCAGAGTATCAATTAACCAACAAAAATTACTCTCATTTAGATTCCAGCATGGGCTCAAGTCCTCAGTTAATAAAAGCTGCCTTGTGATAGTCAGGAGAGAGAGAGAGAGTCACTGACATCCTCAGGCTGTTAGGGTAAATAGGAAATGGGAAAGTCATTAGACTTTAGTTTTACATGATGACAGAAATACAAAGGGGGGATTTTCAAAGATAATTTTGGGTGAAAGTTGACGAGAGTCCAGCATCTAAGTGCCCTTCATGCCTCACAGCTGAATTTGCCCTAAAGTTACTTGTCCAAAGTCACGAAGTCTAGAGCAGAGTGGGGTATCATCAACGCAAGTCCATTTGCTCAAATTAATGCAGAAGGCTGAGGCCTTGTTTTACACTGTTGATGTTGGAGAAGCCGATGGAAGAGAATGGAGATGCCAACTCAGACCCATTTTTTTTCTCTTCACTGTTGATCTTCTGCTCTTTAAAGAACGTGCATGCCCTGCAACATCTTTGTGTAACACACAGACTGGCTTGTTTAACTCAGGGCAAGGCACAGCACACCCATTCCTTCTATTAAAAAATAATAATACATAAGGAATTCATTCATAACTCACCAGGAGCAGGCCTGACCCTTCCTTCCATCCTCCTTTGCAAAGCACTGCGTAGTTGCCTTCAGACACAGTCCCATTACGGAAACTGGCCAAGCAGCTGTTCTCACCCCCATCAAAATGATTTTTCTGAATATGTTACCTAAACACCATTTATAAAGTCATGTGCTGTCCTTTGGGATGAAAGAAGCAATGGATGTGTAACACCTAAATGTTAATTTGCAGTCATTTCTTCCATCAAAATCCAACGGCTCTTGATAGCTCAGCCTCTCTTTCCTTTGGGCAGTGGGTTCTGGCTGGAGCGGGACCAAGGTTCATAGACCATCCCACCCACTGCTGCCACCAAGACAGCTGATTCTACAACCTTTGAGCCAACAGTTTCCCAGTGTTACCATAATTTCCCTTAATTCTTTCTATAGAAAATAAAATCACAGGACTGTGTTGCTTGCCTCCCGCCTTGTTCCATAAATGAACTAATAAATTACATGTTTCCTGCAACAGAAATCCAGGCAGCCCAGCTGCCTGACAGGGGGTATGAAACATACTGGCACCAAAGATGACCTTTACTTCTCTAGTCACATCTCCGTAGCCGTCCAGGCATCTGGCAGGCCACTGAAGATACCCGTAGGATGTGACAGGCTTCACTCACCCTCTTCCCCAGGCTTCCTCGCTCCCTCTGAACCACAACATTCATTGCCTCCAAATGGGATAAGAGGGATAACTGCTCATGAGCCACACAGCCTCGCTCTAAACAGAAGGATTTAATTGGCACTATAACGTCTCTTTATGGGTCCAGGGGAGCTGGGAACCAAATCAACAGTCGTGGAGGTGGCCAGGAGAAAGTGGGAGCGGGACCGTGCTGCCACTGAATGTTGCCCAAGTCCTGGCACTGGCAGCAGCTGCACTCAACACTTGTCTCATCTGGATGAAATTAAGACTTGCAGGGCTAAAATTATTTGCAAGCACTGGCCTTTCTGGGGTATCAGACACATGGACAAGCCTCCAGCCTGGGAGGCATAAAACGCTCCCTGCTCAGCAGGGGTGTTCCCAGCCGACTGGAGGGAGCTCCACCGGGCATCACCGCCTTCCTCTAGTAAGGATGTGCTCTTCCCACCATGGAGAGGAATGAAGATGTCAGCATTAGCTCTTTACCTCTCTGCTTGCTTTGCTGGGCTTTCTTTCTTTCCTCCTCTTCCCTTTTGCTTTCTTTTGCTCCAAACGTCATTTACATCAGTGGGATCTTCCCTTCGATTTAAGTGAGCTCTGGATCAACATTAAATCACTCTAGATGCTTCTGCTTGTTTCCCTTTAATCCACTCCTTCCCAGCCCTGCTCAGGTGTGTGGTCTGGGTTCATAACACACATGCTTGCAAGGAAAACAGAAAGACCTTAGTAATTGGTAGATGGCTATCCCTATCTAAAACATAGGCGGCATTAAGTGATTCAGTAGCTATTACCCAAACGGGTTTTGCAAAGATCAAAATGTTTTTTTAAAGGGCAAAGCTGTATTTAGATCAAAACAGTAACTTTCAGATAAGACCCTCAATTAAGTCCACACAAATTCACAAATGAGAAGCATCCTACCAGACACCAATGTCTTTGCCTCAGATGTCCCTGGCAAGTGAAATCAGGTAGGAGAATATGCTTGACTTCCCATCCCAAAGGTCTGTGTGGTACTCACAAGAATAGTGGTTGTGAAGCTTCACCCAGCAGCAAGGATAGAAGTTTCAGTCTTGGTGGAGTGCAATGCAGTAAGGGCACGTCCTTCAGCATAAACCAACTTCTTGTTCCATGAAAACCAGCAGAGCTTCACTGAGTTTACACCATCTCATAGCTTCAGTTGACCACCTGTTTCACCATACTAAAGCATAGGTGATACCTCCCTGCATGCAGAATCATTTATCAATTAATGACCCTGTGATTGTACAGTGCTTGGAGATCTTCAGTTTAAATATGCTGTAAAAATGCAAATACTTCTTACTATCCCAGTCAAGCAACATGCTTTACACCATGACAGCCTAGAGTCATACAGCACAACAGTGATCTGGGATGCCCAGTCATGGGCAGCATGTTTGCAACTCAGTGCCACTGAAATATTCCTTTATGCCACATGCACAGTTGAAATCTATCTGCCCAGCTTGCCAGTCCTTCCTCAACATCTGTTTCTTTCCAAGTCATCTTAGTCTGTTCATGTCCTCATCTTGAACTGCCAAGGAAGAGTGGAGCTCATGTGAGGAGCGTTCCAAAGCATCAGGGGCTCCATACCTGGTTGTGATGCTGCCTTGCTGTGACACTAGACAATTTACTTTATGGCTCTGGAATTATTCCACTTCTCTTATTTTCATCCTTTCCTATTTAGCTAGAAGGAGAGATCATTCAGACACTAGCTTTCATGGGGCTCTGTGCTGCAGCTATTTTCTTAATAGTAATAAGAATTTATAAAAAAATTACATCAAGTCACCATCTGTTGCTGTAAGAATATTTTCAGGGAAAGTATATTTTTAGTAAATACAGAACTAAACATACCTTATCTTCCAAACCATGTTACTCTTATTGGGAAAGGGAGATGTATAACATTTTCTTTTGAATTCTGGATTTTAAGTTTTTCTTCAAATAGAAAAAAAAATTGTGTATTGCTTTCATATTCCTAAATAGCGGGTAACAATTTCCAGTCTACTGGTACAACAACACTTTCCACTTCATAATGCATTAAGGAAGGTGAATGATTCTGTGAGGACCTTTATCATCTATAGACTGAGCTGAAAAATGCAGAGCTGCTTGAAGAACTCTGCTTTGAAGTTTAGGTTGTTTGGATATCTGGCTTTGATTTGAGGAGCATACTAATACCTGAGTTATATATCGAATTCTTTCTAATTAGAATTAGGTACAGTGCCACCAGGAGTCAATGATTCTGTTGCCCTGTGGAAAGCAATAACTTTAGCTCAGAGAGACACCTGTTAAGTAGTGTATGGGCAAGTAAAACCTAAATCAAGCTTCCACTCCAAATAATTTACAGCTCCGGAGACCTGTGAAGGGAACTACCTGCAGCAACTCTCTCTACTTAGACATTGCGTGAAGAATCCCCTCTACCGAGGGAGCAGCATTATCAAAGGGTCTGTCACTCCAGCCCTGGATGAATGCCTCCTTTCCCCACTCCATCTCTGTCACTCTCATCTCAAGTGTGTCTAAACCAGCTCTCAGGACTGTACAGTGGAAATCGCTCCTAGTGTCTGCCGTCCTACTCATCTTTCAGATGAGACATGAAATTGAAGCCCTGAGTGCAGAAAAACATAGCATATTTCACAAGAGGGGAGGGATGTTAGTCCTCGTCTTCTGGCCATCTTCCAGCATGGGTAATTACATTTCTACCTAGCTAAAATTCCCTCTGCTCTACAGTTTTAATTGAACAGTAGTTTCTTTTTTGCTTGTCTAAAATCCCAGATTGGGGTCAAGCCCCCACTGGTTAATTCAGCAGCCTTATTTTCAGTAGATCTACACAGGCATTTCCAAAAAAATCTGGTTTTGTTTTCAAACTTATGAGGCATCATACCAAATGGCCTGATCTGACAGAGGCCAAAGCAAAGAAATCCCCCTTCGGCTTTCAGGCCCTAACGTCAAGGATCCTTGTGTCAAAATACTACTATGAATGGCTTGCTGAAGGTCATTATCCTCCCAGGTCTGCTTTGCAGTTGCAAAGGGAGTGCTAAGGCAAAATTTCCAACATAAGCAAGCCCATTCACATGGTGACACGCAGTAAGGTACTCTGATTGCCCAAATGAGAAGTATCCAGCAGCACCTATTCATTTAACATCTCAGCTGATGTGCAGGCTGACATTTTGGAAAGTACTTAATAGGATCTGGACATTCAGATCTCTTATACTCAAGAGTTTTAGCCACTGGTACTTTAATGTAACAAGCCTTTTAAAAATATTTTTGGCCCAGAAGTTTTAACTGGCTCCATTTGAGCTAACCAAGATATAAAAGTCCACCTGTATGAGAGAGACACCCTTGCAGTAAAGTACTTAAGTGTATGCTTACCTCCAACAGGACATTCACTAAGCTTAAAGGGAAACATGATTTAATGGTTTTGGTGAATTAGGCCCAAATTCATCAGTTTTGCCAGAAAAACCTTTGTAGAGATAGGTAACCTACTGAGTCAGAGAAGACTTACAGAGCTGACAAGAAAAGAAAATTCAGCCATATATTCGGCAAAGAAACATCTTCGCAAAACTTTTCCTGTGAATATTGTTCTAGGGAGAAGCAACTTCCCCTGATGCCTTGCAGTATTATTTGGTCTCCTGAAAAGCTTTTGCTTAATTTGTGTATACACTCCATTTGGAAGGCCATAACTAATGGGAAACAGTCCAAACAACCAGGCAAAAGATTTGTTTTCCTTTGCCTTTAAATGAAATATCAATGGATGGATATTTTATTTTTAGTTGAATATGAAATTTCACAAGTGACCTGTCAAGCTCCTGTTTTCAAGAATGACTTTATTTCACACGTCAAGACAGGCTGGGAAATTAGTTTTTCCCACAGAGGACTCTGATTAGGGTTTACAAAGTGAGTGTGGCGCAGAGTGATTTTTCCTCCATCTTTTCCCTTGCCCCACCAGCCTAGAGAGCATCTGACTCTGCTGACTAAGGGGAGCAATTCATTACCGCACATGGGAAGGGGATGGGAAGCAAGATAGTCATATTAAGTAGACTTGCTGGCCCAAGAGAGAACAGGGAAAGCATAATAATACTTAGCCCTTATATTATTCTTTTCATCAGTAGATATCAAAGCACTTGAAAAAGGAGGTTGATTTGATGGGAAAGGAGATAAATGCCAATTCCAAGTAGCCCATTGCAGAGGCACCAGCAGGAAAGCTCACTTTCATGATAGTCTCTTTTGACTGTGGATCTGCAGGGTAGAGAAATAAACAGGTCCTTCCCTCAGTAAAATGCAGAATTAACACACAGATCTCAAGTACATTTCAGACATTATTGACACTGTAACGCTCTTGGGGGCTGGCAAAATATAAGGTCCAGTCCAACAACCAGCGAGAGCAAGATGGAGATTATGTATTATTAATAAATGACTGAGAAGACAGGACCTATTGCTTTTGTCAGCAGACAATGGCTGATTTACACCATGGTTTAAGTGCTTGTGGAAGCAATAAATAGTTCAGATGAAAGGCTCTGCAGTTTTTACCCCATGGAAAATCTGGCCCATTCTGGGACATTTCTAGTGTTATCCAGTGGATTAGTAGGAGTCATTGGAGTAGAAAGTAGTCTTGCGCTGCTGTAGACGAACAGTCCTGTTTGGCTCCTCTACTAAAAATCCTGCACAGTGTGATCTGATAGAGTTTACTGCCTGATTTCTTTTGGGCCACGTGAAAGGGCTGCACATGAGGAACCACATAGAGAAAGCATCAATCCCAAGGTCAATCTTCATATTCAAGAGCAATGCAGCATCTCTACTGGCTACATATCTTTAACCACTTAATGTGCATCTCATTGCAGAATGCTCTTAAAAACCCCTCCTTTTTCTCCTCTTTCTTTGTAGTGTGTGCTTTAACTTGCTTCTATTTGTCAATGGCCTTTCTGCCCTGTGTATATTATAGTGATGTTCAAAGAGGACCGAAGTCCTGCTGCGACAGAACAACATCTCATAAGAGGCAGTCTTAGATCTCATTGGGTCAAATGGCTGCTGTGCAGTCACTACGGCTCACATCAGGAGGGAAGAACACTCCAGGGGCAAGAACTTCATATGGAGGTTGCCTATGTTTTCATGATGCCATCTGCAATAATAGCTTGGTTTTCAACAGTGTGAATTTCCTGAGGCAGTTCTCTGGCCTTAAGACTTCCAGGGCAAATAGAGATAGAAAGAAAACGGGAAGGAAGAAGACATCAACTTATTTACACCTCTCTGTCCTGCTAACTAGAGTAGGTCACATCTTCAAAACCCATTTGCAGAGATGAATACTCATTCCCCTTATTCAGTTTCAAAATCCTCCATGCTGCATTGTGCCCACCATGCTGCAGCCTCTGCTCTGCAAATCATGACAGCAGCTCTAAACAGCCCAATCTGCTGTGGACCAGTGCCTCCCTCCAATACAGCTGCAAATAGGTTTAAATCATTAGATTCAGGTTACCAAACAGTCTCTTGGATCAGGGTTAATTAAATGAGTGTTGAAATCTAATTAAGGACTGGTCCAGGTGATAATTAGCAGGAAATGTATGCATTAAAATATTCATTTGTCGATGAGCTGCAATTAAGAGTGTGATTTGGGGAAGGATCAATAACTACATCATGTGATGTAAAAAAAATGAAAAGTCGCCCAGCCTTGAGCAGAAATGCAGGGGAATTTTGGCTAGATTTTCTGCCCCACCCCCCACTTTGTGTTTTGCTCTTATAATGACTTCTGAAGATTGCTCTCCACCCTTGCATAGAGAATTCATCTCTCCATCCCTTTGTTTTCCTGAAGCACTTCTTTCAACTCCTTGCTCTTCACCACATTGTTTGAATGGGTTATAGATTTATTAGAAAGAGACTAACAGGTCAAAAAGAAAGATTCTTTACCAATGAAAATCACTTCCTCCCAGAACAGGCTGCTAATCCAGGGGAACATCACTCATTGTGTGGCCTTAGATTGGGTTGGTTTTTTTTTAGCATGTTAATTCCTCAAGTCTTTATTCATAACTGAGGATCTGGAGAGGCTATTGAATATGCATAGCTTGGACTTATATATATGTATGTCCATAGTTGTGGTTTACTACACTATTCCCAATTTACAGCAGAGCAACTCTGCTTTCACCGAGACTATTTTTTTCTGGTTACAAGTACATAGAGGTGTATGTAAGCCAGCTAATAACACTCCCCATGTGCAGTCCCAGGCAATACTACCTCTGCTAGAAAAATGAGGGCCTCGTAACCGCCCAGCTCCTCTGGCATGGAGCTGGTCTTCCTCTACTGCCGCAGCCAGAGGCTGAGCTGGCAATTTCCCCACTGACTGTATTTCCATCAGCAAATACCAGTGTGTCAAAAGGGAAGCGTACCACGGGAGCATGATGATTTCAGCTGCTCTTTGTCAGTCTCCTGACAGCTCACCTGCCCATCTCCCCAGGCTCGGTGGCAGCCCAGCTCCTGAGGCAACTGTCTGCCTGCTGTCGGGGCTGCTGCCGGATCCCCCCTCCCCTGCACCCCTCTTCCCCTGGGGAGACCACGCTGTGGGGAATCAACCAATCCATGAAGTTAGGACGTCCTTGGAGCCAGCCGAAAAAATATCAGTGCCTTCCTTCCCAGGCAGATCTATTGCTTCCCATCTCTGCCTCCTATCAGAAATTTAAGAATCACAGTTACTGACCTTTCATCTTATTTTGCAGAGGAGAGGGATTTCTTTCATTTCTAAAAGCTCTACATTTTTCACAGACTTCTGCAGCCAGCTCTGATGATCATCTGTAGTTCTGCACCAGTGTTGACTGCAGACATAACCCAAACATTGTAAAGCTTTCCTGGAGAAGTGTAACATTAAATGTGGGCTCTTTTGTGGTAGCCTCTATTTGCTACTGTTCATGGAGAGGAAACCCAGGTCCATCAGGTACTATTTTTGCTCCCCTAGTTTGACAGTGCTGAAGAGATGCCGCTTCGTGATGAGACATACACTCTGCTCAGCATACTGAATTCTGTCTCCAATCCATGCTGGGCATGGATTTTTCACTGGACATGGGGGTTAAAAGACAAGATGGTGTGAAAGGGTGATCCTGTTCAGGCGGTGTGGCATGCACAGAGCTAACACATTCCATCACAACGAATCAGTTCACAAATCCTACCACATTCATCCAGCAAAAGCTCCTACATTTTTGCTGCACTGAATCCATCTCTTTGTCCTCTGATGAGGACAACCTGCTGGACCAGAAGGTTTTCTACATGTTGAAAGAATAAGACAACTTTTGCAGAGAGAACATTAATGAAAGCCTGGAAGTCTGAATTTTGGAGAAAACTAGGAATCACGCTGCTGGCCTCAGTCATTCACTCTCCAGTCCTTTCCTTCCTTCCTGATGCTCTCAGCCTCTTGCAAAGGTCCAATTCAAAAAGCTCGAAAGGTTGCATGGGAAAAATCAGCACCATCTGGATCCCACGCTACCAAATCTGTGTTAGATGTATGGATTGCATGAGCCAGTGTGTACCTGGCTAATTCCCTCATGTGTCTCCTTTTGTTTCCTGTCCTGCAGGGAGCCTCTTCAAGCCTGGTGGTGAAGTTTGCAGATACAGACAAGGAGCGTACAATGAGACGCATGCAGCAAATGGCAGGACAAATGGGCATGTTCAACCCCATGGCCATCCAGTTTGGAGCGTATGGCGCCTATGCACAGGCAGTAAGTATAGACACTGGCTCTATGCATGTTCACGGGAACAGGGGTAGCACCTAGAATGACACAAAAGCACAGATGAGCAGAGGAACAAATGACAAGAGCAGAGGAGAAACCAGTGCTTTCTCCATTAAATCAGTTACACAATGGGAGCAAACTGAACCATGCCATCCAGGATAGGTGAAGGCATCTCCCAGGCAAGCCTCAGAAGTATAATACCTGCTTCTAGCAGTAACCAAACCGTAACCATGTGTGTACCCATGCAAGGCACTTCCTATGGGGTCTAAGCCATTGCTGTCAAATCCAAACACAACTAGCCTTTGAGGATTTGGATAAAATAGACCTGAATACAGCTTATCCTAATTCTCTGTCCCATGTCAGCACCATCTGGTGCCAAAGGTTTGTGAAGACACAAATACTTTTCTGGCGCTACTCTGCTACCAGGCCATGCAGGCTGAGCTGAATGGGGGACATGGCTCTCTGCTTTATTTGGCCAGGCCCCTGGTACACCATGCACCATTGTGGGTACCTTCCAAGTGACGACAGGATAAAACGGCAGCTGTTGACAGAACTGCTTTTAGATTTGTGAAAGCATGGTGGATAATACTAAAACAGACTAGCAGACATATGCACACATACAGTCCAGCTCCCCAAAACAGTATGATTTAAGCACACTGGGAAAACGCATCAGCTATTTAAAGCAGTGTTGCATGCACTGTCTAACTTCAGGTATCCTACTTACATACCAAACTTGGACCCCAGGCCCCTGAGACAGTGCGACTGTACAGGGAGCTGGGCTCCTGTGAAACCCTGAAATGGATGTCTCTGGCAAAACTACCTTTCCTTAGGCTACAATTAACAAGGACCTGGAAGACAAGATCAGGTTCAGGTAACTTGGTCTCTGACAGATATTTCAGAGGAAGGCAGAGGAGATCCTTGTAGCAGGCAGACACAATACTGCCAGGTGACTTTGGCTGCCTTCTCTGGAGCAGATGAAACAGGAACATTTGCAGGCAGTGACTGCATCTAGGTGCTTCATCCATTTGGTGGTAAAATGTGGCTTTCTTTTACTCTGTGCTAGATTTGCGTACAGGAGGGAAGTACCATTAATCCCATTTTCCAGAGTAATGTCTTCCTGAATGAGAGAGACCAATGCCTTGCCTTAGGTAATACAGATTCAACTCAGGAATCACAGCCCAGTGTACCCGTACTCCCTCCAGCACATTGACTGCTAGGCTCTGCTTTCTTCCCTACCTGTTTCCCTCTCATGCATTGGAACCATGGATTTTCCATCACATCCGCATGTTCTTTTTTTAACTTGAGGGCCTAGAAATATCTGTCCTTCACTGAGTGTCATGTGCCTCATTGAACACTTGGCAAAACCCAGCCTGCCCCTTGCATGAGCCATGTAGAGTCATGAAGATGTGTGTAGAGCTCCACAGAAGTTCCCCTTCTCCTCCCAGCTGCACCTCCTGGTGCTATTCTGGACTTTTTTTATTCTCTCCCCACTAGACAAATTCCATTTTTCCTTCCATTTTGCCCTCTTCATTTTTATTCCCAGTCACAGACAATCTTTGCATCTTCTTTTGTCCCCTGCTCCCCTCCTCACATAATAGAAGAGCTGTCCCCTCCCCAGCCTGGCTGTGTTTAACTGTCCTCCTGGCCAGGGAAGGCTGCAGGAAGAGGAAAAGTGACAGTAAATCACAGCTGAGCCCAGGTCAGTGGCCAGCAGTCTGGCAGGAAGATGAAGCGTCTGTGCCCCCATGTGCTAAAGGAATTAACAGGAGACAACCCATGGGCAGCTAGGGAGAAACATCTGCAGAGATTGTCAGGCAGGAGATGTAGCTCCAGTGTTATGCTACAGGCATTGACCAGGCAGCTGGAGAAGTGGTAAAGCCACCACTGTCCTGATGCTCTGGTTCAAAAGCTCTTCTCGCATAATTTTTAATCTAGAGTAATTTTTCTAATTGCCAGTCTAGGTTTATACTGATATAAAAGAGGATACAGTCTGCACCTTTACACCACAAAAGCTCCCTCCATCAGTTTCTCACCAGATAGTACAGGACATTATGAGGGTAGGTGCTTGAGTGAGGATTTATCACTGAAGGAAGAGTGAAAACAATTCCTGCGTCTACTCCCACTCCACTTGAAACCAATGAATATTTTTCCTGTTGATTTCTGTGAAAGCAGAATTGGACCTATCCTCTTTTTTTTTTTTTTTCCTGGTAAATATGCTAATAAGAGGGAAAGAATAAGTTTTAGATCTTGACCCATTGGATATGACAAGCTGGTGACACCAATTACCCTGGGGACTTCAGAGCTGTCTAAATGATGGGATCACATTTCTGTGTGGCGCCTGTACACCCAGAACGTGCTCAGATGCTGTCTCTCAATCAGCATCCCGATCTGTGTCTCTCCCTATCTGCTTCATCTCACAGTCTCACACAAAAGGGAAGGAAGGGAGAGCCAAGGCTGTGTGACATTCCCTCGGTCCCGATTAATCCACCTTGGACTGCTGGCTCTTAGATATCAGGTGATTGGCACCTCGTAAATGCCAGAGGGAGATGGAGAGATCGATAGGGGGAGAGGGAAAGGGGGGGCAGTTTTATTCAGCCCGAACTGGAGTTCAAGATCTAAGGCGAGCCAAGAAGAGGGAAGGTGAAACAGTAAAAACACAAAAGCAGGACAGCGGTGACAGCTGATGCCACTGCCACCGGCAACTCGTGTGACCTTGGGTGAATCATTTGACTCCCTAGTCTCATTTTTCCATGTACAAATAAAACTGATGATCACATTTATTTATTTTCCCTCAGGGACAAGGCTCTCTATTGTGCTGTGTCTCCATGGGTTTTCACACAAGGGTATGATGATAACACAAGTTTAAGAACTGCCTCAGTGCTTAGCAGTAAGGCCAGGACTAGCACGAGACACTGGGGTCTCTGATTTGTACTCGTAACCTGTTCTGGCTGTCCCACTGCAGTCCAAGCTTGACTGATGTCTCCATGTAAGAGTTCCTAAGCAACCCATGAGAGCTGGTTAATCAATAGTTTCTAACGGTGTGTCCCCATGGAGGAGGTTGCCAAGTCCCCTAGGCACCTGTTTCTTGCTGAATCTCCCCAGAGAGGCATCATGCACATCACTGGGACTGTGTTAGCTCATGCAAAAAGGTCTCCATGCATCAAGGTGGCCAGTGCAGCAGACATCCACACGGTGCAGCTGTTTGAGGGATTAGTGGGCAGCCGTGGATTTACAAACCAAGCAGCACTCCGCTGGGGAGAGGCGGTGAGAGTCTCAGTCCATCAGTGTTTGACTGATAGGCGTTAGTGTTGCCACCAGGACTGCTTAGGACCCCAGCTCCTCTTTAAGTTACCTCCTTTGCAGCTCAGCAAAGGGCCGTGTCACAGGTCACTCCCTGCTGCTGCCCACTGCCAAGTCACTCAACCTCAGCTTAAGCAACTGCAACCTTGATAGCAGTGATAGCTTAACATGGGCTAAGCAACTAGTCCTTGGGTTCAGCAGCCATATGGCCTCAGCTCCAGAGGCAAAAAAGTCAGGAAACAAAGGAGGTTCTCTTCTGTGTGTGTTTTTTGCCTCCCCTCCTTATGTACCACCTGCAAACAGACCAGACAAAGCTTGGCACTAACCCTGTGTGCTGTTTCAGTGACACAGAAAGTCACATCAGATCCACCTCACCTCTTTTGTATGCAGCTCAAGGCAAGTCAGGTTTCATGGCTCCTTAAAGCTCCCAGAGCCCCTATACTAATTTGTTTCAGAGGTTTTTGATTGTTTTGAGTTTTTTTCTTTTCAGCAATATCTTCTCACATTCATTTAGGTTTCCCTTTTACAGAGTATTTATTTATTTTAGTACACACGTGTATAGCGCACCAGCCCTTTTTGTTGTCAGGTTACTGTGGATCCGCATCACCTGGGTATTGATAGCTGTTTCCACAGTCTTAGTCAAGGCCAGCCTGAGGTATAGGTCTGAACTCAGCCTTCAGAGAAGGAAGATGATGCTAGGTGGCACCACCTTTGATTTGCTGCCAGTGCAGAATGAATCTGCAGGGATACACTCCAGCCCAGAGCAGCACAGCACACCTTCTTAGACCCTGATAAGCGGTAGGGTGGCCAAGCCCAAAGTCATGAACAGTAAAAAACAAACCAGACTATAAATGGTGATAGTATAGTCCTGGCCCAAATAAGCAACAGTATCAAAAGTTCCTGCAGGTCTTCTTTCTTTGAAGAAACTGGAAGTAGCTGTCTCATGTCACTGCTGCCCCTCCATGCAGAAAAGGATATGTGCACAGACTGAAAAGGGTTGTGAAGATGGGGAAATGCAGAAGAGCAAAGCAAGAACAAAGGAAGAAGCATTGGAAAGTGACTGATACTGTATAAATTATTTAATTTTTAAATTATTTAAAATAAGATCAAAGTCATAAATCAAGTTTGCATAAAAAATCGGGTGGGAGTGTTAGCCACGGTCTCCTGGCCAAATTCCAGCCGTGGAACTGATTGCATCCTGCAGCAGGGGACAGACATAGAGTTAGTGAGTAAAAATAGACAGATAGGGACAGGGACAACATAGGCAATGGCAACATTTACTCTCTAGCCTGGAGCAAGTGCTTTCCCATCAGTAAATTCCAGCTCCCCTCACTCTGAAAAAGTATAAATGGCTGCAGCTTCTGGACTAGAGACAATAACTGCAACAAATCTGGGAACATCCAGCACAGCATAGATCTCAGTCATCATCAGAAGTGGTCACCTTGGGAAGTTAGGGCAGCAGTGACTACCATGCTGACAATAAAAGCTTAAGTTCCCCCCTCTGCCTTCCTGTTCCAGCTCCTGTGGAGATGAAAGGATATTTCTGCTAAATGCTGAAGGGATGAATTGCTTCTTCCAATATTTATTCAATTCATACTGTGAAATTATTTTGGAAAGATACTTAAAAAAATTCAGCTAGGCCTATGAAATCAGGGAAAATTTACTGAATATAGACTATCTTCTGCATATAATAGTTATTGTATATAAATGACCAAAATGGGACAGTATATTTGGTAAATACTACACGTTATGCAAATCACTTGTTCTGATCCATTCCAGAAGAGGAAGCTATTTTGAAGCTATAGTACTTTGTAGCAGGGCTAATACCATATTTCTGATTGTCAGCTCTCTAGTAAGTCAAAAATAATGAACACTCAGATTTTGGCTCTATACACATACTTTTTTTTAGGTTTTGGGTTTTTTTCACAGTTCTCAGGAAGCTAAAAATCCAAACCATTGTGTATCAGGCTTCAGAAATACACTAGGACACATGACTTCAGGTGTTGTACATTTGTTTAGTTTTTTTAAGTCTTAATTAAATTTAAATTTTATTTCCAAAGCATAAATTTATGTTTCCAAGAAGACATTAAAAAATGGCTGAAGGACCATTCTGGATTTTTTTTTCAGAATATCTTCTGCTTGTTTGAAGGCTTGGGAGGTATTTTTGGTTTTATTTCCCAATAGCCAGTTAGGTAAAACAGACGTGAATTTGTCAATTCTGTGATTTTAGCAATTATGAGTCCTCTTACTGCTTGATTGATCATTTTGCTTACCGCTTTCTATCACAGGGATACCATGAGGATTAATTAGCTAAGTGTTTGTATAGATCGTTAGACGTGGGAAACGTGGGATGCTGTTATTACTTTTATTATTATTACTGAATGAAGAATATGAAAAGTCAAGCAAAGCATCATGTGGTTCAGAGACAAGAATAGAAAATAACACTGAAAAAAATGAGGAGGTCATCAGATCATTCAGAGTAAGCCTCCTCCAAGGGCAATGATCATGCTATTTCAAAAAGAACACAGCAGAAATAATCCTCTTCCCCTTTTTCAGTTTCACATGTATTTCTTTTGGGGGCTGGAGAAGGCAGGCTGTAGCATCCTTGTCCTATTTCTAGCAGGAGTTTTTGGCCTTGAGTAAGTCACTTCATCTCTCCATGCATCTGTTCCTCCTGTAAGAAAAGGATAACGTTTCCTTTCATTGAGTGCAGTTGCTGTCTACCAGCCACCTGATGCCAGAGGCGGCCATCCCATTCCCAACCCCACCTCTGGCCACATGTCCTCACCCCACACCACTAGACTGACAGTGACCACACAGAGAGCCACTTTCGGGAGGAAAACCAGCAGTAAGACCCATGTTTCTGTGCTGTGTGGTTAATGCTCTGCTGGTGGTGTTCCTGAGCAGATGCTTGGCAGCATCAGGTGTGCATCTATCCTGGTGCAAAGGTAGCAGCAAGACATGGAGAGGGAGATGTGCATCAGCAAGCTCTTGCTTTGGTTCAGCTGTGCTGCAAAACTGCATCCTTTGCTGTTTTTTGTCTTAATCTCCCATGCCAGGATAGGATGGATAAGCCTGTGGAGGTGCCTATCCATCCACTGATGACAGAGCTGGCTGAAGTTTGGCCACCTCAACTTGAGGTAGCAAAAAGGTGTGTGAGATGAATCCTGCTATCTCTCTCTGTTGACCAGCCATCACTACCACTCCTCCCCCTGCTTTGAATGACCTTGCCAGTTCTCAAGACTTGGGATGGGGACTGCAGGCTCATAGCTCTTGCGGTGATGTCCATGGGCATGAATGAGTTTGGTGGCATCTCCTGGTCTCCTCTGAAGATAAATATTTGAGTAATAGTAAAGGCCAGGTCAGAGGAAAGAAGGAACAAATCTATAAAATCAGATGGGAAAAAGCTCTAAATGCTGAGGCAAAGATCATGCCAAGGAAGTAAGAGAAACAAAAGGAAATATGTCCTTTCAGCTGAGGAAGGGAAAAGCTCCTCTCCGTCCCCTTGAATCAGTCTGAGATAATAAGGCTGCTGCCTTTCTGATTAGTGCTCTGTGGCCCCAGCCCAGGCAGGGAAAATCTGCATTTCAAATGGCGTATTTTAAAGTACACAATACCCAGGGGCCCTGATGCTATTGATTTGCCTCTGGTGGGGTCACTGCCTCACTTTCTACAGCTTTATTAACTGGGACCATACAGTGGGCCTCTTTCAAAGTGAAAGGAGAGTGGATGGGACATTTGTCTTCCAGGGGAGCTGGGGAAGGAGCAGGGTGACTTTTATTTGAGCTCACTTGGCAATGCCCTAGAGGTTTTATGAGGGAGGCTGGTGACCCTTACAGGACTTGCCCTCCTTTTGTAAATTTCCCTGGAGCCACCCTGCGGGGAAGGAGGTAGGTCTATACTGTCAGCCTCTTTCAAGGTGACTGTCCTCCCACCCTCACAATGCCGCTGCACTCAGCCAGGCTGTGACCATCAGCCACTGGGCTGGGAAGGACTCCCCCTCCTCTTTCCCCTTAACATTTTCTCTGACTACCTCTGACCAGAGAGGGAAGGGTATGAATAGGAAATGTGACAGCAGAAGCATAGCAAGGTGCCAAGGGTTGAGATGTCCAGACATGGTTGGGACATGGCTGGGGTCCCCTCCCTGGCCAAAGACGCAAAGCCAGTTAGCTGGAGTATGTGGCTGTGTTCATGTATGGGATGCAATACTCTTCCAGCTCTGGAGGAGACCCCGGTGTAACCCACGGGCTGGCTCTGAAGGCTTCAGCAAGGTGTACGTCCTCTGGGTTATGAGGTACAGGGCTCCAGCTCATTTCACCATGTCAGGGGGTTTTCCAGGTCTCCAGGGCATCTTGGGTATCCCCAGAGAACTGTGCATAACAGAAACAGGGTGGCTGCTCCCTGCGGTGTGCCTGCTGTAGCACAAGCAACAGAACCTAGTTTCCCAAATCACAGGTTAGGGCCTTATTTTTACTGCATTAGCTTTTTAATCCTAAATTTAACCTCTTTGCTCCTCAAGCTCCTAATTCAGTTTCTGTGGGAGTATGCCCAGTTTTAAGTGGCTGTTTCACTGAAACCCACCAGGCTTTAAGCTGCAGACCCTGCACCTTCAGCACTAATCAGCAGAACAGAAACATCTAGTTCTTCTCATAAGGAGAGAGACAATACCTTCTTCTTTCTGAAAGTCTCTGACAGAAATGCATCAATGACATTACGCTGCAAAAAGGACCATGCATGTAGCCAAGGTATGTTCTACAAACATGCATCTTCCGTGCAAATTTGTAAGCCCTCTGAAAACACATGAAGCTGCATACTCAGGTTACTTGGTTTGCAAACTAGGAGGAGCACCTGCCATTGTGGAGTTAACTCTGAACAGCTTAGAGACATCCATAAGCGGGAGACAAAGTTGCATAAGCCATAAATAATGTCACAAGTGATTGCCTAGCTCTGCTGAGTGCAAAATGGAGATTGTCTTTGGAGCAGCACAATCATTTGTACTACCGTTGGCAACACAGTATCTTTTAGATAGAGCTCTGTTTCTCTTGCAGCGCAGGTGAAACAAACAAAAAAAGGATTAATGCTTTTTTTTTTTTAAATGGTTGGGAACCAAAGTCCAAAAATATCTGCCGAGGACCAGGTGAAGGGTGGGAATGATTTCCTCTGACTGTGTTGGTCCTTGCAGCTGAACTGCTCACCAGGGGCTCCACATACAGTCAATAGGGAGAAACAGAGCTGTAATTCATCTGCCCAGAGGCATTTGGGTACAGAAGGGAGAGATGATTCTTGGCCTAGACCTCTACCTGTTATCATATCAACTGTAATAGGTGACCAGCTCAGAGGAAACCCCATCTGCACTTAGTTTACTGAATCTGACAACAGAAAATGCCAAAACCATAGTCCCCTGCCTGGCCTAGAAGGTCTCTGGTACAAACATCAGGCTGTTAGCTGCCACCCAGACTGACCATGGCACACACAAGACCAGCCATATGTCACTCCATGTTTTGAGGTGGGTTTGTTCATGCAGCTCTGGTCAGCTTTGGAGAAACACAGAGAAAAGTCAGCAGAAGCCAGACTGAGACTGTCCCCAGCCCTTGCAACTGCATCCATCTCAGAGAGATACTACTTTGATCAGCAGCGCTAAGCAGATCCTACAGGCACAGCTCTTGGCCATCATTTCTGCAACCAGCCAGTTATATCCTCAGCTGTCACTACATGAAAATACCCAGCACAGAAAATGAGATATAGGTCAACACACCCAGTGCTGGAGTCAATCCACTGTTAAAGATGGATGGATTCCCCCTTCCTCATTCACTTCATTGGCATACTTACTAAAATCACCTGCTCAGTGCGTCCTCTGGAGAATAAACTCAAATGACGCCTAGAAACAAATGTACTCCTTAAAAGGGAATTAGCATTGTGCTATAATAGAAAAGATTGTCTAATCACTCCATCAGTAATTACAAAGAACAAGATATCACTAATTAAAATGTGAAAGTGTCTTATGCAAGGTATAATAAAAACGGGTAATTAACAACCAAAGGGAAAGCCATCACCTTGCCACTAATCTGCATTAGGCTACAAAAAATAATAGTACTCAACTCTAGTACAGCACTTTTCATCTGTAGGCACTCCTACATGGGGAGGCAGGTATCCTGTGTCCTGTTTCATCACTGGAGAAACCAAGGCAGCTTTACACAACTTGTGCACGGTTATACAGCAAGTCAGTGGCAGAGCGTCCTTTACTTTGGCCTCTTCACAGATGGTGACAAGGAAAGTTTCAGCATTTGAATGAGCACAGTGTTTTCAAGGATTTGTTTTAGTGTGTATGTGTATGAACAGTTAATTTAGCCGACATTTCAATATTAAACTGAACAGTAGGGAACAGCCTGTTCCTTGCCATGACTTTTGAGGTCTGTTTAATGCTGAGAAGCGTGTCCAGTGTGCTTAAACAACAGCATCAGAGGGTGATTTCCTGATGGGAGAGAGAGTGAAATCACAGAGAGCAGCAAAACAGACGTACTCCAATTCTGGTGACAGCAAAGACATGAGTCACTTCTGAAATCACTACAGAAAAACAGTTTCCTTCTGCACTATTATCATCAAGTCACCCATTACCAGAGGCTGGGGAATGAATAGAGTGACATTTTGCTCTCTGCTCATCCTCTTTCCCCCACACTTTCTCTAAGCATCCACCGGTCACTAGTAGGGGTTGGATACAGATTCAGACATACCTTGTCTGGCTCTTCATACAGCTCCAGGGAAGGGGACAAGAGGCAGCTTCATACAAGTGTCCTTCTCCTTCACACCAAGACTATTTTACAAGCCCACTGCAGCCATACTGTACACATGAATGGCAACAACTGTGTGCTAGGTTCAGAGTGTAACTAATGATAGCAAAGTCTGGTTTTAATGTGAGAAGCATTTCCAGCATGCATAACCATTCACCACCCTTCTGCTCCAAAATTTTTACCCCAAATGCCTGAAAATATAGCCCGAGTTCCTCATTTCTGCCTTTTGCAGGTGCCCAAAAAGAAGCAGCATTGTGATCACTTTCTGAAAGAAAAAATAAAGTTAATGAAGTTATCCCAGATCAAAATCACAGGGAAGGGTTTTTCCTACTACACAGTATTAAACTTACTAAAGTGGGAGAGCTCCATTCTCTTATATAGCTCTTCCGGGAGTCTCTGCTTGGTTGTGTTGGAAATAGGTGCTGTAATCTGGTTAGAAGATTTGGTCACGGTTTTCCTCAGTGCCCACCAGCTGCCTCCCAGCAGCATAAGAAAGAATGATTTTTGTCACTGACAGGTGGAAACAAATCAAGTTATCCCCAGAGAACTAGCTAAGCTTGCTGCTCTGGAGAGGGGATCCCCTCTCCCCACTGCTCCACATACACTGGTCTCCCATCAGCAGCCACCAGCGCTTTCCCAGAGCTTTGCTACAAGCAACATAAAGCATGAAACCTGTCCACTCAGGAACATATAAAGTCTTTTCTCTGCCTTTCTCATCAGGGAAGGGCCAGGGATTCAGAGGGCTGAGTCCAGCTCACAGGAGACCTCCACACGTCATGGCGGTGGGGACCATAAAGACCCCAGATGCAAACATGCATTTTGCCTCCAGCTCCTATAGTGAGAAGGAAGGCCAAGGCTGGGGGGTACCACAGGCATGGCAAGCTGATATCTCAAAACAGAGGGATGCCTCACGCCCTCACCAGGTCCCCATCCTGGTGCCAGTGCCACAGGCTGCCCTGCCAGTGACCGCATGATATTTTTTCCCTGCTCTCTTTGTTCCAGCTGATGCAGCAGCAAGCCGCTATCATGGCGTCGGTGGCGCAGGGTGGCTACCTGAACCCCATGGCAGCCTTTGCCGCAGCCCAGATGCAGCAGATGGCGGCTCTGAACATGAACGGCCTGGCAGCCGCCCCCATGACACCAACCTCAGGTAAGGGGCCAGGGGGGTGAAGAGGGCAAAGGGCAGGAAAATCTGGCTGCATTCCAGAGGAGACCTGGCAGGACATGCTAGCTGACAGGCTCTCCCCCAGTGGGTGTTTACTGAAATGTTGGTCTTGTTGGTGAAGGCCACCAGAAGTGAGAAGTGGAGCCACCTGGATCCTTTTGTGGTCTGGGAGAGGGGGACGGGGCAAAGAAAGGCTGTTACCTCCTCTTCCAGGGCTGGGGCCAGCTGCAGGTCAGCTTCTGTATCGTGAGACAGTTGTAAGGGCAAAGTCAAAGGGCTCATGAGCACTGGGCTGTTGGGCTAGCTGTGTCCCATGCCAAGTGGCACTCAGTGGTGGGTGAAGAGAGCAACAGGGTTGAGGCCCCACCAGAGCCAGGACGCAATGGGCATGTTGGGGAGGACGAAGGGTGCTGGCAGGGAAAGCACTGGAAAGGGCTCTCAGCCGTGACCCTGTGCTCTCAGCCTTATCCCTTACACAATTTTCCTTTAGCCCTGAGCACCCTACAAATGGCACAAAACCTCCCCCAGTGACCTACACTGTTTTATTGATGGTGCATATAGATGTCCAAAGGGTCAGTGCTGGTGCTGTCACAGCCATGCTGGTCCAAAGGCAAACAAAATAAGGTTTGTGGTGAGATGCAATATCACTAACAAGATGAATTATGTCTTGGGGACACATAAGCCTTTCCCCTACTATGAAATAGGACAGGAGGTACTCAGGGAGGACCTCTGGTGCTACCTGGAATGAATGGAGTGGCATGTGGCCTAACAGTGGGGAAGCAGGGCAGCAGAGAAAGGGGGGGCAAACCGTGAGAGGAAAGAAGTGAAAATCTGGAGAGCTTTGCAATATACCACTGAGTCTGGTAGGGGACTCAAAGGTACATGTTCAGAGGACCATTTCTAAGGGACAGATTGGGATAAAAAGGTCTCTGAGGTGATGCAGGTTGCTCCTATGAGAGGCACTGGGGATGGGACTCAGTTCAGAAAGACATTGCATACCAATGTCCTTGTGTGAACCTTGAAGCATCAAGCTGGCCTGGGGGGACGAGCTTGACAAAGGTTTGTGGTGAGACATGGGAGAAGTGAGCTACGCCTGAGCCAGCTGTGGTTCAGGCAGTGCTGGCCAGAGCAGGATGTGGGACTCCAGAGCAGAACAGTAAGAGAGTAAAGGGGCACCTTCATTGCTGAACATGAAGAGGTCTCTACCAGCCCTGGAGCAGGGAAGGGCCATCTGACAAAGCAGCCAGGAAAGATGCCTCATGGCTCAGAACACTGGATGGCAGGGAGATAAGGTACCACAGCAGTGCAGGCTTGGGGGCTGTTCCTAATGAACTGAGTTCTGCTATCCTGCCTGCCAAAGAAAACCTCCCTGTTCACACACAGCTTAGCATCTCTTTGCAATCTGTAGCTGGCAACAATGTCAGCAGCTACTGGATCAGATACCTATCTTTTCCTTTGCTTGTATTAGAATATGAGGGGGAAAAAAAGGAAGAGAAAGAAAGACAGATCTCATTCCACGTAAACTTATGGAGACCTGAGGAAAAGCGCTTGACACAAAAATCTTATACCACACATTTCGAAATATATGTTTACAAAATGATAAATGTATAAACAACAAGTCGATGGAGCTACTGCAAATCCAAATAGAAAAGTGGCTTAATTATATGTGCACCCTTTAAACCCACTGCTGGAAAGATTATCATATTTGCATTAGCTAGATTTGTTTTGTTTTGGTGGGAGCAGAGAGAACGTCAAACAAAGACTGCCTGGAATTCAAATGTTCTCAGGGCCTGGAAAGCTGAATCCAGGAGCTGGTTTGTGATGGCCCCACCACAAAAGAGCACAAGCTCTTTTGCACATAAATAAGTCTTGCAAATGAACGAGTTCTGTGACATAGGTCTGTAAGTACCAGTACAACAGCTAAATTCTGTGCCTACTATGATATCCAGCACATGAAAAATACCCCAGCCCTTCTTCGATGTAAGCTTTGCTCCTTTTCTGGTGTGCCCAGTGCCTTTTTGGGGACTGTTAAACTCTTATTGTCAGAATACAGGAGAGGAAAGCTCATGTTTTTTACATGCTTTCCAGAGCATGACTGGTCATTATTAAAAATAAGATGCTGGTTTAGATGATCCCTGGATCTCTTTCATGGTGGCAGATTTTGCACTCTCCTTATAACATCTTTTCAAACATGGAGCCTATGCACTTTGGCATTATTGCAGATTTACCTTGAATGGGTAGCTTCCTTCATGAAAAACCTCTGTAATGGGTTGTGGAAATGTCTATTGACAATTATTCCTTGGGTGAAATGTTTAGACTTTGAAATGACTCCTTGTATTACTACAACACTCACAAAGCTTGTGATAAGATGCATAGAAAATGTTTCACATAACGTCTGAGCAAGCAAGCCTACAACACTAGCAGCGATTTCTGAGTAGCCAGGAGATATCTGAAGCCTAACATGAATTCTCCTGCTGGCTTTTGTTAGCATTCAGAAAGCCAAATGGAAAATGATCATTCTGCTTCATAGCAGGATTTCTAGTCATTGAAGTATATCTTTGTTCTGACTTGGAATGAAAAAGAAACATTTCAAAGTTTTCCGAAAAACAGGCATCAGAAAAAGTGTTTGGAACATTGAAAAAAAAAGAAGTGTTTTGATCTTTCCTAGGCAAAAGAAGAATTGTGCTAGAAAAAGGACACTGGTAACCCAGAAGCCCTAGAGGCTTTGGTGGTATTGGCTGAGCACAGTGCCTCTGTGCTGATATCTTCAGGCCTCCTAATCCAGCTGGTTTTCTGTGTATCTCACCTCTAGGAGAGTGGATTCCTTCGGACACGGCCATGAGTTCATTCAGGCTCACGAGTTCCCATGGGACCAAGGAACTTAAAGAATTTTGGATCCAGGCAAATCTAACAGACTAGAGACAAGATCCATCTCACCTGGCTTTAACCATACAAAAGTTAGACATCTAGTTTAAACTAGTCACCTGGTTTGCCTGCAGTCAATGGAGTGCAGTAGGCAGTACCAGGGGGTAATTCTGACCATAAAAATTTCATGCTGTTTGCTGGCATTTTGACGGTTCCCCATCAAAAGCCAGGTTTATATCACACAACAGTCCATAATTGCTAGGCAATTAAATTGACATCTCTGAAAGTTTGGTTCAAGTGTTGCATTTCTCCCATCATTGGTATAATTTGGGTGAAAAGTGAGTGTGCAGCAGGTCTGCCCCTCTGTTAACTGAACAGAGGGACTAGAAATGAAATTTCATTTAGGCTTCCTTCCTTCCTTCTCTTCTCCCTCCCTCCCTCTATTCTGTAAATCTGCACCTGGTGTCACTGCAGCAAGAGATCTCAAACCAGGGATGAAATCCACAACTGGCATGCACCACCACCATTTCCTCTCTGTGGTGGCATTATGCCAGTTTTACTCCAGCTACAGATCTGACCTCTCCAGAGGGGTTCTTTATAAGAAGAAAATTAAAGAATTGCAATGAATATGCCTAAACTTCCTTAGACATGCACAAAATAGCAAGCAGAAATCCCTTGCTGCAACTTTAGAAAAAATTACTTACATTGTCTATGCAAATAAAGGAGAGATACAGAAAAGCAGCTGAAATTTTAACTAGCCTTTGTGATTTGCAAGCTGATGGCATATGCTAAGAGCATTGCCTTTGGACTTCAGTTGCCACTGCTGGCTCCCTGTACCTCCACAGAGGACATTTTTAAAGGCCAACACCATTTAAATAAGCAAAGGGGAAGCAGCAGCTTGTCTGCTCAGGGTATAAGAAAAGAGCTAAAATATTGCCTGCTTTTTGGGCTACCCAAATCAGAACGTATTAAAACATCCTATGTATCTGTATTGGTTTTCTTAAAGCACTGACACAGATTTAAGCAGTTGTTAAAGTGTGTTATTGGACTAACCCATCATGGAATGCTGCTATGGTGAAGAAAATCTCTGCAATTGGTTTAAAAAAGAGGTTAGTGCAAAAATGGTGCTTTCAATCAGTAGTATACCCTGACACAAAAAGACATTGCTGAAGATAAGATAGTTTAACTTCCCACTCACAGCTAGCAAGAGAAAAATACAATTTCATACTTATTAAAAACTCATTTTTGGTCCCCAAAAACATCCTGAATATGTTGCAAGAAGCACAGACCATCCAGTTATTTTAAACATACATAGGAGCTGACAATAAGGTAGCAGAGGGATTTAATTCTCCCGTCACAAATTTAAGAATTCTCTACCAGTCAGCGACAGGATCCCTCCCAAAACGTAAAGACTAAATTGTTCTTCTGAAATAGCAGCATTACAGTCCCCACAGGATGCATCTGGGAAGAAGCAGGGGGAGTATGATTCCATGGAAGAAACAAACCTAGTGCAAATTTTGCCCCTGTTGAGTGGGAGATCTCTGCTAAAACTCTACAAAGTCAAGTGTGGGCTGAACAGTGACACTCAAAAAAAAGTATCACTGGCTGCCTTTGGGCTACAAATCAACTTGCCAAACCTTTTAAGGATCCTTGGTGCTGAGAAAGTTCAGAATGAGTTTGTACGTGAAAAGCACATTCGTGAGAGAGTACAGAGTAGTCCTGGAAATCGGTACACCCACAAAGCTGACATCTCCAAAGAGAAACTGAGAGGCACTGCTGTAGAAAGGTGGGACTGAGAATTTGCTTCTGGTGCTAAATGGTATCTAGGAAAGAAACATCTGCTTATTTAGCAATTTAAACAGGTAATACTCCAGGGAGAAAGTTGAAGAAGAAGGGTGATATTTTTATAGATTTCTATTGCTTGATGTTAGCCATGGATCTAGGTTAGAGACCATGATCACCAAGCAAAAGCTTCATTCTGTTGAAGAAAGTTTTGCAAGCCTTTAAGTGCTTTCCAAACAGATGAGCAATGGCTAGCCATCCCTTTCTTTGCACAACAGCTTGGGAGATTTTTCATTCCTTGGATTATCAGAAGGTTTCTGTGTGGTGGTCACAGCAGTTGTGTCAGCAGTTTTCTTGGTGTAGTTATTGCTTCCAGTACTCATCAGCTCTGATTTTGTATCCTCCCCACTTGCAGGTGGAAGCACGCCTCCTGGCATAACTGCACCAGCTGTGCCTAGCATCCCATCTCCAATTGGGGTGAATGGTTTCACTGGCCTCCCGCCGCAGGCTAATGGGCAGCCCGCCGCAGAAGCCGTGTTTGCTAATGGCATCCACCCTTATCCAGGTAAGCCAGACCAATGCTGTGGCCACAACCTGCTTGTGCAGTCTTAGGGAGATTGCCCACATCCACAGGCTTTGTCTACCATGAGCTACCTTGAAAGATTATATCCCACACCATCAGGGCTCACTCTAGCATTGGTGTAGTTAGGTCTTACCCAGCTACAGTTGCTGTACACTTAAATCTGGATGATAGACATCAAGGGCATGTTGGAAGTAGAAAATTTTTATGCTGAAGAATTGAGTGCTCATCTGCTGGCTGACTTGTCTGGTGAATACAATCAAGACAATCAGCATGTTTTGATTTAGCTAAAATTTGATCTGAGGCCTGACCAGTTGATGCTGGCAAATCTCCTAGTGGTACTCCCAAGGTTCTTGCTCCTGGCTAGCCTTGAAGGAGCTGTGCTAAGCCTCTTTTGTATCTCCTAGCACCCACAGTCAGTATCTCCTGCTGGGATTCCCTTGCAGCCAGATGGCTCTGGGAGGACAACTCCAGAGGGTCTACATGGCTGCTGACCCCAACAGCTCCATGCCTCAGACCACGTGCACAAGCAGCAGGTGTTGATCTCCGAAATGCTCACTGCATCCAAATCCTGTTGCCTTACCAGGCCTCTAATATAGCCACAGAACGGGCTCAGCTTCACCCTTTTGTGGCACACCACTAGAGAACTGCTGCTGGAAATCTGAATGTGACTAGCTCAAAAGATGCCAGCACTGAAGGAGTGATTTTACAAACCCTGGCAGTCAAGGATGAATGAGGGAGGTTAAAGGATTCATACCTGCCTCTATACCTGTACTTACAAATATATGGACACTCTGAAGCTGTAATCACTAAGAACTCGGTAGTTTACAAGTCCTTAATATGCACCTACATTTTTTCAGTATCTTCAAGATTTGAGATAGCCCTCTCCTCCAAGCTGTACTTCTGCTAGGAAGACATTCCTTATCATTGCTGTACACATACTAATAATAGCAATCATAACAGTAAAAATGTAAGTAAATGTTACTAATTGATCCTAGCCACCAGCTGGCAAAGGAGTATTTTACCCTGGGGCACTCATAGATTGATCTAGTCTGTTAGGAAACCAAACACTGAGTCAGATGCTCCAGCCAAAAAGTGCACAAAACCCCTAAGAAAAAAAATTCTTTTGAATTCAGCCAGTCCTGAAAACTCGGAAGATTCAACATCACAGGGGACTTCATGAGCTACAAGGAAAAATATCACATAATGTAGAAATACAAAAGTCTTACCTAGTTACAGTTCAATGTCACTGAAAAAAGCCACCCTGTGAATGCAGCAAAGGAAAGCCCAGAAATATCAAGAATTGAAAAATAATTATCATCCTCCACACACACACTTTGTAAACATTTAGCTGTGACTTCAACTTAAAGCAGAGTTGAAATCAAGGGGCTTACTGTGCTAAAGGTTAGGCATGTATACACATGTTTGTAGCAGCTTCGAGGGATGGGCAGCTCTTGGAGGCTTACAGAAGCATCAGAAGATTGCAGAGAGCCCTTAGTATACTCAGTGAGCTCAACCACAACACCAAGAAAGCACCCTGTCTTTAACATTATATAAATGTAGCCATCTGTTCAACTATCCATCTGGCTAAGTATCTACCTGTTTGCCAGTCTATCATCTCTCCGTTTATTCATCCATTTCTATGTCTATCTTTTTTTCTGGTTTATCTAGCTCCTTTTAGCTAATCTTCCATGATCCATTACCGCAGATATCAGAGAAAAGATGATCTTTCTAAATGAATCCTAATGACTTGAGCTTCTGTTACCATCTCCAACTGCCCCATAATTAAAGAAAGCTTTCAGTTAGGTATTTCATCCATGATTATATAAAAGTCAATGGCCTTAACCTGATTCTCTCTGAGTTTTGGAGATACTTGCTCAGCCAGCAATTCACAGTAAGTCCCTGCACAAACACCAACAGCCTAACATACTGAAAGGTGACTATCATCCTTGCTCTACTTTGCTGCAGGCAGAGAGGCTCCTTTCTGCAGGCAAAGCTGACATCTAAATAGTCTGCTTTGTGTAAAGTTTGGATTTATCTCGGTGTGTCTTCAGCAATATATTGGTCTTTCTCGGTGCTCAGCTTCCCCATAACTTAGTGACACCTTAAGTTATAGCAGAAGTGTAAAGGGAACAGTGACAGGCCGAACCCTCACCTCTCCTTTTATTTCTGCCTGTCCCCACTAGCAATGAAACCCTGAAAGCAAGCCCCTTTGTAGCAGTTTGGGTGTAGGACACATTATGTGTTTGCTCCACCTTATTCTCTTCCTTCTCATGAGCATTTATGCACTCTCCAAAACTTTGCTCCTTGCCACAGGCTTTATTGAGGCCTGGAGCTTAGCAGCATTAAAAAAAAAAGGATTAGACATTTATATGGGTAATGAGAACATCCACAGCCATATTAGACTGGATAAAAATGTAGAAAGGACACAAACCTTCATGCTTTATGATATAAGCCAGCCACTAATTGCTTCAGGTTAGAAAGAGATTTTCATCACTGGACAACTTTTTCCATCATTGTTCATTATGGGATTTTCCACACTTTCCTCTGTAGCATTTGTTACTAGCAGTGCCTTGTGGTTCTGCATGTCTGTGTTTCTAAATTCAAGGGTAGAAATAAAATATTAAAGCTGAGCATGCAATTGCACTAACATTATAGAAAAGAAAAGAACATGCCAGTCCCCATCCAAAGACAGCATCTTCCAAACAACTTCCTTTTATGGTATATCTCTCATTCTGAAAGTGGCTGAGAGAGCTGCAGTATTATGTACATAACCATAGTCTTGCTATGATTATGACTTGCCATATATTGCTTAAAGCCTGAATTTTGCTCTCAGATACTCTTTCATACTCCACAAAAAACTCAAATGTGGGTTCACACCATTATATACTGTAGCAGAATGTTCTTTGTTGCCTGAAAATATCAAAACAGGACAATCAAAATCTGTAGAGGCATGACATCCACACCATTCAGACCCAAATAAATCCCTTTAATTGTGCAGTTTGTCTACATGTCCACCTTTGTGTCTAGCTATAATATTTTTGATTCTGCATCTAAAGGACTCCAGAACACCACAGTCTTTGCACTTTAAAAACAGGTCCATATCATGTAATTGTATTTACTTTGTAGTTTCACTCTTTTTTTTCTGTCTTCCCCTGTGCTCTTTTTTTTAAGATTCCCTTTGTCTGGAGCAAAGACACACACAGTATCATTTGAGTCAGACTACTGAACCATCCATGGCTTTGGGGCAAAGGCAAGAGTAGGTTGAAGATCCCTACTCACCAGGTCTCTGATCACAGCCCCAGTCCCCACAGAAATTAGCTTTTTCTGGACTCTGGCCAGGCTATGGATCCATGCTGTAGCGCTAGAAAACCATTCTTTGCAGGCATACATTTTGCGAGCCATGCTCTCACCTTCTCCAAGCTCAGTCAGTACATAATGCCTCACAGTGCACTTTTTGGCATGGGCAGAATAACAAGGGAGTAAATATTTCCCCTTCCACTAGTCTGAGCCCCTTTGGAGATCTGACCTTTTTGTGTATTAATGCCTGCCCTTTAGTCTTTCAGCTTGCAGAGCTATTGAACATGGCAATGTGTCACAACGTATAGTGGGGACCAAGAGCATAATCTGTTGTGCCATGATCTTGTGAGTCACTCTGCAGCAGCGCAAGAGCGTTTGCCATTTCCACATTAGCCATAGTAACAAGGATTGTGCTCTTCTGCCAAAGCTTCTTAACCACCCAGGGCCCAGTGCCTCTCTTGTAACTGTGTGATGTACGGTAACAGTGGAGACCATCTGCACTGGTTTCTGCTGCGTCTCACACCATCAGCACTCTGCTCTCTGGTAACAGGTCCTGCCCTACTGGATTGCATTGTGAGGGACTGGACAAAATGCTCACTCCAAAAATAAAGCCTCCTTGGGAAGAGAAGGGGAGGGGGAGATGAGAAAATGGGGACAGCAAAGGGCAGCAAATAAGAGAGAGAAGGGATTGGCTGTCAAAGGATCAGTGAAATGAGGGAACTGGAAGGAGGAACAGAGCGGAGACCCCAGAAAAGAGTGAGGACGGCTCTGTGGTCATCTGCCCAGTTATGTGTGCAGGAAGAAGTGGAAATACACCCCATAGCATCCAACAGCTCCCAGACAAACTTATTCCTCTTGGGCCAAGGGATGCCCAGCTTGACCAGAGCCAGGGATGGATCCAGTGGTATGGCAGCTTTGTAGAGCCTCAGATGGGGAACAGTTTCCAGAATACTGAGTTCTTCAGTGCATTTGGTCGGGGCTTAGGTTGCTGAGGAAAACAAAAGCAAAGTTCCCTTGGTTGCTCATAATACATTAAAAACATGTCATCTCATTTACTGTTCTCAGGCACACAGTAGTTCTGTTTCTGACTGCCCACTGCTGCCAGGACTAGCTTGCTCTCTCCTCTCTGCAGACACAGCAGAGGTCTCCTCACTCCCCTTTGGTTACGCTGTGGGTACATCTGGGCTAGCAAGACAGCAAACTCCACTTCATACCCTATTTGGGGTCCAGCCCTCTCTGGCAAGGACTAGTTGTCAGTACGAATGGGCAGCCAAGCCTTTATGCCCACATGTTTCCAAGTCACTGCTGACAGTGACAGTAAAGGTGTCCCCCAAGGGTGATTACCTGTGCTGTAGAAACTCATGTCTTAGGAACTGAACCGAGACCGTCAATTCATTTTCCTTGGCTCAACAAAGAGCTATCAGGCAGTAACCAATTTCACCCATTGCCAGCAGAGACAGGATTTAAAATCCATCTGTAATTATTATCATTACCCAAGCTAATTTTGTAGGGGAGGAGTTGCCGGCATGCTAATATGACAGCCTTATCTATTAGCTTGTCAATTAGCTAGCAGTGCTGCTGATGGACAGGCTGCTGCTCTGGACCAGTCAGCCTGGGATCGGTCCTGATCACGACAGACGCCATCCAGTGGCACCGGGCAAGATCAGGGTTTCATTTGTGCAGGCAGAGAAAGGGACCGACTTCCCCCACCCCAGTGCCCACTTCGGTCCTGAAAGATGTCAGACAAGAAGAGTTTAGAAAGGAGGTGAATCAGGAGAAGAAAAAAAGAGTGACCTGCCTGCACCTATAGAAGGTCCAGGATGAAAACCAAGACCCACAGCATTCAGTCCAGATAAACACCATGTCCTAGAAATGTACCTGGCTCAGCAGCCCCCGGGCTAAATTACTTACTACAGGAAATTTTTGGCTGTGTTGTGTTTGTCCACCCTAAATCTCTGAGTGATAGCTTTCTTGTTCATATTTTGTATCAGCAGTTCCAAAACTGCAACAGTGAGCACCTGAAACATCATTATGACTAGGAAGCTTTTATTTCACCCATTTGTAACAATCTGCCATGTGCCATAAACCACACTTTACTGGTAAAATAAATAAGTGAAGGAATGCACTCATTAAAAATATAATAACAAGTTGCCATCTTCAATTGTAGTCCAAGCTACTTTAATGATGCCATGTATTTCCAACCATCATGCTGCAGCCATAATGAATGAGGCTGTTTAAGGCAGTTGTGGGAGCCTTTCCAGAGCCTTTTTCTCCTCTGACCTGGAAGAAGGTGTAAATACAAATCAGGCTCTGTGATGATGTTTTCAGAGGCACCTAAGTGAGTTAAGACCTTGAGCTTTATTTTCAAAGGTGACTTACACTAAACTCCCCAAAATATGGAGTTAAGTGCCTTAATAGCTTTTAAAACCTGACCCTGACTTATGTGTTTATAGCATTAGGCAAAGAGAGGGAAGTCTGGTCCTAACTCTGTTGTTGTATTAGTATGTCACCTTGGCCAGCTACCTCCACCTCTCCTGCATTTCTGAGTCTTCTGTGTCTTTCTTGCTTTGTCCACTGGAAGTTCTTCATTGCCAGACACAACTCCTATCATGTGTTTTCACAGCACCCACCTCAGCAGGGGCCTGATTAGGGATGGGGTTTGGAGGTGGGACTATTAAGAAAATAATAAAGATAATCCTTATTTCCAGGGATGAACTATATAAATTTTAGAGTAGGCCCATATGTTGTCCCAAACAAGCATCTACAATACCTGGGGATGCTACCGAAGGGGTTTTCCAGCTAACAGGATGGAGCAGAGGGCACAAATGGCCTGGATTTTTTGGCTCCTTCGATGTGTAGAGGAAGGGACAGAGGAACAACATGACTTTGACTGAGTGGTGTCCAGCCCCTAAATGGTGAAATAAGACTATAAAACACAGGATCAGTCTCTGTTTTCTGCCGGATCAGCACATTCTTTCTGTTATTGCAGTTATTGTTGTGTCTGAATACCTAATTAATTACAACCGTAAACGCTGGCTTCTTTAATCACAGCATCAGCTGTCCTAATCAATCTTAATAATATGGAATCTGTACTATGGCACCCATGAATTTTAATCTACATAAATTTCTTAAGACCTCTCGCAAGCTTGTTGTACGAAATGATATAATTATGGATATAGATTAGGGCTGTAGAGAGTGATTTAAATTGGATTTAAGGAGAAGGTGAATAGAGCCCTCCCACTCAGTTATTTATTTATTTATTTTAATCCTGGCCTTCTCATAGATTTTTTTTTTTTTTTGCTATCATTATTTTATTTCCCCCCGTCATCATCTGAACAGAGCTGCTTCTCTTTGATCATCCTTCTCTCCTGTCCACCTAATAGTGGCCAAGTTGCAGCTTCTGGGAGAGGTGTAAAACACCTCTGGGACAGTGAGAGGAATTAATAGATGCGGCAGAGCACAACGCTGTGGATCTGGGTGATAACATGTTCTTGTAGACCCATGCAGGGATCAGCACCACAAAAGAGTGAAACAGAGGGAACAAAGCATGTCTGTCGGGAAATGCATAGGCAATCAGAAGCAGGGGGTGAAGAGGATATCATATCGGTGTAAGGTTTGCTGACTCCTTCCACCAAAGTGAAATCCCAGGCTGTCTTAGAGGCCCAAAATGTACCAGACCCTGTTTTTGTCTCTCAGAAGCACTAGGCCCCTCTGATTTCAGAGAGCAGATTTCCTTGGCTTTCTCTTACCCTGAGCTGGGACAGGGACAACTGTCCCATACCCCACTGAGGGGGATGGAGAGCCCCCTTTTGATGGCTCAGGCAGTAACCATTATCCTTTTTCCTCACCGCCTCCACTGGCTTCAGTGCAGCTCCTCCTGATTTACATGCCTGACCATCACAGCAGACTCCAGCCCTCTGTCCCCTACAACCATTTTCAACTGGACACCTATATAACAGTTCTTCTCTGCCAGACACTGTAGCCAGGTTACTGGCATCTCAGGAGGGATTCTTTATTGAACACCACTTAAACTGATCTTATTTATTTTTAACAACGTGCTTCATTCTGCCACCTCCATCCTTTCATTCTCTGAAAAAAAGCTAAATGTCGGGCCTAACACTAGCTGAATGCCCCTTTAAAAAGTTGGATTTCAATCTAGAGATATATCAGTAGTAAGAAAACTTCCTGGTGTTAATTTTAAAGCACTGGTATTTCATGCTGACTTGGGAAATCATCCTTGGTTTTTGGCATCAGGCAGAGGATTCAGAAAGTGACATTAACGGATCTACTTTCTTTGAAGGACTTGGGAGTCATTTCTTGACTTCTGCCTAATGAATAAGTGCTGCCTTCGTTAAATTTATATTTATGGCCCTATAGTAGGCCATTGGCTTGTTTTATGTCTCCAGGTTTATGGAAGGTTATATGCCATGGTCACCTTGTGGCATCTTGGCCAGGATCGTCTCGCAAAGAGACAATTGCATCTGAGCAGGATTTTTCCCATGGAGATATGGAAATGATCAAATTAATATAGAGGCAATGTCCAGGGATAAGGCTCTTGCCCTGAGCTGCCAACTGAAGTTACTATTAGCATCTGTTTTCACAATACACCTTTAGTTTTCCCTGGCAAGGCCAGATCCTCAGCTTCTGTAAAGCAGCAAGGCTCCATGGACTTCAGCGGGGCTGACGTGATTGACAGTTGTCCTCTGGCCTCTCAGGAGCCTCTCTGCTTCTTTCACTTCACCAACTGATCCTCAATTATACGTGACATCACATTTAATCTCTTAAATGTCTGTATGTTGGATATAAGATCTCCACGAGTCTGACCACAAGGAAAGCCATTTCAAATGTTATCTATGGGCACAATTGCACAGATAGTCACCAGCACATCCAGGGTCTTTTGATGATGTTACAACTTAGAGACGTGCTAGTTCTGGTCCAAAAGCCCCTTTAAGGTGCTTTATGATATCCATGTCACTCATCTAGTGTCTCCTATATCCCTATAGCTCTTACCAGCCCTTACTCAGCTATTTAGTTTCTGGGCCACAGGGCGTTTACACCCTGCCACAGACAGCATGCAGAGGAGCTAAGGTCTGTTCCCAGCCCTGCATGCCCATGTTCAACTAATATTTGCAGTAACAGAGAAGACTGGACAGCTGGATGGGGAGAAAGGGTGGCTGAGACAGGGTAAATCTCCTATCTTAGTGTAGCATGGTCTGTGTGAAGGTCACAGGGGGGCACACCCTATTAAGTGATGTGTGTCTTATGGAGGAATAAATGATTCATGTCTCCCCAACACTTTGAATTTTAGCACGTGGTCTGCTCCAGTCTACAATCACACGTAACCCCTGGGACAAGTTGGCCCTGGATCGTGAGCCCCTCATACACTTGAGCCCTTGCTGAAATTCTCATGGATCATTAGAATGTAGGAGGGCTCTCATCTTGCTGAACACAGAATGGCCACAACTTCCTCAAATGTCTAATCTGTGTCTTGAGATTTCTCGATCAATAACAGCCTTTGGCTTCATCTGCACTACAGCTGGAAACACAGGCAGTTATGCCCTTCGCTAGGTTTAATTCATCTGGCGGAGTGAGCAGCAACATGAAGATATGCTCATGGCTGCCCAAGCTACCTTGGCTTCGTACTGGGGTACCCAGCCAGCCCTGGAATCTGTGCCCCTGCATCTTCATAGGCCATGTTGGCCAGCAAGGACACATCCACTATACTGAAGTCGCATCTTCATTTGCTGAGTAAACACACTCTTCGAGCTAAGGAAGATGAGTTCTTCAGTGAGCTGAAGTCATCATTTATGTTTTTAAGGGCTGCCAAGTTAAATTCCTGCAGGTGGTGACTCACCACCACTGGTTTTCCCAAACAGCCAAAGTAGGGTAAGAGACTACGAATAAAACACAGAGCCCCAAGCCAGGGGTTGCTGCCTCCCCATGCTGTGAAGTCCTACAGCCCAGGGATGCTTTCAACTCGCTCCTTTTCAAGAGCATCCAGGGATGGTTAGGTCAGTGTTACAGTCCTGTGTGTTAGACCAGCCACCTTGCATCTTCTTTACTTATGAGTAAGTGATTCCCAGCTTGGAGCGAAGCTGACTGAAATCAGGGGAGAGTCTTCCCACTGGCTTGCACGTGCTGTGAGCTAGGAGGAAATTACCTGCATGATCTGGGGCACAAGGCAGTCTCCTGAGAAAGAAACACCTGGTTAGATACTACCCTTGCTGATAAGTCGTAAAGACACAGGAAAATAATGAACTCTAAAATTTTTGTGTGGGAGGGAAAAAAGTGCATTTAAAGGCTTGTTGTTCCAAACACTGTAAATAAAGCATTTGCCCAGTTTTAATATTTAATCTTAAAGGTGAACCATGATTTTCAGTGTATTTTTCCTAACCTGAATGGCTTGGTTACAATGGGCAGAGTATGGTTCCAAACACAGGTGAGATATCCACAGATGGAGTGAGTAGAGCAGCTCAGCAGTGAGCCGGGTGGTCCTGTTCAGGACATAGACTCAGCTATAGCTGGGACAGTAGGCGGCTCCCACATGTGCCAGGCTAAGGCAAGGAATAAAGGAAAGGAGACCACAGTCAGACAGGTACTGCTCAATGGCTTCTTCTGTATCAACAAAAAGGCAGTCATTGCTAATTGTTAGCATGTCAGGGCAAGAAAGTGCATACCTGAGTCCAGCCTCAGCTGGAAAGGAAGAAAATGCTGTAAGTGTATCTCCTGAGCCACAGAGACAATTTCTTCTAGCTCTATAAACAGATGAGTGCAACCAAGAAAGGGCAGTTGCCTTTGGGAAAGACATGGTAGATCATCTCTTTTACTGCAGACTGCAAAACCATAGTTGTCTTACAAAGATTTGCTCCCTTTACCACATGTCCCTTCACCTTCCTCAGGAGATGTCTTCTACCTGACAGGGCTTGGCCATTTTGGGGGATCCAAGTTATTATGATCCATTCTCCCAAAGGATTGCAGGAACTGGTGTATCACTCAACCTTTCATAGCCATTCAGTTTTCTTCTGGAGCAATATGCTCAAAATTCTGTTTTCAGAGGAAAACAGTTTTGAGCAGAGGTTAAAAAGAATAGACTTGAGTTACTTCTTTCTTCAAGAAGACAGGAATAAGTGGAAACAGTTTTTATATTTTCCAAGCATTTCCTCCAGCTTCCTGGAGCATCTATGCTTTAAAAATATAGCTTTGCATCTCTACTCTGCTTTCCACTGATCTCCCACAGGTTTGAATGTGTTTTCCTCATACCCCTTTTCAAGGGGTGAAAATCCTTACAGTAGGGCAATGCTTTCCCATTTCACATGCACACATATTGAGGGACCTGCCAAAAGTCAGCTAGGAAATCAGCCAAACACGTTCCAGCCTAAGAGTGCAATTCAACTTATTTCTTCCTGTGACTACCCCATCCTCAAAGTCCTTGTGATCCAGTAATGTCCATAATGAAGAGGAGCCTCCAAGCCTTAGACAGCTAATTGGGTTTGTCCCCTCAAAGTTTGGTCTTCTCACTATTCCTCCTTATATTTTGGGAGATAAGTGCAAGACCTTGCAAGCTTCCATCATGATCAATCGTGGTCTTTGAAGTTAAGGTTCAAGCTGGTATTTGCATCTGTAAGAAAACACTTTGTCTGTATTCCTTGGGTCTGTAATACTCATGTTTACCAACCTCTCCCACACTTTGGCATACAAGTCAGTGTCTTTCCTTGGGTAGGTCAATGACACTAGTTTTGCTTCTAAGAGGCTCACACCTTTGCAAACTCCAAACTCCTGCCTCCAGCCACACCTCTGCGCTTGTAAGAAGGAAGAAGGTGGGATGGAGGGGGGAAAGTGGCAGCTCCCTAAAGGATTGTTCTACAAGTACAAAGCCAGAGGGACTGTGTAAATGTAGAACTGTGCAGCACCAATAAATACAAATTAAACTCATAACAAGAAGTGAAATATTAGGGCCAAGGTGACATTTGGACTGGAGGTTCAGCCAAGCTTTGCTTTAAATATTTTATTGCTGCAGATAAAGAAAGAGCTTATCCAACACGTTTCTCTCTCTCTCTCTTTTTTCTTTCCCTGTCAACCAAAGGGGAAAAGGAAAAAAAAATCTTAACTAGCTTTGGTTGTATTTGAGCTAGACTTCAAAGTTCCATAAAAATAAACAGTTTTAGGGGGGAGGAATGCACACTTGTAAAGAGAGAAAATGCACTTTGAAGCCAGCAAGGGACTGCATGCCTTACGCAGAGATTCACAGCATCCTCCCTGGAGCAGACAAGTGGTGTCCCCCTCCCCTCCAAGCAGCATCTCCTCTCGCACAGGGGGCTGCCTGGCAGCAATGAAGTCCTTCGAAGGGATGTCGGGATGGCAGGAGCCACTGCTTTGTTCTCTTCTCTTTCCTCCTGCTATGCCCCTGTTGTTTTCTGCTCTGATTGAAAGTTTCATGTGACTGTAGCTGTCACCGAGATCTGAGTTTGCACAGCACCTAGCACAGCATCAGTCCTGGCTTAAGATGAGGGCTCTTTGGGGTTGATTACTGCAATGCCAAAAATCCGCATGATCAGAGGTGGGCTCCATAATTCAAGCTTGGGAAAGGAGGGGAGAGATTTGTTTGCCCTCTACCCTCTCACAGGGTGATGGCTGGGGGACAAATCCCTCCTGGCCATCATATGGGGTTCTGTGCAGTCCTGTCTGTAGGGTGAGTGAGCTGCTCCTCTTCCAGGACCTTCAGCCCCTGGCTCTGTCTGTCTCATACCACATATTGTCGAGGAAAGAGAAAGGAAGAGTGTTTGTCATGTTTTAACCCCTTAATTCCTTCTCTCTTTTGTGTCTCCACAGCACAGAGCCCCACTGCAGCAGACCCCTTGCAGCAAGCCTACGCTGGAGTGCAGCAGTACGCAGGTCGTTAGTATTAACACTTTCTCCCAATAAAACTTTCTCTTCTCTAAAGCCTTTAATCTCTGAACACACCCGAGAGGCTGGGGGAAGGGAGATGTTTGCTGATACAGGGGCAAGCTGGGGGCCACAGATGCTCAGGTTAAATTTGCACTTCTTGTGAAAACAGAAAGCCCAGGGTCTTCTCTCCTTAAGGAAGCAACCCCCTCCCTTTGCCCAAGGAAAGGCTCCCACTGACCTGTACCCTGGTGCAGCTTCATTGGCAGGACCAGGACTGGTCTGCTTAGCATAGCACACAAGTGCAAAATCAGGCCACTGATTTGGGGGCCACTTTCTATAACAGGTCTCCTGAGTGCTGCAGCAAGAAGGGGAGATGGGCAACCAGACCCTGCAGAGCCTGGCAGGGTATGGTATGTCTGCACATATCCATATTTTAGGGTACGTCTACACTGGCCATAGTCCAGCTAGTTAGTTTGAGGCTTGCTTAGGAGCTACACAGATATACTCCTGGCTTCCCAGCAGCTTTCTCCACAGCTGCTGATGGGTCAGATTCCACTCACATCGCCCTGTATGCTGAGCAGCTCTTTTGCAGTTGATGGACTGACACCAGCTAAAGTGACCTGGTGCAGACCATGACCCCACTGTGTTCAGCCTCCCCTCATGAGGTGTCCATGGCCAACATTGCAAGGAATCTGCCACCCCAAAGTCATTATTTTCTGTGGTAACTGGAGCAATCATAGGCTCCTGCTGAGGAATGGCTATTATCTCATGTCAGCACTGTATCTGGAAACTTAATTTAATTCTCCATGTAGAGCTTCATTTGCCAATGTTTTAGTTATTGTCATTTATTGCTTGTGAGGTTTGATAGATGGGAAGCAGCTCAACCCTTTGAGCTGTTAATTAACCCCTCTGCACACACATGGCCCCTATCCCCCTCTCTCTGGGCTCACAGGCGACCCGTACTCTGTATTTTTAGCAGTAAGGCATATCATCTACCATCTGTGGTACTGAATGGCTCCCCTTGTCTGCTTGGTGGGGGAGCTGAGGTGGGGAAAATTGTTTAATTGCTGCACACTGTTTCCACTGTGTTTGTGTGAGAGAGAGGAAGTCTCTACAGACATGAAAGAAAATGTATATCTGACAGTGCATGTGCAACTGTGCCTATACAGTGTATGGTCATACAAAGGTTAGAGTAAGAGAGGAAACACATGTGTGAATTGTTTTTATGAGCATGTGAATTAATCAGGGTGCAAGAGAGATTACACAGGGAAATGTGTGCATGCGCTCTGCGCGTGGCTGTCAGCAGGGGCATCAACGCACTAAGCTCGTGAATGAATGTGTTTGTGGTGCCATCTGGGATGGTTATGCATCTCTGCTGGGAGAGATCTCAGCGGAGACCCCCATTTACACCACGTGGCTGTCCCCAGTGTTACTGCTGACGAAGCTGAAGGGAGGGTGGGTGCTCAGGGCCATGTGGCACTGCCTGGAGCACAACTGTAGTGCTTCTGCCACATCTCAGGCTGCATGAGATGGCCCTTTCCAGAGTCAAAATTCAGGGGGAAAGGCCACCTTTAGCTTGGTGTGATGATTTGGAGTAAAAGCTCCTTGCTTCCTAGCACTGAAATTTGTCCCTCTTTCTTCTCTCCCTTTCTCTGCCCTATAGCTGCTTATCCTGCTGCTTATGGCCAGATTAGCCAAGCGTTCCCACAGCCACCTCCCATGATCCCACAGCAACAGAGAGAAGGTGAGTAAATGGGTTGTCCTCCTTTCTGGCCCCAGCATGCCATCCCCACCACATTGGTTCCCCTCCTCATACACCTAGAAAGTATCCATTAAATGCCCAGTTGTTTTGGATCCCTGGTCCACTGAGTCTTTTCTCAGTTTCCATATGTGGCATGGCATCATTGGCACTAACAGTAATATGTGGGAACATCCTCATGGGGAGTTGCTGCTGAGATCTCCTCAGTCCCCAGGGAAGGGAGCATGCTGATGTGCATGGGCTATGGAAAGACCTGCTAGCAATGTACGCAATAATGTCCAGGGGTGGTCTGTGTTAGAGACAAGCAACAAGAATGCGGATAAAAATGCAATTGCATTGGAATAAAGAGTTTAATCATTCACAAAACACTGGTGGCCCTTCATTAGAAGTCAGTAATGTGATTTCAGATGCTGTTTAGAGAACAAGGCCCTGTTATTTAGAGGAGCTGGTCTAGTCCTTTCAGACTCCATTGATAACCTGGAAACAGAAATCAGCCCTTTTAGAGCACAATCTCTATACCAGGATGAGATTAATCATATTGTAAAAGTACCTATTTCTTTACATTGACTATGAGAGGAACCTGGGTTATCTAGTCTGCAGGACATGATGGCTGCACTGGAGACATGAAAAGTAAGGAGAGGTGAATCTCTCACTATTGCATGTAAATGTTTTGGGAGGCAACCATGCCATGTGATGTTCCCTTTACAGTCAGTGGGGAGCAGTGGGATCCACTCAGGTAGTCCCAACCATCTGCTCCCTTTTGACTAGAAGAGGAGACTGCTTGTGTAAGTGAGGCATTTAAGTCAGGTGCTTCAGCTTAGTATAGAGACCTTCATTTTAAATAATTGCATTTCAACTTTTATCCTTTATTAGATCACTAATTCAGATATGTTCTATGTTATACATGTTATTATGTATATATAATGACATTTAATATTTTAATGTGGTGTAACAGTCAGAATGAAATGAATCAAGATTACACTATCAAACTAAACATTCTGATGGGCTAGAACTACTTTGGGGGAGAAATCTCATTTTGCAAGAAAATTAGAAATGTTGGCATTTCGATCTAATTTGGAATTAATTTTTTTCCGATGTCAGAATTTCCTGGGGAACACAACTTCCATCTCCTGATTAGCTCTAGTACACGTCCCTGCTGTGAGAACAGATGCACAGACCTAAGTTATCATTACAGAGATGTTTCCCCCATGCTGAAGGACTTTGCTTTTTATTACTTACTGGGGCTAGATTAAGCACAGGACAAAATGGCGAGCAGATCATTGCTTAGCATAGCATTGTGCCAGGAACCATCAGAAGTAAGGGGTAGCTGTTGTGCATGCGCACTTTGAAGACCTACTGCTCAAAGACCCCTGTTTTTGCAAGGCACGATGTCTCTGTGGGTTGAGGGTGAGTGTCACCCAGTGGACAAGTTATCTCATAACTTCTCGCTCCTTCCTGTAAGCAGCTGGTATTGAGGATGGTTGGGGGCCAGATATAGGCGATGAACCACCAGTGTGATGTGGGCTGCCATTCCCAGTGTCCTCCATTTTCCTGCAGTGTTTAGATGCTGTGGCTTTCTCTGCTGCTTGCCAGAGGGAGAAACAATAAGGCATGACACTCCTTTTTAGCAGAGGGTCAAGACCTTTAAGCATCTCTAACCTTTAACAGGAAAACACAGCAAGTGGGAACTCTAATAATAATAATGCTCAGTGCTGAAAAGAGTACTTTATGTTTGCAAGGATGTGCACAAACATTGATTCGTTAATGAACCAGCCCTACCAAAACAATAACATCAATGATCACATTGTTAATAACAATGCTAACTCTCTGCTCCCGGATCCCAGTTGGATAACAAGCCCAGAGCAGCTTGGCTGCTGCAACGTTCCTGTAGAGATTAGTCATTACTTCCACATGAGCGCTGAGGCTGTTAGCAGCTGATGGGGTGCATAGGGTGGAACAGATCCAAAAGCTAGTGATGAAGTCTTGATTCAGGCCATGTCAACCAGGCAGAACTTGGGGGTAATTTTAAGTTTGTATAGTATTACTCATCTTGACATAGTTTCTGAAACTCAGAAGTATACTTAGATATTAAAATAAAGTTGTGCAGGCTTGTGACTCTCATCTGCCCTGTGCTCAAACATGCTGGGGACTGAATAGCAAGCTGATGCAGAAGAGGCAATGAAATTCTAGCCTCTGAGTATTTGCTGTAGAGGTGAGGTGTGCAGCTGACTAAAGGGCTGCAGGCTAACCATACAACTTTACAGGACAGCCCATTTTTAATTACTGTTGAAAGAGCAGTCTAGTCATAGCCTTTCCTTATGACACTGACTCACAGTTTTAGGGATGCAATGATAGACAGCTGATGTCAGCTCAGGTGTCTTGCGTTGGTAGTGGACACCAAGGGATAGGTTGGGTCTGCTGCTGTCCTCACGCTAAAGAACTAACAATGAGCTGGAGGGTGAGGAGCATGGGCAGAACAATGGCTTAACAACTCAGGTCCAACCAAGCCAAATCAACATGGACTCAACACAAAGTTCTCTAGCACATGATCCTGTGCCATCAGTGACAGGTTTTTCCATTATCCAGCATGGTTTGTCTGTAATTTACAAACCATTCATAAACTGTGAGTTACTTAAAACTTTTCTTTACTTTTTGTCCAAATCAAGGCTATCTGTGCTTCTTGTGTATTAATGAACAGAAATATCTATAACTTAAAGTCATAAAAATACGAGCCATGGTAGATGTCAGGGTGGAAATGAACCTTGATTCTCTTCTCATAATGTGTCATGAGGCTAGATTTCAAGCTCACTCATGGCCCTTTTGAAAAACAAAGTAAAGTTTGTAGTAAATAATTTTAGTACTGTTTTCAGCTCTGAACTGCCAAGTATACTGATCTCTGATAATCCATCAACTCAGTCCAAAACAAGACCTTTCTCTCCAATGAGATAGTTGGAGTCTTCACTAAGGTTTTGCCATACCGGCTATGATCTTCCTCTTGCTCCAGTGATCCTGACCAAGTTCTTTAAAACTCATTGCATGTGTGCACTGAGAACTAATTTAGCTCTTCATAGCATTCTGAGTTGAACAACTCATGCCTTTAGTTTCTTAAAAATATGCATGTATATACGCAGAGGTGGCCATACACATAAACACATAGTCTTCCATGGAGTGCTCAGATTAACTTGACTTAGGCAAAAACCACCACAACAAGGTAGAAGGGCTGAGACAGAGAGAGTTTGTTTTGTGAATTCTTTACCAAGGAGTCTAACTGTGATAGGTAACTTACGGATGGATGGATTTAACAAGAAATTGCTTGTTAAATTCTAATGGCAGAATTTTCATGTGTGAGGATGGTAAAACAAATCAAACTACCCCAGGTTGTTTCTCAGTAGCAGGTGGAGTTTTCAGCATTGGAAATTAGCAAAAACCCTCTGTAGTTGGGAACAGAGTGAGTTTGGCCTTGAATGTCTGAGTTGGTATGGGAAGCCACAGCATGGGTTCCCAGCCACATTTCAGAGCTGAATGGGGCTTTGAGGATGGTCTCTGCTTTTTCACATCCTCCCAGGTCTCTTCCTCTTGGTCTCTGAGCAGTGTGAGGCAAAGCTAATTTCAAGGTGAACTAAGGGTTGTTCTCTCCTTGAGCCCAACCTCTAAACCTGGTGTAGATGAAGTTGCATGCCTCCTGTTCTGCCTTATGCCTTAGTAGGCGTTTCTCAGCACACACAGGCAGAATCCCTACTCATGCACACCACATCCAAGACCCCAGGAAATGCAGCTGGCATTTTTGAAAGAATTTGCCAGTTTTACAGAGCAAACTGCTGGCTCTGGTGATGTCAGTGGGAATTTTGCCACTAATTGCAGCAAAGCCAAGATTTTACCCCTTCTATTATAATGTGGATCTCAAATCCCACAGCAGAAGTGCTTTGGGGCACATTCAGATGAAGAAATGAATTTTTCCCTGCTATTCTGGACCATGGTCTTCTCCTGGGCAGAATTTTCTCAATTCTAACAAACACCTAAGGGGGTCGGTGTTTGTTTAACACTTTCAGACTGTTTCATATCTAGTTTATTGTGCCAATAACTCCACATTGTGTGGAAACGAACTGCAGCAAGGATTGGAGAAGGGATAGTTGCTCAGTGAGGAGACTAAGGAAGAGGCAGACGGGAGGTGGGGGGAAGATGGAAAAGCTTGGCATGAAATAGGGGAGTCTATTTCAGTGGGCCACTGAGGTTCAAAAGTAATTTAGCTAAGCAGATGACCGGGTGCCTAATTAGTTAATTATCCCACAGTACCACTATCCCTCCCATTTGGAAGAAACCCTGTTACCATCCTCATGATCTCTAGGAAATACACAAGATGCAAAGGATCAGCTGTTCCTTCGTGACAGTCCTTTTAGCAAATTAGTGGGGAAAATTGTGCTTAGCAAATATTCATTAGGGCTTCATTTTCCATTAATCCAAAAGGAAATGTGGAGAGCCTGTGAATTCAATCATGCTGAGGCCCAGGAATTTTAATGAGCTTTAAATGGGCATCTGTCAGAATCCTGACTTTGCCGTACTTCTCCTGCCAGCCGGGGGGATGAGTAATGGCTAATAAAAGGTGGGAGCATGTAGACGAACTCCTCTCCCTAACAGGAAAGGCAAAGTTGTAATTTGCTGTGTTATGACACCATAATTATGCCCTGATGAAGAAAACGAGAGTATTAAAAAAACCCCTTTCTTTCCCCACACTGTGCCCCAGATGTAAATAGGGGAAAGTTGGCTGAGTCAGGTCACAGAGTTATAGGCACATGGCCTGGGGGGAAGGAGGAAACCCTCCTTCCCTCTGTCCTCTTACCCTTGCGACAAGGAGCATGCACTGTATCCCCTTCATCTCAACCCCCCTGAGCAAAACAGAGCTGGAGTTACCTATCGAGGTCAGCGCAGAGCTGGGCAGCAGATGGAAGTGCCTTTGGAAATAAGACCATGAAAACATCAATCCCTGCCTCCTCAAACTATATAGTTTTCTGTTAGTGAACACTGCAAGGGGTTTAAATATTTATGTTTTTCAACAAAACCACTTGGACACACCTGTTCGCTTTTGACTTTTGCTTAAGTACAGCATGCTTAAAAATAAAAGTCACATGGAAAAGTTTCATTCTAGGCTATTTGGCCAGAGGCAGATTCTCTCTCTTCTGCCCCAAAATACAGCTTCAACAGAACATTTTCTGAGGGCCTCTACTTTAAGAAAGCTGCATATTCCAACTAAAGACTCTTCTCTGGATATTCTTCCAAGAACCCTCAGAAGTCTGTAAGAGCGTGTGTTACAGCAGTGAGGCAAAAAAAGGCAATTCCTCTTGTCTAGTAATTCAGATTTAAATCCACCTGTAATCTCTCTTGCAGAACTGTCTAGAATGGGAGACATGGCCAAACTGTCCAGATTTGGGGGAATCTTCAGGCTGAGTTGAGCTGGGGGGTTGAATGTAAAATTCTACAAAACAATATAAACCTGTGTGTTTGTGCATATCTTTCTACTTGTTATCACAGTTCTCACACAGATACCAGAAGGATAATGAGACTTCTGCATGCAGACACTGAGAAGAGGCAAGGGTTAGTGTGGGTCACCCAAAACTCTACAGAGTAAATGAGATTATGAAGAGCAAAGAAAAACTGTGAACTGCATTCTTTCATTCTTTTTGTTCTTATTCTTCCATTCCATCTTTCCATGGCCACATGCGCTGCTGCATTCCTCTGTCTCTATATTTTATCCTGGTGTCTGTCCCAGGAAGGTTAATGAAATCAGCATAGCCTCTAGGTGGCTCTCTGAGTTCCTGGTCTTCTGATTTGTCCATTCCTCTGAGAGTCTACAGACTGCTTCCTAGAGGTGACCCCCTCACCAGACAGAGACAGGGGATGCCAAAGTACATCTCCACCATGTGTTTTCTCATATCCTATTTCTCTCCATTCATGGGTCTTCTTTTTCTCTTGATAGGACCAGAGGGCTGTAACCTGTTTATCTACCATCTGCCCCAGGAGTTTGGGGATGCTGAGCTGATGCAGATGTTCCTGCCTTTCGGTAATGTCATCTCCTCGAAAGTGTTTGTGGATCGGGCGACAAACCAAAGTAAATGCTTTGGTGGGTAAAGATAACAAAACAATTAGATTCATCCAGGAAAGGGCTTTCTCTGAATACTTTACCTTTCAAACTGCTTTCTTTCTGCTTAAGCTTTATGATTTCTCTCAATTTACTCCTGTCAATACTTTCCCCTTTCCCTCTTTCTCTCCTAATTGTCTCATGCTCAGAGTTGTGTGCATTGCTTAGAGGTGAAGGTTTGGCATCTCACCAGCAGCAGGGTGCTGCAGCTGCTGTTGGTGGGGTGGAAAATATGCCCCATTAGAAGAGCAGGTGGGGAGGGTACAGAAAAGACTAAAGCACCTGGAACAAAATGGAAGGGGCTGGGAGGGTAGGGGAAATGCTGATGGGGTCAGTAGTGGGAGCAGAAGGGGAATTTCTGCACCTAGGGAAAAGGAAAAACGGGTCATGGGGTTAAAGGTGGGCTGTGGGGGCAGCTTTCCAGCAGCTGTGATACATTAGACTGCACGGGGACAAGGGCTGAACATCAGCTGAAAGCCTGGTCTTCTGGGGGGATGGCTGCTCAATGGACCACAGGCAGCCATGCTCTGAGTCTGCTGGACCCAAGCCAGCACCACAGCAGATACCGATAGACTGAGCTAGCCCAGTGCCTCAGCTGACAGGCCATGCTAAGAGGCTGGGTTTGAAAGCTGCACTGTGCTCACACAGCTCTGGTCCCACTGCAGGCTCAACCCCACCAGCTGGAGCATGGAAAGAGCACAGCCTCAGCTGCCTGTGAGCCACCAGCCAGGGACACCCTGAGCTGCACCCACAATGAGAGGGCTCAGCCAGCCAACAGCCAAGTGGTGATTGGTGCATGATGGTTCAGTTGGATCCCACTGTTTGCAAAAGTGTTGCTGTGAAGGGTCCTTTCTGGCAGTGTAGCAGCATGGGGACCCTGCCACATTTGATCCCATTCCACCTGATGGACAAGGGATCTCCCCCATCCATGTGCCCACCACTGGGATGTGCAATTTCTGGTTCTCCCCCGTCCTGCGCTCTTTGCAGACCTTCCCTGAGAAATGCAACGGGACAAACTATTGCTTTTCTTTTCCACTACTTGCAGCTGATCTGGACTCTATCTCTCAGGCAAACTTCCAGAGTTAAGACTTACTGGAGTTTCATTTGATTTCAAAGCCACTCTCAGTCTCCACATTATGCTTGCCTTCCATGCTGCCTTCCCCTTTCCCCTCCTGGACAGCCCACCTCCTAAAACCCTTACCTCATCCCTTGCTAGCTATGGTGCATGTCAGACAGTACTTCTAAGGGTTTTGTGCCCCTTTTCTATGCACCATTCCTCCTGCCCATTCACAGAGGGTCTGAACAGGCTATTTTCCCCTTTGATTGAAGTATCCCTGCCCCTTGATGTGAGAGGACATAGCGTTCCCCTTCACCAGTAGTCATAGTGTTGTTGCACTCTCAAGCTCTAGAGGAATAAAGGACGAAGAGTTTGGTGTGAAGAGGCAGTTGGGAAATTGAAATGAGAAATTATGAATTAGCTCCATTCTCTCCAGAGCCCACGTGCTTTTTAGAGCTTTAACCATATAAAAGCTCATAACAAGATGAGCAGATCAGCACAGCTCTAGATGACATTGAAAACTAATGCTCCAAGGATACCCATGGGTTAGAAACGGACCTTTAGCAATGAAATTACCATTTCTATCATAAATATTTAGGGGACTAGTGAGCCTTGTTCTCCACATATTGACGAGGAGGAAGAACAAAGGTAAAGGGAGAAATGAAGTGAGAGCCAAGTCCAGTAGGGGAAAGTATCTTCTGGACAGGTATTCACCTTATCTCCTCTTAGCTCAAAGGCTCTCTGGCTACAAGGCTTAAGGAGGTCAGCAACACATACCTAGCTTGTAGGGCAGGGTTGTGGGGCTGGCTTTATTGCTGCTTCCAAGGCACTGTGAGGTCATGGCTGATAGCTGAGCAGGAATTGAGGGATCTTAGCAGAAATTTTTCTTAACATTGAGTCTTACTGGGAGAACCTAAACATCAGCTTGTTTCACAAAGTAACCTGCAAAATTAATGGTGGGATATTCCAACCTGAAAGCAGGATGGTGCCCTTTGAATGTGTAGGCTCAAGCGCACAGGTAAGCAAAAGCAGGAATTAGAGATTGCTAGTGGATCTTAGTTACCTTATATTAGCTTCTGAGACACAAATATCCAGGTCCAGTCAGTTTTGGATCCCAGGTGTCAAGCCCCAGTTTTCTCTGGCTTTAATTTACTTTCCCACAGAGCTGAGTGCCTGCTGTGACTGTTGGTCTCAGACAAACATGTTGACTACGCTGCCATGTGCACCACCTCCAGAAGGATAGAAATAGCAGAAATACAGGTAGCTAATTATCACAAGCATGTCACACTGCTCTTCAAAACCTCCCACCCTGCTGACCTTCAAGTTCAGAGAAATGTGAAAATGTGGAGGATATTACAGAAGATCAGGCCTTTCATTTGTTTTGCTAAGTCTGCTGAAGATGGTGCTGATTATAATTTTTTGTTCAGAAAGTCAATTAAAAAAAAATACAAAATTAGTTTTTCCTAAAGGAAAAAAAGGGATTTTCTTAACTTTGAAAGAAAGAAAACTCTTTCCTTTTCTGCATAAACATTTCCCAAAACTCAACATGTAAAAACATAGCATTTGCATTCTGGTTCACTTTTTTTAACCCAGCTAGAGCTCTCCAACTGGTAGCCTGGGGGGACAATTCTGTCTGGCCCCAGAAAGATATTCCACCATTATATGACCTTTTAAAATGTATCTGTTATGCAGATCCCAAGTAAATTGCTGTAACAGAGTCTAGCCCCAGGTTGTCAAGAAATTGTCGAGAAGTCCTGCTTTAGACAAACTTTAAAAATTCTATGGAGAAAAATGTCACCATGTTGTTTTCCACAGGAACAGAAAATACTTCATTTACAGCTCTTGTCTCACTGTTGAACTACCTGTAAACAGCTGGCCCAAAGTGAGTGAATCAGTAGAGAAGCATCTCAACATAGGACTTTTGTTTCTTTCTGTTTGGCTTTAAATTCTTCCCTGCATTTCCAGCAGAAAGTTATCACCACTACTGGCAGGATAGTGTAGGGGCAGTCACAGGAGTGTTAGGAAGAAAGCAAGATGAGCCACAAGCCTTGCTCCTGGTTTCTGGAGTCCACGACCCTGCAGAGAACCTTTAGCACCTGCACGCACCAAAGTAACCATGCTGTGGTCATGAAGCCTTCAACTTTCCCCATTCAGAGGCTGCTGCCTCCTGGCTGCCAAGGAGCAGTGAGGAATGCATGATACAGCAAACACCAGTCTCATGTATAAAATGTTAAAGTGTTCAAAATATGTCTATTGTTTTCCATAGCAGGATTACTTGCCATAGTGTGTAAGACTGCCTGAGAAACAACCCTGAGTTCTCACTCAAAAAAGTAATTTAAATTGGGAGGCTTCTTTGCCTTAGACTTTCATTCTGCTGCACATATCCAGGCTAGACTCAAATCCCTTCTTTTCTCTTACAATTTTTCACACCTCTGGCTTTTATTTTTCCCCCTATCCTTATACAGCTGTAATATGCCCAAGTGCAGACCACATTTCTCCCTCTCACTCACCAATATCCTGGCCATCCCCATGGCCTGAGCCTCCATCACACTGACTATATCAGCATCTCCTTGGTTTTCTCATCAGGTGCTGCCTTGTCCACCCTCTTGTATTCAAACTTACTGATTTCACCTTCACTGATCTTTACTGTTCTGTCGTTCTCTCTCCTCTCTTGCTAGTCCTTCACTCAATGCCCTGCTGATACCTGTAGTCTTTTCCCATGTACTTCTTTTACAGCTATCATGTTTCCCCTCATTGGGCCATGCTGTCCATTCACAGTGAAATGGCAGGGCCACAGCAGGAATCATTGTCTCACTCGGGAAAAAATTATGCTTAATCAGATGCTCCTTGAAGACAATGACTGTCGTTCTCACAGTAGGCTGATGTGGGATGTCTTGCACATAGGCACAGCGTGTCACAGCCTGAACATCAACTTCTGCAGGATCCTGGAGCTATATCTATCTGTGCAAGGCAGAGACCACACTGGGTCTCTCACCTTCCCACTGCATGTGTCTAAGTTCTTCTTTGTGTAGGTACTCTACATGTCAGAGGACATGTAACATATCTATGTACTGGTTGTAATGGTTCTGGTGATAATTCCCCTCTCAGTTAGGCAGATAATTTAAATGTGACCAGTTTGTATACAAGGCAGAAAGAAAACTCCAGTAAAATAACACTATTAAGGCCGCTGAGACAAGTAGTCAATATGAGAAGAGCTGTTCTTCATGCTGCCCACACATGGTTAAACTCTACCTCTGTCATAGGGTGACACTACAATGCAGTCTTAATTTCAGGAGCACTCACTGTTGTCCCACAAGACACATTTTAAGAAGGCATTTGAAGATTTTAAACTAGTGAAATACAGATACAGACACGTTCTAGGAAAATGTTTTAACAGAGAAGACAGAGAAAAGGACAGGTTTGGGCAATATTAATTAGAAAGACATGACAGAAATTAGAAAAACGAGGACATGGATGGAGCAGCAGAGGCCCAGTGATTACCCCAAGGTGTCAAATAAGATGTAGATAGATTAAAGCTGGAGGAATTGCTTTACTGGTGCACGTGGAAATTCATTCCTCCAGTCACCTCTTCTGAGAGCAGTGAGCACCTGGATCTGCTGGCACACCATTGAGCAGCAGACACTGTCAGACCAGTTCTGCTCCATACCTTGCCTTTCTCCCCAACATGTGTCTCCTTGGCATGTGCCTGTTCCCCATACCTGCTGGCGTGGCAGCTTCAGTTTCTTCCCATGGGACAATGAATCCAGGGTGCTACGAAGAACCTCTCCTATGCCCACAGAGATACCGTGGTTTCCCTCCACACAGCTCAACGTGGTCTGACACCCCAGGTATGAGCAACCACAATTGCTGGATGTTTTCCTCCTTTTCTATGCCTTCCAGATGGGCTTTCACACTGGCAGTAGGGATGTCCCACCTCTTTTTGAAATGTTCCACACTAAATGTAGCAAAAAGCATTCCAGCTTTGACTACAAACTGTGAGGGCTTCTTAGGACCATAGATTTATATGGCCTAAAGGAAACATCTTCTTTGGCTGTTGATACAACATGGACATTGAGTTTCATTCCAGATTCCTGCAGGGAGTCCACTCAAAAGTTGCTAGTGGGCTGCCCCCTTTGGAAAAACATCCAGTCTTCTCTGAAGTTGCTGAAAGAGAGAAGATAACACCACTTGCTGAGGCTCATAGCGGTTAATTACCTTCACTGTTAAATATTTCTATTCCCTACTAAACTTCTCTTGGCTCCTAGCTTATGAAAAGAAACAGGGGAGCCAAAGGAGAGAGATTAAAAGTGAGAAAAGCAGTGAGGAATGAGGACTGGACACAGGAGGGGATGAAGCTCAGGAGAAGGGCTGAGGGGTGAGTAGAGCTTGTATCATGTTATTAAAAACACCCTGTGGCAGTTCAAGACTGCAGTGTGGTGACAGAAATGTGGAGTGGGAGATGCAAGGCAGCAGGCAGGTTGTGACGTTCTACAGAGTTTCAAACTGAAACAGAAAGAAGAAAGAAACATCAAGAGACTAGGACATCGGCAAAGCTATGGAGGGCCCTGGGACCAGGGGCATTGCAGATCAGGTCTAAAGTGCATTGGCAGCACTCCATAAGACATAGGAGTGGAACAGCAGACCCTGAGGTACATCAGAAAAATATTGCTCAGCACCTGCTCACAATGTGCCTCCAACACACACTGCCAAATCTGGCAGTTTCTCATTTAATAAAGAAAATGCGGCTCTCCTTCCGTTCATCCAGGGAAATGAGCAGGTCCAGGAATAAGGTGTTTTAAGGGTAAGAAATTCCAGTCCTGTGTTCCTGCCCCATCTGGGTGACCATGAGTCAACCTGGCTGTGTGCTTTGGGTTGTCCCTCTTGTAGCAGGACACTGACTCCTTTGCACAGGGCTTTAGGATCCATGGATGAGGAAGGTTATTTATCAGCTCAAAATTTTTTGGGATTTCTTTTCTGATTCTTCTTTTGGCAAATAGGAAGATTCTCACCAGACAGAGAAATTATTAGATAGCACTTGGGAGAGAGCTGGCTTTCTGCTTGCTGCTGTAACCAGTACTATGATTAAATTTGGGATTTTTTTTCTTTTTACTTTTAACCTGATTTCAAATTTCCTAAGAAAAATCTCTACCCAAGCCTTTCTCCCTGTAGCCCATGGAATTAGGCTATGTCCTTTACTTTGCATGATCTAGTGGCAATACATTTTGTTTCAGGTCCCTGGACAATATCAGACTGTCATTCCCATATAGCTATGGGCTATAGGCCCATAATGAGTGTAATGGAAGAAGCCGTTAATTTGAGTGCCTGAGTTGAGACAATTTGGGGATGATTTTCCAGATGCATTAAGCATGCCTGACCCCTGTGATGCTTTGCTTCAGATTAGCACTAGTTTCTTGTGGTGCTCTCTACTCTGAAGGACCTGGCAGAGACAGACAGCCAAGGAGAGATTCATGAGGTGTCCAGCTTAGTTGGAAAGTAAGCCAAAGGGAGGAGGACACAATTAGAGGGGTGCTGGGGCTCCCAGAGGGAAGGGAAAGGAGGCACAGAAGTTTATTATTTGCTAGCTACTCTCTGTTATACTCCAAAGCAGACAGGCTCTGAGACTTCAGGTCCGCAGAGTAAGGATGGCACTCTTCTCCAGCTGACAAGGAAAGAGTTGTGTGAGTAAGAAAGAGAAGGAGCTGTTCATCAAACTCACTGCACAGCACCTCCAGCCATTGCATTTGGTTGGGGGAGGCTTTAGGGGGAGGAGGAGGAGCAGGAGAAGTATTAGGGCTGTGAGCCACTATTCATTTACAAACTATAATTAATTTGATGTTTAGATTAATTTCTGATGCACTCTCAAAGGTGCACTGAAAGCATTTTTCCTTTATTATAATGTTGATTGCTTATTGGGGAGATAAATCTAACTGTCAGTTATGCACTGACTTACCAAAACTTTCAGACCAAGCAAGCATGTATGCATAAGGAACAGCTGTTTGCAGCTCTCCAGTTAAAGGGACAGCTCTGTCTTTTCACAATAACTCACATTAAGGAAAATCTATAAATTGTACACAGGGACTTCTGCTTTCTTTTGTAGCTTAACAATTTATTAGACAAGAATATGTTAGCAGAATCTATCTTCTATTTATCTGTCTGTCCATGTGTCTATTACTATTCTATCCATCTCTCCACACAAGTGATAGACATAGTCCATCCAGAAGATGTTTAAAAGTTATGGATATGTTTGTACTTACCTACTCACATGCACACTTAAACAATAATTTTAAATGTTTTTACTCATTGTGTAATTAGATGGAGGAACTCATTACTGCAGGGTCTTTGTAGCTACTCATGTAATGACCTTCAAAGGGGGAATGGCCATTTATGTGACTAATAGAAATGACCGATGTTAGGAGTTAATGCCAGAAGAAAGAAAAGAGAAAAAACAAAGAGAGTTTTTAAGGAGATTAAAAACTTAATGCTCTGGGCTTCAAATCAGTCCATCAGCATTGGGACCCAGTAAAAGAACCTGACTGGGCTCTCATGTGCCTGCACAGCATGCTATCTACTGCCACCTCCTCTAAAAACCCTTTGACACTAGACAGAGTAGATGAACTTGGCTCGTATATGACTGGTCCTACATGTGCTCCAAGGATATTAGTTTCAAATGTGAATACCCCCATGTGTAGACATGCCAGAGGAGGCTTTCATTCAGTCCAGAAGTTTTTGTTCAAAAGCCAGAAATAATGACCCCTCCAACGGACAGGCCCATTTCTGAACTCAAGGTGATGGATCTGCAGAGCACACACCTACCACATCCCGCTCTTGTGAGACTGCAGACCCACCACAGCATTTTGGCTACCCATTACATCTGTCCTTATTTTTGTTTTCCCAAGATCTCTCTTATGCAAGGTGAATTCGAGCTGTAGAATGGACAAATCTCTATCACTCCATCCAACCATCCATCCATCCCCCCCATATATCTATCTTCAACTTCTTTATATCCATCTATCCTGTCTCATTCACTGCACAGGACAGCATTTTGAAGTCTGTCAGCTAGCTAGTTACTGAGCAGCTGTTTGATAGATCCTCATGGCTCTGTGCTTGGCCTCAGGCCTTCCTTCCCACACAATATTCAAACCCTGCTATGAATATGAATTTATTATTATTTCCTCATCTGTTTTCCTAAGGCCCTTCCCAGCAGAGCGTTTGAGAGGTTCACAGAGCTAAGTAACAGCATTTTCACAGTGCTCATGGTGTCCTCATTTCACCAAGGGGATGATGAGGCATAGAAAGATATTCAAAACTATTTATTAATCTTGGATGCCTAATCTGAGATGCCATGAGCCCGATTAGTCTGTTTGCTTGTTTTCTCAAAGTATTTAGCACAATGCATGGCATGCTATGTTTATGTTCACTTCAGATGCAGGTACAGGCAGCAGCCTTTCTGCCAGTGAAGCCAGGTCACGCACTGAGCACCAGGAAGAGGAATACATAGTAAAGCTTCATCTTTACTGGCAAACTGAAGAGGCCTTGCATACCAGCTGAAACACTGTGCCATAACTAACCATAGCTTTTTAACATTTGTATACCATTGGCTTTAGCTGGGCTATGAAAATTAACTCATAGCTGGACATTGCTTGGGCATGGCTCAGCAGTGACAAGGGCCAGGGACTGTCCCTAGACAGCAGTATAGACAAGGCCACCCTTTTTTGAGGGGTAAGAGAGTTTAGTCATGTAAATACAAGCCATGATGTGCCAGTTGCACTCAGAGCGTGCCCTATTTTATTTACTAGTAAAAAAGAAGCCTAGGAGATCTTATTAAGGAATTTTTTGATACATGATTTACCCAGCATAACTGGGATGTCATGGCAGAAATAGAGATCAATTCCAGTTCTCCAAGGCAACATTTGCTTGTACAACTACAAAATCATCCTTTTGCTGCCTTATTTACTGTCTACATTCCAACACTTGCAATAATGAGTTTGATACATTGCCATTTTCCTCACCCTGTTATGTTATTCATTCTGTACAGTAATTAAAACAAGGATTCCATGAAAAAGAAAAATATGGAAATGTGTGGTTAGAAGTAATGCCTTAATGCATATACAAAACAATACAGAATTAAAATTTTATAGGTAACATCATTTCTTGCATTTCTAACTCGAGTGCTTCATTTTGCAACCTTATCATTGTTTTAATGTATTGGTGCATGTGATATCTTCCCTTTCAAGCAAGCAAACCAAAACCAAAAAAAATCCCCAGAAGATACAAACATCTTCAAATAGCATATATTGACATCTTCAAAGGTTGTCATCAGGGTAACAACTTCCAGATCCCCATAAAAATAAGTATACCTTTCTTAGCCATTTCTGGCTTCATCTATCCCCAACCAAATTCAACCTCATCTCCACTCTCCCCAGTCTTGATCTGTAATACATCACATATGTATAGGTATGCACATTATATATGTATTTTATATATATATATACACATATTTCTGTAATAGCAAATATGTCTGCAAATTATTAAAAACAATGAAAACCACTGAACAAGTGGTTTGAATTTGGGCAACCTGCTCAAATGCTTGGTGGCCTTCAAGGTGAAAAAGCTTTTCCTTATATCCAGTCTGGAATTCTCTTGTTTCAATTTATGCCCCTTGTCTCTCATTCTCCCACCATGCACCACTGTGAAGAGACTACCTATGTCTTCTTGCTCTCACAGGGCAAGTGTTCCAGCCCTTAGAATCATAGAATCATAGAACTGTTTAGGTTGGAAAAGACCTTTAAGATCATCAAGTCCAACTGTTAACCCAGCACTGCCAAGTCCACCACTAAACCATGTCCTCAGGCACCACATCTACCTGTCTTTTAAATATCTCCAGGGATGGGGACTCAACCACTTCCCTGGGCAGCCTGTGCCAGTGCCTGACTACCCTTTCAGTGAAGAAGTTTTTCTTAATATCTGATCTAAAAGTCCCCTGGCACCACTTGAGGCCATTTCCTCTTGTCCTATTTCTTGTTACTTGTCAGAAGAGACCAACTGCCACCTCCCTGCAACCTCCTGTCAGGTAGTTGTAGAGAGCAATAAGGTCTCCCCTCAGCCTCCTCTTCTCCAGGCTAAACAACCCCAGCTCACTCAGCTGATCCTCATAAGACTTGTGGTCTAGACCCTTCACCAGCTTTGTTGCCCTTCTTTGGACACGCTCCAGCACCTTGATGTCCTTCTTGGAGTGAGGGGCCCAAAACTGAACAGTGTTCGAGGTCCATCTTCACAGCCCTATGCTGTACTCACTCCACTTTGTCTCTGCTGGGGGGAAAGCGTGCCCAGAACTAGCTGTCCAAGTGTGGTCTAATGAGTGCTGAGTAGAGAAGGGTAATCACATCCCTAAATGACTGGCTGTGCTTTTCTTAATAGAGCTCAGGATGCTGGTGGCCATCTTTGAAGGCCAGGACACATCTCTAATGAGATCCTCAGTGATGTAACCCATGGAAAACCTAGGGACAGTGGGACTATGCCCCTTTCACCAGCTGAGCTTCTGTCCCCTTGATATTTAGCCAGGCATTTTTATTGTTATAAAAGGAAGGAGGTGCATCTAACTTCTAAGAGCACCGCTGTCTTTGGCTACCTCACAGGCAACAGGTTTTCTCCCTTTTTGGCAACATGACCTACAAATCTGATTGTGTTCTGGCCATTTAAAGGTGAAATTATATGACTGTTCTAAAGATAGGTCCCTAATTACCCTTTAAAATCCTTCTTTAGAAGGGTTTCCAGAAATTGTAACGTATTTACTCTGCTCATTGTGCATCTCCTGACATGGCTGAACAGGCTCCAGAAGTATTATTGTGTTATTGGACTTTTAAAAATGCTTATGAGGGAAGAATTTTTCCTTCTTGATTTTAGGAATTTGCAAGAGCCACATTTTTAGGCGTGATTCATATATTTAGGCGTGATTCATATTTTTATCCCCACCCCTTCAAATGAAGATCGCTGTCCAAATTATCAATAACCATCCTGCTTTTCTTTTTTCATTTAGTTTTTCTAATCACAGGCATTTTCATAAATGTGTTTTCCAGCAATATTTCTACTTTGCTTATTTCATTAAAACACAAGCATATTTTCCCATCTCCCACCCAAGGGTGAATCAAAAGTTCAGACAGATCATCAAGCAGGAGCCCCAGAAGCCAGAATTAGATCAGGCTTTAGGCAATCTATGATATGATTCAAATCTCAAAGACTGAATGTAACTCTTCTGAGAGACTCCAGAAAGCTCTTCACAGACATCTCCAGGATTCAGGATACTCTTTTGAAGACCATTAATGATGAATGCTCTGCTGGCAGACCCAGAGGAATTTATCAGCAGCTACACTATAATATCAAGGTGTTTCACTCCCATTTATGTTGATGACAGAAGAAGCCAGCTGATCACCTCCCTGTCCATTGTGGGTAGTTGAAAACAGAGAGGTCTTACATTGACGCTGAAAGGACCACAAATGTAACAGCTGATTGGATCTAGAACAGTATGTTATCTTCCAGCTTAAAATGTACTTGTATAACTCTTTTCTTTCTCCTCTTGGTACCCAGCATAGTTCAGTGCCAGTTCACAACCTCCTGGTCTAGATATTAAGAGATTTTCTCATTTCTTTTTCTTTCCCAGTGACTCACTGCATATGAGGAGTTTTTTTCCTGTTGATTTCACTTTTAATTTTGTTAGCTGGTTTTCACACAGTGGCCTCCATAGAAAGTAAAGTATTGGTTTGAAAAGCATGGCCAAAAACTATTTGTCACTACTTCTGGCTTCTGAACAGAAGCTTCCAGACTGTCCCACACGAGAAGCTTCAAGTCTTTCTGTATCTCTTGAGCTGCCCCAGCCTACCCATAATGAGGTATCAGGTGTGCAACAACATAAAGGAGAGAGACAGTTAGTTGTCCACCTAAGTAATGATCAGCAGGAGCAAGGTGGGGAGATTCTATACATTGCTACACCAAGAATGGATCTGTTTCAGAGACTCCCTGGGACATGACAGAACTGATAAAAATAGTCATTAGTCACTAGCACAATTCACAGTGCACCTTCCTGACTGGTTTTGCAGTAGGAAAACAAACTGGTTGGTTGGGTTGGTTTTTTTTTTTTTTCTTGATTAGCCCAAGAAGGAATTTACTTTCCCACTATGAATATTATCAAAAAGAAGGTCACCTTTTATGACACTTGTCTTTTATAGACCAAGAAGGATGACTGGTGATTTCAGTAGCTGCAGTGTTCATATATGGTTTCTTTATGACCCACAAATTGAGTGGAATGCAAAAGAGAACCTGGGAGCAAAGAAATTAAGATTAAGATAAGAAATGGATTGTGACATGGCTGGTGAGAGTGTCAGTAGTTATTTTCATCTTGTTTATATTGTACAACTCCAACAAAACAAATGTAAAAATAGCCTTCATCTTGGTTCAACAACACTCTCAGTGCATCCTTAACTAAGCACTTACTTAGATCCCACTCATACTTGTGTAAAACTCACACTAGGCTCATGTTTTTCTTCTGGTTTTACACTGGCAGATCTTGTCTCCTCAAAAGTTCACCTGTTTTTTCCAACCATGTACTTTCTCCATAAACCTTATATTGACACATCATGGCATCAAACATTTACAAGGAAGGCTCAGAAAGCAAGTCAAAAAGAATTCCTTCCATTTCTGAAAGCAGTTAGGAAATTGTTTCAGTTCTAATCATTATTCAAAAAAAAGTCCAAATACCATTCACTTATCTATGAGTGATTCCTCAGTGGTCAGTTTGTTCCTTGTGAGGAAGATCATCATCTGGGTTGGAACATTATGCTTCTTTTAGAAGAACTGCAATGTCTGTTCACAGCAGACATGTATGTATACTAGTCCAATATTTGATTCATGGGGTCTCCAAAGAATGGCTGAAGCCTGAATCCTTCACTTCTTCCATCCATTCATTAGATGACTTCAAAGCCTACTTAGCAGAATGGGTAGAATCACAGTACACAGCATCAGACAAATAGTTGCTCATCATTTAGAGAAGTTCTGTTTACAGGAAAAAGAGAAGTTTTTAGTGTTAACTCCATTCTTAGGATGAGTAATCTGTTGTGGCTTTCTATATCAGATTTTTACTTCTTTTTCTCTTTTTAGAAAAAGTTGGTCCTGATCAAGTGCCCTCATTCTAGATGTATGTATGAGTCAAACCCCCAGATCTGACCATGCAGTAATTTAAACTGTCCAAATTCTAGTGTAATCTTGAATCTTAACCTTGTGCTTTCAATGTGAGTCATGACAGTAATTGCTGTATGGAAAAAAAAAAAAACAAAAACAAAAACAAAACAACAAAGAGATTGTGAAAGAGAAGACACATAGGAAGAAAAGTCCTTCTTGGTTTGAACCATCATATTCAGGGTCAGCATCTACAGCCCTCAACCTTCTTGAAAGAAGATACTGCTTCTTTGAGGCACTATCTGCAGAGCATCCAACTGACAATGCACAATAACAGGGACCACTTCTCTGCACATTCTAGCTCACACTGCCTCAATGTATAGAATTAGTTTCATGCACAGGAAGATGGGAAGGTGACATAAGGAAGATGCTTGTATATTTCAAGCTACCTTCTGCACTGGGTGTTCTGACCTTTAGAGAAAGTTAATCATGCCATCTACTTTCACTCTTCATTTAATCTCCCCTTCCCATCTGTTCAGTTTTTCTCAGCTGGAAGCAAGATGAAGAACGAGTACCAGTCAGCTGTCTCAGTGGTCCGCAGCCCACACTTTGGGGCCATTTATTATAAGGCGTTAACATCAATTGTCACCTCTATCATGACTGTTACCACAGTCCATGCCAGATTAGTAGGCAAGAACTGATTTTCTAAATATCTGAAATGTGAAATGAACAATAGACAGACAGACAGATATGCAGTATAAGAAGGGACCATTCTGATCCTTTGGACTGAACTCTGAAAAAACATTTGCCAGATACCTCAGCTCATGTGACAGGTTCAAACCTTCTGCTTGAGTCATAGCATCCCTTTTAGAAAATCTCTTAATCAAGATTTCATGTGATAGGTGCTCCACCCCTATTGCTAAACAAGATGTTCCAAAATAGTTAATTACTTTCACTATTTAAAAAAATGCAGACTCAGTGTCTTATTTCCATTTTAAATTTGTCAAACGTCTGCTTCCATGCAGAAGAAATCATCAAGATCTTTTTTTTCCTATATCAAAAAAAACCACATTCTATTAGAAATTATTTATAGACTATGGTCAGAAGACTGTTTAACCTTCTCTTTGATAAACTGTGGCAACTCTTATTAATTTTTCAGACCTAGAATTATTCTTGTAGTTCTGAATAATTCTTAAAACTTATTTTTTGTAGCGAAAGCACCAGAACTAAATGCAGAATTTGAGTAAGGATCTTTCCTGAGCCATACTCAGATGTAACATCACTTTGCTACTTCTAGAGGATATTCCCCAGAGACTGGCTTCATCCCAAGACTGTACTGAGTCTTGGGACTTTGAGTATTTCAGCATATTCCTGAGAGCTCATGTGTTTGTCTGTTATCATGACATGCAAGTTCTTAGAAACACTTTTCTAATGAAGATTCCCCCTCTTTATGAGTGGCCCGTGTGCTTTTTCCTGTGGATACTTCATTTTGCATTTGGTTGGATTAAAATGAATGCTCTTTAACTGAGTCCAGCCTACTCAGTGACCCAGGTCAACATGACTTACTTCTGTCATTATTTACCACTTCACCGTTTTTCTATGACTGGCAAATTTTACCAGTAATTACTTTAGATGTCTTCCAGGTAATATTAGAGAAACTGAATAGCACAGAACTTTCAGCATGCTCCTGAAGGAGCCTACTAGAAACTCGTTGATATTGTAAGACATAATTTACAGCTTTTCTGGTGATCTATTATCCAGTTTTTAAGAAGCTTGATATGGGCTGCTTTTATTTTCTATAAAGAAGGGCTCTCTCAAATACTCTAGAAAAGTTTAAGTACACTCTATGAAAATTTACTTTATTAACCAAACTTGCAATTTCATGCAATCAGGTTCATTTGATAGATGCTATTTTCCATGAAACCACGATGATTGGTATTAATTGTACACCTTTTAATTCTTTGCCATATCATCTCATATAAAAATTTTCATAATTTTACTTAGGCTTATGAAAGATTAACTAAGTTTACCAGGTCATTTAGTTTACATCCTTAAAAATTAATAATAGATTTTTTTTCTGGAACATTTTGAAGGTTTTCTAATATTCCATAAATTTCTAAAATGAACATTAATGGTTCAGCAAATTTCTGAGCCAATTCTTTGAATATTCTGAGGTTCCAATTATCTCATCCCACAGATGTGAAATATTTAATAGTAGTTGTTTAGCATAGTCGTCAGTTACTGACTGTTCAAACATTAAAAAAATGGGTGGATGGGTGGATGGATGGATGGATGGGATGGATAACTGGATAGACGGATCTCACTTGGACATGATTAAACGTCAGTGGAAGGTTAAATATTCCAAAAAGTCATCCAACCCTATTAGATACTGGAAAACAGCTGAAGTGCTATGTCCTTGATCTGCAGACGTACTCTTTTATTGAGTATTCCAGTACCCATAAATCACCTTACAATATAATACCTTCCAATGCACACATCCATTGTAGAGCTACTTACATAGAGATTGTATCCTGAAATTCTTTATAGCACTAAAAAATTGCAAGACAGCAGCTAGTACATTGTGTAAAGAACATAGCAAGGTAAAAACCTTGCAAGGCAATTAAAGGAAAACCTCCGTTCTCTGATAAAACTAATAAACATGGAGAAAGAGAAACTGAGCAATCTTAGAAATGAAATGGACTGAAGTAGCTGGGAAGTCCTGAGGGGTAGGTGGTCAGGTCCAGATGGGGGGAGAAGGGCAGGAGCTCCTCCCCAGCACCCTTCCCCCAGAGGAGAAGACTCATCATTTGAATGCCTTATCGTTGCCTTCACAGCAGAAAATGCCTCCCTGCCGTTCCTAGATCTCACCTCTCACTGGTTAGTAACAAAAGCAAGGAAGCCGTGCACTAAGGAGACAGTTATATTAATAACCAATTATATGAATAGCTAATAACTTAATTACTAACTCAAATGCTTGGGGGAAGGAAAGGAACAGGGCCTCTGGTCTTCCCAATTGCCAGTGCTTTCTGCAGCTTCCTCCTTCTTAGTAGTCTGGTCAAGGTCCCCACTTATGTCCTGGGTAGCAGGACTTTGGACTCAAGGGAAGCAAAGGGCATGGACTTCTCCTGTACTAGTACCCAGCCCACTTGCACGGCATTTCTTCTCTTTCACCGCATGGGAATTTGCCTTCCACAGGCTGAGAGGCAGATCCTTGCTCTTCTGTTATTCTCATTTCCCTCTAGTGAGATGAATATGGGTTGAATGACAAGAGGAAAAAGTTCAGAAGAATGAGATCCTCTCCTTAGCTAGCGACTTTCATAACTGGAGGAACAAGAAGTGCCAAGAAAGATCCTTCATGGCAGTCAGAGAAATACAGTGACAGCCAGAACCAGAAAAATGTATTTCTGGCCTAAAGAACCTAATAAGCACCAATGTCTATTTGTTTCTGTTGCAATCTCTCGCAAAGTGCATCTCTGAGATGGTAGTTTTGTGCAGCAAGCATCTGGAACTTAGATCAAATACCTTGACTTAGTTTTAAGACAGGTTAAATATTTGTTTCTTTGAGGTTCCTCTTTTCCTCTTCATTGCCTGAGACCAGCCTAGTTACCTGAGTGGACCTGCTGTAGGACCATCTGCCCCCAGTTCAGGAGTCTTGATCAAAAGCTTGCATAGGGACCTGCCATTCACTGTGGTCTTCACTTTTGCTTTAGAGGATGCTCAGTGTAGTTACCAAGCATTGGGCTCCATCCAGAGGAAAGCTTCTGCTGAAGAGAGACAACATGTTATTCCAACCTGGCAGCAGATCATCAAAAGACTGTTTTGCACATTAACCGCTAATTCTCCTTGCAGCATACAAAGAGAAACAGAAAACTCAGAAAGACCAATTAAGGATCCATGGGAACCTAACGATGTGCTCATTCAGGACTGCATTTAGTGCACAAATTCATGGCCATGCAGAGACACTGCTCACTGTGAATGAAAAGTTTACAGTTGGAAAACAGTCTTCAAATGCACTCTGAGATAGATTGTTAATTCCCTTCTTTATCATCTCAACTGATTAAAACAGAAAAACAATCCTTGAGTAATATCAGTTACATAAAGCCATTGGTCATCATGCCGGTGTCATGAGAAGGGCACGAAGCTCCTTCAGCATGCCCCACTACCAAGATTTCATGTGGAAGAAATGGGGAGAAACCAAAGCACCCTCTAAGATGCTAGCCCAGTTTCTGCCTGCTAATCATTTACACAGCCATGCAGGACAAGAGCAGGCCAGGAGAAGTCATGGACTCCAATGTCAGTACCTTCCTGGAAGATGCTGTGCAGAATCAGGAACATTAGATGCCCTGAGCTGCAGTCCTAGCAGATTTCTTCACTCTTTGCTGCTTTGATAAATCATTTATTAGAACAGCCTTTTTACATAATCCCTAGGGAAAAAAAAAAAAAAGGAAAAAAAAAGAAAAAAAACTAACATCCCCCATAAAATAGATTTATCACAAAATCCTGTCCTCCTACTAACCGTCTTCAGACCAGAACATATATTTCTCTGATTATTAATTAACTGATGCACAGAAACAGCTTCAAGCTTTTTAACCTCTCCCTTTCTCTTTTGTCCTTCAAGGGTGTAGATGACAATGCAGGGGTAGTGCTCAAAATACAGACAGCTTCTTGAGCAACTGTAGTACTATCATCATGCTTTGAGCCCTATAGTCATGGGCTCAAACATTAAAGCTATTCAGAAAGCAAATATTTAAGCTATTTTCCTAGTACATACCTTCTGTTCCTAGTCATATATGTTTAAATCTGGCATAACACCATTAACACTGCTGACATTGATGTGGAGAAACAAAGACGGTTAACTGCCAATAGTGCATGTAACAATGACAAAAAAATCATATAATCTACCAGTAGGTATTTGACCTGAAAAGAGAAAGGAATATGCTATTGTTAGTACAGCTTGTCTGTCTGTATATTTGTCTATCCCTTATCACTGTGACATCTCAACTCTTACGATAAGCCACAGCTTTTCTTCTTTTTGGAGTCCATCCAAATATATTCAACAATATGAAATACAACTCCACATAAATAATAGGAGGGGGGAGAGCTGAATACACCAACAACTTCTGAGTGTATCAAGCCCCTTGAAACTAAAACAGTCAAATGAAGCTAAAGGAATTAGCTGCTCTGTCCCTAGGATGTACTCACAAGGAAAATGCACAATTATTGGCATTTGCCCTCCTCCTTCTCTCTCCTCAGACCTCCCACCCCAGCCCCTCCACCCTCAGCAATTAGCCAGTGGAGATTTTTATATTACAGCAGTGGATATCAGGACAACTAAGGAGAAAAAATAAACAATCCAAATCTGATCCAAATCTGTAGGCAACTAATACCAGTAGCATCAGAGTACAACTCCCAGCTTCATTATCTGGTCTAAATGAAATATAGTGAGCAAATGCACTTCTGATCTCCCGTATTAGTCCCATTTGTTAAAATGCTGTATTATTTACAGCTTTGCACAGAATGAGGAAATGGCCTTAGAATTCCATCTCAGAAGCAAAGTGATGATAAAAACTAGTCTAGCTTTGTGAGCTTATCTAAAGGCAAGGTTCTTGCAGAGGTAAAACTATCAGCATCCCAGCACCAGGGCTTATCACCCAACTCTAGGTCTAGTCTTGGCAAAAGTAGACAAACAGTAGACCCCCACCATACTTGGCAGCATTTCTGGTGGGGTTTGCATGCATTAGGAGTTTGATTCAGCAATTAACATCACTTTGGGGAGTGACTCACCCTGGCACTAGCCAGTTAATAACATCTTAGCTTGAGATGTCAGTCCCAACTGCAGTACCAGGTAAATCCCACAACAGAGGTACCTCTAGTTAAGCTAGGTGCCTACCTTCAGTGCAGTTAGCACTGGTCCCTGCTACACCGCCAGTGGGACTTGTTTCATTTGAGCACAGCTAGTAGTGTCCTGAAAAAAGAAAGAAATCATGTCCTACACTCCACTGACTGTATCGGCTAGACCTCCACTGATTATTTTACAATCCCAAGGTAATTTGCTCACAAATGCATGCACGTGTAGACACACTCAAGATGTGCACGTTTAGTCAGTAAGAGGTACATTGCAACAGGATCAGTTATAAGAGTACAAATCAAAGTTCACAGGCAAGCTAGGTTCTCTAAAGACATGATATAAGCAATTATCCAGCTGCAGCCAAATCAGCTTTGATATTTTGTAGCTGTGTGTATATTAGTAAAGTAAACATACCTGGCACTTTGCCCTAGCACTGGGGCCAGCTGGCACAGAATGGCCCACACCCAAACTATTAAATTCTCTTACTTTCTGGAATATCATGGCCACATCCAAAGTAACTATTGAAAACAGCCTCTGTTCTGTGCTAATACTCAGACTTTGTCCAGGAATTGTTTGGAATTAGGCACAAGCCAAAACTATGTAAAAGACCTTTCTAAAAATTCAGTGGTACAGATGACTGGGTTCCAATTTCTCTGATCGTCCCTGGCACAGTTTTAGTTTACTAGTATAGATGTAGCTGATGGGTGTTGGATAGGAGTATTAGCAATCCAGAGGTGACTCTAAAAAGAAATGGCTTTCACTACATCCTATATTCAAAGATGTGAGGTAGCTGGACAGCAAATTACAAGTTGAAGCTCAAGTAAAGCATTTCCAAAGGACCTTCCATCAGTATTTAAAGACTGAATCAACTCAGGTGAAATCAGGAGGTGTTTAGTTTGTTCCTTTGCTGAGATAAACTTATAGGACCTTGTTGACTGATAGATTATTCAACCAATCAATTGTGAACTGGGAACATTACCAGGTGCTTACTGGCTAATAAGTGATTGCAAAAGCAGATCCATTGTGGCTGAATAATAACCCAGCTCATTACTCACCATAACTCTCCAGTTTTCTGTCTAGAGATTGATGACTGCTGTGAGGCTTGAGCAACACTTTTGCTCGTGTCTTCAGAGCTGTAGTGTTGGTACCTGCTCATCTAGGTTGTTGGCAGGAAAACTGCATGGACAGGTAGTTACTTGGAGCCGTGGCTTCAAGAGGGGAGGATGAAGATGGATGCCTGTTTATTCCATGGGCCTCCCTCTTAAAACCACATCTACCATACTCAGTAAACCTGTTGTCTCACTTTGAGGCTAAGATCATAGGTTTTATGATCTCTCATGAACTTATGTGATTAGCCAAAGGCAGTGAGTACAGTTCTAATGCAAGAGAGGGAAGTTGTGCTTGCATATATGCACATGTGTATTCATGTCTTTTTCAAATGCAAGCCTTGGTCATCTGTGAGACTTGCTTTTGAGGAAGAACTAGACCAGGGAAGAGGTGCTGCTGAATGCATTCGCAGTACAGCCCAAGGCTGTAAGCCATGCCTGATGTTGTTGTCAGGAGCAGGTGTATACCTGTCAGCAAATGCTCAGCATTAGCTTTTTGAGGGGCTCTCAAACTGTCTCTTCGTTTCAGCCTGTCTATTGAGAGACATTGGGTTCCTAGGGTTGATTTGTGCTGCCAGAGATTTGCAGGGGTGGGAAAACAGATGGCTTTGTCTGGAGCACAGGCTGGTCCAGGCTAGTCTTACCCAAGGTTTGTGCTCAGAAATGTTGTTGGCACACAGGGACATTTCTGGCAAAGGTAGCAGAGGTGATTCTTATACAATGTGATGGCCCCTTGCCTCACTAATATCTCAGACCCATGGTCATTCCAGCTAAAGTCATATACAGTCTGGGCAAATGAGGCTTTTTCCTGGAGCTAACATAAAAAAAAAAAAAAAAGAAGGGAAAAAAAAAAAACCACACCAAAACCCCTTCCCAAAGCTGAATGCGTTAGATGCATTGCATCCTGTATGATTCTGACCTACCTTGGCTCTTCTGATCACCAGAAATCAAGTCTTCCATTGAGATAAAGAATGTAATTTTAGGTGGCCTGTAGATAAAATATTCAGTCACTATAGGTGTTTCTACTGCTGGATGCGCTCCATGGCTGACTGGATGATTTGCTGGCAAGGTACAAAACTACTTATGGAAACATGTTAGGAAAGGACTAGTGTTCATCTTTCTGAACTGCAGAGTTAACATAAAGTCTACAGTAATTGCCAGTTAATAAAGCTCCTCATATTGCTTAAGTGGCCAACAATCAAACTATTCATGCCAATGAATACCATAATGGAGAACTTATTAAATTCACATTTTATTTATATTGCCATAATAAGGAAGTAGAAGTAAGTACATGAGGTTCCCGTCACCGTGAATATTGGAAGGCAAAGGAAAGGTTATGTTGGTGAGTGAAGGAGGTTCTAGACATTTATCCCAGTTGAGATGGAGGGAAAAAGAGCAAGTCAGAGTGCCTTGAGACCATGCATCACATCTGCTGACACCCAGCTCAAAGGTGACCCAAATCTTGTGTGCTGATACTGTGGCGCCAGCATTTGGATCCCCATGCTTCACATAGTCTTGTGTCCAAACTGGCACTCAGACCAGGCACTGTGTCCTAGGACACTGATCTGTAACAACCCCTCCTACCCTTCGTCCCCCATTGGCAACCATCCTCTCCTCACTCTCCTGCCTACCTGCCCACCCTCCTACCTGCTCACTCCCTCCCACCACCCTCATCCCCTTCCCCATGTTCATTCTCAGTTGTCGTTGCATGTACGTGCCTTGGCCCCCTTCAGCTCATTAAGCCCCCTGCCTTGCCTCATGTTTTGACAGGTTTTGTGAGTTTTGACAATCCTGCCAGTGCCCAAGCTGCTATCCAGGCTATGAATGGCTTTCAGATTGGCATGAAGAGGCTGAAGGTGCAGCTGAAGAGGCCAAAGGATGCTAATCGTCCCTACTGAGGAGTTGTGGGAACCACTGGATACAAAGCACTAGCACAGGTAACTGCATGGGGAAGGGGGTGTCAGCTGTGGTTGTAGCCTCTCTTTGTGTTGTAGACCCTCAAAAAGATTCAGCTCTGTGACTCTCTAGCTTCTGCCTTTTTCACTTAGGCCTCTGGCTAGAGCCACACTTCACAGATACGCACCCACACATAAACCAGGAACCATTTGTGTGTGCGTCTCTTTAGAAAAAGAGGTGGAAGGATGCTTAACAAGGGATGAGCCAAGTTCCCCACCCCAGAGGCATCCTGCATCTATAGATAGTCTTCCTGGTCACTAGAGGAGGGCCAGCAGCTGTCCTGATTCCCCTTGCTCAGCCAAAGAGAGCATTTCTGGTGGCTGAAGAAAATCTGCAATTAAGAGATGGGACTGAGCTGCAGTTTAATCCCAGGTGACTGGACTGGGACAGCGTCTGTCTCAATAGCTCTGTGTTGCAAATGTTTCAAAACATTCTTCATTCTTCATGCAGTATAGTCTGTATCCAATTTCATCCCAGCATAATAACTTTATGTAAATATATCTCCCCGACAATTAAATAACCCCTAATTTCTTTCTTACCAAGCCCAAGAAATTAATTGAAGGATCCATGCTTACTTCTTGTTCAGTTACTGTTAACTTCTGTGTGTAGATAAAACCCAACCAAAGCCAAGAAAGCTTTGCTTGAGTGAGGACCTAGACAAATCTGAACAAGGGTCTCATTGTTAGACTCACGTACTTCGTGTTGTTGGAAAGGAGCCAGCCTGATGCTCCAAGGAAACTTCTAATACATGTAACAGTGTCAAAAATATCAGAAGCAGCAGCTTGTTTTGATGGAATCCCAGCCTATCACCAATAACAAAATGGAGATGTTTCCAAAAATGGAAATATTTTCCACCACTGGCTATCTTTTCCATTAGATAATTCTTTGAGAAACAGAAATGTAAAACCATATGTGTTTGTTACAGAGATAGGAAGTCTCCCTGCTGTTAAAACTGTTCCACACCAGAGATTCCCAAATAAACCCAGCACTCAGGATGGCCCTAAGCTGCTACAAGCAGTTTGCACTCCTGAATTATTGAGAGAGAGATGGGTTAGGTGACCTTTCTAGGCCATTATAGCTGTAATGTCTAAGATTCAGTGATTTTGATTCAGGCCTGTTTTGACCCATCTAAGGTACAGGCAGGAAATCCCTATCTTCAACCTTCCCAAAGAACTATGAAGTGTTCTAATTTTTCACTCGTATCTCTAATATCTTTGAAAAATGTATTGTTCCAGTCTTCAGAGCAGTATCCTTTCCACTGAGGATTAAGGAATGGGATCAAAATGTCTTCGAAAGAGGTGCTGCACTGAAGAAAACATGAGGCAGATTAAGAAACCTTTCAATAAACATATTAGGTGCACGTGCAAGATACAGCCTCCATAGTTTAGAGTCTCCTTTATATGTGACTATATGAAGATAACTGTCAATGCATTTTCCCTCTTCAAATACCTCTTTTCTTTTTCTTGCTCATGACAAGGCCTCTTGGAAGCTTGAAACCAAAATATGTTTCCATATCCAAATGCTTTTTGCTTCATCGCACTGGCTTTTTACTGCAGGTTTTGCTGGGGGAGAGCGGGAGATGCATGCATGCAATTTTGTTAAAGCAAGGACTGTCTTTGACAGGGAGATTTTCAATAGCACCTGCAAAGGGATTGAGGAACACAAGTGTTTCCCTAGTTTGGCACCAAGCAATATCTTTAAATCGTAGCATAGCTGTGATCACTGCGGATATGTTTGTTTCTCATGGTCATGTAAGAAAGTGCAGGGCTGTAGACACTTGTGTTGTTAAGATTCGCTGGTATGAGTCTATGGTGTTTTCATTATCACGGATCATTATGAATTGCTCTGCCTCTACCTTTTCACCATCAGGCCGATGTTGAGGTCTCAGCTTGTTTCCTATAAAAAGATTACTCAGTAGTAAGACTAAGATTTGTTTTTTGGGGTTTTTTTTCCCCAATAAATTACATAAAAAGAAATCAGCTTGTAAAATGGCAATAAAATTCCATATCTCTCTCTTCGACCATTTTTTTTCCTTCCTTTGCTTCTGCAAAGCAAGAGAAGAGTCTTGAATGGTCACCTCTAAATAGGAAGTCCTTTAGCCTTCCTGGCTTTTGCTTTGATTTTAATGCTCTGCTGTCCAGCAAAACCACTTCAGTTGTTACCACCAGACCACTTCCATCCTCTGCTTATAGGAGCCCTTATTAGAGATACAGATAGTCCCTATAAAAATGAGGTAAATGCAGCTCAGAGGTCCTTATTCTCTTGTAGACTTCCACCTTGGTGAGCCCATTGAAGAGCTGAAGATGTACCTGTCTTTTAGCAGGAGAGAGTTCTCCATGAAAAAAGTTTTGTGTGTGGTTTTTTGCACCTAACAAAATGGCATGTGGCCCCAGGAGGATACTGAAGGAGCATATTCTAGGGAAGGATCTGATTTAGCAAAGGGACTACCATACCACATTAGACTGGAAAGGACACTTAGTGACAGCAAAGATACCCAGAAGCTCAGAAGGGCTTAGGTCCAGCTGTTTCTTCAGCTCATCTGCTTCCCAGTGCTCAGAAACCTCCATACCAGCACCCTAGAAGCAGACAGAGGATTTTTAGTCATGATGGCCACAAGTCAGTTTCCAGCCAGGGCTGTGCAATAGCAGTCAGCACAGGGCTAAGCCCTCAGTAATAAGCCTTACTTAGAGATAGGTCAATTGTTCGTTGCTCAGCACAGTGCTATTGTACCCCCATGGCTGGTTTGATGTGCGACTTCCAGTCAGCCTCCAAAATACCACTGGAATTCTCTGACTTGCCCATTCAGTAGACAATGTCATTACTGCAACAAGAAATTTCCTAAAAACACTAGGACAGAAGCCAGCTAGGCCCTTGGGTACAGCACAGACAGCTATTGCAAAGTTTGAGAGCAGGCAGTTCCCTTAACTGGCAGAAACACAATAACTCCTGTATATTTTTTATCTAGTTTTACTTTGGTTGCAGCTCTTCAGGGTACTTAATTCCAATCTGAAGCATGTGCATAACCATATTGACATCAGGGCAATTACTCATGTGCTTCAAGAGGATGCTCAAGAAACTTTTTAATTGGGATTTTTCTAAGGAAGAGCTTTGTTTTATTGAACTGCTTTCCAAAAATAAGAAGCTGCCAACAAAAAACACAAGCAGCACCCAGTTTGACATAATCCACCAGAGTGTTTTTTCCTAACCAAGAAAGATCTTCACTCAATTTTAATTCTGGAGGCACTTTTTTTTAACTTGTAAGTCTCCCTATTGGGACAAAAACAGTCTAGGCCACAGTGATTTGAAGTCCTTTGTTTTCCTTGCAAGTGCTCTAAAGTTGCTGTCAAACACTGAAAGGGTCTCTGTGATGTGGCAGATAAGCCCACAAGCTGCGGCAAGCAAAGCCCTGAAGAATTCAGATGGCAAAATGTTTCCAAAATGGCTGCCTCTGTTCTCTTTTTCCTTTATAATTAAAGAGGTGGTTGTAGCAAAAAAAAAAAAAAAAAAAAGCGGGGAGGAGGCTGGGGAGAAAACAAAAGTAAGAGAGGAGGATCATTTGAGGCAACTCTGCCAAAATCAATATATTCTATTACAAATCCCCCCTCAGGACTAGGAAGCAAGGATTCAGAGGCACTTCACGTGTCTTTCAGAGAGTAACTGCACAAACTAATGAAAAAAACCCACCTTGAAATGCATAGCTCCCCTGGGTGGCCATTCCTAGGACTCCTTAAATACCCTGTGATATGGCAAAGTTGCAGGTACAACGTGCGGTGCCTGGGGGTGCATGTGAGCCCTCTGGATGGCCAGCACCATGGAGGCCTGCTAGGGTAGGCAGAAAGACAAGCTCCTCTGATCCTCCCCGTGGGAGCAGAAGTGATTGGTGTGATTCAAGCCCTCTGCACTGGGTCTCAAAGTTAGTTCCCCACTGCCCCATCCATGCTAAGTCAGTAGTAGCCATGTTAGGACAATATTGCTTAGAAAACCCCATAATTCACAGCTCTTCCAGTATTAAGGACTCAACAGAGCAGCACAGAAGCATCCAGCTGATGGATCAATAGAAGACATTGCGCAGAAGAGCAGTGAAAATCCTGTCCATTCCCCTTCTGTGCCGTCATTGCAGTGACCATTAGCAAAGTGTTATTTACCACTTCAGACAGATACTCTGCTATTGAAGTTTTATTTAAAGCTAAAGATGGAGAGACGTTTGGGTGGGACTAACCTGGAGCACTGACTGGCATGAAACTGAATGAGACAAAGTGAATGTGAGACAAACTGAGTGAGGCAAAAGTGAAGCAGAAGAGTGAAAAAAAAACGGTCCACAGTAAGATTTTTTTTCAGCTGTGCTCCTAAGAGTAGTGGCAAAACATTAAAAGAATGCATTGTCCAGGCAACCTGCTTCTCCAGACTGCCAGGGGAAATAACATAGGTGAGCGCTTGAATACAAAAAATAGATGTTCAGGTCCTCCGTCACAGCTTCCTGAACATGTGCTAATGTGTGGCTTATTGTAGAAGGTGTAAGATGCTTGTTTTTGCAGCTGGCTGGAATAGGCAATATTTTTTCCCAGAGGAAATGTCTTTTTTTTTTCATTGGAATGTATAGGTTACCAAACTGGAAAACTCTGTGTTTTCCTTCTTCTGTGCACTGATAAGAGAAAAAAACCAAAACATCCCATTCTAAAGTAAGCAGACATTATCAGCCAAAAATAAAACAAGCAGGCAAAATTCAAAATGCCCATTAAAAATACACATGAATGGAAAATTTCTGGTTGTCTCTTGTCATTTCAGATCATTTTAATGCAAAGTCTAATTAAAGTGTATTTTTTACTGAATTTTGTGTTGCTTATCCCTCTCAGATAGGCTTGTATTACCTCCAGTGAGAGGCTATTCTGTAGTTGCATTGATCTCACTGTTGTCTATTAAGGTGCTCATCTTGAGATTCGGACTAAATAGCCTGTATCAGGATCTAATCCCATTTCTTGTAGTTATGCTTCCTACAGTCATGCTAACCATTTCCTCTTCCTCCTGCACAGATTATTGTCGTTTCCCTCCTTTAGTCATCACTTAGATCATTTAAGACTTGCTTACATTATGGAAATTTGCACTAGTGTAATTACATCAAAAGAGTACTCCAGCACAAGCTTTAATATGAGTGAATAAAGTGAGAACAAATTCAGCACAGCTTCATTTGGGAAAGTCTGTTTAGATACTGGAAAAACATCAGCTTGGCCAATTTTTTTTTTTCTTTAGATTACTTTTGCTTTTAATTTCCACTGACAACTGTGATTAAATTAAACATCCCTCACTGTGTTTGTAACCCAAACTTTGCACTGTTGTGTTCGTACATGAGAGAATGGAAGTGAATGTTACTGGGAGAGGCTGAAACAGAACTACTGAAGGTGTTTGCAAAACTGACAATGAAACCCTTTTCTTTTCTGGCTGATAATTTTTAACCTGTCACCCATTTAAATTACTAATAACTTTATTATGGTAAAATTCTCATGTCTGTTTTATAAACCACAGTTTCGATACCAGAGCATGCAAAATCCCATTTGCTAATTATTGTAGTTATTCTAAGATTGGCACACAATATAATGCACTGATGGAAAACGACAATAATTAATTACTGCATTTACTCCAAAATTACAATCAGTAATTACTGCTCTGAGACTGAATTCCATTCAGCAATATTTGGAACTTGTTCTTCCTCAAAGCAGGGCAGCTTTTCAGGAGTATTGCTGTGTTTGCATCTAAATGAGTCCATGTAGGTCACTAAGAGGTGTGCACTATTTGTCACGGGAGTGATAGAGCAGCACAATGCAATACCATAACACTTTCCTTCAATTCAGAGCATGAATTCTTCATTAAAACCCATGTCCCCATTTTTTTTAAATGTTAGATAATGCAATTATTTCAGAATTAAATAATACATATGAAAGCAGCCTTCCATTTCTCATCCCACTGTGATGCAGTTGGTCCTGATGCTCTAAAGTAAACTTTCAGAGGCTTGTCAGAACTTTTTCCAATGACTCAGCCAGTAAAAAGCCTGCTGAGTTGTCCCTACTGTGAAAAGACCAGGAGCTTGGTATGGTTGTGCCACCTTCAAAAGCTTCCAATAGCAAAACCCCCCAAAGCCCCAGAGCTGACTGGAGGGTCATAGTGGTCTATTCAGCCATTTGACCAACAAGATTACTGTGGGATCTTATATGGACCATGTCATGCAAATTACCTGAGGAGGTCAGATTTAGAGCTTTTCTGAGCTAAATGGTGTGAGCTTTGATTGCTTCAGTTAACGGGCAGCTGCAGTAGCCTGAAGGCAGTAGCCTTTGAAGGAACTTTTTTATTAGGTTCCTCCAGCACAGAGATTTGCTGGGCCAGTGTATGAGGGACTGCAACTTGAAGAAAAATTGGGAAATACAAGAAAAGGAAAGATGTTTTAAGCAGCAATGATTCGAAACAATAGCCAAAGAGGTGTTAAAACACAGGAGATACTCATAGCCAAAATATTTGTCCCAGCAGCAACAAACACTGACAGAATGCAATCCTCTGCTGAATAAAATAGGTGGAAAAAGAATGAGAGAGGGGAAAGACCCACAGTGAAAGAGGCTTGTGAAAATCCAGGAAGAGGTTCGAAAACAGGACCTCCAAATAAGTGGCAAGTCAGCAAAACCTTTTGATACTGGGGCACTGGGGAGAGCAGTACCCAATAATGAGCAGACAGAAAAGAAACATGTTATCAATTTGCAAATGCAAGTACTCGGGGAGAGAGCAAAGGGCAAGTTGTTTGAAGCTCAGTGTATGAGACCATAAAGGTCTAGGACTTCAGGCAAGAGATGTTCTTAGACAGACTTCTGCTTCGTATGCTTGAAGGCTGATAGATCTGTCTCTGGTGTGTTTATTCAAAATAAAACATTAGCATCATGAACATGCTTTTTTGCCCAGATAGAGATGATATGGACAGTATAAGACAAAGGTAGGACTGAGCCCTCTGGCCCTAAGGAAATGTGAATTAGTGGAGAAAGTTAATGTGGAAAACTGCAAACTCCCAATAAAGTCAAAGTTACAAGTCAGCTCCAATACATGGTTCAGAGGACTCAGGTCACTTGTGTAGCATTGACCAGTAGGCTGAAAATGATCTGATCTTTTTGCCACTGATCTTTAAGAGCTAACACAGAACCACGAATTGAAGCTATATGGGGTAGTGTTTGGCACTTACACTGTAGATATAAAGAAAAGGGAGGCTAAAAAACTCCATGAAATTTACTCTGCAGGAGAAAACTGCTACAGGAGTTGGCAAGAATCTTAATAAGGGGTTGCAGAGTGCTCCATCAATATGAACACCTTAAATTGATGTCCTTATGTTTTGGAAGGCATATACAATCAGCTGCACTAGAACACTGTTTCTCATTCCCACGGTTATACCCAGTGATATATCAAATGCAATAATTGCATATTTGAATAATTCATGGGTACAGTAACTTTGGCCAGATACAAGTGAATATCAAAACTCTGGTCTCGGAAGTGTTTGATTATGCTGTAGCAGAGAATTGAAGGTTTACGGTGCAAACCCTGTTTCTCAGGTGTCTCTCGTCCTGCCCTGTGACTGCAGTTAGAGAAAAGACAGCTTTTATTTAAAATGGGTCATTTTTCCACTTAGCTGAGCTTCATCCAACCTTTTTGAAATATTGGGTAGAAGACTGAGCTGGAGGGGAAAGCAGAAGAGCAGTCAAGTCATTTCCCAACCAAGAAGCAGTGAATGAAAACTCAGTGCTCTGCCCGGAAAGGTGCTAACCACAACCATGATCAGGCAAAGTTTTCAGGCAGCACCAATCACTAGTTCCTCTGGTCAGTGAAGTGACACTGATTTATGGCAGCCAAGGATTCAGGCACCCTATTACTTATTTAACTCTAAATGTTCTCCTAGCAGAGATGTTTCAATTATTTGTGATTCTAGAGGGAAACGTAATGTCACCATTCTGGCCGCTCTGGTCTTTTTAGAGCAGAGAGACTAGGGAATGAACATGCCTTTCTCCAAACACATCGCTATGGTTTTTTTAAAAATCCCTTTATACAACAATGACTTACAAACAGGAGAAATTCTCTTGCATCCCTGGAAAACTGCAGTTACGCACTCAAGTGATCCTTTTTAGAAAGCAAATTTCTCCAATTACTGGGAGAGACATTCTCCCTTCCTGCCTCTTCAGTTGTCCCCTTTTTCCTGTGTAGGACAGATCCAGCAGCTGGTCTGTCTGAAGCACCCGTTCTATGCAGAGCAGGATAACTCTTTAAAATCATCACAGCAATAAGATGTCTACCTTTGAGATTTCTAGCTATATGAGGACCAGTCCTTGAAGCCAACAGACATCCTTCGGTTGATCTTTGTGTGCTGTGGACCAGACCCCTGATTGTCATGGTAGAGCACTGTAATACAATATCTGTCTTTAAAAGGAGATTGTTCCAAAACAAAATAGGTTTTCATTACCTGAATTTTTAAGGATTTGGAAACAATTGGGCCATGAAACCCATGGGCTGTGCAGTCAGCCACAACTTTGTCTTTGCTGAATAAGATTCTTTTTTTTCTCCCCTCTTGAAGCACCTCCGCTCATCAGTAGAGATTGCATCCCATCTCCTGTGACATATGGCAAGTGAATGTTTGCCATACTTTTTATTTTCTTCTGTGTATTCTCCTCGCATGGCACACATTGCTCCATCATGGCAGACTGGGCCTGGGAAAAGGAGCCAGGCAGGCAGCCCAGCAACCACCTTAGGAAACTGGGCTCTTACAGGTCAGTTCCCAAGAGATTTGGAGCTTTTAGAATGGGGTGTATTTTAGGGTTTTCTGTCTTCTGCTTTTAGCTTACAAGGGCATTATTTGGTACAGACCGCACAGATCTTGCTAGAAAAAATCCCATCAGGAATTCCTATAGGTCTTTTTCCTGCTCCCCATGAAGGCCAGTGTAATGCAATTTAGAGAAAAGTGCACAGATCCTGATCAGGAGTGAAGGAATACCTCGCTCTTGGAGAATCATTCCTAAACTTAAGCCTGAATGTAGAAGTTAATTTCTCAGTAGATGGCTTTGTGGATGAGCACGCTAAAGGGCTGTTAGTAGAGGCATGTGAACTGGCACCATGGTTGGCTTTGGAGTCTTTTCTCTTTCAGCACAGCTCCGCTTTCTGACAGTCTGGCTTCTGGTACTCACCAATGATTCCTGGAAGTAACTCCTGGGTGCTGTTTAGGATTAAAATGAAAATCATTTCTTCCTTCAGAAATGCTCTAGAATGAGTTGTCCTGAGGATCACAGGTAGCTGGAGAAGTGATGGCCCTGCCCTTCACCTGGGAAAAAAATAGGCTTTAACAGAGCCAGCTAAAGACTTCTTGTGGGATTTGGCCACTTACACTCAGGGAGCAGAAATCTTCTGCTTTTTCTCTTCTGATCTTTCAAATTGCCTCTGTAATTTTTCCCCAAGTTATGTGTGCTCAGTGTGTTCTGTCTATGTGAGAAGTGGTAATGTCACTCTGCTAGGAGTTTTATCGTTCACAGAAGGTAGGATTTGTATTGAGATAGACAGATAGATGGATGTCTGGTGCCTGAACACAACGTATCACAGAGATTGACCCAAAATTTTCAACACTAAAATCCCAAACAATAGACTGAGGTGATCTCTGTCTGGGAGATTTCATATGGATTTTATCTCTTTTCTCTGATTAATACAAACCTTTAAAAGCATGTCATCCCTGTCCCTTTGCCCAAATAACTGGAGAAGATCAGAGTAAAGAAGGATCAATAGTAAATAAGTAGTCTACGTTTTCTCAGGTGTCAATGTAAAGGAGGCCAGACATGGCACACTGGGAAGGGAAGAATACACAGTTAGCGGGATCTGTTTTGCATTAAGACAAGGACAGTTTGTTGTGACAAAGGAGAAGGTGAATCCTGTTGCCCATGCAGCTGGTAAACACAGGAAAGGTAGCAGTGATGCTCACGTCCCACCGACAAGCCAGGCTCAGGGCCGCACTGAGATCTGGTCTCTCTCTGTACGTGAGGGGGAAATGGAAAGGAGCAGAAGTGCCGGCTGATGGGAGCGGTAGGGACACCACCCTGCCAAGCTGCCTGCAGAGCCTGGAGCTGCCTCCTAATGAACGCGAGCGGCTGGTCACAACTGGAGGCGAGCTGTTCCCCATTTGTTTGTGCTCCTCGGAGTGGCGGGGATCCGCTCTCCATCAGAATAATCCAATTGAACAAAATGATTCATATTAGCAGGCACATCTGTCTGAGGCCAGAGCAGAACCCTGGTGTTAGCTTAATAAATGGCGTTCATTAAACTCAGCTGAAAATATAATCTGGAGAGACTGATGGGGTGAACAGAGCAAAGAATAAGCAAAAGGAGTTAGCAATTATCAGATGTCATTTGTTCTACTGGTACAACGGAATTGGGGCTTGTTTGCTGAAATCTTAATTTCATTTTGCTGAGGCAGAATCCATCAGAGAAGCTTATGCTGCAGCTATGATTCCTGTTTGTCAGACCCTGGTAGGGAATGGGGAATTTTTTTTTTCCCCTTTTCAACCAAACAGAGCAACCGTACTCACTGACAGAGCACAGAGTCCAACAGAGAGCCCAAGGACAGGAAAGATGGAGGGAGCAGCCTTGCCTTTGCCACAAAAAGAGTGCTGAGTAAAGTTCCCTGTGCTGCGGTGCAAAGAGCATGGGCAGCTCCTTAGGACAGGGACCGCCAACATTTCCAGTGCAGCACCAGTCATAGATAGTCTCAGATCCTCTGCCATTTTCCCTCCATACCAAGGGGGTTTATAAACATTCCTCATTTGGCTTCAGGAGCATTTTGCACTCTATAAATACCAGTGGAAAAGACTCTACAAAGACTGAGATCTTCTTGGTGGCCAGGTCAGGGAAACTCCTAGCAGCTGTGCATTGATGGCTTGTAAGATAGCTCAGAAGTGTTTCATGGAGCATGGGAGGAGATACAGGCAATGAGGAGCTCCAGGCATCCCACAGGTTCAGAGCTCAACCCTGAAGGTCCCAGGCTGCCTCCTTCAGGCACAGCTTACACCCTGCTGCCAGCTCTGCCAGTGGCTTGGCATTAGCATTCCTGGCCATAAGTCTTCGCACGAAACACTGAATCCACAGGGCCTGCTCTTAGGAGGGAGAGCTGCCTTTCCCATTTCACTTTGAGCAGAGACAAGCTTCTTGGGCCTGACTTACAGCAATTTATGGTCAGCACTTGAAGATTGGCTGGACAAGTTGTTTTTTTGCAAGTTGCTTTGGTTTGGTTTAGTTTTAACTTCTCCCCATAGGTATTCAAATGGTCTTTGGTGTGCTCCAGAGGAAAGCAAGAAAGGCTATATTTATAGACTTGCCAGGGTGCCGCTCAAGTCCCAGCCAGTCAGAAAAAATCAAAAGAATAATGGAGGAGAAGGGAAACCTTGACCTCATAAGCTTTCAGCGTTGATTAGTTTGTTGGTATTGGGAACCTTTTCTTGTTCGGGGCAGACTAGCTGTGAAATGATTTTTTTTTTTCCCCTTCTTTTTAATCTGTCTCCTATATTCCCATGGGGAAGGAGGCGCCAGTACCTGCCCTCCTGGAGTTCTGCTTCGGAGGAAGCAAGTGAATAGACTTGCACACCAGCAGCGAGGGGCTGTTTGGTTTTTTTTTTTCCCAAAGACTCATCTTCTCAATGTGCCCTTTGTCAAGAGGCTGAGCACCTTCAATTTCCCTCAAAATTGTGTAAGAATCAGTTGCAGACATGGGCTGCTCTGAAGATGGTCAGAGGTTGTACTTGCCCTGGAGAGTTCAGGAGAGGGAGGGAGTTGCAGAAGTAGGCAGCATCTTTCTGACATTGCCATGGACTCCACCATCAGTAGCAGGCTTCATTCACAGCCATGGAAGTGGATAAGACATGCACTCAATCCCACTTCTACCCCACCACCATGGCTCACTCAGGTAAATCCCTAGCCCTTAGGCACAGGGAGGAGCATAAAGGCTTAGGCTAACATGAGCCTGTAATTTGTATGAGACTAGTGAGAAACTTGCTGAATTCATTGCAGCACAGAAAGCCTCATCAACATCTCACTGATGGCCCGTGTGAAACGAGCTCCTGGGTCTCACCTTCGTGTCTCCTAAACACATCTCTATAACATGCAAGCCCTGATTGCTCCCCAAGTTGGCAAGTGCATTTGAGAGGAGTAGAAGAGGAAAGAGAGCTGAGAACCTGTTGCACCCCTGGGGATAGCCTCTCTAGGCATATTGGCCAGTGAAAGCTCTCACTGCCAGTCATCTATTCATAGTCACCTTTCCCAATGTCTTTGTCATGTTCGCACTAAAAATGTAAAACAAAACAAAATAAAACAAAGCAAATTTAGATATATAGATGATAGTCTTAGAAATAATGAGTATAGGTATTAATCCTTTCTGCAGTTCTTTTGAGGTCCTTTGACAAAATTTCAGGACCTCAGATGACTGCAGTATTTTTCTAAATCTCAAACCAATGAGACCATTAATATTAGCATTAGGGAATGAAATTATGGGGCTGGGATGTGAGGCAACCTTCTACATCTTATGGTCATAGCCACACTTCAACTTTTAGCTGCAGCAAGATCAGCTGGTGGGGTTTCCATTTCCAGCTGCTCAGTGTCTCCCCCACCACCTCACTTCTGCCAGCTGAACGGCTCCTGTGATAGCTTCCTGACATGTTTAAAGTCAGCTAGACCAGCAGTGACCTGCTGTCTCAGCCATTTAAGGTGCACAGGTCGATTTAGAATAAAATGGGTTACAAAGCAAAGCTCAGTGGCAGAGCTAAATGTGTCCAGCCTTGGGGTTCAGCTCTGTGAGATCAGGGGATGATAGCACTCCCAGCCAGCATAGTTGCAGGCACAAGGGGACAGGCTTCATAAACACAGGCTGTCTGAGGTGACAATGAACCAGAAACCCAAAGGACTGAGACTGATCAGACTCTTCACTGCATGCAAATGGAATTTGGGGTTTATGTTTGATACATTTTTCAAAGTACATTGAAGTAATCTTATGAACCAGCCATCATGGGAATGAAGAAATCAGCACATTGGTTTTCTGTGCTTTCAAAAAAATCCTTTTATTTTCGATTTCTTTTTAAATTCTCACACAAAAAGTTTTGATTATTTTTTAAGCAATCATAATGTTTGACTGATCACCTGCATTTTTCACCAAGAAAGGCTTTGAACAAAAATGTGATCCAGCTCTAAATTAGAACCATATAAATACCTCAGCTATAGCAGTGAAATGAGTCACATACATACATAAGTCACATACATAAGTGTTTTCAGAATCAAATTCTGAGATACTAAAATTTGAAAAGAGCTGTGAGTTCTTGAGATGGAAACCACTCCAACTATATGGAGGAATTCTTGTCTTATCTTTCTCAAACTCAGAAAGAGTAATCATCTTAGCAAGAGTATCTTGTTTCAGAAACAGCATATAGAATGTGGCTTCGGGAAGGTTTTTTTTTTTCCTAACAAAAAATTAATAACATTTAATAATTAATAGAACTGTGTAAGCTTATTGAGTCATCCTGGGTTTTAATCAATTTGAAATATTTGGGGCACCAATTTCCACCTTACTGCTCCTCGCTGGAGGTACATTAGAGTTTTAGTGCAATTAAAACGAAGCAGGAAATATTTTTAGCTAATTGCACTGTGCACCTTGAAGGTAATTTGAAGCTGCGGGCAAAAAAAATAAAATATCAGAAGGAGTAATTGAGTGTTGCAAGCTGAGAGTATGTGTTCCTGGCTGCATTCTGATTTAGAGGGGTACAGAGGCTAGGAGAGGTGCTGAACAGACTTGGCAGAAGAAGGGTGAAGTCTCAACCGTCAGAATGGTGACATTACATCACAGGGAAGCAGACCCACAAATGCGAGGCTTCACATGGGAGATGCTGCAAGGTACAAGTCCTGCCATGCAGGGCAGAATGCGCGTGGATGAGTATTTGCTGCACTCGGGAACTCTTGCATGATACTGGGGCACAGGGTGCCCTTGCCACCCCAACTATAGTCAGACCAGGTAGCTCCCGAGTCCAGACCTGCCTCCTGCCACTGGCACAGAATCAGGCTTGGGGGAGCCACTGGGGACCCCTTCCAGGGATTTCAGCTGGGAGGAGAGCTGGAGTCTCCACCTTTCCTGGATGCAGCCCCACACAAGCACCACCCCAACAACTCCTTCCTGCTCCAGGTGAGCAATTACGGACCAAATTCCTCATACCCAGCCTGGCAAACAGCTGTCAGCTATCATGTCTCATGGCAGGCACTTGAGCCCCAGGTAGGGTGTATCAGGCAACCCACAGGCAGCATAACCCTACCTGCTGAGATCCATGAGCTGGGCTTGATTAGGGGTCTTGAGATCATCCTAGGAGGTGTCATTGGTGGGGAAAAGGAAGGCGGGAACGGGCATAGCATCTCTATCTAACCCTCAGCAACAAGAACAGGAGAGTGAAGCATCGGGTTCATCCACATTTTGATAAGCTCTAGTCAATCTACAGAGGGAAAAAAGCAGAACCAGCGCAGACTGGGCACAGAGGCTCGCTCACAGCTTCCCAATTAAACTTGTTTCTCAACCATGTACATTTTTTTAATTAAACTGTTGGTACAATGCTCAGGAGATAGCAAACTCCTTGAGGCCCCCTTGTAATAAAGAACCTTTCATTATGTGCAGAAAGGTAGCTACCACACAGCTTAATTTCCTCTCCCACCTAATGTTCACCAGCAGCAAAAGCAGGAGTGAGCACTCTGTATGAGGCAGTACAAATGCTCCTCAGGGCACAGGACCCACTGAGCTGGCCAACGGGAGTGAAAGAGGCTACAGGCTTTACTGGAAAAGTAGCCGCATAATGTACATTTGACCTTTACCATCACTACCACCCTGCTTCCCAAAACAGCCTGAGTTTATTGCACTGACCTTTGCCTGCAAAGCTCTTGGTTGGTAAAACACAGCTAAGAGAGGAATAAGGAGCCATGGCTATGTTTGCATGAGCAAGTAAATTCTGAATGTTGCTGAGGAGGGCAACTAGGGCTGTGACTGTTCAGCCCTTATACATTGTTCCCTACCACAACCCCAGTGCCAGGCAGACCAGAGCTCCCTTTGGCACCAGCCCACCCTGCATCCCCAATCTGTCCCACTCCAGCCCCACTCTTCCTCCCACCACACACCTCCACATCTCCTTCGAGGTGTCTCCACCACCCTGTGATCTCCATCATGCTGTGCCCACCTCTCCTGCCACCTCTCAGGGACAAGGTGAGAAAGGCCACACCACGTGGGGAACCAGTGACATTTTCTGACCGTCCAGGCTAGTTTCTCCAGGAGTGGTCGCTCTGTTGCGGTGCTTTTTCATCCACTGCTTGAGACTAATGGCTCTAGAAAAATAGATAAATCAGAGGTGACACAGCTATTGCTGCTTGACGTTTTTTCATCAAACCAGCTGGGGGAGGAGGAAGTGACAAAAAAATGACATTTTGACCAAACTGGATGTTTCCACAGCAAATTTTCATTCTAGTAGATTAAAAAAGAAATGCCAACAGCACAAAAAACAAAACTGTCTTGATTAAAAATGTTGGCCTTCAAAACACTAAATTCCTGTTAAAAATGGACTGGTTTTCAGATTGATTAAAAAAAGACAAAAATTAATCTATTCCTCTGGCCACCTCCTCCACCCCAGATTTGTTATGTTTTTTAACTAAAATATTCACAGGAAAGACAGCTAAAATAATGACAATTTTCCCCTGGAAAATAATTGTCATTTTTCAACCAGCTCTTAATGTAACATAGTTAAATGAGAACAATCTTAGTAACAACACTGCACAGCAAGTAAGTCATATGATTATTTGAAAGAAGGACATTACAATTTAAGAGCTAATTTTTATCGTCACCTTTAATTTATAAGTGGGAAAAATGAAGCAGGGTCATCAAGCATCTTAAAAAAAACCACAGAAAACATTAGCATTCAAAATGTTGGACTCCCACCTCCCTGTTAGATCACATTAGCTTCTCTGTCTGTATATGTGTAATTGTCTCTGTTGATATGTATGTATATATAGTACCTCTGTACGTATACATATGTATGATATGTATGTGTGCATATTCATGTATATAAAGATTCATATATACTATCTGTCTCCTTTTTAACTTTTGGATGTTAGAACTGAAGCATCTGACAAAAACATTCTTTTTTTTTCTTTCCTTTTTTTTTTCCTTCCTAAAAATAGCACCCCAAGAGTCCAGGTAAATGCATCGATTTCTAGTGTAAATGATCAGGCTTCATTTAATCCCAGCATGGATGCAAAGTCCCCTTCACCACACTGCCCTTCCTATTCTAAGACATTTGGGTTCCTAATCTTTGATTCCCCACGACAGCCTTAGCAGTGGTTGTCACAGTGATGGAGCCCATTTTGGAGAGCCCTGCCTCCTGCCTCCACCTCAGCAGGGCAGTCTGGGCAGGAGCAGGGGAAGGGGACATCTGTTCAGATTGGTATCAGGGTACGGTGAAGAGGAGGGCTGAGGCAGAGGTAAAGCAGAGCCATTCAGCATTGGAAGAAAGTTGGTGCAGAGGCATAAAACAGAGAGAGAAATTGCTATAGAAACAAGAAGAAAGGCAAGAGAGAAAAACACGGGTTGGAATTTTAATAATATTGATCAGCCTCAGAGGCAATAGCTGTAAAGATCTCTCACCTGTAGGAAAAATATTTCCACTGTCTTGCTATAGGTGTGTTTGGGCACAGACTCCAGCAGGCGGAAGGACAGAATCCTGACTGCAGTTTTGGATGGGCTCGCAAACACATGTGTATGTGTGTGTGTGTGTGTAAACAGAGACTAATGTGAATTGCATAAAGCTAAAGTCTATATATGTGGTGGGCACATGAACAACATTCAGCCATTATCAGATGCTTAGGTGTGAGCACAGGAGATTGCCACTTTGGTGCTGGAAGAAGTGATGGCCTTTGGCTTCCTTCAGGGAGAGGTTCCTTGCTTCCAAGACAGCACAGAAAAAGGAACAGAGAAGATAATCCAGGGAGATTTGGCTAGGAAGGACTAGGGGAAAAAACACAGTAGGAATAACGAGGAATAGGAGGCAGTAGATTTATGCAGTGGAAGAAGAACTTCAACCTGATAGCTCTCCATGATGGAGGCAGTGTTGGGCCAGTTCTGTGGTCCTGTGAAGACACAGAGCAATCTTGCAGCTGTAGCTAGTTGCATTTGCAAGCTGAGCAAATACAGTCATAACCTGGCAGCAGGTAGATGACCTGAGAGGTGTGTGCAAGATGCTGCGCAAGCCTAGCAGTCCCTAGACTATATGGTGAATGTCACAGAGCACAGGAGCTGTGTGCTTTTAAAGATCATCTGCACTTTCTTAGTTCATAAAGTCTTTGGGAAAGGCCTGTCCTTCTCTTGCTTTCAAAAGTTTGTTGTACAGATGGACACAAATCTTGCTCCACGTAACAACTTGACTTTGTCACACTAGCAAGAGTAGTGATCTTTCTCCCACTGAAGCTGGGGCAGTTTGCCATTAGCACCAGCAAGAGACAGAGCAGATTCCTTCCTGCTGTGCACAGACCTGGATTCAGGCCATAACTCAGCATCCTCTTCTTGGTCCTCTGGTAAATCCATCCTTGGAAAATGATCCAGCAGTCTTGGCAGTACAGCCTCATCTATCTCCAGAGCCCCATGTTTATGGCTGTCAGGTCTCAGCAATGACTCAGCCCTATGTGGAGTAAAAAATATAGATGAAGAGCTGAAAAATTAGAATCAGTTACAAGAGACATCATTGCTCTTTAGCAGGGCCATGTGCATAAAAAGTAGGGATGGAAGGTATAAACAGATTGCCATTAAATGTCTCTTCTGGGGTAACCATGCATGCAGTTACTCATGAGGAAACAGTGAAAGAGAGCAGCCACAGAGAAGCTTTCCATGGGTTTCTCACTTGGCCTAAATGACATACTGAGTGGCCTCAGATTTCCTTTCTAGTCTTTGGAGAGTAAAAGACAAGCTTTCATGTCCCATTCATAGCTAAGCAGAATTATTGTTCTCCTTCACTTCCATGGGCTTTGCAGAGTTTAGGGTAAATAGACTTCTAAGCTGAGTGCTTATATCTGGATGGGATGAGTCCAAGCCAAAGACTTCTGGGGGATGTAAATCTTGCTCCAGCTTAAACATGGGCAATGAGTGTCTCCCAGAATGCGGACCTGATCCTTACAGTCTGGTCAGAAGATGTTTGTAGCATTAGGATTACTGTGCTGACAGCACAGGTTACAAGGACATGACTAAAGTTATGTTTGCTCTAATGAAGGCTTTGACTGAGATTCATTTCCCCTGATGTTATAGACCTACACTGTAACTATCTCCTTCACAGCTAGTCATTCAAGGTTCTCATCATAACTACAAAAGAGAGAGATAGGCTCCTTTTGGCCATGGTTCACAGTCTCATCTAGAATGGTCCCTTAGGACAAGTGAATTGGAACCTACAAGCCCTGTCTGTCTCCACTAAAACCAGACTAGAGTGAATTGTTCAGATGGAGATGTCTGCATCCTGACTCTCATCATCAGGACTTTAAGACATTATCTCTATTCAATGTTCAAGGAGAGCAGTCTCAGGCTCCACTTAATGCCTCAAAGAAGAAGCTAGGTTGGAGCAATATTGGCATTTACCAGCTGTATTTGGCTATGGGTTGCTCAGTGGTGCAAGTTCTTGGTCAGTGTTACCTGCAGCAAAGATACTTTGCATAATCTGTCCTTGCGCACCGACCCCAACTGCTTGAGAAGTATGCTCCTTCTTTATCTCCAAGGCACCACTTCTGAACTAGGGTGTATATACTTGTCTTCATACCCTTAACACTTTTACTCACAAATTTACTTCACCAATACCCGAAGTTTATACCCGTTCCCAGCAAAGTGAATTGTTTTTCTTAAACAGATGAGTTTGGTTGGTGTCCAGCCTATCTCACACAGATGCCTAACTTGCCTCTCAATTTCAGGCCACTGATGAAGCAGTCCTCATAAGATAGTTATCTAACTCCTCTGCCTAGCCAACAGAGAAAGGTATTTGCCTCTGTAGCCCTCCAAGTTTTAAGACTTGGATTGTGCACTTGAAAGCCCGTTTCATCTAACTCAATCCATCAACCTACACATATTACTGTTTATTACAAACCTTGCCTAAACTAAGATACATTAGCTGTGTGGGCAGGATATGTCCTTAGAGACCATCAAAGGGTCTTCTCCTCTGCACTGACTAGGTAGGTGCTGTAGACCCCTGCTTTAGAAGGACAGCTTCATTTGGTGCTTGAAATACAGACCCAAGTTAGGCAGACAGGATGACCACGACTTTCATGTGAAAGCACATTTTCTGTGGGTTTTGTTTGGGGGTTTTTTTGCTGTTGTTGTTGTTCTTTTAGCCTCAGCAAGTCCTAATCCTTCACCTGAACATATATATGTGTATGTGTGTGTGTGTGTCACATCCACAGTGTCTGAGGGTCTGTGTGGAGGACAGGCGGAGAGATGGTAGTGCCTGCTCAAAAGCCAGTGCTCAGTGGCAGACTGACCTGGTCCTTCCTGCTCCAACCATAAGGGAAAATGTTTTCCCTAGTCAAGCTTATTGCAAAGAACCTCTCCTCAGCTTGAGAGTTGTCTGGGACTAGCATCCACATGTACACTCATTGTCCACGGTGCCGCCACACCTGACACCAGTGCCATCCCATACTCCAGCCTCAGACAAGAGATGTGTGTTGCTGCCACTTCCCATGGATAGAGCAGGATATTATTTGTTCCACTAGATCTCTCCCATTCCCGCTGCCTCCTTGGAGCAAAGACTGTTAGCCATTTTCCTTGCAAAGCCTAACCCATGCTGCTGGCATGGCTGAGGTAAGGAAAGAGCCAGGTCTTGCTATGATGGTGCTGCCAGCTGTCTTTCCTCCCCAGCCTGCTCTTTGTCTTGTGGTATGACATAGCTAGAAAGCCCTGAGGGGTAAGAATCGTGCTAGAGGCCTTTTCCTCTTTCTGATGCGCATCCTGGACCTGTACAGCTGATGCTACTTGTCCTTGGATATCCAGGGACACAAGTGACAACAGCTCTACCCTGGGCCATCTTCAAAAAGACAATTTTCTCCCTCTTGGCTTATGAAATAACTGTAGACCCAGATCTTGCATCTGCCTTGGGGGTACCAGTCTATTGCCTTCACTCAAACGCCAGGAAGCTCAGGTTGACACTTCCAGCTCATCAAAGGGCAGGGCATTGGGGCCAGACCATCAAGAAGGAGTCAATTCCAACCAAGACAGCAGCCAACTGTGGGAAAAGTGTGGAGCTGAAGCCATTGCTCAGATCAGGGGCTTAGTTCAGCATCATCTCTTGTCAGCTGAGCATAACTGCTGTAGCCAGAAAGCATGTTTTGGCTCAGAAAAAATATAGAAACAGTAAAAAAAAAAGAATTTTCTCTAGCCAGCATGCATGACTTCAGGATGAGAACTGCCAACAATATTCTTGTGACAACCAAACACAAGGTGAAATTTCAGTTGTGTGCAGTGACTTTTCAGAAATAGGCTGGGAGGAGAGATATGAGCCCTGCCAAGAGGTTAGAAAGGCAATACCTGAAGAATAGGGTGCAGAGCTTCTGACTGAGACAAGTGTATCATTGTGTGCAGTGATTTTTGGTGTTTACTGAGGTAAAACTCCCTAGACCAATAAAAGGACATTTTCCTTCATAGGAAAGGAACAGGATGTTTCTGGAGATTGTAGCAACCAGCCCCTGGCAGTTTCTTCTTCTTCTTCTTCTTCTTTTTCTTTTTCTTTTTATTTTTATTTTTATTTTTATTTTTCTCTTTTTCTTTTTCTTTTTCTTCTTTTTCTTTTTCTTTTTCTTTTTCTTTTTCTTTTTCTTTTTCTTTTTCTTTTTCTTTTTCTTTTTCTTGTTCTTTTTATCTTTCCCTTTTTCCTCTTCTCTTCTCTTCTCTTCTCTTCTCTTCTCTTCTCTTCTCTTCTCTTCTCTTCTCTCTTCTCTTCTCTTCTCTTCTCTTCTCTTCTCTTCTCTTCTCTTCTCTTCTCTTCTCTTCTCTTCTCTTCTCTTCTCTTCTCTTCTCTTCCTTTCCCTTTCCCTTTCCCTTTCCCTTTCCCTTTCCCTTCCCCTCCCCCTTCCTCTTCCCTTTCCCCTTCCCCTTCCCCTTCCCCTTCCCCTTCCCCTTCCCCTTCCCCTTTCCCTTTCCCTTTCTCTTCTTTGCCTTTTTTTCCATTATTTTTTAAATTCAGTCCAGAGCCAAACGCCAAAGGAGTAAATGTCCTTCTTTTAATGATGCTGATTTAGGGACCATCGTATCATCCAAGTCCTCCTACAAGTGTGCTTCCCACGCCATACCAGCATTGCTGTGTTTCGGAGCCTGCCGTCCTGTGAACTGCTAAATGGACATGCAGCAACAAGCAGTAGTTGTTTTTCTTTGTTGTTTTTTTTGTTTTTTGTTTTTTATTCTCAGTAGCCAAAGCAGCTCTTGGTCTATTACTCCCCCATGATTTCAAACTTGGGATGTAATCGAATTAGAGCGGTGCCTGCTCCGGAGTCCATCTGAGGAAATGAAAAGGCTCCCGGAGGACTTTGGCTAGCCATCCAGTGAAGCCCAGGATGCTGGGGGTGGTGCGGGAAAGGCCGGTGCTAACAAAAGCATTCTGGTTGGCAGCAAATGTATTTATTTTCCAGACTTTGCAAACCGATCTGTGTCTGCGCTCATTCATTCAGTGCATGCTCTCCTCAACAGCCACTGCATAACGTTCTGTTCCTGTTCACTGTTGACTGTGTGTCTACATTTAAGTGTGTGTTTTACGTGTGTGTCTCTAGCTAGGCCTCCTCCATCCATTTTTTTCTTCCTTTCTTTCTTTTCTTCTTCCTTTCTTTCTTTTCTTCTTCCTTTCTTTCTTTTCTTTCCGTTCAGTTAGTTTGTTTTGTGTTTCTTCTTGTTTCATTTTCTATAGTTTAACGGCAAGTATTTCCATTGGATCTTTTTGACTGATGCTGTGTTTGTAATTTTTTTTTACTTATTATTTTTATATATATCTTCTCTCCCCACCTTTCCCTTTTTCCACACTATATATAAATATATATATATATAAAAAAAATCTTTTCTTCTTTTGTCATTCAATCAAATTCCAACAAAACCAACCAAGAGCCAGTCAAATCCACAACAGTCTCGCGCTGAGCTAGGAAAAAAGTTCACGTAATGACATGAAAGTGGAGAATACAGTCCCCCAGGCCGTAAGTTCAAATCAACTCAAAGTTGAAAGTGTGACATGATGGCGTCATGTAACAAGCTAAGAATTGGTTGCATGACATGCCGTCAAGTTTCGTGCAGGTGCCGTGATTGAAGCATTTTTCTTGGATGTTGTATCAGTTGATGATTGGCCAGTCATGATCACATGTGCCTTTTTTGACTTTGTGCTGCCACAATTTTTTGCTGTGCTCATTTTCGTTTCGTTTTTGGTGCTTGCAGTGGTTTCTTTATTTGTCGTTTGATTTCTCGTCAGCGTTTTATGCTTCTTTAGATGTCACATAGAAGGAAAAAAAAAAGATGGATTCCTAACTCTTTAGAAAAAATGGGATTGTTATAACTACAGATAATTTGGAAAAAAAGAGAGAAAAAAATGCGTGGTTAATTTTTTTGCACTGAAAATCTTGTGATTTTATTTTTTTTCTGGAGAATTGGGGGCCTTTTTCAATTGACACCTTTTTTTCCCCTTAGGATATTTCAAATCACTCTCTAAAAATTAAAAACAAAAAAAAAAACCAAACAAAACAGTAATGATAGTAACAGTAGTTTGAAAACTATAGCAATCCAAAAAAAGCAACCCCAAGAAAAGCCTCATTGTATGTCTTTTCAAGAATTCCTAATTCTAAGGTTCCATATTACAGCAACTCCAGCCAAAATTAATTGCTCAGGGGGAGGGAGGGATCATTTTGAGTGGGAAAAAAAACCCATCCATATCAAAAAACAAAATGCATCTTTTTGTTTACAACTGAAAAAGGGTCCTTGACGAGTGTTTTTTATTTTTTTATTCTATTATTATTTTTGGTGTTGTAATTGTTTAGACTGCTGTGTACGGTTTGCTGTTTGTTGAACCAACAGTGTGAAAACCTGCCAGCATGGATTGATATTCCGCATGACACTTTTCCACCAGAGTGGACCTTTTGCAGTTTCTAAGTTTCTTGATGTAATAAATCACCAAGTGTATAAGAAGAACCTGCTTGCTAGAAAGAGATAAGAGCTAATCCTTAATGATTAAGCATCCTACTTAAATGTCAAGCCTAGTCGGATCATGATTACATTTTTTTTAAATAACTTTTTTATTTAAGAAATGTTAGCTTTACATTTTCTTTGGCAAAAAAGTTTATTCCAACAGTAGCTTTTTTTTTTTATTTAACCTCCTATAAATTACCTGTTCAAAGTTCTACTTTCTGACATTCACAAAGGAGTAGATGTTATTGGCAGCTATGTCTCCACAGAAAGCTCATACACTGTCATAGATGGCACCCCATTAAAATGTAGAACAATTCTTTCTCAATGCCTTTCACAGTACAAAAGCCCGCCAAGCAAGCTTGTGATCTGGCATTGTAAAGTGGCACTTAAAAATAATTAAAATGCAGCTATCTGCACAAACATAGTGTAGACATGCCTTACTATTATTTTTATTTATTATTATTATTAATATTAGGAACAATTGTATTTTTCTCTATCATGATCGTGACTACCTTGCTTACTTTGGGTTTGATCCAGTTCTCACCGAAGTCAAGGGGATTCTTTCTGTTGACATTGAGTGGGAGCAGAATCAGAGCCAATGCCTCCAAAAGTAAAACACCAGAAGCCCCATCCTGTCCCAATTGAAGGGAGAAGAAAACACCTATTACTTTCAACAGGAGCAGGATTGGGCCCAAAAGAACAGGCTTGGTTTTAATTTCATTTTCATTTTTTAGGTCTTTTCCCCCCATCTCAAATACCCCCTCACCTTCCCTACTTTCCCCTCCCCTTTTTGATTTAATTTGCAATGATCTTCTTCATTTTTTTAGGGCAGCAGCTGAATGGGCCACATTTAGAAAAAAAAAAAAAAAGTATATCTATATTAAAAAAAACGGGAACTGTTGGATTACACCTTTGACATATCAGCAAATATCAGTCAAGCTGAAGACTTCAGACTTATTCTCTCTTTGATTGTTTAGACTGTAACATTTCTTCAAGAAAAGTATCACATCTGCTGACTTCGAAGGACATGCGCTTGAAAACAAACAAACACATAAGTAAAATCAGAACAGGAACAAGATCAACCAGGATTTCTGAAGAGACACTGATATCACCACAGCGGCTTTTCTTCAAACAGGAGATGCAAACCTGGATACTGACAAAGGAGTGCCTGTTTGCCACCAAGGATGCGGTTACCATGTCTGACCCATGGTAACAGTCACTGAGCATCTTTATCTGTCATTCCTTAGCTATATAGGGACCAAAGGACAAAACTTTTTACCGCAGACTTGTAGCTGTATGTAAAATATGGAAGTTCTTTCCTTTTCTCTGAGCTGTTCCTAAAACAGTTTTTGAGAGCGATTATATGAAATATGTAAAAATTAAAAAAAAAATGCTTAAATGCTTTTAACACGGCAAGATAATAGTTCTTTGATACTTTGGGAGGTTCTTTGGTTATACATTAATTAGAGTCTATGAAGCTTTCATATGGTTTTCTGTATAATACGTAAGGATCTCGCTGTTAAAGGCAGGTAAGATGGATATCTATGAAAAGCAAAAAAGTAAATAAATAAATACATAAATAAATACGTAAAAAGGCATAGAGAAGAGAAAGGAAAGATGGTTGATATTAAATGGAAAACAAAAAAGGTTTGTAAATGCTTCTAACTCTCCCCATTTAAAATCCTAATAGTTGTACAGAATTTAAAAAAAGAAAGTTTAAAATACCTATATAATAGAAAAAATTAGACAACATAAAAAAAAAAAAACAAAAAAAGCAAAAAAAAAATAATACTACATAGAAGTTAGCGTTAATGCTAAAAACAAAGATGTTGTAGAACTGTAATTTTTGTAGAGTTTAGATTGAGCATAAATTCCTACTCTCTGCCAATTGCTGTTGGATGCTGTTATTTATCAAGGAGAAAAAGGAGATAAATGGCTACTTTGGCAGCTTTTTAAACTGCAAGCATTCCAGCTATTAAAAAAATAAACAAAACAAAACTCGATTCTGTAGACAATGCAAATGGGAAACAAAACAGCTGTCTTTTTATCAGACGTTAGTTCTAACTTGAACAACAAAACACAGCTAAACGCTTCATGTCTTCATGATCTGCTGTCCGCAAAATTCCCATCATCCTATGCTTCAGTAGCTTCCATATTTGCTCTAGAAACCTTCAGGGCAAGGGGTTAGCCTAGAACCTTAATCTTAAAAAAGAAAAAAAAAAAAAAAAACATAAAAAAATAAAAACAAAAAAAAATAAAAGAAAAAAACAATCTCTTTGAAGAATTTCTGAAACTGTTTACAAGGAATTTTGAGAAACAAGGGGGATGTTTAAACAAAAAAAAAAAAGATGCTGGCTCTGTTTTTCTGTAAATAAATTTGCATATTTTGTAGGACTTTTAATTGTAATGATAGAGAAAAAACAAGGAAAACTATTTAATGAAAGCACGATATTTATCTTTGGTAAATGACTTTAGAGCAGTTAAAAAATAAGACATTGCTTTAAAAAATCTGACTCAGAAAAAACAATGAATTATTTAAGAACACATATATTTTAAAGTATATCATATTTATTATAATTTATTTTCACAGTCTTAAAACTTGATTTACATCTTTCACACTTGTTTGCATCAATTGAGCAGTGTGATAATTGTTTCTGACTATTTGGTTTTACTCTGTTTTAATGGTCTTGTTTTTCTTAGTATTTTTTATCTTGATCTCAAACTTTCTTCCTTTATATTTCTTCTTTTTTTTTTAATTTTATTTTAATTTTAACTCCCTATTGGGCCTGATCTTGCAGTCCTTACTCTGTCGGAACTCCCACTGACATGTAGTGGGTATTTTGCCCAAGTAAGGACAGCCAGACTGAGCCCACAGCTAGGAAGTACAGATGTGTAACGCAGCTGCAGTTCCATACAACTGCTCTTTCACTCTCAATTCCCTAAAACTCCTTGTAATCTTCTGTAATTATTGAATGACGCTTTCCAGCTTAGCCCTAAATAAAGCACAGTTTAAAAAAAAAATACCGTGTTCTTTACTTCTTGATGGCTTTCCTTAATGTGTTTGCTTTGAGCACAAAATGAATCTATTTCAACTCTTTCATTAATATACATTGTTTGAGTATCAGAACAAATCCCTTTGTTATATAAAACATATCTCATTGGATTGAATTAATGACACAGTTTCATTTAATGTCTGCTTGATATTCCACTGTGGTTTACCTTAAACCTAGTAGGTTAGAAGATCAAATAACGGTACATACAAATTAGAGTCATTGTAGCTCCCATTTGAAGCCTGTTGTTTGATTTCACACTCATGGTTTTTTCATGCTGATACGTATAGAGGCCAAAGCTCAGGACATTGCTCCTTTTGCTGCTTTGGGACAATCTTGTGAAATTCAGCAGTCTCCAGAGATGAAGTTCAATTTCTTCCTGAGCATCCCTCACATCTTTTCTTTTGAATGATTATATTTTCCCCCCCGAAATCTCTGTACCAGATTAGCTGAGGCTGAAATCAGGAGCCTTTGCATTTTCTTCCTGATTCTTGCAGCCACATCTGCATTTGGACAAGTTGCACCAGCTAAATCCATCTCTAAATGGGACTAATGGTGCTTGTCCATAATTTGAACTCTACAGATGGAAGGAGTTCTATTAGTAGAACCTCCTATCATTACTATTATGAGTTACTAATGTCTTTTCAGGGCTATAGAAATAAATGAAATGTAAATCAGGTGATGAATACAAGGAGGGAATATGGTGAGTATTTTCTTTTCATCTGAAGGTAAAATACAGAAGAGCACATACACCAACCCCATCTCTGCCTTTTGGCAGAGAAGATGCTCTGTGCAGGGCTGAGTAGGCTAAAGATGTGGGAATTGGCCTCAAATGTCACTGAGCTAGAAAATGAGGAGTAGGTCTCCAGTAAGAAGAGGTTTCTGCTCCAAAGGCCGTTCAGTGTCCTGCCCTGAGCTGTGGGGATGAAGAGAACAAACAGAGATGCATCCTCTGACCTGGACCAGTTTGAGAATTAAGAGGGGCTGGTGAAGATCACCCTTTGAAAAAGTAAAACCTCACAACAAATAGGGAAGGCTCAGTTTCCCACAGTGGCACAGCAAAGGTAGCACTAAAATATGTTGCCTGATTCCCTCCCTATTTCTCAGGCTGCCTTCCCCACTCTCCCTTGTGACCCTCAACCTCCCCAGAGCCCTTCCTTACTCCCCTTGAGGTAGATGCTATGTCTCTGCAGTGAATTTGGGACTGTGAGATACATCCTGGTGTATCTGCAAGGACACAGCCATATGGTCTGAGTAGGATGGGTTGCATCCCTGGGTCATCCAGATGGGGACACCTCTGGCCACTGAGACACAGTTGGGGGCTGTTGGCTGATGATTGTGAGACAAGATTTCAGAGTCTTGTTTCAGGTACCCTGCAATACACAGAAGATAAAATATGCAGTGCTGAGGAGAAACCAGCTCCCAAAGGAAGGCCAGAAAACACTATTAAAGCTGCCTCTATGGCCCAGGTCAGTACCCCTAAAAAAAATTTGACTTTGCAGAGACACCATTGGGATTACTGAATTGGGGAATGAGGCTATGAGGACCAGTAGGGACAACCAGTGAACAAGGAGGGACCATGCATGGGTCCTCACCTTTCTCCCAGCACTTCCCCATGAGTACAAGCTCAAAGAGTGGGCAAATCTCCAAGTCCAGTCCCCAAAAAGAAGGGAAGCACCACAACTCTGTCAGCCCACTGGAGGTTCACTTACACTGTCGTGCTGGGGAATAAAGCACTGCTGTGACCACAGTGCTGCCTGAACAAAGTGATGTTTACTTGCCACGCTCAACTCTCTGGTTATGTTGGAGACATAGACTAAAATAGCACAAATGTGGATATGGCCTTATTGTTGATTTAAACACCCTTCTCTGGGCTGTCCAAACATACCAACCTTGTTTTAAGATTTAACTGTTTGTCATATGGAGTGTCCATGCTTCTTTCCAAAGGATGTTCACCCCTTTACCTTGTAGGTGCTATAAAGCAAAACAAATAAATCTTTGCAGTGTAGGCCTGTTTCAGCATGGGACTGTATTCTTCGGGCTAGCAAATAGCCAAAGAAAAACCCCAGTATGGAGCAACAAAAACGAAAAGAGAGGCCAAGCCAACCTGAAAGCCTGTAGCTGCCTGCCCACCTCCACCAGAGAGAGGAGGGCCCTCCTCTCTCTTATATGAATCATAGAATCATAGAATCATAGAATTGTTAAGGTTGGAAAAGACCCTTAAGATCATCAAGTCCAACCGTTAACCTACCACTGCCAAGTCCACCACTAAACCATGTCCTCAAGCACTGCATCTACCCGTCTGTTAAATACCTCCAGGGATGGGGACTCAACCACTTCCCTGGGCAGCCTGTTCCAATGCCTGACCACTCTTTCAGTGAAGAAGTTTTTCCTAATATCCAACCTAAACTTTCCCTGGTGCAGTGTGAGGCCATTTTCTCTCATCCTATCACTTGTTACTAGGGAGAAGAGACTGACTCCCACCTCACTACAACCTCCTTTCAGGTAGTTGTAGAGAGCAATAAGGTCTCCCCTCAGCCTCCTCTTCTCCAAACTAAACAACCCCAGCTCCCCCAGCTGCTCCTTGTAAGACTTGTGCTCTAGACCCTTCACCAACTTCGTTGCCCTTCTTTGGACACGCTCCAGCACCTCGATGTCCTTCTTGAATCGAGGGGCCCAAAACTGGACGCAGGATTTGAGGTGCGGCCTCACCAGTGCCAAATACAGGGCACTATCACCTCCCTGGTCCTGCTGGCCACACTATTCCTGATACAAGCCAGGATGCTATTGGCCCTCTTGGCCACCTGGGCACACTGCTGGCTCATGTTTAGGCGGCTGTCAACCATCACCCCCAGGTCCTTTTCAGCCAGGCAGCTCTCCAGCCACTCCTCCCCAAGCCTGTAGCGTTGCCTGGGGTTGTTGTGACCAAAGTGCAGGACCTGGCACTTGGCCTTGTTGAACCTCATACACTTGGCCCCAGCCCATCGATCCAGCCTGTCCAGGGCCCTCTGCAGGGCCTTCCTACCCTCCAGCAGATCGACACTGCCACCCAACTTGGTGTCAGCTGCAAACTTACTGAGGGTGCACTCAATCCCCTCATCCAGATCATCGATAAAGATATTAAACAGGACCGGTCCCAACACTGAGCCCTGGGGAACACCACTCATGACCGGTCGCCAACTGGATTTGGCTCCATTCACCACCACTCTCTGGGCTCGGCCGTCCAGCCAGTTTGTAACCCAGCTCAGAGTGCACTTGTCCAAGCCATGAGCAGCCAGCTTCTGCAGGAGAATGCTGTGGGAGACGGTGTCAAAGGCCTTACTGAAGTCCAAGTAGACAACATCCACAGCCTTCCCCTCATCCACTAAGCGGGTCACCTTGTCATAGAAGGAGACCAGGTTAGTGAAGCAGGACCTGCCTTTCATAAACCCATGCTGGCTGAGCCTGATCCCCCAGTTGTCCCACACATGCTGCATAATGGCACTCAGGATGATCTGTTCCATGACCTTCCCCGGCACCGAGGTCAGGCTGACAGGCCTGTAGTTCCCCGGATCCTCCTTCTGGCCCTTCTTGTAGATGGGTGTCACATTAGCTAACTTCCAGTCATCTGGGACCTCCCCAGCTGACCAGGACTGCTGGTAAATGATGGAGAGTGGCTTGGCAAGCTCCTCCGCCAGCTCCCTCAGTATCCTCAGGTGGATCCCGTCTGGCCCCACAGACTTGTGGGCATCTAGGTGGAGGAGCTGCTAAATCACATTACATGAAACTAAAGGTTTATTAAAGGTCAAACATCCATCCTTTGCCAAGGTGCTCCATGGCACCAGTGTGATTACAGTACACTGCAATCCCATCCCCATGAATAGCCGGGGGCAACCTTTGGTACAAGTACAAAGCATGGTTTACAGTCATTCTTTCTGGAGTCCCATGCAGACACCTCAACCACTAATCACATTTTTGTGCCTCTAAAAAAGCAGTAAATCCCTTCATGGAGTCATATTTCCATATCAGCATTTCCTGACGTAGCCATGGATTCACTCTTCCTTTGCATACACAAGAGGAAATGATTCCTCTCCCCACTTCCACCCCATCCCCAATCCAGGCAGATATCCATTAGACAATTTTCTTTTATTAAGAGATGATCTGGGCTTTGAATGAGGCTACAGAGCTCTGCCTGTTTTCCCTTCATGTAACTAACATTGTGATACCATTTGGAAATGTCCTTGCAAAGCAAGGTGAGGAATTTTCCACCTTGAATATTCCAGTTTCCAATAGCACATTTCCCCTGGTCCCAAATACACCAGGGCAGCAACCACCCCATGGGTCTAGAAGCATGCGAGATGTTTGCATTTGTGGTCCCAGGAAGAACTCACACATCACAGGGGTTTGGCAGATGTGGAAACACATATCACTGTGTGCTTCAGTGCAATGTGCAAATACTGCCTAAGCAGCTTGTGCAAGCTTGTGCACAGCATCACTTGGAGAAGGCAGCTGCTGATGCTGTTGCCTAGGAAGGTCCCTTAGCAAACTTCTTTTGAAACTAGCTGGCTTGTCCTACCAATCCAGAGCCAAGGAAATAGGAATAAGCCACAGTCTCAAGTTAGCCAGCTGTGGAGTCTGAAAATGCCTTTTGGAATAGCACTGCTGTCCTAATTATTGAGGAAATCAGCCCTTAAAACAGGTTTCAATCCCATAGCTTCCCTCTCACTATAGTAAGCAATACACTCACAATAGAGCAAACACACCCCCAAAAAACACTTGGAAGGTGCCAAATCAGAGCTTTTGTGCTCCATTTATTAAGGAAATGAGGTCACTCTGGTGTCTCGTAGAACCATAGAATAGTTTTGGTTGGAAGGGACCTTTAAAGGTCATCTGGTCTAACCCCCCTGCAGTGAGCAGGGACATCTTCAACTAGACCAGATTGCGCAGAGCCCCATCTCTTTGCACTCCTGCACTCACCACTGGTATTGTACAAGCTTTCATTAGTGCCCACCCAACCTTAAACATTCCCACGTTGCTGCTGAAGAACCTGTATAGCATTATTACTGGCAAACACACAGTGGGTTCTGGTGGCAAGAAACACCTTGGTAACAAACATCCTCTCACCACTCCTCATAAACCATCCTGAATTCTGGGTCTCAATCTGGTAAGTTCTGAACTTGGCACGGACTACCTCAAGCAAGCAGAGACTGGGGAAGGAGGTTCCTTGCACATATACAGGTAAGCATGCCCTGTTCCTGTAGACAGCAGCCTCACGATGTGCAGTGCATTCACATGAGATACGATAAGCACAGGTTCAGATTCTTCCTCTGTCCAGCTGGAAGTTGGGATTTGTCCCCTGAGACTCCCATGATGCAGAAGATGGCCCTGATTACACACTCCTCAGTCTGGGGAGGTATTCACAACTCCGCTCATTGATCTGTCTCGTTTTGTTTAAAAGATGGAAATGGGGAGCGAATGACTCTGTAATCTCTCCTAGGAGACCCAGGCTCCTAACACTTCTCCCATGAATGTGATGTACATTGTACAGCACACAGGACACTCCACAGGGAGAAAGGGACACAAATTCTCCCCTCGGTACACCTTAGTCTGCTGCTCAGGGCACTCTCCTGGGGTGTATGCATTGCTGGGTTGCAGCTACTGCTTTCAGCTATTAAAAAGAAGAGATGTGAACACACAAGTTTGCAGGCAGCTGGTGAGTGGGTGGGTTAACTCTCCACAGTGGGGAGCCACAGTATGACATCCCAAAAATGGGCACTTCTCCTCTTCAGAGAGACAGAGGCCCTAAACTTCTCCGCGCCTTTTGAGGCAGATCGGATCACGTGTTTTACTTTTTCCATACATAGCACAGAGAATGCAATTGCCTAATTCAGTGTTGTGAGTCCTACCAGATAGCAAAGCACCCACAAATTAGGCATCACGATTGTGATGTCTCCTTTGTGAGTCCCTCCTCCGGAGGGTAAGGGAGACGATTCCACTTCAGTGAGCTACAGAACTGGCTCCAAAACTGGAATGGTTGTCAGAAGGCACATTGTACACAGATCCTCCTACCAACTCCTAGAAGAAAAGATTACCTTCTTTCAGCTAGAACAAAGAGCTATTAAGCAAGACAATGGGCCTAGCAGCATTGGTGAACCATCTGTCATCAAGTGTTAGACATTAGCAATATCTTTTTTAAGCCAAGCCAATAGAAGCCCCCCCAGCCACCCAGGCATATAAGCACAGATGAAAAGTGTCAGCCCAATTTTTTCTGTTCTGGGAAAGTTTTTTAACTCCTTCCGCTGAGTCTGTTCTGTTATTGCTGCTTTCTGAAGCAACCCCAGAGCATGCCGGAGCATGCAAATTTTGCACTATAATCATCAAACTAACACTTTGCATCACATTTCACACAAGTGCACTAGAGTTGCTCTGGGGAGAAGCCTGGTTTGGTTTGAGGGCAGGCAACCAGGAGACTGACGACAAAGAGATACTTGCCCCTCTGGATCCAGGTCTCCCAACCTCAAGGGGCAGCTATCTAGAACATCTGCATTAGCATTCCAAATCCCAAATGCCAAAGACAAATGGGGTCTGAGTCCCTGTGCATACCTCTGCTAGCTGATAAGCAGCAAGCAGCCAAGTTTAGGATATGAGAAGAAACATGAGATTAGACTGAGACACATACCAACCTGAGAAGAGCAGGCTGGCCCTATGTGTTACCAGTGATTAGCCTCCTCTGTCCAGTCTGAACAGGAGATGGTTTGGCGGGTGAATTTCAAAACTCCTGTTCTGATGATTGGGTTGCCCAGAGCAGTCCAAGCCAAAACAGGATAAAGAACTAGAGAGCTACCTGGCTCTGCAGATTAAGCTCTGCAGTTTAAGCAGGAGTTGTCCTATACCTGGCTTATTTATGTCTTTCAGTTTCCAGCCCAAAAGCCTGATCTTAAAGCTTTGCTAAGTAAATATTTTCTCTCCTTGACTACTAAGCTTTTGCAGTGCTGGGAAAGAGCTGAGTTTGGGTGAAATACTGGACATTTAAGGTGTTTTATTTTCCTAGAGGCAGGGAATCCACGTAAAGCAACACACTTGCCTGAAAGACTTACAGTCCAGATCCAGTTTAATCGGAGACTGGGGAATTTTTCCTTCCATGAAGGGGCTGATACCACCAAATGCAGAATTTTAGGAAGGGTTTTCATCCATCAGATTTAAAGGAGCACTTCCTCCCCACTAACTGCAAATGGTGAAGAAAAGTAGGTAGAGGTCTGTGGAGCTGGGAACAGCTGGGGTGAGAGGACAAACTTGGCCTGACTGGACCTTGCTTTGCCTCCATACCAGATCACTAGTGATAGCTACCTGCCATTCAGCTCGTCAGTAAGCCTTCTTATGTGAAATCTTTTGACAGTCCTAGAGCAGAGGGATCTATATCACTTCTCATTAGCCCAGCTGGTGCTTTTGTTGCATTTTCAGCAGAGAAGCCAAGAGTGAGATCTCGCTTCTCAGGGATTAGTCCTCCAGGGCTTGCACACACAGATTTGCCTTGTCTGTCTCACAGGTGATGGATGGATAGTCATGACCAAGCATTACACCTGGCTGAATTAGGAAACACTTCAGTGAGGATGGAAACCACTAAATCTCAGCTGGGAGGTAGTAACAGAGAAGGCAAGTACAGCGGGAAGTAGAACAGATTAACCATGTTTTGTACTTACCATTTGAAATAGCCTCAGAGAGTGCACATATGTTCAGGTTCTGCATGCTGAAGTGTTGGATTTTCTGTGCACTTCTTCCCTGAGATGAGCATTAGCAACTTCCAGCCAAGAGGCTTGAGGTGCTTTAAGACAAAGAGGTTCACAGAAAACAGGTTTCAAGGCTGTCAGTCTGGCTTCTCTCCCTGTCCAGAAAAGTTATTTCAAAGACAAAGACAAATATAGACCAGTTCAATTAAACAAAACTGGAATATGAGCCAGAGGGACAGTTATTGCTCATTCTCACCTGGCAGGAACAGAAATTATATGGAACAGGGACTTTGAGAACTTCAGCCATTTGACTGCATGACTAAACTGTACAAAGTGACTGATGTGGAGACTGAGTCGGTGTGACGGTGGCATGGATAATTGCGCGTGCAAAATACATAACAAAGCTCTTATATGACCTGCCCTGGCCGCTGTGAAGTTGCACAATTTTCATGCTAACTAGGAATGCAAATGAAGAAGGCCCTCTTCTCAAATTTTTCCAGTGGCTGGTCCTTTGTGAAGTTCCTCCCGGGCTTTTGCAAGTGTTGTTGTCAAAAGCATTCAGCAATGGCCTCTTTCTGCAGCAGAAAAGTCAATAGGAACATTTACAACTGCTTTCAGTGAACATCTTACAAAAGTCAACAAGAAACTGCAATTTCTTTCCAACGTAAAGGTCATTTAGCACTGGATACAGGCATTTTAGTGTGTCAAAGAAGCCAGAATATCCTGTCCCAACATGCCCATCTTTTACCCAAGAAAAAACATGATTGGTGTGACAAGTTGTAACAGACAAACAGCTATGCTCTGCCATTCTTCTGTGTGAAAACCCCTTTAGCCCCTTACTTTATCAGGCCTAAAGTCATTCCTTTGGCAATAAGATCAACAGAAACCTCTGCATTTTTCTTCCAACAGTTAAATTATTTATGAGCTTTGGAAATAATCCCACTTTGTCTTCTAACCCTAGTTTTGCATATATACATGTCTTTTTCCATGTCGACCCCTGTGAATTCTTCAGCTAAAATACGCATTCATTAGAAAAACATTTCGGGGTATTTTTTTCTCTCCTCTTTATCTACTTGTTTGAATATGTTGTAAACTTGATTAATGTTGCCTTCTAATCTCATTTTTTCTAGAGAGAACACCTGGACCTCTTTTAACCTGCCTCAAATGAAAAATAAAATTCAAAAGCCAAACAACCCAAGTTGCAATGTCACATCTTCACAACCCTTTCCTTTCACTGGCTATCCATTGCTCCTCTTCTAAGAGGGTGGACACATAGACAAAACTTGTGTCAATGAACCTACAGAGTCATGGGTTTCTTCTAAAGCCCCCTTCCTTATGCTCCCAGTAACCTGCTTAGTTTTTAGCCTCTCTCTGACTAGAATAGTTTGGGGAGATTTATGACAGCAATTCTTCTGGTTCCTTTCACAATGTGTTTTCTGCTGTTCTCTTCTATCGCTCTGCCAACATGCATCATTTATTTAATACCAGTCAGTAGCCACATTAAACCTTTTTTTTTTTTTTTTGAGGACAATTCCTACTGTACCTGGGGAAATTGTGCAGGTAAATGAAGTCTGAGCCAACATTCTTGGACCTGCCTTTTCTGCCTCCATCCAAAGCTTTCCATGGGCATCAATCATTCTTGAACTAGGATTCTTCTCATTTTAATTATGCTAATATCACCATAATTTCATTCTCGTTAACAGCAATTGAGTTTCAGTCTCTGCAGATGGTGGAACTGGACAGTTACCAAGTCACAGGCCATCTTGAGAGGAGTGTATGGACCAGTGCTTAGCCTACGGCAGTGTTACTCATCACCATTTCTGGGCTGCATCACTTCACATTTACCCATTTGTGAAATGACATATGCCTTTGCCTCATATTGGTTTTGAGGTTTACAAAGGAGGTTTTTAAAAACACAAAAGACAGTCCATTGCCCAACTAGCTCATTCTTGTTAAAATACTACCTTGCCTGCTTAGATAACTTCAGGTGAAGGCTATAGAGGAAATATGTTATCAATTTAAAGTGTGGCTACAAAGAAGACAGGCTCTCTCTTCACAAGAAGCCACATGGAGAAGGCAAGGGACAATGGCTACAAGTTGTACCAGGAGAGGTTTCATCTCGATATAAGAAAGAATTTTTTTTACAGTGAGAACAATCAATCACTGGAACAACCTCCCCAGGGATGTGGTAGAGTCCCCATCACTGGAGGTTTTCAAGATGCAATTGGGCAGGGTGCTAGATAATCTCATCTAGGTTCCTTTCCCATGAAAGGTTGGACCAGGTGATCTTTCAACGTACCTTCCAACCTGGAATGTTCCATGATTCGATGTTTCTACGATTGCTATAGATGTGCACATGTTACTACTGTGAACCCCACCCCTCTGAACTTCCTCAACAGAGCAGGTGTAGAACGCAAATCACAGCAATGCTGATGGGAAGGGACCTCTGTGGTTTTCTCATCCAACCTCCTGCTCAAAGCAGGTCTGTCTTATGGCCATGCCCCTTGTTATTCTCATGAAATAGAGCTATCAACCAAAGGCTATCCAGGTAGATTTGCACAACTTCAATTATACCTACATTGTGGGACAGGCACCCAGTGCAGCCCTCTCCTCACCATTGTCCAACCTGGTAAATCTACCAGTGTTTACTGCATCTCCTTTCTGGACTGGGTTTCTTTTCAGGAAAATCAATGTGGGTAGGGAGGGTACTGAGCACAAAAGCATTTACCCAACGAAGTGCTGGGGTGTGCAGAGGGACAAGGACTTCAGTGCACACTGTGCGAAACTACTCTGCCCCACATGGTAGTTCCAGTTCCACCCAGTGGAGAAGAGGTGGTTTCCCACATGCACAGTGGATAGCTTATCACTGGCTGCCCTCATCAGGCCAAGTCTAGCCTTACTACCTGTGAACTTAAGCCAGGACATGATGCATGCACAGCCCTTATACTAGAACTCACCTCTAAGCTGAGAGAAGGATGACTTGAGGAATGGTCACTACCCCTTGGCTGATATGCAGAGGAAGCTTCAACTTAGACCTGGCTACAGGTCAAAAATCAGTAGTGTAGACCAAACTGCACCAGTCCTGCAGGAAGGGCTTGACATTGTGTTTGCAAGTGTGAAGAATGATATTACATGGATTCAATGGTTTTTTATGCTGAGTACAAAGTCTGGTACAGCTGGTAGAAAATATGAGGGACTATTGCAGCCTTCTGGGCTGGAGGACACACTAAAATCTCTTCAGGAGATGATATCTGACCAGCTTCTGATGCAACTGTTGCTTCTTCCTATTCTGTTTGACAGCTGATCTCCCTGATACTCTGGTAAGACACAGATGGCAGCTGCACAGCTGAGGTAAACAAAAAATGGTCTCTGACAGCCTAGAAGAGTCACTGTTTTTCTGTCCCTCTATGCTTAGAACACCCTACATCAGATGGCACTCTAGGATCCCAGCCGGACCTATCTCCCCCAGGCAGTCAAAGCATGCAAGAAGCAAAGAAGTACTGTAGTCGGAAGGATGGGAAAGTTTCACTCAGATTTTGTGTTGCAGCAGGTCTTCTGCAGACACCTTTAGGATACGTCGAGGACTTTAATTTTCTTTAATAATTTCATATATTTTATAAACAGAAAGAACTAATTCAGGTACAACCATATGCCATGATAGTGAATAAATGATCTAGTAGTGCTCAAAATCTGGGAAAGGTGTGACATGAAGAGCAGCACAAAACCAACTGTCTTTGTCTCAGGTATAAACCAGTGGAATGTGTGTGTGCAGTTTGGGGTAGCTAATTTGGTGGCAAATGGATTAAAACATGAGAGAGTCACCTTTTAAGGGCAAAAGGTCTTGAATTCTGCTTGCTGATCAGGATGACACCAGTATTTATGCTGATGGCCAATAAGGGCATTTCTGACTCCAGTTTCCAGAAAACATTAACGTTACCTCACGGTGTGTTATTTGAATCAACGCACGTTGCCAGAGGTTGAATAAGACGGTTTCTCCCCACTCCGCAACGGAGTACTGACACTTACTAAATTATGCTGTTAAATACTGTAGTATGGCTATAAAATACAATGAAGGCCCGTGGAAAGATGCCAGCCCTTTTCTGAGAAAGAGAGAGTAATTTTTGGAACCCTGCCTGTTGCCCGTAATTTTCACTTCCTCCCACTACAGTGTGAAGTGACATGAAAGGACTTGTAAAGTCAAGTCCAGGAGACTGGTGGGGATTTGAAGGAATAAAACTAAAGTTAGATCATGGATGGTAGCATTTGACCTACTTGAACTTTGTGGGGAAAGGAGGGAAACAAATCTCCCACATGTCTCCCTAGCAGACCTCACTGGAAAAAAATTGAATTCCAGCCTGCAAAATGTACACTTTTCAGCCCAGATGGGGCCAAAATGTTCAAAATATAGGCACTTCTAATGAAGAAAACTGTTGATTCACAGGCAGTAAAACTTTCCAGAGAAGTTGCCAGCTAGCAAGATATTTCAGTATGTCATGGGAAATAGTGTTCAGTGAAGGAGAAGGACCAGTGGCAGACAATGCAAGCACGGCTTACACAAACTAAGGTTCCTGTCAGGTACTGCAACAGTTCACACGGACCTTGACATATGCGACCAACAACAAAGTACTTTAAGTACAGCAGGCTCAAAATGAAATTATCAATGAGGCAAAGGATGGAAGACGAGTCAAGATTGACCTTTCTTTGTGGAAAATCTCTCAGCAGGAAAGATTTGTCCTTCTCCAGTGGCCATAATCTGACTTGTCACACTGTATGAGTGCCTAAAACCCTTCATTGCAGGAACACAAACAAAATGATGGTGCCTGACCCACAAAGCTTAAAATCTAACTTAGGAACAACAACAACAACAGAAACAATAGATGCCAAATATTCAGGTCAACAGAGAAAAAACCTATCACAGTGCCTAACAAACAACAGATACAATATGCTGCCTGCCTGTTTGCTACCACATTTCTACAGAAGATGGAATTATTAGAGGAAGGATGAATCAGAGACACAGAATTATGAGGTGGAGATCCGTGAGCAAAATTCCATGGGCCTTGTCTTCCTAGGTCCATACATTATTTTCATGTATTTCTTATATTCCTGCACCTATAAATTTATACACAAATCTAGCATCCAGTCAATCTCTGGAAACACAACCACCACTCAGCTTAAAATGTGTGTTTTCAGTTGTCCTGGATGTAGCCTTCTTGCAGATGGTCAAAACTGGAGAGCAGCAGAATTTTCTTAATGACAATGTTTAAACAGAGGAGATCTTGGAATCACCCAAGATGTCCTACATTCATTGCTGGGCCTGGTGTTAGCTGGAGTTGACTCTTCATTAAACACTGTCTCTAGAGCAGACCGAGCTTGAGGCATGATTTTCAAATTCATTACAAATTCAGAACAGCTCTTGTGGCTGCAGAAACTCTTCACAGGGTTCCTAGGGATACCTGTCAGCAAAGCTCAGAACTACCTTATTCCAGCCAAGCTACTTCTTAAAACTCCGTCCAGTCCAGGCACATGTGGACAGTGATTGCCAGTAGTACGTCTTAGGAAAAGGATTTGAAAGGAGTTATTAAAGTTACTGATACAGGGCAGCATGGAGAGCTCATGTCCAGCCCCTCCCACCATTACAATGGAGGAAAATAACACTAGAAAGCACTTTGCCTTAGTGCCAGGATCTCTTCACTGACACATTCACAAAACATGCACGTATCATGCAAGGAAACACCATCATCTTCCAGAGAGTGCAGGCTATGATGGGTGAACCTGAAATGCAGCAAATAGCATTAAGGAAGATGTTAAGCCTTGTCACCCAAAATAAAGGTTATACCACATAAAATCCCCCATGCTAGAAGTGTTGGCGTCACTTTCCTTCCCTCGCTCTAGGTTTTTTCTCACCTCCACTGCACTCGTGGAGCAAAATTCTCAGTGCAATTGGTCACAGCAGTTCAGCTGGGGACAGAGACGAGTATCAGAAGGGGAATGAAGTATGCAGGAGGGTCCCTTTTACATTTTCAGAGACACAGACTGTATTTTCCCCTTTCCCTCAGGCTCCATCACTTCACTTTCGACTCCTACAAGTAGCACTTAGAGAGCAAAGAAAGTGGGGGAGAGGTGTGAGAAAGCTGAGCCATACGCCTGGAAGAGAACAGGGATTTGGGGCACTGTCAGATGAGCTGTGCAAACATTGCCATGGTGTGCTCAGGTCCTGACACGTGCTCCTGCATCCTCAGCTGCTGTCACAGGCTCCCTCACAGATAAAGTGTGGTGGAGAAGGGTCCTGGAGTGCTGACCAAGGCAAATCAATAAGATGCTAGACTGCCAGAAACAGGCAGAGGTTTCCCTCTCTGCCACAGGAATGAAGGGCTGGTAATAAACCGCTGGGGATAAATGGCAGCACCTTCCATCACCACTACTGTCTACTCCATGAGCAGCTGTTGGACCGTGACAGTGAGGGCAGAGAGAGGGATTTAGTGAACAGCTATAGCCTCCCTGACAGCATGCATCAAAAACACTCCCTACACCAGCCGTCTGCAGACAGGAGTGGTCTTCCCAAATCGACAATTTCCTTTTGGCACAAATCTCTTTCCTCCACCTCCTTCTTCCCATTATACATATATGGGTATGTGTGTTTCTTATTTTTTATGTGATGTCTCATAACTGCCAAAAAAAAAAAATCTCTTGACATAAATCCTTTTGGCTTGGGTTTCTTGACAAATATGTGCTAGTTTTTCTTTATCCCTCACACCTCTCCTCTCCACAAACTCTGAGCAAGATATTCTGCAAACTCTCAGCTCTCAAGTCCTCTTCATGAAGCACCTCAGGAGAAGTCACTGTGCTGAAGCTAGGGCAGGAGAACACTTCCTCTGCCTGTAGAGAGTGCATAGGACAGGGAGTGGGCATGTGCAGTGTACTCTGTCTCTGTAGATATTTTGAGTTCCTCCATTGCATACATCCCTCCAAGCACAGCTATGGTGAAAATGGTCACATCTAGCTTCCAGTGCCTACATCTGAGCCTGAGGTCTACACCAGCTGTTGGGTCAGCAAACCTCTCTAGTCAATGGACCTAGCTGCCCCATCCAATGGCATGCACAAAACCTGTGCCAAAGACCAGAACTGAGTCCCAGACCCCAAACTTTTGCATGCTTCTTGAGTGCTGCAGCCATGAGGCTACTCCTTTACACTCTTCTTGGCTGCAAGGTTGAGATGCAACATTGAACTGTTCATCTGAACTGATACTTGCTTGGAGGTTTCGGCACCAAGTTGGCTCATGTGGTGTAAGTCTGCATCCAAGTGCTTCCCTTTACACGCTAGAGTTGGCAGTAAAGCAGAGGGAAGGCAGGAAAAGTACAGCATACAGAGAGAGAAAAGGAGGTCCTCACCCCTGGCATCGAGGTTTTAATGGAATTGCTCTGGGTCCGAATGGATCCAGCCAACAGTTTTGAATCCCCTACAGAAATTCAGACTGAACTTACAGACCTCACTGCTGCAGATGGAGAAAGCAGAGGAAGGGTTTTGCTGGGACTCACCTGCACCTAAATTCTGGGCCTTGAATGAAGGAAATGCCTAAATTTTCTGTCCAGTCAATGGGGAGGGACAGGTGTTTTTCAAGGCTTCAGAGAGACTTCTGTTCCTTAAGCTGGCAGACAGGATCTTGAAAAAACACCCTCTCCAATGGCTGGCTAGCAAATGTCAATGCCTCCACAAGTGCAATGACTTCACTAGCTACCTAAAATATAGATGCAAGCCTGGTGCCTAAGCTAGGCAGACCTGTTAATACTCAGCTTTTGTATTTTAACCTCACCAGAAGCTCCTGTTACGGTGAAATATATGGGGCAGCAGAGCACAGCAGCAGAGCTAAAACCCATAGATCATGGAGTTAAATATCCTATTGTGGGCTAAAAGTGAGTGCACACAGTTTCAGCCCATGTGTTGGTTGAAGTTATGAGCGTGCGAGAAAAGGGGATTTATAATGAGAACAGCAATTCAACCTCAATTATAGTGCACGACTGTCTGCACACTATAAACTGGAGGTTTAATAATGAGGCAAGTAGGCTGAAGGAGAGAATTTCATTGTGTCTGTTTCACAGCCTGGAATTCTTACTAAATTCATCAGATCACTTGAGTTCTCCTGACAACTGTAGCAGTATAACTAATTTTAAAGGGGTTTATTGTACATTAAGACTGCAACAAAAGATACAGGCAGAGAAAACCTCATAGCAAAAGAGAACTCCAGATTGAGGACTATAATGTATACGAGATTTGAAAGAAGTAAGTGCTAAAAGATGTAGACAGCAGTTTTTCAGGGTCCTTAACCTTGATGAATAAATGAATAAAATCCCTTAAAAAATTGCAGTGTTTCTTTCAAGTGATTTCCAGCATGTTAATGATCAAGAGAAGCTGAGAAAATTGCTGGGAAAGGAGATGACTTTCCTCAATATGCTCTTACCACAGAGACTATGAGACAGACCTGAATTGTAAGAAAATAATAAGCATTGCAAAATATGACAGAGGAAACGAAGAACAGAGGCTCTTTAGCTGTCCATAATGTATTTGCATACAGGTGTGTTGACTGCAGGACTTTGTGATGTTGCCAAATCAAAGCTTTAATGGAGACTTGGAGCCTTCCAGTTCTTCCATATCCTGGTACTGAGACAGGGTTCTCCTGTATCATATTTGCTTACCGTACTACCCCAAAAGAAAGATAATAGGACCCAAATTTAAAGAGGGCACAGAGAATACACAGAAGCCTTTACCTACCACCATAAGCATCCCACCCACCATGTACAACACCCCGCCAGCTAATACTGAATGCCAAAGGGGCCTGAGTCACTCACCTCCCTCATTTTTGTCATTAAAGTCTCCTAGGTATTGCTGGAAAAGTTAAAGACACACCAACAGAAAGCACAGCATCTCACCCCTCAATGCAGACCACAAAGGAGACATCTCACCACATTCTGCAAGACAGGAAGGGAACGTCTGGTTGGCGTTCTGGAACGGCTTTGCCCCAGGAGGCACCGAGGACTGGAGGAAGGTGCAGCTGAGACAGGCAGCATCAGGCACTGATGGGCAACTTGGCTGCTAAAAATGTGGGTGCTCCCAGATTAAACAAGCTGTCAAAGGAAATGGCAAATAAGAAAGGGGTGCTAAAGACTGAAATTTTGAAGGTATGATCTCCAGCAATATTTTTACCTCTCAATTTTACTGCTGACAGTGCTTGCAGACAATGCTCTTGTCTCTCCCCTTCTTTGAACACTCCCCAGTATCTGCATCACCCACACACCCCTTTTCTCTCCTGGCCCCACCAACCTCTAGCTAATAATGTAGCTGATTAGATCTTTCATCATTTTTATTGTTATCCACCCGCAGATTAATAAAACAGCTCTCCGGCTGTTTCTGGCTGACCACATTCCCTAATTTATCATAAAGGCTTCACCTGAAATACTTCCGTGTGACATGCGGGGAGAGTTGCGGTCCCTCCCAGCCAAGCATATCTGCAAGAGAGTGCAGCACTATGGTCCGCAGTGATATAGCCTGTATTCTCACCACACAGAGCAGAAGTTAACGCTCCGCAACCAAACCGCTAAAGTAAAATTACCAGAGATTGGTACCAGAGGCATGGAGGTGGAAAAATGGGGAGTTAACTCCAGCTCACTGGAGCACACTGCTTCATACCTGTACCATCTCTTAATACAAGTGAATCTGCTTTTAAAGCACTCCAAATTTTCTTTTTAAAGACAGTAATTACAAGGGTGACTTAACATGGCCTCAGGGACTATTCTGCAAGAACTGGAAGACTTGATCCCTTAAAAGTCAAGAAGCTGGAGGAATCATGAGACCAGCAATGGATATTTTCTTCCTAGCCTTCTTATTCTTCTCCCCTCCCCTCCCGTCCCCTCCCCTCCCCTCTCCTCCTCTCCCTTCCCTTCCCCTCCCCTCCCCTCCCCTCTCCTCCCCTCTCCTCCCCTTCCCTCCTCTCTCTTCCCCTTGCCTTGCCCTTCCCTCCCTTCCCCTTCCCCTTCCCCTTCCCCTTCCCCTTCCCTCATGCCAGATGCTGTGCCAGGACGCAATAAGCAATCTTTGGCTTACAGAGCTGGGATCTCATTTTGGGAAGAGCTAACTGTAACAACAAATGGGGTGGAGGTGAAATAATGAGATCCCAGGGATACAGCAGCCAACATGTGAGAACAACGCAAGGGTAGAGCAGTTTGAAAAAAAAATACCTGCCTCCAGCCAGCTATGCCTTGGTTGACTGCATGCAGGTAACCTCAGAGATGTCTGGCACAGTCTTCAGTGGGATCTTAAGAAAAGACTAAACTGAGAAAGAGTCTGTGACCTTCCAAGGCAGTGCAGAGGCAGCAATGTAGAGGGACGTGCAGTGAGGATGGAGCAGAAACTAAAAGACCCTGGAGCCCTGGTAGCATTCATTGGATTTGCAGTGTTCAAACAGGCGAGATGTGAGCTGTCTCCTCCTCCCAGACACACATCCAGTTGACTTGCACTGTTCCTTGGTAAAGCCAAGCATCCTTATCCCCTGTAACACAAGGCCATGGATTACTGCCTTGAATGCTGGTCTCATTAGGAAAGGCTGTGTGTGAAGGCTGTCTGCAAGCTGAGAACAAGCAGGAAAAGCACAGAGCTGTCAGTCCCTTCCAAGGAAAAACACTTTTCCTACTCCTCCGGTATCCAAAATATTGACCTCACTTGGATCAGCTTCTGGGGCGGTTATATATTCCTCCATTCTTTCTTTCATTTTTCCCTATTCCTGCATCTCCTTGTCATTTTCATCTGAACTATCCAAAATAAGATTTTTTGGGAACTGAAGAACAAGGACTGACCTCCCATGATTTCATGACTCAAGGCAAAGTCCTTGTGTGTGTGTGTGTGTGTGTGTGTGTGTGTGTGTGCATGCGCTCTTTGTTGTCTTACAGGAATTCTGTGCTTACCATGACCTATCCATCAGCAGGAGGAGACAGAGGGGATAAAACTTGTGAACATCAGTAGCAGCTTAGAGGAGACCTTTCTTCCATGTAGGTGCCTATCTTTGCAAAACATGCAGGAGCTTAGTAACTTTCAGATTTATTTCTCCTCTAGCTAAAACTTCTTCAAGGGGGTTAAACATTAAAATGAGAGAAGCACTAAGCATCAGACCAGCACATGCAATACATTTGCATTAACCCTTCCATCCTTAAGAAGCCAGACCTTGGTTGCACACATCCTCTCCTCCGTCTACCTGTCAGTTCATGCATTCTGCCTGCCTGCCTCCAGATCCAGGTTATCTTATATCCTCCATCAGCCTCAGCTCTTCCTCTCTTCCCTTTTACCCCTCCAAAAGCCACCTGAGACAGAAAACAGCAGTTAAAAAGATTATCAGGAGACAATTTCTGGAACAGATACCTGAGCAACAAGTCCCTCATGAACAAGTGATGCTCTGCCCAACCAAGACCAAAGGAAAACCTGACAAAGTCAACCTGCAATGAATAAAATGCAGCTTCACTTAGCTTCCCGAGGCCAGGGAGGATGTGAGTCTAATTTGCAGCTCACAGCCCAGCTCTGCAGCAACAGATGCTGCCTGGAACTGAAGGAGAAATGATGATGCAGGGCTGTTTCCTTTGAGACGCTGTTCTGTCACCATGGAGGCAGACAGCGTGCTCTCAACAAGTTTATCTGCAAAGTAACATGAAAATTCCTCACAGCAGGAGAGATTTGACGGGACGTGCCTAGCACAGCTTTATAAAAAGGTTTCTTCAAATGCTTCCAAATCCCATGCATCTTTTTCTTGCTTTATCACCCTTTTCAACATCTTTCTTTCTCTCACTTTTTCTTTTTTCTAACACCTCCACAAGGCACGTTTACCAACATCAAAGCACATTCTCATACAGCTCAGTTTTTTCCTCTGAATCCACTCTTGCAAAGTCCAAACCTACTAGTACTCTCCACACCCAGTGACTTCAGCAGGAGCAAAACTTGCTTCTGTGCATGAAGTCTCCATCAAAGTCCGGGCAGTATTGACAGCCTAATGTAGGGACCAAGATCCTTTACACCTAGGTGAATTCCTCTGAGACACAGCATTGGTTTTTGATACTCCTGCAGACACCGCTGTGCCTGGCCTACATTTTGGTGACTGTCCCCTCCATGCATTTTTCCTTCCTCTCCAACCAAACCAGAGGTGCACACCAGATTGTATTTTTAGGCTGCATTCAGGATGCTCAGCCCAGGCAAACAAGCGTTCTAGCTCTGTGCTTTTATCACCAGAGATATGCCTAAGGCTTGATCCTATGGCTACCACACTGCCCTATAGGCAGCCTGAGCTCAGGTAACCTGCAGGTCCCCTCTGCCATAATGGCAAGCAACAGTAAAGTCCTTCCAGACCAGTTTCATGTCCAAGCACAGCAGACTCAGCCTACCTACACACCAGGGCACGGATGAGTGCATGCTGAAGGTGTTGCAACCATGTGTTTCCTTCCCACATGATCCTCAGGTTTTGTCAGGTGACAATTACTCTAGGAATATGTGTCTACACAGCTGATGTGAAGGCAAACTTGGAGCCAAGGACAGGTCTAAGCCTCTAGTTCCATGCCCTCAAAGCTGAGTATCTGCTGTTAAAACTATTCTTCCTCTCCCTGATTTCTTCCATTTTAAGGAAGATGTCAGCCAAGATCCATCAAACTAAAGAAACATGAGTGTGTTTGCATGGCATAGGTAGGAAGATTTTTGAAGCCCAGCACTGATCTGCAACTGTATTCCAGACAAAACTGCTTCATATAATCATAGAAACATAGAAGGGAATCATAGAATAATTTGGGTTGGAAGGGATCTTTAAAGGTCATCTGGTCCAACTCCCCTGCAATGAGCAGGGACATCTTCAACTAGAACAGGTTGCTCAGAGCCCCATTCAACCTGACCTTGAATGTTTCCAGAGATGAGGTATCTACCACCTCTCTGGGCACTCTGTTCCAGTGTTTCACTACCCTCATTGTAAAAAATTTCTTCCTTATATCTAGTCTAAATCTATCCTCTTGTAGTTTAAAACCATTACCCCTTGTCCTATCACAACAGGCCCTGCTAAAACAGGCCCTTTTTATGCTATCCAGGATACAGTTGGCCTTCTGGGTTGCAAGCGCACTTTGTTGGCTCATGTCCACCAGTACCCCCAAGTCCTTCTCCGCAGGGCTGCTCTCAATCCCTTCATCCCCCAGCCTCTACTGATAGCGGGGATTGCCCCAACCCAGGTGCAGGACCTTGCACTTGGCCATGTTGAACCTCACGAGGTTCACACAGACCCACTTCTTGAGCTTGTCCAGGTCCTTCTGGATGGCATCCTGTCCCTCAGGCATGTCAACTGCACCACTAGCTTGGTGTCATCTGCAAACTTGCTGAGGGCACACTCAATCCCACTGTCTATGTCATTGATGAAGATATTAAACAGTACTGGTCCCAATACGGACAGGGCAGCAGTTGCCCTTGGTGAAGCCATGCCAGCTGTCTCAAATCACCTCCCTGTCCTCCATGTGCCTTTGCATAGCTTCTAGGAGGATCTGTTCCATGATCTTCCCAGGCACAGAGGTGAGGCTGACAGGTCGGAAGGTCACAGCATCCTCCTTTTTACCCTTTTTAAAAATGGCTGCAATATTTCCCTTTTTCCAGTCCCCAGGGACTTCACCTGACTGCCATGACTTTTCAAATATCATGGAGAGTGGCTTGGCAACTACATCAGCCAATTCCCTCAGAACTCTGGGATGCATCTCGTCAGGTCCCATAGACTTATGTACATTCATGTTCCTCAGGGGGTCTCAAACCTGATCTTCTCTTACAGCGGGAGGGACTTTGCTTCCCCAGTCCCTGTCTTGCAGTCCATCCGCTCGAGAGGTGTGGGAAGAGAGGTTGCCAGTGAAGACCAAGGCAAAGAAGTTATTGAGTACTTCAGCCTTCTCCTCCTCCGTTGTTACCAGTTTACCAGTCTTGCTCATCACAGGGGTACGCCTTTTTTGACCTTCCTTTTCTGTCGGACATGCTTGTAGAAAGCCTTCTTATTATTCTTGCATCCCTTGCCACGTTTAGCTCCAGCCACACCTTGGCCTTCCTGACCCCATCCCTACACAACCGGGTAGCATCCCTATAGTCTTCCCAGGATACCTGTCCCTGCCTCCACTGCCTGTGCATTTCCCTCTTGCCCTTTAGTTTGACCAGCAGGTCTTGACTCATCCATGCCAGTCTCTTGCTTTCCTTTCCTAATTTCTTGCACCTGGGTATGAAGAGCTCTTGCACTCTATGGAAAGCATCTTTAAAGACCTGCCAGCTCAGTTCTTTTCCCTTGTCCCTGAGGGCAGTTTCCCAGGGTGTCCTATTGACTAACTCCTTGAACAGCTGGAATTTTCCTTTCCTAAAATTCAGGGTCCTAACTTTACTCTTCACCTGACCCATACCCCTCAGGACTGCAAACTCCACCAGTGCATGATCACTGCAGCCCAGGCTGCCTCCAATCTTGATGTCACCAATTAGCTCACTTGCATTGGTGACCAACAGGTCCAGTATCACATCCCCTCTGGTAGGGCTGTCTATTACCTGGCTTAAGAAGTTATCCTCAATGCATTCCAAGAGTCTTCCGGATTGCCTATATGTCGTCATGCTACTTTTCCAGCAGATGTCAGGGTGGTTGAAGTCCCCCAGCAGGACGAGAGCCTGCGAGCACGATGCCTCTTGTAGCTTGAGTAAGAAAGCTTCATCAATAGGCTCTCCTTGATCGGGCAGCCTGTAGTAGACACCAACCACAAGGTTCCCTTTGTTGCCTCAGTCTCTAATTCTTGCCCATAAGCTTTCAGCCTGCTCGTGGCTATTATTCAGAGACAGCTCTTCACACTTAATCCATCTCTTGATGTAGAGGGTAACGCCTCTGCCCCTCCTTCCTCGCCTGTGCCTTCTGAACAGCCTGTAGCCATCAATAGCCACACTCCAGTCATGGGATTTGTCCCACCAAGTTTCAGTAATAGCAACTAGGTCGTAGCTTTATAGCAGCACAGTGGCTTCGGACTCCTCCTGTTTGTTGCCCATGCTGCATGCATTGGTGTAGAGGCACTTCAGCTGGGCTGTCAGCCGTGTCACCTTCTTAGAAGAACACCCCTTAATTCCTTTGAGGTATTTCACTGGTGTTTCTCTGTTGGCTCCTGTTACCTCAGGAGTCCCTGGCTCATCTCCGTAAGACTTCAAGTGTGCTGCAGTATAGCCAGCACGTCTCAGAGCAACAGGCTGAGGGCCCTCACGAGCACCCCATCCCTCTAACCTTGGTGTGTCATCCCACAGCTTGTCACAGGCAAGCCTGATATTATCCCCCTCTCCCTCCAAGTCTAGTTTAAAGCTCTGTCAATGAGCCCCGCTAGCTCGTCAGCAAAGACCCTTTTCCCCCTTTGAGAAAGATGAATCCCATCTGATGCCAGCAAGCCTGGTGCCATGTAGGCCATCCCATTATTGAAAAACCCAAAACTGTGGTGGTGACATGAGCCACGGAGCTGTGTATTAATAGACTGGGCCTGTCTGTTTTTTCCAGTGTCACTGCCTGCAACTGGCCTTACCAACCAGACAACCTTCATAAAGATTTGCTTTCCTATTGTGTTGCTATCATTAAAAACACCAAGGCAAGACCTACATGATCTTTTCACTGTCTTTAAAATCCAAACCTGGATCCCAGCTGGATGGTAAGAGAGCCTTCATCCCCAAACTCTTCTCCTCTGTCCTGCTTACAGCACATGACTTGGCTTTGACACTCTAGTGTCTTCATCCCAGTAAAATCTGTTTTATTTCCTGCCATCCTCAGAGCCTTACGTCTCCTCTTCTTGGCTTTAGCACTGCTGTGGGGACAGGTTGGGCACAGGAGCAGCCTTGAAGCAGCAATCTCCATCTTTTGGCAAATTCCAATTGGCAATTGGCCATGAGAAAGATGGAAAATGAGCTAAACGATGTATATTCACTTTCCTCAGTGTGTAAGGGCTGTGTGTGTTGGGGTGGCGATGGGAGGAGAGAAGGTGAAAGGGGAGTTGGAACTGTGAAGTTTGAAGGTGAAAAAAGTCTTTATATCTGGATTAGTGGAGTCCTGGGGCCTTCAAAAATAGTTAAAATTCCTTTTTTTGAGTAATGGAGAAGTAGTTTGCATTGATCTTAAGAATTTGCTTATAGTTTTCCCTGGAGTTCAATGTACTGGGGAGTGCAAAGCTGACACAGCTCAAAAGTTTTATGAACCTCAGGTAACAGCGTGAAAGGAAATTTTAATAAATATTACATTTATTTAAATTTAATTTTTTTTTCCTTGTTAATAATAAAAGCCAACCTTGGTCTTCTGGGCTTTTTCTCATATGGCTGCTTAATACAGCAGCCGAATCATGGAATTATTTATATTTTAACTTCGTTTTCAGTAAATCGTCAGTCATTCACCTTTCAAAAGCATTAAATTCAGAGACGAACAGCAGGGGAGAGGGAGCCTGAAAAATAAATATTGACTTTCAGGGGTTTGTTTTGAGTTTTTTTAAACTCAGGTTTAGAAATAGAAGCTGTTGTGGGTGATGAGTAAAAGCACAGGGAAAGGAAAAGGCATTTGTGCCTATAGATTTCTTCCCATCATAGACCTGCAGCTCTATTTCTGCTTCATTTGCAGGAAGCCACAGCAGTACCAATGGCTAGTGGCCCTTCCTGCCTTAAAGAGGCACTTGGCTCAAAATCTGGCATCTGGTCATCATTGGGTGAATGGTCTTCCTTACAGAGGACACCTGCTACTAGTCATGTTTACTGGCACTGTAAGCAATAGATGAGATCCCAATGAAAACCCAAGCAAAAGAGGCATGATATAGTTGAGAAATCCATCAGGATTGCCATATAGTGACCCTTATGCTATGTGAAGACTACAAAGATTTTTCCTTTTAAGTTCAGCAGCCCAATCAATGCCTAGAGATAATGACAGACTCTTGCTATTGGTCTCTCCTGTCCCCTGGGTCAGAAGGACTACAGCCAGCCAATTGTCTCCTTGGGTGCTCTAAAAGCCTTCCGTAGGGTTCTTGCCTTCCTATGAATGAAGACACCCCTTCAATCCCCAGGTAACATCTGCGACATCCACCCTCTGCACCAGTCTCCCCTGTTATTCCACTCTCTGATCTACCTGAAATCCTAGCCCATGCAGGCTAAAATGCAGCAAGAGAGGCTACCCACAGCCTGTCAGCTACGTGGAGAGCAGGCAAATGCCTTACATCACGTGTTGTTCTCATGACTGCCTCAGGGACCACGCTAGTCAGAGCTAAAGACTACAGCAAGAAAAGCCCAGTCTGCAATCTCGGATATCACAGGTCACAACACCGCAGTGAATCACTTGACAAGTTTGGTTCAAGTACAGTTGCACAGTCTTGATTCAAAGACATCAGGAGATGAAATCTCTACCGAGATCTTTGGCAATTTGTTCCCAGAGATAGTGACCAACAAAACAGGTGCCTGGATTCCTGCTCATGTCTATTTGTGTTAGGCACTGCTCTGTCTTGTGCCTTTCTTTCTCTTTTAGATTAAAGAATCCTTTTATAGCAGGTGCATACACACAGCAAGTCACCACTTGAGCTTGTTGATGAGCTGAACAAATTGCTCTCTTGGAAGTATTTTCTCTAGCCCAGATTTGTGCGGGCTTCTGCATCCTCTCCAATTTCTCATTGTCCCTGACAAAGCACATGTCCTCAAACTGGAGATGGGTTCCTGTTACCTGTGCCCTGGTGACTTACACTGAGCTAAAATTAGTCCTGTCCTTTCACCAGTCTCCTACAAGGTGGCATTAGTTGGTCCCACCACCATACTGAGAATACATGTCCAGGAGGCAATGCCTCCTTTAGGATCTCTCAGTCTTCTTCAGAGTCATTGCCTTCCAGAGGGACTCCCATACACCACTGCACACTGGGGGCTGGCCAGCTGGAAAGCAGTTTTGCAGAGAAAGACCTGAGAGTCCTGGTGGACATCAAGTTTACCATGAGCCAGCAATGTGCACTTGTCACAAACCAGGACAATGGCCTCCTGGGCTGCATGAGGCAGATCATGAGGCAGGTGGAGGGAGGTGATCCTTTCTCTCTACTCAGCACTGGTGAGACACATCTGGAGTGCTGTGTCCAGTTCTGGGCTCCCCAGTACAAGACATACTGGAGCAAGACCAGCAAAGGGCCACAAAGACAATGAATGAACTGGAGCATCTGACATGTGAGGAAAGACTGAGAGCTGCTACAGGCCAGCATGTTGAAGGGAAGGCTCAAGGGAATCTTATCAATATGTATAAATATCTGGTGGGGGTGAGTAAAGAAGACAGATCCAGACTCTTCTCAGTTGTGCCAGGGAAAGGACAAGAGGCACAAACTGAAATACAGGAAATTCCATTCAAATGTAAGAAAAAGTTTTTTTACTGCGAGGGTGCTAAAACACTGCAACAAGTTGCCCAGACAGGTTGTGGAGTCTCCATCCTTGGAAATATTCAAAACACAACTGGACATGGTCCTGAGCAACCTGCTCTGGTCGACACTGTTCTGAGCAGAAGGGGTCAAAGTAGATGATCTCCAGAGATGCCTTCCAACTTCATCTGTTCTGTGGTTCTGCTGTCCACTAATCCATAGCTTCAACCTGTCCTCCTGGTTCCTATTCTGTCTCCCAGTTTGATGCCATGAAAACGTATGCTCTGTGTGCCTGGACTGCTGATGGACTCAGAGTCCTTTCCACACATTCTCAAGCCATATTAAGCACTCCTCCAAACTTTAGGTTATCTGTACATTTTAGCCAGCAGCACTGTTTTTATTTATTTCCAGACCATTGATGGAAACATTAAATTGCCTCTAAGCTATGACTGCCTTCTCAGGAACGCCATAGAAAAGTGCTCATTAAACAGATTTCCTGCTCATAATTTCTGTCCAAAATCTGTCAACTACCCATTGCTTAATCTATTGAATATTAGCACATAAAAACTCCATAGATTTCCAGTCCATATAGTCTCTATGTCCTTTTTCTGTCCATTAACAGCAACAGACGCCTAGGAAATGACTGCAAGAACTGCGACACATCCTCCCTCCCCCCATATATTCTCCCAGCTTCTGACAGCTGGAGGTTTAGGAGTTCTTGCAGCAGTGGTAGCAACTAAACCATTGTGTCCTATGGCCAGCAGTGAACCTGAATTAGTTTGCTTCTTTTTAACCTGTTTGTACTTTAGTTGTTCACTGTCACAATGAATTCTCTAACAGGATTGTATGCTCTGAGGAAAACTACTTCCCATGTTTTGTTTTGAACTTGCATGATATTTTCAGTGGATGTCCTCTCCTCTCTGTGATATGGCACGCAGTGAGTGATCTTGCCTTCTTCATGTAATCTCTAGCACTCAAGATTTCATAGCCTTCCATTCAGGCCACCTTGCTGAGACTCGTCAATCACCTTGTGATAGACTTGTTGCCAGGGAGGACAGCCTGTCCTTCCCACTGCTTCCTCCGAGCTGGCATTAGACCTCTGCAGGTAGACAAGCAGGGCTTTGTCCTTTGCAGCCAGGGCTGCCACCCCATCCCAGTGCCCTTCCAGCTCCAGCTGGCCTGAAACCACCTCTCTCTGGGTTGCATTTGGTTGGGACAAAACATTTCCTTTGGAATTGGGACAAGGAACCTCTCTGGTTCACAAAGAAACAGGGGATGGAGCCCTTACAAGCTTCTGACCTTTGCAAAGAAGCATTCTCCTTCCCTGCTGCCCTCCCCAGGCAGGCAGGCAGCAGCTCACCATATGAGCAAGCAAGCAAAAGGGGAAACAAAAGTTAAACAGAGGTTAAAGGAATAGGAGAAGTAAAACAGATGACCCCCCGGGAGTCTGGGGCCGAGTGGCACAAACAGTAGGAGTCCCTGAAAGCCAGCTCATCCATGCGCACTGCCCTTGCTGGCTTCCAGTTCCCAGGAGGGGGCCTAATAATTTTTACAAAAGAGCAAACAGCTGAAAAATGCTCATATTTAAAACTATATTGAGAGAATTTGCATGTTGTTCCCTTTTGTGTGGGGATGGCATTTATACACCCGGCGTTTCAGCAGCACCACATCTCAGAGCACTTTACATAGCAATTAATTACACACTGGTAGTGGAGTGACTGTCTACAGGCAACCTCATCAGCCATTATCCACTCAGCAACATCTAGCATACAGCTGTGAACATTTGCATTAGCAGAAAGTCGTCTCCGCTGCCATTAGCAGGGTGTGGGAATGTCAGGGAGGATGCTAGGGGTCAGCTCACTCCCTGCTCCTTCCCAAAAAGCCTTTAACAGCTACCGTCACAGTTTTCATGGTCAAGCTTGTGACTCTTCCCTCATTTCACTCCAGCTTTGGACCAGGGAGATGTCATCAGCCTACAGCACACAGCAGTCCAGATCCTGCACCATAATGCCATCTTTTCCTATAACACAGGAAACACTCGGATAGGAGACTTCTGAGATAGCACATAAAGTGCAAAAGCCAAATCTGTACAAGGTGTAGCTTTATGGTATGGACTTTGTCCATAGACTGTGCAAGTTTCTGTTTCATATCCTTGATGCAGCTAGGCACAGTGCAGCCCCTGGGCCCCAGGATTGCTTTCAGCACTCCCCAGGTGTCTCCATAAATCACCCTGGAAAGACACTGCACAGCTGAATGACCAGTTTCTGACAACTTCCATAGCCTCAATGCTATTGTGAAGTACTTTGCAATGCCAGATTCTCTCCTGAGTCCCTTTTTGCCTCTACTTTGCCCATGCCACGGCAAAACCAGATGTGTGACTGCCATCCGGAGATTAGAGGAAGCCTGTTGGCAATGGGCAATGGGAAGAATCCCAGCAGTGCACTGACCTTCAGAGGGGACCTGAGGACATGAGACTGATCAGCAGTACTCACAAAGGACGTGGAGGTATTCTTGCTAGAGCTATAACATAAACTCCCAGACTACATCTTTACCACCAGAATGAACAGTTGCAAAAATGTCCCTGGACATTAGAACTTGATCTTCTGTATTGTAAGTTGTTAAAACACTACCTGGCATGTTTTTGGCAGAATCTAACTAGCATTTTCCCAAATGATGCCTAGACACAGCCTGGGAATTAGCACAGACTAGTGCCCATTCTCAGTAGGCAATTTGGATGCAACGCCCCCCTTTTTTGGAGGGTGAGAGAATTTAATAGTACAGATGCAGGGTATCTTGTGCCAGCTGGCCTCTGCACAAGAGAGCAGACCCAGCTACAGTTAATTTACAGGTACAGACGCAGCCTCAGAGTCCTGGACAACATCCAGCCGATGATTGCATCCTCCTCCTTTCATTTCCACCAACCTGAAATGCAAAACAAAGCCACAATGCTTCTAATCTTTAATTGCTGCTGTGTACCATTGAAATGTTTCTGTCTTTTGATCCTGGATAAGGTGATTGAATTCCTGCAAGTTAAGGAGTGTATGAAGTGTTTGGGGTTCCTTTGAAGGGCCACAGGAGATATGATTGCAGCACAAACCACTGGGGTCTCTTTTCTTTCTATCTTGTTTTTGTTTCATGTGTGCTAAAATATTCAAAACAATACTTCATTTTGCAAGACTGGCATATCTTTCTTGCTGAGCCCACCAAGCCAGCTCTGGTCACCAGAAGACCATGGAGAACCAGCGATCAGAATCATTATTGTCATTTGGCAGATAACAAATCTTATCCAAGCTGGATATATAAGAACAATTGACAAACCTGTGTCATGGTAGCACAGATCTCTTTCCAGTTTATGATTTATAAGAATACAAGTTGGACGGATGGGAAAAAAACTAATGGACTTGTGAGGATAAATATGGTCTTCTTACAAGTGCTGTCTTCAGTGTGCAAACTCAGCTCTCCAGCTTTTTCCTCTCACCAAAAGCCTAATAAACCAGGGTGCTGGCAGCACGGGACCATTGCCTGAGTGCAGAACAGGTCTCCCTGCTCAATCCTCCTGTCTACCCAGTCCGCAGCCTACACTTGCTGTCCAGGACTGCAGGACATGGGGCACTAAAGGTGAGCAGACACGAACTCATCCCAGATCCTTTTGCAAAGAGGAGAAGGGAATCAATGTTTCAGCGATTGGAGGGGGGCAAAATTTTTCCAAGTAGCTGGTTTACAGCAAAAGAACAGAGTCTTTGGAAACAGGATAAGATAAACTCTCTGGGGTTTCCTTTATCTTGTCTTTGCTGCCAGAGGTAATTTCCTGATTTCTAACTCCTCCTTGAGATATGCACAGACACATTTTAATGAGCTTTTGGGTGATAGGGTCCTTATCCCACTCTTTAGGGCAAGCTGGATCCCATTCTGCGTTTGCCTGCTATTAAGTTCGTTTGCCTTTAATTACTTACTGTTTTCCTGTGTGACTTCCCAACTTCTTCCTCAAACACATCCCAAACCCTAAACTCCTTCAAAATCATGGAAACCCACAGAAATTGCTAACTGTCATTTGAGGTTTCAGTGGTGTGTCACTGTTCAGGGACTTCATTGCAAGCACTGAAATGAAATGAAAAGGATTTTCCTGAAGAGATGGAGGAATGGGAACAGTAAACCCCACAGCTATCCGTCCTCAAATCAGGTGTCCACACAGACTTCCCTTCAGCAACCAGCCACTGAGCTTGGGTTGGTAGGACTCACCTTGGCCTGGGGGGGGTTCACCTCCCACAAGCTCCTAGAACAGTTTCTATAGCCAAAGCAACATTTTTCACATTAGCACTATAGGAGCCGATATTAGATTTGTGTATTTTCCTGCCCAAACATTTATATGAGAACAGCTGTAGGGAAGGGTGGCTGATCCCTTAGCCCTTACCTGATGGTGGTAGCCCTTTCTATAGTTTTATTCCAGACAGAGGAGAGCTGAAGCTGTATTTTCTGTGATGCACAGCCACGTACTGAGAAGCAGAGCTGAAAACCACCAGGCAATTTCACAGATTCCACTAGAGACCATTTCAGACAAGTCACTGGGCTTGATAATGCTGATTTACATAGCAGTAAAGCTTCCCCTCGCCATGGGAATTGCAGGGTGGTGTTCTCTGGCCTGTGCGATGCCGGAGGTCAGGCTGCTGATCAGAACGGTCCCATCTGGCCTGAAAATCTATAAATTCAGATCTGGATGAAATTGGGCAATTTTGGATTTGGATAAGCATTCATGAATTTAAATGAATAAATAATAATATAATAATAAATCATTCATCTCGCTGTCTAGTGTGCGAGTCCCCTCGAAGACCTGCAGTTCAGATGCAGCCAAAGTTTGACTACCTCTGCAATTAGAGCCAATGAATTTCAAATGAGGGGGAGGGAGGGGGGAAAACTAAGAGAAATTAAATGATTTAGGGGAACATTTATCCAAAGTGATTTCCCCCTCCCTGCAGGCCATACAAGGACGGGATGCTAACAAACTCATCCCACTGCTGGCTCAAGGTAGTGGCACCAGTAAAAGCTTCCGTCTCCCACTACGTATAGTCAAGACAAGCAGAACCCATAAACCCAACTAGTCCCAGATCTGCCATGCCAACAGAAAGCTTGCTGTCTTCACAGCTGTCTTCACTGGGATAGACTCAAGAGTCCCTGCTTCAATCCCAGGCGACAAGGTTGGGCAAGTACATTTCCATTTGGTTAGTTATTGTCAAAAAGAGCTTTGAGCAGTGATCTATGCTGCTGCAGAAGCTGTAACAAAAGGCTCTCCTCACTAGGCTAAAGCAAAGCAATGCAATGCACTGCTCAGATTCAGGCCCTCTCCCATGAGCCAGAGGTAAGTTTATGGGCAGTCACCACAACGGAGAGGAGAGGAGACAACAGGCTGGGCTATGCTTATCACGAGCAACATCCACACCTGATTTCTCTCTACCAAGAGCTGGCTCTTCATTCCTACTGATGGACCTTTGCCAGCCACTCACTGCAGTCCAAATGCCTGGCACTGTTTTATGCTCCTTCGCCTCACCCCCCTGACCATCATATCCTCCTGAGCCATCCCCAAACCTATTCTGTCCTGACTCTCCCTTCTGTGTTTCTGCCCTCCCCAAACCTTTGTGTTTTATTTTCTCTCTAAACCAGCTCTTGCAGCTTTCCCCAGTTTAGCCTCCTCCACTCATTTCATTAACATGCTGTTTACTTCTGCTTGTAGATCATTAGCAACAATATTAAACAACTGGCAATTTGCCCAGGAGGCTGCTATCTCTGGGGTTGATGACTTGTTTTATTTTCCCTCCCTGAGAGAGCAGCAAAAGCGGCAGAGATGGGTGGACGTGGAAAGGCCTGAGCCACGAGCAGAGATGAGAGAGGTGGCTTGCTTGCCTTTACTAGTAAATCTGCTCTGCTTTGTCTTTAAACTCCTCACTCAGGTGTCCTCTCGTGGACATGCTTCTGATACCTTTATGTGGACCTTTCACTTGAAATAAGCCCCTGCCACCCCTTCAGACCCTTAAAATCCCTTGGTTTGGAGTCAATGAGTCCATATCTAGGACTGAATTTTAGGGAATCTCTTTCCATGCTCCTTGTATAACAAATCCCTCCTGCTTTCCATCTGAAAGCTGAGCCAACAAACTTATTGACTAATTTCAGCCCATCATCTAACCTTCTATGGTTCAAGGATTTAACTCCTTGCAGGAAAACCCACCTCCACGACTCAGACTCTTGAGGTTTTCATATCCTTCCCTCAGGCAAATTCCTCCAAGGAACTTTGCAGAGATGCAGGAAAAGTTTAGGTTCAACTCAGGAATTCAGAAAATCTTTTTAGTAACCCAGACCAAGTATGACATGAACCCAGGGCAAGCTGAGGAGCGAGGATGAAGTTCAGACAAGGGCAAGGGGTGCTTGGTGCCCTGCAACAACTCTTCTGTTGTGAACAGAGCAGAAAACTGGATGCAAATTTTCATTACATATTCATCCCTTTTCTTTCTATTTTTTTTTTCTTCCCAGGAAAATCTGGAGGGAAGGAGGAGTGAAGGGAAATTGACACATTCAAAATCTTCCAATATCTGACAAAAATGTCAACAGAAGTCACCAGAAAATTCTAATTCAGACGATTTTGACCATCTCTGATCATGATGTTTCCAGTGCTGCCACACTGGCCCCCTGGGCTGTTGACCATCTTCTTTTTGCACACCTAGACTAAAAGTACTATCCTCATAAGACTTGCAGGGACCTGCTGTTGAAACCATTTGGCCCCTGTTATCACTGTAATAATTTCCAATGCTAATTCTGAGCCATCTTCAGAACATGATCCTTCTTCACTCTTATTTTCAAGATGAGGCTGTTGCCAGCCATCACCACAAAAGGACTGGAAAACTACATCTAGGTTTCTCACTCAAGACCAGTTTACAATAGCTTGTTTCTGCTCTAGCATTGCCATAAACCTTTTCTCCTCCCCTCTGCCCACAAGGGTACTTATGGGGAACCACTGGATCCCCTCTTGGCCCCAGTTGTCTAGGTTAAGCATGCCAGCCTCTTTAGACCCTCTCTGCCTGAAGTACCGCAACTCTCCTAATAGCCCACGGTTCAACAGATCCTGCCATTAGGAACTGACATGGTCCATTCAAGTGAAATGGGACCTTACCCAATTTTGTGCAGCTCCTTCTAAATGTCCCTGTTCTATTTAAGTAACTCTCCCCCAATGCACTGCAATTTCAAACATGCTTGGTAGTGTTTTTCACTCAAAGGCCTTCCATCAAAGGCCACTCATATGGGGCACAGACCTTTTTTGCAGTGTTTTTGGCATTACTTATCATTTTTCTTGTCCTCCACTTTGCTGCCAGCCTTCCCAACACCTTCTTGGTCAAAGGTATCACATACTGTTCCAGATGTGTCATCCTGTGTCTACCACCCTATGGACACAGTCTGCTGCATCCCAACTTTCAGCAGTTTATGGCTGAGCTATATGACAGATAGAAGTTGAATTTGCTCTTCAAGTCCACCCCCAGGCACCCAAATGTCCTAACATGGCCTGTTATCTCTGCCTCCCTGCCTACTGGTATTCCTTCAAATTATTTGCAAGCCAAATGTCAAGCTGTAATTCCCTGCTTGTCTTTCCAGCCTCCCCAAATCCTTTTGGTTTATTTCCTCTGTCCAAACCACCACCTCTAGCTCCTCCCAATTTAGCTTCATCCACACATTTCATTAACATGCTGTTTACTTCCACTTCTAGATGATTAGCGAAGATATTAAATGACTGGCAACCTGCCCAGAGAGGCCATTACCTTTGGGGTTGATGACTTGTTTTATGCTTCTTCTCTCAGAGTGGTGAAAGCAGCAGAGATTAGCAGGTCTGGAAGCTCCCAAGTCAGTGGGGGGAAGATCCACATCTCTACGTGTTCACATTTTCAGTGCACTGGTGGGTTGATGCTCTTATCCCACCACCATGTAAAGCCATCGTGTACCCTGGGAAAGCCCCAAGCAGTGGCCTTTTAACTGGAGGCAAGCAGACATGAAGAAGAGAGATGGAAGATAGCACTACTGTTTCTCAGGGATCTCTCTGCTCCCCAAAATAGGGGGAAAGAGGGGTGGCAGCTAAACAAAAGCATACAGGACATCCTCTGGTGCTGGCACACAGTGCTCTAAGCACCTGTAACAGGTGAGGAGCGATGCAACAGCACGACGCTTGTAAAACCAGTAAAATTCTGTATTTCCTCCTGGCCGCACACAAGGGTGGCAGGCTCCTGCAGGTTGCAAGCAAGGCATGTGTTTTAACTCTGACTGAGCTGGAGTTGGTTCTTTTGACAAAATACCAACAGGGCACCAATGTCTACCCGAGAACTGGAGAGCTGGGTAAAATCCCTTCATAGAGCCTCTCAGCCTTCACGAGTCCAAATTTCAGCAGGACCAGGAGCTGTCACTTACATATTGTGGAGGGGATAGTTTTACCAAGCACCCTGGTGGGTCCTAGGACAAATGTGGGACCTGACACCTTGTCCCTTTCCAAACTGAAACCTGGCATCTCTACTTCCAGGCCACTTCTCCTCCAGAGGGAAAGGCACTTTCTCTGGAAGAGCTGTTTCCCAAAGCATTGCCCACCACAGAAAACCCCCCAGAAGGCAACTTACAGCTAGGAAACCTGTGTTCTGATGGTCACCTCACTTGATCCAGCAGTCTTTGGAGCCTCTCAGCCTGCAAGATTAGTCTCGATTGTCACCGGAGTGTCTCAGAGCAATGATTTTGATCAGCAGCTCTTGAATACAACAGCGGTTCCAAGCCAGAGACCTTCCACACATGAGGAGTCACATTTCCAGGCACCAGGCTGCTTCAGTGCAAGGAAGATGCTGGTCACCCTTCCAGAATAGCACTTTCTTTGGGGGCTTTTAGAAATACAGATCTTACCTGCCTTTTACACTCCTTTAAAGAACAGGATGCAAAGTGATCTCTTCCCCAATGAATAAAATCACTGAATTGAGAAAGGAAATGTACCAGGTGGCTCCCACTCTTTCCCACCTTTAAAAAAAGAAAAAAAGAAAGAAAGAAAAAAGGCTTTGAGCTGTTCTTCAAAGGCTGTCTGATTTGCTTTGAATAATATAAAATGATGATGGAGGGAAAAAAGAGAATATTAAACTCAAGGCTGTAAAAGCTCTGTGCTCAGCCTCAGCCACTGAAAAAGATCCACGTACACTTTTCATAAAATAACCACAATGATCCCTTCTTTTCTCCGTAACAGCTGGGGAATCAGCAGCAATGCAGAGCTGGGTCCAAACATGGCATGAATAACAAAAGCCAGGGTGCTTCTTCCCAGGAGATGTTTCCTCTCCCAGTTACATCCAAGTGCCCCACACCTTGCTGTGGGTTTCTCCATCAGCCTCCCCATTGTAGACCTTTCCTGGGGCAGAGCTCTCAGAGATGGGAGGCCAGATGCAGAGACGAGGGAAAGGAGAGACACATAGAAAGAAGGGAAAAATGAATGAAAAAGTATTTTCTTCTGAGCTCCCCCAAGAAAATTAGTGCGAAGCAGGAAGGAGCTGATTGCTGTCAAGGCCTGCCAGAGCCCAGATAGCCGGCTGCAGTCCCCAGGCACAAATGTGATAATAGCCAACAAGCTAAAATCATTAACAGTAACGATTGCCTCTGAAAAGACCCCAACACCTAGGAGGAAAAACCAGTGACAGGAGAAGAAGAAAAAAAATTAAAAGGGAAGGGAATAAATGTATATCCCTCTTAGCATTTCTGCCCTCTGCTTTCCATAACCCTCTGATCCCAATAAATACTGCCACACCCAGTTATGGCTCAGTCCACCTTGCCCCAGCCACCACTTGTATGAGCATTTCTTCTCCCTTTATTTGCTGGTGGGAGAGCAGAGGGAATGAGGGTGAGGGAGGAGGTGGAAATATTTGGTGAAAATAGCCATCACCTTTAGCTGGCTCTTAAGGGTGTTAACTGATTAAAAAGGGATCTTCTAGTTCTTGGCTGGATGATCGTAGCTGACACGATAAACAGCTGGGTTGTCCCCACATCCCATGGCATGTGACACAGAGGGAGGGGAAAAACTAGTTTCTCCAGCAGATCTCTAGGACTGCTTTGGAGGTCTTCTAGGTAGCCCTGCACAAGCCCAGATCTGTCCATCTGGAGAGCAGATGAGCTCAAAACTCAGTGTATCTCGCCTTATCAACACTAAGTTCCACCGGCCAGAGAGCAGTAGATGCCATTTACATCAATATTCTCGGATCCAAGCTAGGACAGACGATCTGGATGGGTGCTGTAAGAGACTGAAGTGTTAAGAACAATTGTCTCAAAGCTTGCTTGTGAGTGTTTATCTGATAAGACCAGACAGCAGACCACTCTTCTGTCTGATAAGACCCAAGGGCTTATCTTTGGCTTATCAAATGCCACTAACTTGCAAGGGAATGTGCAAACTTGTTGAAGCAGCAGGCCATCCTTTGGCTTATCAGGCACCACCAAGAACAGGACACCAACTGGTATCCGGGCCAGGCCGCTTGCCCACGAACAACACATATTGTGTGATTAGATGTGCATACATGATGTTGCGCTGGGTAACCAAACTGAAATGAGAGGGCAAACTCCCTCTCCAACACCAGATAAAAGACGGCACAAGGAAGCCTGAGTGTGGCCATCCACTACTGAAAAGACTGAAGACTGAGGACCAACGGGACACCACTGGATCCATGGTGGTCACTATCCTTTGCTTATGTCTCTGAACGCTTGCTTAAGTTTGTCCTGGTTTCAGCTGGGACAGCATTGATTTTTCTTCCTAGTAGCTGGTACAGTGCTGTGCTGCTGATTTAGTATGGGAATAATGTTTGATAACACGCTGATGTTTTAGTTGTTGCTAAGTAGTACTTACACTAGTCAAGGACTTTTCAGCTTCCCATGCTCTGCCAGGTGCACAAGAAGCTGGGAGGGGGCACAGCCAGGACAGCTGACCCAGACCAGCCAAAGGGCTATTCCATACCGTATGACATCATGCTCAGTACATAAACTGGGGGAGTTGGCCGGGGGGCAGCGATCGCTGCTCAGGGACAGGCTGGGCATCGGTCGGCGGGTGGTGAGCCAATTGTATAGTGTATCACTTGCTCTGTATATTATTATTGTATTATTATTATTATTATTATTATTATTATTATTATTACTACTACTACTATTACTACTATTCTATTTCATTTTACTTCAATTATTAAACTGTTCTTATCTCAACCCATGAGTTTTCTGACTGTAACCCTCCCAATTCTCTTCCCCATCCCACTGGGGTGGGGGGAGTGAGCGAGCAGCTGTGTGGTGCTTAGCTGCTGCCTGGGGTTAAACCACGACAAATTTCCTCCTAATATTTCCTGCCTTTCCTATCACTTTACTCTTTTATATTTGCCCAATAAAATGTCTGATTGGCAGCATATGACCTCGTTTGTGTCTTAATTTCGCCCTTGGGATCATTACGAACCTTCCCTGAGCCTGACAATCAGGCCGGGACTTAACAGGTGCACAACCAGATAGGTGAAAAGATGGTTGAATGGCTGGGCTTAGAGTGTCACAGTGAAAGGGTCATGCTCTACATGGATACCGGTGATAAACAGAGTACTGCAGTGGCCTATTCTGGGACCTGTCCTCTTTCACTTCTTCAGCAATGACTTGGAGGAGGCAACAGGCTTTGCAGATGATGTCAGACTAGGGGGACCAGTCTGAGCTAAACTGAGACAAGAGAGGTTCAGGCTGGATATAAGGAAAAAATTCTTCCCCTTGAGGACAGGGGGAGCATTGGAGAAGGCTGCTCAGACAGCCTATTCATCCCAGAGCCTATGTCACCTCCATCCCTGGAGGTTTACAAGATCTGACTGGATAAAACCCTGAGCAACCTGGTCCAAACTCATACTTGACCCTGCTTTTAGCAGAAGGCTGAACTAGACATTTCCTGAAGTCCCTCCCAACCTGAATTATCCTGTGATCCAGATCAGATGCTGGTGCCTGTCAGGTAGCCCTCTGGGTCATGCAGCCATCTTCACCACCCTTGCTCAGTCAGGGCATCTCTGTCCACTCCAACATCCTGATGCTCCTGGGAATGGCTCTTTCCTACTGAGAAATTCTTCTGTGACAACTGAAATTGAGAAGGAGGCCATAATTAGTTTGAATGCTCCTCCTGCTCTGTGTCAAGATGAAACATCCTCAGATTAGCCCTTCATTTGCATGGTTCCCTTAAATCTTTAGCAAGTCATGTACCACTCTAGGAAAGTTCAAAGAATTTCCTCTTGCTTCTCAACTCCTTATCCTGTCCAGGCCTTCTCTTTTTTCATCCTTCTCTCAAAGCAAACTCCATGTGAGCAGCCTTTGGTCAATCAACTGCTTCTACAAGGAAAAGAAAATAACATTAGCTTTTAAAAGCAAAACCAACAGACTTTGGCTCCAGTTTAATTTGTGAGAACATTTATCTGGCACTGAGGTATGGGATTTCATGCTTTATCTTGGTACAGTCCCATGTACCAAGCAGCTGTATCCCATCCAGGGGTAGATGTGCCTGGTGATGGGAAGAGAGAAAATTATGAGGCTGCTCCTAAAGCATATGGCCCAGAGCACACTCTGCACAAGGCAGTGCTAATATTAGGGGGAGGGGAGTACATTCACCCTAAAAATCCCGAGTATAATGCAAGGCTACATTTTCTGTGTTCTCTTTGGCCCATTTGCCTTTTTGCAAACAACAATTCTCTGCAAAGCTGTGGCTAAACATTCAGGAAAGAGCAATGAAGTGGAGCACCAGGAGGTTTTTGCACCAGCCACTGAGCCCATTGCTAAGCTGCTTTGTGCAGAAGTTGTAGAAATCACATCCCATGCTGACACTCACCTTCTTGAAGCTGGCGGGGAGGACTGGATTCCCTTCCAAAGATTGTCAGGGCTCAGAAAAGCATTTAGCAAAGGCACACTGAACTTGTTTGGATGCAGTTGGAGTTTGTAAAATAGGGAACCCTTCTTCCAAAATTAATTCCTGGCTTTGGATTCACCTGATGTAAAGAGTGTAGTTTTCCAGCACAGAAAACTCTGTGCCGTTCCTCTAGCGAAGGGATGGGAAAGGTCCCCAGTCTCCCTGCCCAGGGCCAGCCAAACCACCAATTCCCAGGCTGTTCCTGGGTGGTTTCCTCCTGCAGTTCATCTGCCCCATAGAGCATCTCCAAGTGTCCTTCAATACAAAGTCCCAGGCTCAGTCTTGTGCGAGCATAGCACAAGTTCATTTCCTCTTAGAAAGAAGTGTCCATGGATACTTTACAGATTATCTCCAAGACATTGAGTCACTCCTGTCAGATCCCCAGCTTGAAGGGATCTGATTTCCAGAAGAAAACAGAAAAGGGGAAATAAAAAGATAAAAGTAAACAGAAAACTTCTTGTATCTTGAAATGGGAACCAAAAGGTGAAGAAATCCCACACCGCCAACTCCATTCAGAAATCTTGGCAAGGTTTGAGACAGACTTCACAGCCAAGTAACTGATGGCGGGCATAAGAATAAAAATCTGTCGGAAGTGGAGGTAGTGCACACACCACCTTGGTATCTAATTCGCTAAATTAGTCTGAGTATTCACTCAAAAGTAAACTTTTCCCAATGTTCAAAAAAGCTGATTAAACTTAAAAAAAACCACAAAAACAAACAAGACATCCCAATCAAGGTGATATGGGACAAAACTTGGTCACAACAGCAAATATTTTGGGGCTATTATCTCCAGTTTACCTTCTCTATTGAGATTTCCCATCCCAGATGAAAGACCTGTAATTTTGGGGTTTTTTAAGAGTATGTCTGGTCATTTGCTCAACCTGTGAAAGCTCCATGGCATTACTGTGGCTCTGTGCAGACCAAGACTGACTGTCTCATTTTATAGTGCATCCTCCTTCTTACACGCCTTCTATCCCTCCACAAAACAGCTGGGAAGGCAGATATTCCCAGTACAATCACACCTAGTCCCAACATCTCAGGGCTTGTCTACATTAGGTCATTCAGTCTGAATTAAATAAGGTATAATGTAAAACGGATTAGTCAAACCACACCAGCAGCTCCTTGGACACCCTCGTTTGATGTCAAAGAGGTCTCTCATCTATTTCAGTTCATTCCCTAAAATGTAAATTAAAGGGGTCTTACTTCAACTTATCTTAATTCTGAGTGCTGAAACAGGGTCCTGATGCAGTTTAATTAATCCCCTTTAAAAGTGAATTTGAGTTAATTCTCCCATGGGTCTCCAAGTAGACAAGTGCCCAGACATCAGTGGCTTAATGTTTAGCATGAGATGAAATACTTTTGAGGTGAGCTACTAAACACTAACTGAAGATTTCATTTTCCTTATTGCTGGATGTTGGAGAAAATGTTTTAATTCAGAGAGCAATTACAGGCAGTACCATCATTGTTCATGGTTTGATCATAAGCTTGATGATGAAATGGAAAGGTCACAGCTTTTGGAGTGGAGTGGTAGGATGATATTCCCACCTGCCCCATAAGTTTATAGCTCTAACAAACATTGAAAAAAAGCTTTGTAGTGTGATCACAAAAGCAAAAACAATACCTAAAATGTATTACTATTTTTTCTAAATTACACAGTTTTTCCATACTTGTGGTTGGCTATATAACATACAACAGCATCTGCAAAACACTAAGTACTAGTTGAATAGACCAAATGCTTAGGAAGGGAGCCAGAAAAATGTTCATAGAAAAATTTACCAGCCTTTAAATTTAATTACAAATCCAGAACTAAAACTGTGTTCAACAAAAATTTCACTGTGGTGGGTATAGTAGAGATGGGCCTGAGCCAAAAGGTAGCAAAGAAGCAAATCCAGACCTCAGAGGCCAGTCTCAGGCTGGGAGCCTGGATGTTGCTCTGAACATCACAACTGTGCAACAAGACTGAAAAACCCAGACCTGAGCACCTCTCAGTTTGGAGAGCTGAAAATCTGTGTCAGACCTGAAGCTCCTCAGCTGAATAAACCTAACATGCTTTCACATGAAGTGGGGCCGCACTGTGAGAAAGTCAGATGAGATTCATCAGCCTTGGCTATCTGCTTTCCAGAAGAATCAGTTAAATAGCAAAAACTATTCCCTCACCCAAATTCATGATAGACATACCACATCCATTAGTCACATTGGTTGACATGGGTCTGTACCATAATATATTGACTCACCTAACTTTGATGGGAAAGTGTTATTTTTTGTATGCCTGATGGAAGCGAATAGGTGTTCCAGTTTTGCCTGTGTTTGGTCCCCAAGGGTGGCCAAAGAGCATTTTCAGAGCAGAGGGACCCAGTGCAAACCCAGGTGCACTGCCTGCACCGCCCCCGCTCCCACAGGTGCCACCATCAGCTCTGATGGGAATTGCCAGGGCCACTGCAAATATGAAATTCAGCAGCACCACATGCGCAGAGTAGGCAGACAAGTGAGATCTGGCACATACCAACAAATCCACACTGACAAACATTTTTGAACCAGTCCTTGCCAACAAAAATCTGACTTTTCCTAGCTCTTTCTTTTTCCGTCTCTCTAATACCTGCCCATCTCCCACCCAGTGGCCAAATCCACAACACCTTCAGCGACTTTAAGGAGAAGACCTTTTTTTTTAATTTCTCCTTCTACCAGATCTCATAGGGATTTAGCTGTCCAGTATCTCTGTTCAGGGAAATTAAAATAAAAAATCAGAGGCAGGCCCCTCCGCCCATGGCAGCCTGTGAGCCTCAGCTGTAGAGAACACTGGGCACTGGGTCACGTGCAGTCCTGTTGTGCAAGAAATTGTCTAGCAGAATAGATGGTCTTGTAGCTCTGCAAGACTGTCTACATTTATTAAGTGAAATCACTGCTTGTTTTCTGCAGCATTAAAAGTGAGCTGGAGTACAATATATTTATTGATCAGTACTAAACACACCCTGGACCTTCCTCCAGCTCCCCCTCTCCTGTTTATTCAAGCAGAGCCCAGAGCGCACATAGACACCTGCATCCCCAGGATGGGCTGTCCCTTGTCCATGGAGCAGGGAATCCAAAACTGCTGCCCAAACCTCTGTGGTTCATGTCTCAGCAGCAGTGGTCTTCCACAGACAGGGCCCAGGGAGATGGAGTAACAAGGCAGGAGAGGGAGAGATGAGCTGGCGATGGGGGACACATCTACTGGAAACGGCTAGGAGAAGGCAATGGGTATCAGGCCCCTGGCATTAAAAGGAGAAGCACAAATGAGGAGGAACCAGTGTAGAGGCTGATGGAGGTATCTCCAGAACTTTCCCTGGGCTGACTATCAGGAGCAAGAGCAGGACTGAGCCAGCAGCAGAAACAGATGCCAGCAAAGGCACTCAGCATTGCACAGGGTGGGGGGGACAGACCAGAGAAGCCTGGATCCAGGCACAGCTCATAAGCCTGAGCTAGACCGGCAGTGACTCCTGCTTTGTTACTGTTCCCTGACACCCTGGGGACCCACAGCAGAGAAACGAGCCCCTGGATTTATCCCCCTTTTCCAATTAGCCTCCTTCCCCCTCCTCCTCTCCCTCCACCCAGCTGGAATCAATCCTTGTCCTGGCATTTTAAAGGGCAATGTGCACGTTTTATGGCCGTCCCCTATAAAACCATTCTACATGATAACACATCCAGCCCTTTATTAGGGACGTTTGGCAAGTTTATTGGCCAGACATTTTTCTGCGCTGACAGATGAGGTCCTGCCATCACTTCTGTGAGCACACGGGGCCCTCTCCAGTCCCCTCCTCCCCTCTCCTGAGCCATCAAGCCTCCTGGTGCGGGCAGCCCACAGCCATCCTCCATGCACTGCCAGCCCTGTCCCCGGGCAGCTGAAGTCCTCGGGTGTCCTACATCTCACATGCAGCCAGGCAGGGCCATCCCCTCCTTCCTAGAGAAGCAGCAGCATTCAATTACCCTCTGCTGCAGACACATCTACCAAAGACCCATTAACTCTTTAGAGCCAGGGAAATGCTCTTGTCTGTGCACAGGCAGGTTTTCACATCACGGCAGGATGGCTCTGCCCAACTCCTCATTTCTCTACAGCAAGACTGTGCATTGGGGAGCTGGAAGGTTTTTAGGTATCTATCTCAGGAAGGTAATCACTCTCATTAGATACTAGGGAACCAATTGGCCTTTGCCATTTTGGGCACTGTGATGCTTTGCCCCACTCAACCCTGATCCCAAGATCACCACAAGCATGAGACCGCATTCCTGCAGCACTCCACAAAAAGATGAAGCAAGCTGGGACACAAGCGCTCAGCAGATGTTTACACAGTGCAGAGGGGCTCTGCTTTCCAAGAAAGCCACAACCGTGCTGCCGAAGCCGATTTGTCTCAGACCTCGGATGCTGGCATCACCAAGGCTGCCTCTGTGCCCAGCTCCTCCTCTGCCCACCCATAAGGATCCCCATGAAGCCAGGAGGACATGATGTAAAGCCAGCTGTGGGTTTTATTGTCTTGCATTCACAGCCGTCCACCCGCATAACAGCAAGGAGCAAGGCCAGCAGAGGTTTCATGAGGGGCCAAGGATTAAAAACAGCAACTGAAATTTATTTAAGTGCTTACCTGCTGCCTCCTCGCCACACTTCAGGGGTGCTGGTGGCCGCTGAGGGATCTGCTCCCTACACACCATTGTAGCCAGGATGGACGAGGTCCCTGGGAAAGGGCGGTGGTGGGTGCCCGAGATCAGGAAGGGGAGGGTGACAAAATTGTTGAGCCAGACAAAAACACCTGGCTCAGGTCTCGCTCTGGTGAGGCAGCAGTTCAGCAACCGCCCTCCCAGGCCACGGCACAGTCTGTGTCACCTTTCGGGTGTTTTGATCACGCGTTGCACAGTACAGCAGAGGCGAATATAAGGCTGCGTTGTGATTCCCACCCTGCAGGGATCCTTCCGCCCAGCTATCGGTTTTGCTCACTGATCTTGACCCGTTGTTGCTCATTTAACTCTTGGCCGTGCCACCGGGAGCGGCGGTGGGCTCCCCGCACTTGCCAGCCCCCTGCCCAGTGTTGGTTCACATGTCACATTCCCAGGCTGTGTTATTCTTAAGTACTGTAAATCTCTCACTATTATTCTCCCACTTGATATAGTGAGCTGTGTCATTTTGAAAGGAAATACATAACAGTATATTAAAGAAATCATGGATCTCCTCATTCATGTTTAAAACAAATTTATTACAATGTAAGAAACCCTGAATAGCATGAATTTATTATAATGATTTAAGGCTCCTGGCACTTGAGTTAAAAATGTCTCTCAATAAATAACTTTCCCTTGAAAACACAGCAAATTAATATAGTTTACCATTTCCAAAGTTATATAAATCCAAGAGGCTTAAATCAACAGTATGCTGGATAAGATTACTGTTGCTCAGCCAGAGCTTGGTATCACAGTTCAGAAGGATGGAAAAAGTAGTGAAAATGGATGGCTTTTTTTTTTGGTCACCTTTCTCTCCCTTCCACCACCCTAGGCTATGTCTGTTCTGTGAAAGTCAGACTAATGTGAAATGGATGAAAGCAGCTGTGGCCTTTGCACACAGGTATCATTAAAACAGCGCGGCTACTCCGCCATCAGACTCAACAAACGCCGCTCTGATATTTCCCCGAAGTGCCTCTAACACGCACAGCCCTGCTGCTTTTGGTAGCGGCGTTTTAATTTGACTGCAAACCCAGGAACCGAGATGTCTCCAGCTTGGCTGCCTCCAACTCTGCCACGGTCTCTCAAGTCCAGAGCAAACTCAGGGCTCTCTCCTCTGCAGCACTGGGTAGCATGCAAGACGGCCCTGGTCTCGGTCAAGGTTTTAAATAACCCACACCGTAAGGCTGCTGTGTAATTATTCAGATGGGCCAGCATGCCACCTTCCCTTTCCTCAGGGGTCTCCAACTCAGAAAAACCAGAATGCAATGGCTGCTTGTGTTTGGTAGGATATGTGTAAAAATATTTAGTGGGTTTGTGCAAAACTATAGAGGACCTACTTGCGTGAAAAAAAGATATGCACGAACTCCCACCTACACCCAGGTGCAGGGATCCCCACAGGTGAGGCAGCAAGTCACACCATGTCAAGAGGAGAGCCCGCCTGTCCCCAGGGCTGGATCCCGCTGCTCAGGGGCAGAAGGAAGGGAAGCGAAACCCCACGCATGGCCGTAGCCATCAGCGGGACCAGCAGGGTTTTGGCTGGCGCAGAGCTGTGGAGCTCAGCAGCTCTTGGGGACAACAGCCTGTGCACATCTGCATGTACTAGGAAGCAGCGGTTTTGCCCAGCTGCGTGCACAGCTGGGTGCCACCAGCACCCACCTTGCACAGAAAAAGGCTCACATTTGCTGCCTCTGCATGGACCTTCCCACGAGAGGTCACCATACGGGCAGCAAGAAGGGCTCAGCATCATCAGCTGAACAACCTGGGAGCCCTTCCCAATCAGCCCTACTCTCAGTAACGTCTTCAATGGCTTTTTATTTTATGAAGGTCTAATTTTTTTCTCCTTTACTGTCAGTGTGTCAATTTTTTTTCCACAACATGGCTGATGACTTTTTTTTTTAAACAAAGTACAGTACCAGTGACATTCTGACAGTGTCAATACAGCCAGAGTACACCCACCTGAGCTTTTCAACATGGGAAGTTAGGGTTGTTAAAGAGTCAGACTGACAGCTTTGGTAAATTCAAGTCCTCTGTACAGCAGACGACAAGAAGCTATCAGATACAGACAAGGCTTTCAGGTCACCCAGTCCATCTCCCACCCCACCTTTTAATTGTCTCTCTCACCCAAGCTATAAATATCTGACTCTTCTCATCTTGTTTCCTCATTATGTCAATTTCAGCAGTCCCTGATCATATTCATTACTCCTCACTGAAATCCCTCCAATCTGCCAGTAAACTCTCTGGTAATGAGATCCCTGTGCTGAAGGCACTAGTGCAAATAGAGGGGCACCAGACCCACTGACAAGGAGCCATTTCCTCTGCAATTTGGAGATGTCATCGCCTCCTCACCTGCAGCTCAAAAGTCTTCTCGTCTGTTTTTGTTGCTATCAGATACCATCGCCTCATGCTTTGTTCACTCTTCCCCTTCTGAGGGTTTCTGCTGTCTGGGTCTCCCCCATCCCATCAGGGATGTGTCTTTCAGATTGTTTTCAAGGTGGCTGAGTTCACAGATGCTGCAACCCCAGGTTCATGCTCCATCCCAAATTGAATCCTGCAATGTTTTTTTTTTTCTGCTTGGTATTTCTACTTCACATTATTTCTTCCTCCTCAACTGTTTTAAACTTAGCAGGGTCTCCTGGTTTCACTCACAGACTTTCTGCTTCCAAGAAATAGAGCCACAATCTGAAGTGCAATGAGACCAGGTACCCAGCCCAACACCTCCAAACAAGGCTCCTGAAAGTGTCAAAAGGGAAATACTGCGCAGGTGAGGCCACTGTCAGCACAGGGCAGCATCGCACAGACCAACAGCACCTGCTCTAGCATAAATCCTTCAAGATGCATAAATGCTGGAGAAAGTTCAAAAATGGGCCCCCCAGACCATCCAGGGGCTGAAAAACAGACATTAGGACACAAGGCGTAAAGGATCCCATCTCGTCAAAGAGAAGGCTGAACCAGGAGTTTATCACTGTATGGGGGGTACTCACTGTCTGACAACAGGGGAACTTTGCAATCTTGTTTCCAAAGGCACAACTAAGTCCACCAGCTGGAAACTAAAGTTAGACAAACTCAACCTCAAAATAAGGCAGTTTCATAGCAGCAAGGATAATTAAACATTGGAAGATTTTGACAAGGTGCTTTTAAAATTTCACTGTAACTTCCTTGCAGCCAACTCTAATTTGAGAAAAAAAAACAGCTTTAGTGTCTGTGAAGTCATTTTGTCCTTTCCTTCCTTACCAGGTCCAGCAGAGGAGAGGAGTTCCCACATTGTCCTTAAAGCTCATGACACCCAACACCTTGTGTTTGGACAATGGCTTTAATCAAATCCACATTTCAAGGTTTTAAGGTAGTTGCTGGTAAGCAATCAGGAAAGAGAACTTTCTCCAATTTTTCACTTTCCTCCTGTCTGCAGACAGGACACCAGAAAGAATTAACTTACACTCTAAGACTGGTTATTGAATGCTATGAGTGAATAAAGTGCTTTTTTTCACATACTCAGAATGACTCCTGAATTTAGGAAACTAGGAATTTATGGCTCTCACTGCAGCTTGCGGATCAGTTTGTCTGCTGGGACTGACTGGGCATCCCTCACCTCACCTATGTCATGGCCTCACCTGTCAGTGACATCCGAGTTTCTCCAGTTTAGCTCCCCACTGCCTGAAATAGAGCTTTGGCTTCTGTTAGATGGGAATGACTGGCTGATATGCTTCCTCTCTAACAGCGGAACACAACATTTGTTCACAGACAAATTGTTGGTGGATATGTCCAGTGCCTTCTGCCACAGGCACTAATAGAAGTCACAGCCCGCCTGCAATGTGGTAGTAAACACACTTCACCAGCAGAACCTAAAGCATGCTGCAGAGGGAGGCAAAGTGGCTTCCCCAGAGCTGGGAATCAAATCCAGTTCCCCCACATCCCCATCCTCTCGCTGCAGCTGGGATGCAGTAGCATCCCCTGTGAATGACTGTGGGAGTCGTTAAGCACCAACACTGACCAGACCAAGTTGGGTTTCTTGCTCTTTTTTAGCTGACTTCTGCTTCCAAACACCCTCCCCAAGGATCACAGCGAAAGCTCTGCTACACAACCATGCCCAGGATGCTCAAGGTAACCTGTTCTCTCACAGCTACATGGAGCCACAATATTGTAAAATGTTTATTGTCACTGTGAGCAGATAAGCCTTCAAGAGATGCAGGGAGCAGCTATGGATTGGGAGAGGCATTTTCCAGGGGAGAGCCACCCAGTCAGAGCACACTTCTCTGCTTCTGTTGGTTTAAATCACCTCATTCAATATTCTGTGTTGTCTTATATAGCATGCAGTTATGTAAATTTATAAATCATACACTAATTAGCACACAATTTCATAAATTTAGTAACAGTGAAAAAGGAGGTTTCTAACTAACCAGGCTGTGCTCTCTCCCCCTCAGATGGTACAAATTCAAACACTGCCTGGAGGTCGTATTTCAGAAAATCTCTGCTGCAACTTTTAGAGTTTAACCCCAGGCTCGTGTGCTTTCAAGGGATATTTTTTAGATATCTCAGGCTCAATCTTTCTCAAGCATAGCTAAGCCCTTTCCTCTCCTTCCTTAAGACCAAACCCCCACAGCTCATTGGATCACTGCACATTTTGTTTTGCTTGTTTCTCCCTTATTCAGATTCTTGCTATATCCAGTCTCACATTCTTCTCTCATCTAAGTCCCCAACACCATCCCTTGCTTGCAATTAAATTAGTCCATGACTGGGTTATACCTGGGTTCTACCCTAGTGCCCTCCTTGTGCTCTGGCCTCCCTGTGTAGCTACTCTAAAGGGAAGCAGCTAAAATTAGGTCATTTCTTTCTTTCCCTGATTTACCAGGTATCCTTTGGACAGTAGCTCCCCAAATGCGGGAACATGATTTGGAAAAGGAGTGGGGAGTCATAAGCCTCATCTGGGAACCGGTGCTTGAAGATATTTCTCACTCCAGAATATAAACACAAAATTTCCCGTTATCAACTTACTATAACAACTCGTCTCTACCTTCTGGCTCAGCTCCACTCAACCTATACATTCTGTCATCCTTTGGTACAGTTCTCTGCCTTGCATCCTTGTCCTTTCTTGCCTTTACCTCCATCCTTTCTTCCTTACTCTTTAATTCCACCGTTTTGTCCCAAAGCATGGTGCTGGGTCTCCCCTTCTCTTTTATGTTCTGAGACCTCTCCCCCACTTCATGCTCCAAGAGGTCTTGCTCCTTCTCACAGCAAAACCCATGTCCTGGAGAGGAAGAAAAGGCTTAAAATGAGTTCCTCGTCTATCTGAGCAAACTGGAGATTCAGAATATATATGACATGATGATGTGGAAAGTGGAACATATTGTCAATGGCAGAACTGACAGCTGAGCTGGACAAAACAAACCAGGAGATAAGTAAAATAAACAAAAGTCTGGTAGATTAAACGAAACCCCCAGATAATTTATTAGATTAAGACCTCACATACATATATAAATATATGCTCAAGATGGGATTCAACAGCGAGACTGGAGAGGGTAGAAGTGGAAAGGGTGTGATTGCTACAGGTCCACAGCTTGCAAGGTGCACAAAAGCAATGACTACACAAACACTTGGCAAGTGTGTGTGTACGAGCCACTCGGGGAGAACACAAAGTGACAGCATGGGTAGGAGCCTTAGCAGACGTCATGTTACTCCACAAAGCCTCACGTAAAACACAGCCCAGTGTGTAGCTGAAGCATATTAACTGGGAACACTTTGGACAAACAATCTATGGCTGGTCTAACTCCCCAGCGGCAGCTTCCTAATATAGGAGCTTAAACTTAAAAGGACACTGTCAAGTGATTGCTTTTGCTAGTTTAATTTTTGCATTTCCTCTACTGTTTTAGCAGATGGAAAACAATTCCCCTCCCAGTCCCAACTACTGATTTTGTCCTTTCTTATTTGACAATCATTGATTTTTTTTCTAAGGCTATAAATGTTTTAATAACTTCAACTTTGTAGTGCCTCATGGCAAAATATCTTTGCTTGCACTGCCTGCTAAACACTATTCCTAATGTACTGCTGATAACTAGAGCAAGAGCCAGCATTATAAAAAATGATTTTTCACAGGGTCTACCAAATTAATAGCTTTTGTTTCTTCGTTGACATCCCACAGACAGTTAAAACAGGCAGGTCTTCACCCATCAGACATTTCAACCACCTTAATTCTAGAATTCTTGGCTTCGTAAAGGTATGCCTCGTGTAGCTCTGACTGATGGACAGCACCTTGAGTGCAGAGCCCACAACCCTGACAATGTCCTTCTAAAAAGAACTACTACCAAAATATAGATTCAAGTCAAAAGTCACTGTCAGAATTAGAATTGTTAATGAACAAAATGGATCATGAGGAATCCTAAAGCAGTTAAATATTGGCACCCATAAAGAACCAAAGAACAGAATGCTCCCACACCGTGTTCTCGACTGGGTACACAAAGGCACCTTTCAAGAGATATATGTATATTTTTTGCTGTTTCAAAAGGTCAGTTAGCACTTATTAGAAAAGGCAATTAAAGTTTCAGTCAAACTGGAAAAGAGAAGAGAAGCAATTGGACTGAAATCAGAGAACTGTTTCTTTATAAATGCCAAACCTTAACAAAAAAAATCCCAACAAAACTAAAAAACACTCAAAACCAACCCAAAATGCTAAGATCTAAGTGATGGTCAGTTCTTCATGGTTTTCCATGGTTTTCTTGCTGCTCCTTGTACATGTTTCTCTTCCTTCCCCTGCCCTCTTAAAGAAGCAGACTACTCAGCCAGCAGAATGAGAAAACGTATTTCCCCACCTGCAACACTTGGGTCAGGGCACCAAATATATCTTTGGGGCTTTAAGCAGAAACCTGTGCCGTTGCAGGCTCAGGGTGTAGGACAAGAGGGACATTTGACAGCAAGTAGACATATTGGAAATAACTATAATACTTCACTGACAGCAGGACAGACCAACGAGGGCCTTTCCACAGTAGACATCTTCTGGTCCAGTAATGCTGCTGCCCTCCTTTAAACTCCTTTAAAATCCAGCTGGGATGCAAGAAAAGTATATCACCTGATTTGTTATTAAGACTGGGCCTTGAATGAAACAGCTTGGAGTAACTTGAGGTTCATCTTCCCCTTCATTCTCCTTTTGTTTCATTGCTATAAGAGCACGGTGCTGCCAGGGGTGCATGCTAGATACCCTGCACTGATGCTCTCATCAGAGACGCACCACGGGCCTCATTGCCGAGTCTTGCTAGCTCCTCGCAGAGCACCAAACATTGCACAGGAGCGAGCATGTGGGAAGCAGGCAGCAGCAATACCCCAAGGATCAGTACGGCCACTTGCCGCCACTAAGATAAGCAGGATTGCCTAAACAGACTGTCAGAAAAGCTGTACTGGCCCACGAAGTGCTGTTTGGGAGCAAACGGCCTAGAACTTGCCCATACTGGCTCAATCCTACCTTTCCCTCACTGCAATTTTACTGTGCAAAAATGAGTATTTTAGCCTCATATTTCTAGGAACACATGCCAGTGGCTACTGTTACAATAAAATATGAACACTGCATTGTGGAGAAAATGACCATTAATCCTGTAATCTGCAGTCATTTTTACCAATTCGGCACATTTCTTTAAATAACCAAGTACATGCAGTAGATGGAAGTGCATTTAAATAAACTGAAATAGATACAGCATGAATAATTAAAGCCGGCAGGGAAATGTGCATTGCGAGCCGCTCGTGGAAATAATTACTGATTTGTCTTATTTACAATGGAGCCTGGGTACAGGATTGAAATAGTGCAAGTTAGTGAAAATGTCTTAAGACTGTTCTTATACTACCACTACTATATATTTCATCTTGAAAAGTACATCAAATAGGTTTTGGACCACTACACTTTCTGACTGTGTTCTGCTATTTCAGGGTTAGGTTACCCAGCACATAAACTCTGTCAAATAGCACTGATTTAAAGAGGAATATATTTCAAACTGACGCCTAGTACATCAACCTGCAACATCATCTATTAATGTTACTAGACACTGTATAGTTGAGCTTACAATATACCCCCTAAAATCCCTGCGTGTTAAATATCAGAATGTTGAAGGAAAAAGTACATCATAAAATCACTGAAAAAAGTATTAAAGTGCTTGTACCTTTATAATATGCCAGGTTTTAAACAGACTTGTTTAATTAGAAAATAATCTACTTTGAATGTGGTGGTTCTTGAATGTTAGGCAGCTCTTGCAAGCTGCTTTAGACCTAAAAATCGATAATGAAATATACTTTCGATATGAGGCCGGCAAAACTGTGACTTCAATCTATTAAAAAATGTTGTAGATTAGAAAAAATTCTATTTTAGAATGATTACTTGGCACATGAAAGGCTTAGAATAAAAAGTTAACACTTTCTGATTGGTCTACCCCAACAATGTTCTTGCACCCTGATTACTAAATCCAAAATGAAACTGGATGCTAATTAGCTATGTTTTAGAAGAGGGAAGACAAGCAGTTGTCATTCAAATAATTTAAAAATGGTACTTTAACACAAACAAATCAGCAATAAAAAGGTCCTAAAAACTCTACAGAAGGGCTGCAGACCAACGAGGTGTGTCAAATGAAGAAAATCTCCTCGAGGAGCCGGCTCTCCTCTAGCTCATCTGCTCTATTTCTGGAGCTGTGAGGGGTCTGGTACCAAGACGATGGCCTGTGGCTCACATGACGAGGCGTGTGCATTTTCTTCCTGTCATAAGAATCTCTGCAGAGGTGTCCTGGGGCAGATATCGGACTCATAGCTTCAACCAGGTCAAGAAGACAGGCTTCATACCTACAGAAACACACCAAGAAAACAGAGCTCCATTAAGCATTACAGCATCACGCAGGAATTGAGTCGAGTCCTCCTGCCTTCATAATTCAGACTAGACCTAGATTGGTCTGATGGGGCCCACCAGCACAAAACGAATTTTGCTGTATGGGTTCCTGTGAGGAATACCAACACAGAGGTAGTGAAAAAGAGGTGAGCAAAGCATGGGTGCTCAGGTTATTTTAAGCTGTTTCATCAGCTTTTCCATTTGAGGTGTGTAATGTCTTAGTTGCGCTCCAGAGACTGAGAACAGACCTCAGAGATATGACAGCCAAATACACCGAACAGGTACAAGGCAGACCCACAGAGGTAATGGTAAAGTGACTTATACACCTGCTGCACTTTTTTGAATAGACCTCTACACTTGATTTAGTTTCCCAGGGATTTGAAAACAGCAGGAGACTTTATTATTATTGCCACAAACTACATGTGCTTCCTGTAAATCTCTGTGCACTATATGGAGTCTGTCTGGTGGAAGCACTGAAGGAATATAATCTAAGCAAGGCAATACAAAATCAAAACTTCAGGCACAGAGAGAGAAGGCAAAGGTGCTCAACATTACTCAGGCTGTCCTTTAACTGTGAGTACAGATGTGGAGGAAGGTTACAAGCCAATGTTAGCTGGTAACGCACACTGAATAATGGCAGTTACTTCAGTCAGAGACTTCCTATTAATATTCACACAAGACAAGACCTGATCTAAATACCAGCACAGGATTGATCATTACAATATATTTTCTCCTGTCCAATTTTAAATGTCTTAAACAATACGGTTTCCACTGCTTCCCCAAGGAGGCTGTTCTACAGTCTAAGAGATATCACTCAAGAGTTTTACCCAAAAGTCCCCTTTGTTCCATCGTGTTGTTAGCAGCAACCTGCCTGATGTTCCCAACGCTGAAATAATTCACACATTCAATGACTTACATGCACGGAACCTTATTCACATCACCCAACCTAAGGCATCAGTGTAGCTGGCTGGTTTCCATAGGGTCCCTCTCTTGTAAGCAGAAGGAGTTCATCCATAGGGTGAGGAAACATCTCAAGCTGTTTCCTGCTTTGAGTCCTGGTGGAAAAGCCTCTGTTTTTCCTTTCAGGACAGTGGGAGCCTAGAAAGACTAAGCAACTAAGTAAGACAGCTGAGGTAGGTTCCTCAACTTAGGTAGGTTGAAAAACTGTTAAGTACAAATATTCACAACAGTTTATTGATGTGAGATTAGCAGCGGCCAATGTATTTCCCAGAGGCAGACTACCACTTGTGCTCTCCAATAGCATCATGCAGCAGCAGCAGCAGGTAAAAAGACTTACTTCCCTAAACTAGCAACACCATGCAAAATATCCTTCATTAGCTCCAGCAGTGAGTGTTATGTTCCAACCATCATCAGAAAAGTAACCATGACAAGGTAACTCATAGTTATGTCTGAGACACAGAAGTACTTCCTCAGCTCAAAGGAGTTAACTGTGGCACTGATGGGTTAATACTGATGTTAATAGCAACCACTGAAGTTACGCTATGATTGCTTGGAAAAGTCATCTCTTGTATTTCCTTCAATTTTTATTGTTTCTTCCAATCTGATGGTCACCATTGTCTCTAACACAGTCCAACTCAACATTACTGCCTCACCGGGCTCTCTCCTCTATTTGACTACCTACAGATGGTTTTATTTTCCTTCAGATGTACTAGCTTGCATTTCACCCAATCAGAACCCCATTTTGCAAATTTCTTTTTCACATTTTAAGCTTGTCTACACATCTTTCTATTATCTGTCTGTTTAAATCACCTCTAATAGCCAAAAAAGAGTGACTCAAACAAAAAAAATACAGCTTTAGTTTTGTTTCAGTTGGACTGTGTAAGTGGCTAACCCTACTGAAATGTGATGCCTTACAGTTACCCTAACCAAAAATTTCAGAAGTACATGGGGGTTTTGAGTAGCCAAGCAAGACCATTTTAGAGGGGTCTGCTGTTTGTATTAGCATTTAGAAAGTACCCTCTAAAAACTGAGGCTCCTTAAAGATATCGCCAACGTAAAATGGAATAAGCTGCAGTGATAGTGAGAACTAGCACATAACTGTATTAGACTTTTCACATAGAGAAAGTTTTGAACTAGACTCTATATAGATATACACAGATGCTTTGAACCCCAAAGAAACCCAGTTAACACATACACTGGTTTCATTAGCCACACCTAAAACTTCTTTTTAGATTAATCTAGCCTAGCATACAAATGCTTATCTCCTCTGACTGTACTGCTATCATAAAATTTCAATTTCTCCAGCAGCCACATTCAATCACAGATTAGGTAGGGGGAAACCAAACCAGCCAGTGCATTTATAGCAAACGTGCAGGCCCTAGATTTCAGCAGTACCTTCGAGTTCATTTCTTCTGCAAGTTTATCTAAGTTTTACAGCATTTCTGCTATCAGGAAGGCTAAATGATTTGGCAGATTACAAGCACAGCAAATAGCAAAGATTATGTAAAAGACCAGGTGTTGTAAATCAGTCTATTTGACACTACAGTTATATATGCAATAAAGTGAATGAACTCGGCTAACAGAGCGCTATCTGATAAAGAGAATGCTCCTTGCAGGTATTTAGTGTTTAATCCCATGATAATGGTTTGCCCTGGTTTGTCTAGGCAACATCAGACAGCATCTGGCTGGAGGCAACAGAGCCGACCTAGAATGGTTTTGAAGCTCACAAAGACAATTTTCTTACCATTAATTTGTATCCAAATATTTAAAGAGACACTGTCAGAATGCTCAAATCCTAAAATGGAACTTTCTCTAAAAACCAGGATATATATTCCTTGCACGATCTGAATAAATGCATAAGTAAAACTATGGTTCATTATTATTATTAATACGACACTTAATGGCTTCAGTGAAGTCACAGCTGCAGGATCAGGCACCCAAGAGTCAGAACAGGAAAACTAATCTGGCAAACTTGGCTTGTGAATACTGAATGCTCTTTTAATAGAAATTAACAGCCAAGGGTGCGTTTGTATTGTTTGTGTTTCCCAAGGAGAAAAAATTCCCAAACGTTCTGCGGAAGTACCAGCACTGTACATTAAGCCACATACAGAAACTCCTCAAGTACAGATGTTTAACCAAGCAACCAAATGTCCCATCAGTGCTAGATGCTTACACATGTTTTCTTTGATGGGTTTTGCCCTCTCAACAGAAGGAAAATGAGGTGGGCAACTGTCCCTTTGAGGATGGTGATAATTCAGTCTGTCTTCACCTTTTTGGTACATTTGCCAATGTGCAGGAAAGTCAATGAGCACCTCCACAACAGACTGGAAAACAATCTCTTTTCTAAGCCTGGTTTTGACACTTGCCCCATGTATATTTTATCATTGAACTTTCATGAGCTTGGAAGTCTGCATGTTTCATCACGGCAGAAGAAAATCTGTAAAGTCTAGAAGTTTGGATTAGAAGTCTAACTATTTAGACAGCTCAAGTTTGATGAAAGTAATCTTATCATAAAGTCTCCAAAAATTCCATCAGGAGAGGGAACACAAAGAATTCATGTACAAAGCATGAGAAAGGCAGGGCAGTGTGCAAGAGGACAGAGATGGGAGCAGAGAGAACAGAACAAGGTAAGTTTTGAAGCTCTTCTTTCAATGAAGAAATTTGACTTTGTTTTTAATGTAGAAGATAGAACTCCAAATGTGGCTCAGAGAGCAGCACGGAGATGCCAGAACTATCTGAGAAGTAGGTACCACCGGGATCAAGCCAGTATAGCTGGGTCAGTGCAGAGCTGTGACCTGGGTGGCTAAATCCTCCTCGTCAGGCATTGCACAGTGCTGTGACAATACTCCCTTAATCTGCTCTGCACAATTAACACAGGTTGCTGGATATTTGGCTCCTCAGCCACTAAAATGCTTTTGGAAATTTTATTAGAAACTTTCAGTGTTGGCTCCTAATTAAATAAGTATCTAGTAGAGCTTATAAACTCTTAACGTAAAAGAGTTTTGTAGTCCATCACTAAGGTAACAGGAAACATCATAAAGCATTACGATTCAGAACAGCTCATTAAACTTTCACATTTTAAAGAGGAAAACAGTACAAAAATAAATACAAGTTGGTACAGAGCCAAATCCTTCCTTCCACAGTATCTCTGCTTCACTGCATGTTCAGCAGGACTACAACTCTCTGAACATCTATAGGTGCATCTTACTTTGCACTGTATTTCCAAATTGAATGGGAAGGAAGGCTCTCGCATTTTTATGACAAACACGCAAATGTGGCTGTTGCTCTGGGAACCATAAGACCACTTATTCCCAGGATGGTTGCTGAGAAATCACCTGAAACCACTTGGTATTCTGTCTAATAAAACCTGCAGGGCAATCAGAGTTCAGACAGTCCCACAAAGTACAGTATCTAAAAAAATGGTCAGATTATGCAAAAGTGATGCACAGAACTCATTACTACATAGGATATTAGAAAATGATGCTCTTGAAGGTAACCACAGAGCATCCTTGCATCAATTGGCTGAACAGTGATGTTTGTTTATTTATTTATTTAGACATTTGGGATATGTCATTGAATTTTTAATGTTTGTCTATTTCCCATTGCTGGTAAAATATATTATATTTCTTACACGCTGTTCAATTTTTAAACTACACTATTGTATTTTCATATTGTGCAGTCCCATTTACCTAATAATATCATTTGTTCCTTCCCGAAAAAACAGCCCAACCCCAAACAAGTTTGATATTTGGAGGAGCGGGAATTTCCCCATTAGAGTCATAAATACTCTGGCAGTGAGATATATTTCTTTAAACAAGCACTGTCAGATATTATTTGATCACTATGTTCCAAGATATCTTTTCATTTATGGTCTCTGAAAATTTATTCTTCAACCATAAATGTGTACAAAACACACAGAACGTCTCTTCTGCAAGGTGATGGCATTTCAACAAAGCATACTGGCAATACGGTTTTGGAGATTAGTAGCTGTATAGGCTTACTTTATTTAACTGTATATACCAGAGGAAATAAAAAGGTTTATTTTTATACTACTGCTTATATTTTTGACATAAAGTTCAAAGTGATTTACTAATGTTACATGAATTGCCTTTGAATTACGGTACAGTATTGTGCCTAAGTACAAAGCCTAACACTATTTTGTATTCATAAAACACCGCCTGCCTCCAAGCACTTTACAAATGCTAAATACAGCTAAAAACACATCCAAGGGGTAGGGAACAGACCCATTTTACAGAAAATGAAACTGAGCTTACTGTTATTATAAAGGAAATACCAAATCCCTATTTGACTGGAACAAACAGGGCAAACAAAAGCAGAATAAAAACAGATGCAGACAAGAAGTGGCCTCAGCAGTCAAACTACTGCAAACCTGAAGACACCACACTAGTGATACCACCTGAGGTTATTTGGAAAAACCAGCTGTGATGACTGATCACCCATCCCCAAGTTAACCCATGCTCTCTGGGTGAAGGGCAGAACTCTACCCACATTAAAGAGTAGCCACTTTCTGCCATCTTTATTCTTGCATCCACAATTGTTGCATTAGGGATGCTAGAAGTATCTCCGTGGCTTGTCCTTTTCAACATCCATGTATCAACCTTTTGTCCATAAATTTGCCTAATTCCTTTTTCAATTAGCTGCTTCCACAATGTCCTGTGACAGCAAGCTCAGGAAGTTCATTGCTATTGAAAAACATACTTTTGTTTCCTGTCTTAATCCAATATCCCGCTAGTGCCATCAAGTGCTTTTTAATGACTGACTGCAGTTAGTCTCTCTCACATGATGGGATCTGATGAAAAACAGTTCCACCATCCTCACAATTCTGCAAACCTTGATCACTGTCTCACTCAGTCTTTTCCTACCCAAAGTCATAGCATTTTGGTCTCTCCTTATATGGAAGCTGCTTCATCCCCTTGATCAAATTAGTTGTCCTGTACATCTTTTCTAGCTTCCACTATGTCTTTCTTGAGAGGCAGAGACCAAAAGTACACGTCGGAATCAAAACATGGGTACACCAAGGCTTATGTATCCCCAAGCTTTTGTGAAGCTTTAGGAAGCTTTGAACTTCACAAATCCTAATCACCTGCTCTGAGTTCAATATCATGTAAGCATGGTGTTGATGACTCTTCCTTAGGTAAATTACATTTTTGTCCACTCAGTTTTGATGCCTTTTCAGTTTCTTGCTCTTGACATGGCATTTGACTATCTGAAAGAACTTAATATCATCCACAAACTTACTAGGTCACCCAGGAGATTTTGCTGTTCACTTCTTGCTCCAGGTCACTGATGAAGAAGCAGCCCAGTGGGTTCCTGGGGGATCCCACTGCTGACTCTTCTGCATTATGAAAAATGAACATTAAGCCCCTTTGCCTGCTATCATTTAATCAGCAGTAAATCCATAGAAGGACTTTTCTTCCAATCCTGCCAAAACTTGATTTCTTTAACGACCTTTGGTGTCGAACAATGGCAAAGGCCTTTTGAAAACCCAAATGCATTATGTCCACTGGATCCTGTTTGTGTCACGTGATTTCTGGGTTCAGGATCCACACGTCTGAGCTGATGTCTCAGATTCTTTCTTCTCTCCTTCCCTGCTGTATGAGTGTAATCCAAGTTTTAAACAGCATGCTATTTGGCCCAGTAAGCCTGTGATGAACATGCCAATGAACACTAGAGACTGGTTGGATAGGAAATGAAAGCTGAGAAAGAGAAGCTGACTTTGTAGTTATTCCCTGAAAGGCCGCAAGTCAGGATAGGGAACCTTGCCTTTCATGTGTGAACTGCATCTTCAGTGACCACAAGACACCCTTGGGGGATGTTCCCATGTAGTGACTCTCAAGATGCCGAAACCAAAAAAAGAACACAGAAAAGTGCAATTCTTGAGGCTGAAACATCAGGAGAATGAACAAGATTAAACTGAGAATCAGACAAAGGGACTATGCCAGTTAGCCTGAGATTCCCATTTTACTTTTATGCAGGTTGGGACTCAGAGCAGACACTTCACTGTGGGATACAAGAGGAGGCATATTCAACAGTGCTACATATGTATTTAAACCAGCTCCAGGTTGGAACGTATTTCTTGCCTGTAACGGGTCTGTATTTTCCAAAGGCAACTCAAAGTTTCTTAATTCTTAAAGAAAAAGATCAGACTGCAGAATATTTCAAAGCAATTAAAAAAAGATCTGAGCCTTTTATTTAAAATACATCACACAATGTAAAACAGAATATATTTACACAGTGTCCTCAGCAAGAGCCTCCCGGAGTGCTGTAAAACCCACACCCACGTAATAGAGAGCTTACAGTATCAGAGACTTTTAGAGAACTCTCCGAGGCAGTATTCACAGAATCATAACCTAGAGAAGGAAAAGACTTATTAGATCATCCAGCCATCTCCCTGCTGACCGAGAACCGTTCCCTACAGTGTGCTTCCTCACATTTGTTGCTAACAATCAGCCTCTCGCTGTTCTCCTTGGGAAGTCATTCCACAGCCAAATATATCTCACGCTATCATTACCATTATTACTTATTTATAGGCTATGGTATAACCTAAAGGGCCTTGATCAGGATCAGGGGGACCCACTCTACAACCACTTGTAAGAGCGATCCTCTCTCCAAAAGAGCACACAGTCTAAACAGATAAGTCAAAGTCCAGGGGCAAAGATATAACATACAATTAAGGAGATCAGAATAGCACGGAAAGTGTCACAAATGTTCCATGAATTTTTGCTTCAGAGTTTGGTAGGAAGAAAAGATATGTGTTACAAAACATGTTTCTAATAGTCAGCTAGAGATAAACAACGAGGATTTTCTTCCTCCCAGCTTCACACTATTAGTTATAGCTAAAGATCTGGCACAGTACTGAGAAATCCGTCTCTTTTTTCGGTGCAAATACCCCTTAAGTATCTGAACAATATTACATTTCTTCCTTCTGCTCCAGTCTCAGTCAACATTTATCTGAGCCACACGTATTTTAATCTTCTCTCATAAATCAATACCTCTAGCATAGCAACAGATTTTGCCACTCTCCTCCGATCTTTGACAGTATCTTTCCAGTAAGCAATCACCCAGAAATGAGCACCACATTCCCCTGGTGGGGTTACACAGAAGCAGAGAGGAGATCAGCTCCCTCCAGCACTCACACAGCGCTTGTCTGTGCGGACTCAGATGACAACGGCCTTTTTGCTGCCGCTTCATCGCTCTGCACGTCCCTCTCTCATGTGTATGTATTGATACACTGCACTGCAACACATCCCTGTATGCTGCAAGACCTACAAGACCAATGAACTCAATGCCTCGTTTTTCAGGGTTACTAACAATTATCACTAAATCTTGTTGAAAATGGAATCAGAGATTATAGCCTTTGCACAGGAGAATTTGAGAGAAGCAGCAGAATTGGGTAACAACACCACACCTTTGCTAACTGAAACGAGCCATGTTTGGCAGTGTTATGGGACAACCCTCCCTCTCCAGTGTGATAAACAGTAGTAAAGAGGCAAAGAGGATTTGGTCTTGAAAGGGGCTGAGTGCTGCTGGTTTGCTCTTGGCCTTTTGCATACCAAGCAGAGCCAGTGCACTAAAGGACACCAGATCCAGCAACAGCCTCTCAAAAAAACTTGTGCCCTAAGGCAGAGCTGATAAGAGATTTTTCTTCCTCATTTTTCACCCTGACTTCACCTGTGATAGCATCCAACCGGCTGTCATTACTGAAATAGGAGTTACTGCTGCTCTCATTCCTCCTTGCTACACAAACAGGCCATTTTCACTTACCCAGTAGCCAGAAACCAACATCTGCGTTCCTCACCTTTCCTTGCACTCCCGTCTCAATGCTCCCAATCCTCAGTAATCCTACCTTTTTGCTCCTGGTAACTCAGCTTTTTCTATTATTTCCTCATCGGACTTTCGCTCAGACCCCGCTGCCATGTTACCAACCTGCCAAATACAACTGAAAGGACTTCTTCATTGTTTTTGTCTCTGTGTACTTTTAGTAGCTAAAAACCAACAAAAAGCCACGCAGACTGTTTCTTTCAAGGTATGGCTGCAGGCAGCTGAATTGGCATAACTGAGGTTGTAATAATTCTGGAAGGGGGAGGGTGAACAAAGACATGAGTATTGGGAAGTAAAGAAACCTTTTAAATCAGATCTGCCAGTGACAGAAGAATAATTTAGAATGAAGTTTTAGTATAAAAAGAAAGAAATTACAGAACCACAGAACTACTGTGGAATTTAACAACCACCTCTGCAATCACTCTATTTGTATTGTCCTTCTCTCCTCTCCCACACACCCGTTTCTGTCTCATCAAGTCTGAAAGCTCTTCAGATCAGAAAACGAAGCTCAGTATATGTACAGCACCTGGGGCCCTGACTCTGCTGTGATATTACATAACAACTTTGCACTTCAGAGCATGCTTAGCTTTTATTCCCTTTAAGCACTCTGTCATCATAGCATATCTTCAGCAAGATCTTCACCCTTTATTGTTCTGGGCCAAAACTAAGCTGTCATCATCTTTTCTACCATACCTCATCCCCCTACTTCTCCTGCCTTAACAGCTTTTCTTCTCAATTTTTTGCTCTTACAAGTTTGTCCCCAAGCATCCTTCCCCTCAAAGCAAACTAATTCAAGGAATCATCTTTAAAATCAAGGTTTTCCTTTTATAGTGTACTAAAGCCTCTGACAAAGGGTTGCATATGTAAGTCACAGTGCAATTCTGCACCTCGTCTCTGCCAGTCTCAGTGTTGCCCCTTAGTTTTGATTTCTTTTCCATGTTTCATCTCTTTTTCCTAGTGTGCGTTCAGCGAAGCTGGGACTACCTTATACCCTATACACTGCCTAGAACGTTGTCGGTACTAAATAAGTACAAAACAATTTCAAGGGGTATGGCTTAGGGGGAAAAAAAACCCACCTCATACAGCTTGCAAAGTCCATCACCATTTACATGGATTAGCAACCTGTCTTTTTTCACAAGCTCAGTCCAAATTCCCCACCTGCCAGATAATAAATCAACTTTTTGCTTCAATTGTACAGTCACTGGGAGATCTGCATAGTTTTAGGTCAAGCACTTATAACCGTTTTATGATTCCAAAGTTTCTTACCTTGTCATTTAGTTACTGAACTGTGAGCTTTCATTGACTTTCTAACCATTGTGGCAAGAACTGCTACTAGCTGTGCAAGATTTAAAACCTCATTGAGCAGAGGAGCAAAATCAGACCATAGTAGATTTAAGTATATATTGGGGTGGAATCGTGACCCTATGGAAGCCAATGGAAGTTCTGCCACTGGTTCACTGAGGCCGGGTTTCTTCTCTGCCTGCTGCCATTTGTTGTGTCAGGGTGAATAAGTATTGCAAGCCCCCTACTTTACACCCTAGAAATGACATGCCTCAGTGAATGCTTGGAAACTACTTATTTTACCTTTTTTCTTTTCTTTTTTTTTTTTTTTTCCTATCCTGGTGAAATATTTTACATATAGTCAATTGCTGTACCTAAACACCAACTCTTCCTGTGGATCTGTAAGATCCTTCCTCTCCTGTTTGTCAGCTTAATTTCTTCTGCTGTGGCATGGAGTGTTTAATAGCAAAATCTAGCACTCAAATTCGTCTGTTTCTTAATTATCTCTGCCCTGTCAGCTATATCAGTGAAAACAAGTTACCATTAGACAATTCAGATACCAGTAAACACCAAGTTGTGATAATATAGAGTCCTGTATTACTGTCATTATGGAAAAAGCTGTTTCAGGGAGGTTTTAAAAAAATTAAATAAGCCCAGCACTTCTAAATGGCCAAAAACCTAAAGATATCGTAATTATTCTTCAATATCTTAATCATTCTGTAGAATCATGATCTTGTATAATGGCCATTTTAAATGAAAGGTTTGCTGCTTGCACAGTTGCCACTTCCTTCTAATTGTGAATTAAAGCATAATTTAGCATGGCTCTATGCCAGCATGACTAGAAAAATTTACAGACACTAACTCTGGTTGAAATAGGGGGGAAAAAGCAGTTAGATTTCTTTAAGTAATAGAAAATCACTCACCAAGTTGTACTTTAAAACAAAACACTAGAGCTTTAAGCTGACAAACTGACTTGAATTAAACCGCATAAAAAAGTGCTTGCACTGTAAATCTTACAGGGCAAAAGTGATGGTAGGTTATCATTCTGTTTATTAGCATGCACTTTGGAGAGTTCAGGGCAAGTATGGATACGCATCCATTCCATTTTATGCCGCACATTACTGAAAACACATTCCCCATAAATAATTCATAAGTGCATTGTCTGAAATTTCAGATTCCAAAAATACAACACGATTTTAAACTTTATGGTTGCTTGGTCTTCAAAACAGAAATAGACAACTGGATGGATGGACTTGGCAAACCTGATAAAAACCCATCAGTCAGAATTATACTCCGGAGGTAAATGCAAACATCCCCCAGCTCCTGATCCCTGGAACAGCAAGGCCATGATGACAGCCCCTGTGCTTGTGCTAGCAGTCCCTTGGTAGGGAACAGGGAGAAAGAGAGAAAGGACAGAAGTAACCAAGTACTGAGAAGAAAGCATTCAGTCACAGGCTTGGTTTTAAAAAGAACATTTATCAGAAAAAACAATGACTTGCTGTTCTCTGTTCATGAGCTGAGTGCACAGCAGGAGAGTTAGGACAGAAGAGGACATTTTACAGGATGGTGTGGTGGGGAGCTATTGGGGTTGAAACCACCTAGAAACCCAGAGGAATTTAAATTTGTATAGTGTATATATAGTATAGTATATATATAGTAAAATGCAGGGAATGGACCAACTTTGCCTTGCAAAAAGCCCAGACTGCACCACAAACAAGCTCTGCTTGTTGCTCTCAGCTTTTAATTGGTATCACTTCATTAATGCTAATGGCATAGTAACTGGCATAATCTTTTATGCCAGCTATGCTAACATAAGAGAGGTGAATAGGATCTTGCAATTCATCTAAAGTCTTAATTTCTGCAGGGAGCAGAGTGACCACAACACCCACTGAAGAAACTGAAGTATGCTCTATAGGCTAGAGCGCTTAAGTTTTACATGCCTTGTGATTCTCTATCTTGCTGACATTATATATGCAGTTTCAGCTAAGTTTCTTCTTTTTTCTTCATAACGTACTCAGAAACCTTACATCAGATAGCAACTTCTTTTCAGCCAGATTTGCATTCACTTGCTCTGTTCTACTCACCTCCCATTGCGAGGCACACACAATTTTGGATACATTATCTAGTGAAACCCTTGGTGTCTAGTCCTAACAGAACAGCCCACGATCTCCCTACTCACCAGCTCTTTCTGCCTGAGAACAAACGTTGCAACTGAGCTCGAATACTTGGCATCCCAACACATTGAATGCTTAGGTGCAGGCCATACATGAAGAAACAACACTACCATAAAAATTGTATTCCAGTACCCAACGGCTGTAAAACTTCCTACTCGACACTCAGTGTGGAAGGGTTGGGACTATCTGTTGCTCCATTCATTTCCAGGTGTGCTGAACTCTCTGGGGTAATCTTTAAATCAGCTGAGATTTCATACATCAAAGATGAGGATACATAATTCAAGAGAAGCCACTGAGATAAAACAGTAGCTGTAAAAAATACAGCATGTTGGTGGTGCCTGGTTTAGCATGTCAAAGAGGGGTGACTGCTGGCGAGGAGCTGCACGCAGTCAGCACAAGAGCCTGCCGTGTGGCAAAGCAGGTAGAGTCGTTGTAAGCTTCACAGGGACACAGGCACCGAATGGGCTTGACACTGTGCAAGTACCAAGTTAGAAGGCATCCTACAGAAAAAGCCAGCAGTAAAGCATGGAGTACAAGGCACTCAGGCCTGGTGTCCCTTGGCTGTAGTCATTGCACGCTAACAACCTCTTTCAAAAACTTTACACAGGTGGTAGGTGTCCCACTGAGATAAATTACCTACTTTCGGTTGCTGAACAGATGGGCAGGGAAGTGAAATTTTAGTTTGTTCGTTCCCAGCAGTAACTAGCAAAGATGATCTCAGGCTCTGCAGGATTACTTTTCGATAACCATACACCTGCAGATAGTCCACGTTTCTGTCAGAAACTACATAAGGTCATTGATAAGTACAAAATAAGGCAGAGCATTTAACGGCTCAAGAGACTGATGCTAAGTCTCTCATTCCCATTTTCTTCTGAATATATTCTAGGCTGAGAGGGGCCAGCAAGTGTACAGAGAGGGACCTCAACAGGCAGGAGAAATGGACCCACAAGAATCTCGTAACATTCAACAACGGGAAATGCGAAGTCCTGCACTTGGGGAGGAATAACCCCAGGCACTAGTACCTGCCATGGCTGACTAGCTGGAAAGCAGCTTTGCAGAGAAGGACCTGGACTCTTGCTGTCCTGGTAGACAAAAAATGAACGTAAGCCAGCAAAGGCCAGCACTGCCAGCAGGTCAAGGGAGGTGATCCTTCCTCTTGACTCACTCCACAGCTGGAGTACTGCATCCAGTGCTGGACTCCCCAGTACAAGAGAGACATGGACACACTTGAGCGAGTCCAGTGAAGGGCAACAAAGATGATTAAGGAATTGAAGTATCTGACACAAAAGGAACAGCTAAGAGAGCTGGGACTGTTCAGCCTGGAGCAAAGGACACTCAGGGTGATCTTATCAACATGTATAAATACTTGAATGGGGGAGGAAAGAAGATGAAGCCAGGCTCTTCTCAGTGGTGCCCACTGAAAGGACAAGAGGTAATGGGCACAAACTGAAATACAAGAAATTCCATTCAAATGGAAGAAAAAAAGCTTTCTTACTATGTAGGTAGTTGAACACAACCAGAGAGGTTGTGGAGTTTCCATCCTTGGAGACACTCAAAACCTGACAGACAGTCCCAAGTAGCCTGCTCTAGCTGACCCTGCTCTAAGCAGGAGCTTGGAGTAGATGATCTCCAGAAGTGCCTTCCAACCTCAGCTATTCTGTGACTTCGTAGTGGGGTATTTCTCTTCATGAACACATTAAACCTCATGGACAGCATATGACAAAAGGGTAAAGACTGACTAGCAAGGACTGGACTCTGACTTACTCATACAGTACAGGCATGGTGCAACCAGGGAAGCTTAAAATGCCAACGCTTGCAAACCAGGAAGCTCCATAAACCATCCAAACATTAATCAAGGGCTTCTGCCCAGAAAGCTTTGCCACTCACTACAACCAGATCGGATGCACGGGAAACCTGATGACATATTTAAACAAGGGTTTTCCCTCCCTTCCCCACATACCTTACCAAATCACTTGCATCTATTCATGTACAAATATATCATACTGTAGCACACAACCCCATACATATTTTTTTTGTTGTTTTTGAATAAGATGGTCATAGCCATGCTGTAAGAAACTTAGTAAAAATATTTTTAGTATCTTCATTTTAAGCTTGCGAATATTTTTCTGGCAGAAATCCCCAGCTAACTTTACAGAAAGACCTCTCAAAAGAAACAGAACTCTTGCTTAAAAAAAAAAAAAAAACAAAAAACTACAAAATGAATGTGACCCAGGGACTTACCCTTCTATGCAACAACACGAGCAGAGTGCACAGAGACAGTGAAGTCCGCAGGGCGTGAAATTAAAATTTTCACACAGATACAATGAAGTAATGATACAATGTTACAACCTTGGCACAAAAATCTTCTGGTTTGAGTAAAGTCAATGTCATGTGACGTTACGGTTTGTGCACTGGTAGAAATGGTCTGCTGCTAAGAAGTTCATAACAAAACAGGAGTGAAAGCAAGAAAATTGTACGGATAATTACAATAGGTCTATACATTCTAGTGATCTAGACGTTCCTTAAGATGCTCATCACAGTAGTATCTAGCTGTCACTGCAGGCTGAGTTAAGAAAGCACACTTTTCTTTCACGCCTAGAAATCTAGGAGCTGAGATGCCATTAGGAGATAGGAAAAAGAAGATTGAAAGAGATTTGAACTCGGCAAGGAAGGGGGAGGGAGAGGACATGTCTCTTACTAGGTCAGTTTGCTGCTGATGAACAAGGTGGATATATGCAGGTTCCAAATTCCAAGCATATGGATAAGAACAGGGATGCACAGAGCAATTAACAGAGTCAAGCAGAAGCTGGGATGAGCAGCAGCTGGAGCACTGTTAAGGTCCTTCTAGGAATTGCTTCACCTGTTACAGAAAAAGGGAAGGCAGTCCTGGAACAACATAGGCTGTTCAGCAAGGACAAGGTCATCGGAACAAAAGTGGAGCTTGAAAAATTCCCGGCAGATCCACGTACAGGGACACAGACACAATTACACAAACCTGCCACATCAGGCTCGAGACTTGCAAAGCAAGTTACAAACTGCACCCTTTATACTACAAATATACCTACACAGTGCAACACTGAATTATCAGATAATCTGCATGGAGCACAAAGCATTTTATTTCTAAGAGTATGAAAAAGCCTGCAAACTCATAAATCATAAAGCTGCCTGTACATTATGATGTTTCACAGATACCCGATAGACTGACAGACGTGAACGCATTCTACAAAATATATTTATAGGTCTGAACTATGGGGGGAAAAAAAATCTGAATTCAGCACTACTGCTCATCTCAAACCATAATTTCGTGATCACAGGCACAGAAGTTACGCGCACAAGAATTATTGGTAATGCGTTTCCAGTAACCCTTCTGGAAATGTAACAGCAAAAGTCAGTCTAACAATGCAAATCGTTCCTTACAAGGCATGTTTCTCACCCTACTGATCCAAGACGGTACACACAGAGAAACATACAGCCAAATGTGACTTAATAAAATCTTCAAGTCTCCAGCTTATTAATTTTTTTAAATTTTTCTCATTTCATTCCAGTGATTTCATTAGGTTAGACTTCTTCATCTTTATTAAAAAATAATCAGAACTGAAATGTTTCAATAAACCCAATTTCTGTTTTAAGTAGTAAAAGATGATTCAATGCAGATGAAGCAAAAATGAAAGTTAAAAGTACAATGGCATTAGAGGCTTTGAGAATATCCTTTAAAAGATTTTAAATACATAAATTATATATTAGTACTCTGGAAGTCTTTGTTTGTTTTTTACAGAAAAAAGAACTTTAAAAGCAATTTTTTCACTATGTTCTCCAGCTGTATGTATCAAAACAAAATCCTTTAAAACTTACAGGTGGGAAGAACCAAAGGAAAAATACAACACTTAAGGCACCACTATTAAAACAGACAGAGCTAACTTTCCACAGGCAGAAATCAAAGATACAATATTATTTTCAGTAAAAGGCTTACTTTTCCATTACGTTTTCAAATTATTTCTCTTCAACACATTCAGACTAAAGGAAATAACTTTCCCCCCACACCACCAGAGAGCCATAAATGAAGTACCACCTTATAAACAACACAAACCAGATCAAATTATCATATGTGATCCCAAGTTACCTAGGAGCTAGAAGCAAGTTGCACTGAGAAATTTAAATGGTAAATATAATCAATATCTACAATGAAATAAATGGTGAAAAAACCCACAAGATACTGTTTTCCTTTGAGATTATCTAAATGTTGAGGAGATAACTTTAGTGCTGTAGTCACAGCCCATCACAAAGCCAAACTTAACAATATTCAATAGCATGCATTTTTGAAAAGGAAATGTGGTCTAGGAAGAGAAAAAAAGTCACACCTAGAGTAAAAATTGGTGCACTCAGCTTGAACAAAGATCTGTAAGCAGGGACTACCCCATCAATACTTTCTTTCCTTCAAATCTGTAACAGAAAACTAGAAGGTAAGTTACATGATTCAGGGTTCCCAAAAGCAATGCTGGAAAGCCTACAAAACAAAAACGTATTTAACAGTTCAATAGTCTTCACACTGAAACACTGCCGTGACTTTCCTTACCCAAACGTGGAAGATACCTTGATTATTTTATTATCCTATCCAGGAAAAATCAGGCCCCAAGTCTTCTGTTATTATGTCTTATTGTAATTCTACTTGCATCAGTGAATAAATTCCAGATATTTAACACTATGAGATAGAGACTTAAGCCCGGATATTGGGTTTTTCCACATCAGAAATGTCTTAACAAGGATGTTAAGAGATGAACATGCAGTAATTTAAAAATCATTATCACAATCCATATATTATGGATGACTTCAGCTAAAAAGCTGTATAAATTAGAGAAAACCACAATGACACAAACTTGGGGTATGTGGAGTTCAGAACACAACAACAAGAAGAAGTCAGGATATGGGCTAACTGGAGCTCTGGTCTCTGTCTAAAGGTTGCACGCTCTGTTGCAACAGTCTAACCTAATGAAATCACTGGAATGAAATGAGAAAATGAGATGCGCCATCTCACAATTCTGTCTGATGGCCACCAGTTTCTCCAGTACGATGAGACAATAAAGAATTGTCTCCTATTCACCGTCTGCCTCACTTTTGACTTTATGAAATTTTAAGGTATCCTAAACATAGCTACCTCTTTTCCAATCTGAACAGTCCTAGTGTGTTGCGTTGCTTGTTGCACAAAATCTCTCCCACATCGGAACAGTGCAATGGACTGTTCAGATGTGACAACCAAAGAATAACAACACATATTGCATGCTTAAATTCAACATCTCTATGGAGCAAAAATCTCCTATAGCAGTCTTTCACTTCAGAAGTGGAAACAACATAAAAATGAGAAAGTTTGTTAAAAAGAAATTAAAAGGGGCAGTCAAAAGGGTAAAACATTTGCAAATGGTACACATTTGTCTAATAGTCATACTAGGGCTCCAAAAAAGGACACACAACCTATGGAGAAAAACTTCAGAAGGATGAAATGGAGTCACACCAGCTAAGTGCAACAATAAAGGAGACAGCTATGTCGAGTCAGGTCCAAATAAAGAAAATAGCAAAGAACGAACTGATAGATCAGGGGGGAAAAAAAAAGCCACAACCAAAAAAAAAGCCCACAAAACCAAACCCCACAATAAATTCCAGCCAAAGACTAAAGGTTATCCTGCTAAAAGCATAAGGTCTAACTACATATCCCACTTTAAATATTAAAAAAATAGGAAGTCTGAGTATCTGTTAAAGCCAAGAGGAGATTAAATTATAAAGGAGCACATAAGGATGATAAGGACACAGCAGAAAAGCTCAGTGAGCTGACATATATTCACCATCCAGGAACTTAGGAAGTTTCTGAAGCCACAGAGGACATGGTGGAAGAGCTGTCTCAAGCTGAAGTGCTGTATAAATACATCCAGAACAAATCAGCATGAATGAAAAACAATAAATTGCTGGGATCAGCTGGTATTCACTCAAACTTCTGAAGGAGCTCAGGTATGAAATAGCTGAACTGTTAACTGTAGCGTGTAACTAATTGCCTAAAACTGCCTCAGTTCTGGGGCAAATGTAGGGTTTTTTTAAAGTGATCTGGAATGATGCAGAGGTCTGATGTTTAGAACAAGCAGACTGATAGAAATTATAATAATCCATAAACTTGACATATTGGCAGAGTCTTTATATTAAGTCTTAATTCACTGGGGACCTCTACTAGATTTGTAGAATTACTATGCATCCAAAAAAGGAAAATATAGTTTATATATTCTGTCTGAAGTTCCAAAAGCTTTCCAGCAAATCTATCACCAAAGTTGCCATAAACTGAGAGGAAAATCCATTAATGGACAGATAACTGTTAAAAGGCAAGAAAGAAAGAGAAAACATTAAAATTGGTCTGCTATAAAGTGGCCAGAGAGGTCACCAGTGGAGCCTCACAGAAATCTGTTAGGGCCTGAACTCTTTAATGCATTCATAAGTGGCCTACAGAAAGGACAAATAATGAGACGACATTCACTGCTGATACTATGCTGTTCATGGTAGTAAAAACAAAAGCTGGAGGTCTTTATTGAGGCAGAGAATTAGAATATCATGAAGGAAAAAAAAGTACATTAAAAACTGGAAATGGGGCAAATCAAATAGTATAAAGCGCTGGTTAATGTCCTTAAGTGACAGAGAGGCAAGAATTTCTTTTGTAAGTAGGCAACTCATTAGCTGGAAATAATTGAGAACACAGAGCTGTGTCTGTCTGCTGAGACGATCTCCTGATGCACACTACGTTTGACTAGCAGAGGTGGGAAATGACTGGTCCAAGGCCCTGCTCAGACAGAAACACTGCAGTATCCTGGTCACCTATGTTTGAGTTGCAGCGTCACCACTTTATGTCACTTTTAAAAAGGACTCTTTCCAGCTTTCCATCACCACAATTTTTATTGAACATGTTACCAAGTCCCAACCTCATGTTCCACTGAGGAAGATGTTGTATGTTCACAATCATACATACCCACTTCCTCTCCCAGGGCGTTCGGTACCTAAGCCCTTTGATTTACAATGCAAGCATTAAAACTGTATTAATAATCAAGACACTGACCATGCAGCACATAGGTTAACCCTGCGTTTGCCTCCAATCCGTAATCAAAATATGAATGACAAACAACTTATTTTTAGTTCCATATATTCAGCTACAAGAGGGATAAGGTGTCAGTGCACGTTACTCTAGGCTTATTTTACAGTCCACAAGACGACAGGTATCACCAAAAGGTGATTTAGCTGATCCTAAAATAAGTCATCGACCATAAAAGGAGCTGAGGGCAACTAGCTCAGTTGTCTCAAGATAAGCAATATGAATTCCACCCTAACTATACTAGCATCACAGTTAATCATCGTTATTACATGGACCAATCAAGCACAGAGATGCACTGTGCCAGGATCCTGCCCTGAAGAGTTTACAGCCTGAAAAGTCCAGGCAGGTGAAGGAAAGAGAAAAAGGGGAATACAGTAGCACATAAGCAACGTGGTGGAAGCGTGACAGAGCCATCTTTTGGGAGAATCGCTTCTTAAAGTAAGATGCAATTATTCTGTATATGTTATTACTCAATTCCTCCAATCTCTAAAACAAAACAAACCCCCCCAAAAAACCCACAAAAACAAGAGGAGACTCCTTTGAAGGAGCAGGAGCAGAGAAGTTACTACAGTGCTAGGAAGAGAACCATGTAGACCAGTTCCTTAGAGAACCGTGAAGAGAGGAACCAAGACTGGTCTTCATTTGCCAAGCTCTGTAGAAATTGTCATCACAGTAATTCCACAAAAATATTTAAAAGCTACAACACAGAGCACTCAGAGTATCAGTGGAGGAATAAAAGATAGTCAAATCAGGTTTTTGACAAAGGGGCAAAGCACAGCACAGAAGGAACCTGAAAATATTTTTTAAAAAAGTATTTTGAGACTAAGTTTTCATTGCTGTGATTACAAGTGCAAACAGGAATCACATCCAATGAACCAACATTCACTTAAGATTTAATGTGTTATTTGACAACCTGCAAAAGCACAGAGGGGGAAAAATAAGTAAAAAAGTAATTAAGATAACAATGAAGATGATGGTAAGAAGCAGACTTAAAGAGTTAAGTCAGCTTCATAATATGATTTGTACTCTATTTTCCTTTGCTTATTATTACTTTCAAACTACAATCAAGTTATTGTCATACCACTGAATGATGGAAACCTTGCCAACTACTTCAAAACTGACACGTTTTCTGTTGCACTGAACATTCCCAGAAGACATTTCCCCTCATTTTAATACAAAATCCTGTCAGATCCACAGAGCTGAATAAAAAAATGTGTAAAGGATATGTAGCTGTAATAGACCTCCCCCAACTAGACAACTTTGGAATAAAAGACGATCAAAAAAGACTCAAAGATCCAGTGCTAGATTAATGCAAATATCTGCCTGTTTGCAAGTGTACTTTTTGATTAAACTGGCATACATCAAGTACAATTAGAAAGGTTATTTATAACTAAGAAATACATAATTCTGCATTTTAATGAGGGTGACAATTACAGCCAACAGTTGCTAATTAACATTAATCCTTTTGCACTGCAAGTCAGAATTTCCCAATATGATTTTCATTGTCAGCAACGGACACACCAAAACTGTTATCGCAAAGCAGCTATTAGGTAGGCTGCTTTGACACAAATAGGTGTTCCTGTTACACACAGTAAAGAAAAAGAAGCTGATGATGTGTTAAATTTGATAACCTCAGATGCAAATACAGAATGTAATTTCAAAATTTACTTGATGTCTACAACATGAAATATAATCAAGGCTTATCATTTTCATGGCTGAACCCAATTCCAAGTTTCCCAAGAGCCAGGCTTCACAGGTGAAATCTGATTTCAACATAAGCTTGAAATCTCCCATTGTTAGATTTGGTTTTGATCCCAGTCCTGGGTTCACATCTGCATTTCACCCCTGAGACTTCAAAGCTTTTAGTGGTCGTAACCGAACAGCGTAGATAAGGAGTAGTGTTTGCCCAGTCTGTATCAGTTTCTGAAGCAAAACTCTGGAGCAAGTACTGAAGATAGGAGTGATTACTACTGATTGATTTCCTACTGTAGCATAGCCTTATTGCAAATTTTTTTCTTACATAGAGTATCAAGAAAATTTTGGTTCTCAAAAACACTGAATTTTAAATCCTAACCTTGCAAAATTGCTCTAATGTATTTCTATTCATTGATTAAAAATGTCTCTGTAAAATAAATGCCAAGTCTATAATAACAACTGTTGACCTAATTAAACACTTCTATTTCTGACAGCCACAGTCCTCTAAAAAAGAGATGATTTAGATTTGCTATGCATGTCTTTCCAAAAGAGAAGTTATCTCTGGTTTAGCCTCTCAGCCATCATCTTTTCAGACAGAAGCACTGGAAAACTATCTCTTTTCATACTGGTCTTTAATAGGAAGAGAGACCTGGTCCAAACACCATTAGAGGCACAAGATCATAATGCAGCCAGTAAATAAAGCCTCTAGAAGAGTGCTGAGATGCTCACCATCTGGGTCAGGCAATTGGAGTGGGATCAATGTCAGATATAAGTAAATGAGAAGGCAGAAAAGCAGAATTGTGAGCACTAAGCAAAGAAACCTATAATGCACTTCTTACAAAGTGCTGTAAAATTCACATTTATTTTGTAAGTATGAGATAGATGGGTTATTTCTACATACAGAGGTGCCCAACTAAAATCAAGATAAGTGATATTAATGTCCTATGGTCAGTATTATTGAACCTCGAAAGCAATAAACTATGAGTCGATAAATATTACATTTGCAACATAGTTAACATTCTTCTACTGTCTCTGGCACTTATTACACATTGTAACCGCAAGTCTACAATACATTATTCATATTTGGGGTGTCACTGAGTGATGGATTGCTGTAAGAGAGGCTGTCCTTTAAATAAATCAACAAATAAAAATGCAAATGTTAACATTTTCAGCCACAACTTTTTCCTTCTTGAATGGGGAATGAAAATTTCACATTATATCGACAGCCAGCAGAGAGAACAATTAACAACCTACACTGTGAATAAGAGAGATTAATTTGCCAACGTCTGGTTTTATCACTTGCATAGGGAACTATATTGGACTTTTTGTGCTGCTGGCTTTCTCAGGGAGTAGGCAAAACTTGCTTCTCCTACCACATTCAGCACCTAACTCACCACCCCAAACACACTTTTAATCACTTTAAATGTTCGTAAGTTAGAACTGGAATGAAAGTTTTCTCCTTATCATCCTCCTTTTGAATCTTGAATGGTGTCTGATCCTAAGGGGAAAAAAAAATATCTGTTTCTTTGGCACTGCTTGCTTAGACTCTACAGTAGAAGGAACTTCATAGTATCGTCTTAAGAGCAGGACCATATTTAAGCATCCAACATGCACAGATCTGAAAGGCAACGACCACATAAGTAAGGCAAAAGCTTAAAACTCATCACTGTCGTATTTCCTAACACTCAGCACAACAGATCTACTCTAGACTATTCCAGTGTGCGTTATTAAGTATACAACTCTGCACATTATATTTTACATCAGATATTAATTTGCTTAAAAGTCCCTGAATACACATTCACCTGAGATGTGCTGGGCAATTGGGTAAATAGTTTTGTTTTTAAAATGTCCCTAAACACAAATTTACACAATACAATCTGTTTATAAAAAACTCCAACAGGCCACTGTAGTCTAACAGATAATAATATAGCTCGAATATAATATTCATATTGCAGGAACTTCTAAATCACTTATTTTAATGGCTACAAGAAACTTCACTCCAAGACAATGCATTCAACTAGCATTAAAGCTCTGATTTAAAACTGCAACAAGAAAACATGGGCTTAATGCTGAAATCCCAGACTATCACTCAATCCCTTAATTTACCTAACTGTTCTTAAATTCACTTCTTAGATGCCCAAAGTGAAAAATGTTACAGGAGAATTATCTGTTTCCATGGTGAGCAGAACAACCTTTGCCTGTGTCTTTTTAAGTGCTTGATTATCTGCAGTGTTATAGGACTTACTGTGCCAAACTCGACACTACAACTGTTTCTGCGTGGGGAGAGCCTGACAACTGCACCAGAGCTGTAATCAAATTAAACGGTCTTTCACAAGGCACAATTTACAACACTTTTTTAGAAAAAGAATAGCTTAATACTTTGATTTAGAGCAGTTTCATTTCTGTTTTGCAACGCAACACTTGTTTTGCTGAAATCAGTACCTGATTATACCTAAGGTAAGACCTAGTTTACATAAAAACTTCCTCATTACTAAATGAAAGTACACAAATGCCACTACCTCCCCTTTCCAGCTCTCACCCAAAACCCAGAGTCTTTCTTCTAGGCAAACAACAGTCATGGAAAAGATGTCCTTGGTCACCAAAAAGGTAGTGTTTAAGATAGTCAGAGGAACTATGCTCTAGGAGTAAGAAGCAAACTTACTCTTCCAAATTTGCCCAGCCCCAACCTTGCCTGCGATTTTTTTTTTCCAAATGTATCAGCTTTGGTCTAGATAAATAAGCACATGGAGTAGAAAAGCTTTCCAGACCTGCTGTGAACTTAATTTCAAGGGGCTCATGCAGGTGTAGACACTTGGCTTAAGAACATTGGATAACCAAATATGCAATGCTTGGCTGTATTATGAAAAGCAGCGACAGGCATGCATAGAAGCATGATGGGCAAACAAATCCACTATTAGCCCCACTCAGGATGCCAGATCAAGAAACGCTATTTTTCTTTCAGAGATACCACTGAAACCACCTTGTGCACAATCATTCCGCAAGTCTGGTCCTTCTACAGGTCTAGCACTAAGCTTCTCAAAGCACAAACCTTTACCTTTTAGGGACACTTATTTCTTGTCCCAGACATGATTCATTCCAAGAGAGGGAAGAAAGTAGGACTGCAGTGATTCGTCCTCAAGCAGGAGGTAGCTGTAACACACTGCAGCCTCCGGTTGAGCCCTGCCAAGACAGGCTATCAAGCCAAGGCATCTTCTACCTGCCATGCCTGCTTATCCAGCCAGCCCTCCCTAGAAGCTGCGCTAGCACCCTGATGCCTCGCGCTGGCAGGGAGCTTCTGTCGCTTTCCAACACCTTCTCCCTGGCAGGCTTTCCATTGCTGCTACTGCCGGGTGCCAGGGTTTGTGCTAGTTAAAGCTGGCACAAACATGAGTTGAATCTAGTCCTATAAATTTAAATAGTCAAAAGTAATTACGTTTACACGTACTGCCGAATAAATAAATTTGCTCTTAGGCTAGGGCTTTGTGCTGCAAGTTTCAGACCCGTGCCAACTGTTGTGGTTGAGCTGTTAACTCCCCCCAAATCACAGATTATAACGAACATGCTGACAAACCCTAACTTTAGTGGCACAAAAGCAGCAATAATTCTCAATATTGATTAATTTAGTTAGTTAAACCTGCAGTCTAAGCTTATAACCATTCAGTGATAAATTGAGACTGACCTGCTGCCCAAGCAGGTTTTTTGATGAAGGATAGGACCAGCTTTAGGTCTCCACAGAAATACTTGTCCATTTACCATTTTCAATTAGAGAAGGCCATGAGTAAGGGAAAGCACAACATGGCTGCTTAAACTGGTCAATTATACTTACAGCATCCACCGAGAGAAAGAAAGAAAGGAAACATGAGAGAGAGCACCCCAGAAATACAGGATTTTTCAAAATTTGTCATCAGCTGGTAAAATAAACCTTTAAGGATGACACCTAATCAGACTCCTTTTACTGATCGTTTTATCTGATATGATTTCTAACAGCATATTTCAACAAATATTTTACTCCCCTCTGTGGAAAAGAATGGACCATCAATCCTCTTCAATAAAATTCCTTTTTCTGAGCAGTTGTTGTATGATGTGAATAATTATATCTACTCCTCAGTGCTTGAATGGAATCTCAACTTATCACTATTAGATGGTATCAAGTAGTATCTTTACACACTCTTTATCTGATATTACCATCTTGCAAAGGTAACCCATGCTTCTAAGATAAATGCTTAGGCAATCTTGTGGTTTCTGTTTGTTTAAACATACAGTTACTTGTGGGAAACAGAGCCTAGTCTATCTCAGTTCTTAAATCCTCCCAGAATTATCATCCCTTCCTTCAGAAGAAAAAAAAAGTGTTTCCATAGCAAGTAAGTACAAATTCGTCAATATTGATAGTGGTTTTTCACCTATTATATATCGCAAGTTCTCTCAGAAGATCGAAATAAACTGCCAGCTGCTGCCAAGAATACAGGGATGATATCAAGCATACACTTTCCTAGTCCACAGGGCCAAGAGAAGATTAAATCTGACTCAAGCCCTCTCGTTCTCCAAGAAACATTTAACTCTTCTTATGAAGAGTCATACATTCTTGTCATCCCACTGCACAAAGTCATCTAAGTAGTGGTGTAAAATACAGCAAATTCACACTTTAATCTGCATTTGCTTTGTTGCTTAACGAAAGATTTTATTATGAAAAAATGTGGGATATGATAAAGAAAAGCAAGGATTGTATGCTGTTTTTCTAAGCAGTTACCGCTGGAACTGTAATCCTGTCTAAAGGCAGCAAGTTGTTTTTAGACTCATAAGTCTAACAACAATGCTGCTTTCTGTTTCTTCATTGGAGTAGAAGTGATAATGCTGCTTTTCCAGTGCATTTAGTGCAGATATATAGTATAATCAGGAATTGCTGACTTAATGTGATTTTGTTGCTTGTCATTAAACATAAAATAACTCTGGTACAAAGCATTTTAAAAGAAATGCCATTTGATAAAATACGGGAGGGGGGAGCAAATACAGGGGGATTAAAATCTTCAAGTGGATTTAAAACCTAACAGGGGTTAACACCATCCATTCAAATTATTTACAAATGTATTTAACGTGTCAGGACTTGGAACATAAAATACTTTCTGTTCAAAATCTAAGTAAAATTAAAATGTTAGAACTTGGCATATTCCTACTTTTCTAATTCTAACAAGCAATTTAAGGCTTACTAGAAATGTCAAAAGGATATGGCAGTTTTTAGTTTATATTATCCAGCTCACGCTAACATGAAATATCATAGAAATTCAGCCACTTGCCTGCATCTAGGAGAATCTGATGGTTGAGTTTGCAGAATCTTAAACCAGAGATTACCTAGGGGCTTACCGTGAATTGTCATGTTGGACTGGTGATGTGGCTGTGGTTGTAAGGTCTTTGCTGCTGCCTATCAGCAGAGGAGATGTGGCTGCATCCTTCCTAGGTCCTGAAGTTGTCTCTGTGGAATGAAGTGAAGACAAACCAGACATTAGAGGGTATTAAGTTTTGGACAGATGTTTCATGATTCTGCGTTCTTACAGAACATGGGACTAAAAATTGCAACATTTTTGGAGTGCCATATATACAGTGAAATGGCAAACAAAGAACTCGTCAGTTGACAGTACTATGCAAAGCATGCACTTCAGGATCACGTAGAATCAAATCAGTAGAATAAGTCACACTCTACAGCTTCCATCTTACTGCCCAAAGCTTGACAGACTTGCACTGTTACAATTTCTTACAGTGGTCCACAGGATTCAGCTTGTTTCACAGATGCAGTTCTCATGACATGCTACAAGATGTTAGTTTTCCAAGTGTAAATATCACTATAACAGTATTTTGCTTTCAACAAAATAGAACTGTTAGTCCATTCCTTCTCCCCCCCACCCCACAATAACTCTTGAATTACAATATAATCTAGGTTGAAAGGTGAAGTCTGGAGGCCATGTAGTCCAACCCTCCATTCAAAGCAGGGCCAACAAGATCAGGTTTAAGGCACTTGTCCAGTTAGGTTTTGAATGTCTCCACTGATAGTGAACCAAACTCTCTGGGCAACTTCTCTGGTTCCAGTGTTTGACAACCCTCACAGTGAAAAATGTTTTCTGTATAGCTAGTCAGAATTTCCTGAATTATAACTTTTTCCCATTGTCTCTTGCTCTGTTGCTGATGATTTCCAAGAACAGTCTAATTCCCTCTTCTCTATACCCTCTCCTTAGGTAGGTCAAGAAAGTAGGAAGAAGTGTGCTGAATCATCTCTTCTTAAGGCTGAATACACCCAGCTTTCTCAGCCTGTCCCAGTAGGTCATATGCTCCAGTCCCCTGACTGTCCTGGTTGCCTCTGCTAGACTTCCTACAGTTTGTCAATGTTCTCCTTGCCCTATGAGCCCCAAACTGGACACAGCACTCTGCATATACAGTCTCACCAGAGCTGATCAGAGGGGAAATGTCACTTCAGTAATCTGATCACCACTATTTTGCTATTATGGCCCAGGATGAAGTTTGGTTAGCCCATCACACAGGCACACTGCTGACTCATGTTCAGCTTGCTGTTCAGCTGGACACCCAGTTCTTTTCTGGCAAAACTGCTTTCTAGGCTGTCAGCACCCAGTTGGTCCTGTTGCATGAGATCAGTCCAACCCAGCTGAAGGAACTGGCATTTCCCTTTGTCAAACCTACACAGGTTTCTATCAAACCATTTTCCCAGCCTGTTAAGGTCCCTTGAATACTGGGCCCTACCCTCCAGCATACTGACCGCTTCCCCAGTTGGTGTTGTCTGCAAACTTGCTGAAGACACATCCTGTCCCACTGTCCAGGTTGTTAATGTTAAGCAGTTAACCACTAGCAACTGGCTGTCAGCTGGACTGATGACAATGTTTTCAGGCTGGTGGTCTGGCCAATTTTCCACCCATCTTCCACCTTTCACCCACCCACCTGTGAACTGGGTTTTAGAGATAGGATTTAGTTAGACAACTTGAATACAGGTAGTCAGAGGTAAGTGGAACAGGCAAATTAGGAGTAATCTGATCTACTACACAAAAGCCTGTGGCTTTGGGCTTTTTTAATCTAGCCTAATCAGCTCAGTCCAACCAACATCACTTAACTAAACAGTAAGTATAGGGAAAACTACAAGTCTCAGCAAAAATTAAAATCAAATCAGTATTTAGCTCTTTAAGTAATTCTGTCATGCCTAAATATTTCTCAGGTCTGTGAATAGCAACTTTATCTACCATCCATGCTGAAACATGAAGCAACACAACAAGGCTGTAATTCCAGCTTCAGCGCAAAATTTACAGATGTCCAAGAGATTATTTAAAATACTGCATTGATTTAAGATGTATACAAATGTACACAATATAGTAAACTCACATGTTTTAAGGTGTATTCTAGGGAGGCTAACAAAAAAATGGGTTCTTGTCGCCTTGCTATAGTGCATCGTGCTTCAGTACCATGCAGTGAAAAAAATCTCGCCTAACAGAGAGTTAATTATCAGTGAAGGAACGCTTAGAAATATCATGGGGATATATGTTGATTGTGTGCCCCTGGTAACTTGATAGTGTGCCAATCCATGATGAGAAGAGTGGGTATGCATATAAAGACTGGAAGCCTCTTGCTTAGTTTTGGCTTTATGATTGAATACGAGATATTTAGAAATCATTTCACTTGACAGTGGAATGAGGCAGCTGGATTTTAAGAAACTAATACTGAACTAATAAAAACCTGGTGAGCATGGGAGAATATATTCAATTCCTAATACGAGAGAAGGCTGGCACGCTGTCAACATACTACATTCATAGCAAAGTAGATGTATTTCTCTGAAAAAGAAAATATATGGACTCGGAAGTGGCCGATACAGCCTCAAGGGGACTGTTCAAAGACCCAAGTTTGAAAATATTACCAGGGCTAGAAATGGAAAACAAGAAAAGGAACTAAGTAGGAATATACTGATGCTGTTAGGCTGCACAGACATAAAACAGGGTTAGCAAGAAATCCTGAATAAGTGCATATCTAAACAAAAAATGTTTAAAAATATGTCTTGAAAAAGGCATGCAAGTCGATTGTGGGAAAAGAAACACCAAAGAGCAAGCAGGTCTATGAATATACGAAGAAGATTAAATTGGTAATGATCTTAAATGGCCAAGCTACTAATAATTTTAAAATATACTGTGAGAAAAAATAAAGAAAACAAATATTGGCAAGTAGGAGATAATGAAGACCATGTTGATGTATAATACCTGCCTATATAAAGCTGATGAAAAGAAATTATCAGGGGGGAAAAAAAAGATACAAATTCTTTAGTCTGAAGGATATATATTTCAGGGCTAAAGGGAATTAGTTAATGAATTTATGAAGTGACTGGTAATTATTTATGAAAAGTCATAGAGAAGTGGGGTGATACAAATGACAGCAAATTAATTAGATTTGCAGGTGTTGGAAGACAGTATGAGACTGGAGACCTTGCAGATGATCTAGAGAAGCAAGAAACATGGAAAAAGAATAGACACATTCACCCTTGAAAAAAAAATAAAGCTTATATATGGTGTGATAATCTAAATCCTGACACCAATGGAGAGAACCTGGAGTAGCAAAGAATAGCAAAAAACAAACTAGATGTAATCTTGCAAGGCAAGCTACCCCCAAAGCAATTATAGATGTCTTCTAAATGGTAATGTTAAGAATACTATTTTCAATTTGGTTAACTTGGTATAAGGATGATTTAAAGTAGATTAAAGACTCAATTGAGAAAATTCAAATAGCTGCATATTTCTGCTTGAGAAACAGACAACTGAAACATGAAGAAAGTGGGGAAATACAGCAGTCTACATTTTGAAAGTGTAAACAGTAAGAATGAAGAAATACTGCTGAGGCTGGTTCAAGCAGTAATAGGATGAAAGCAAGCAAAGGGAAATCTAGGTTGATAATCATGAAAGAAATCTTTATGAATTGAATAATACTAATATTCATAATACTTAACATTTATATAGTACTTCACATCTTCAAAGAGCTTCACTAATATTAACTAATTGCTCTGTTCGATTGTAGGGAAGAGTCTTCCCTCAAGGGAAGAAGTTCCAGATCCTGAATCCCTAAGAAGCTATATTAGAAAAACTAGTGAAAAACAAACACTATACAAAAAAATCAGCCCCTGGAAAAGTACAGATTCTATGAGCTAAAATAATTTTCCTTCTTTGGCTTTTCCTTTTACATATGGTAAGGAAAGCTATGCATGCTATACAATATGCAGATGCTATGTCCCCCAAAGAGATACAAAGGGAAAAATAGTTCTTTCTTTGTTTCAATGCAGAGATATTCCAGGAAGGGGGTAAAGAGGAAGACTTTAAACAGAAATGTAGAGAAGTAAAGTGCTCAATATTGCAGAATGCAATGGATAGAATCTAGTTTAGTTTCCCAGCCCAAAAGCAAAATTTTCCAGGGCAGAAAGGAAGAGAAACACACATTTCTGTACTCCAGTGCTTTTTAACTAGACAAGTTGTTAGATTTTAGTACAAATTGACATAGCTGCTGGTGACACCAATAAAAACAATTTACTGCTGAAAAGATCTAAGACTTGAGGATTGCTTTGTCTGCTTAAAGTTTTGCTGGTAAAACTAAGAAAGTTTGGATACAAGACACAAACACCTGCTAAAGCACAGGAATAAAAATTAGGAGCAAACAGAAACAGAAGACAAAAAGCAACAGTGAAAGAATAAAAGCTGATTGCTTAAGCTGATCCAGTAAGCTTCTACCCTGAAAAGAGAGCAGAAGTGCCCCTTTCACTCCACCATGTGATGGGACCAGGTTAACAATGCTCTTCTCCCCATTACTAAACATATGCAGGGAGAAAGGAAAAGTGGGTTTATTAGGAAATCACCCTTTCCAGTCTCACTGCACTCACAGTAAGTCAGCAGTCCTGTGGGCAGTAAAGCTTTCCACCATTCCAGCATGGTAATGGTTTCCTGATTAATCATTTTATCTCCTCAAAAAAAAAAACAAAACAAAAAACCTAAGAAGGCACAGGCAGTTGAACAAGACAACACCAAAATCTGGTGCAACTGCCTGTGTTGCTGTGGAGGGATACTATCATGAGCTGCACTGTCCCCCACATGCACCCACCATTCCCAGTGGTACAGGGAGATCATATAGTGAGCCCAAAGGCCCACACCAGCACTGGCACTGCCCTAAGGTGTCCTTGGAGAGAATCCCCATCCTGAAGAATATACAAGTTAAATAGACAAGACAGATCAAGGCATGAGAAAAGTAAACCTCTGTAGCAATTGGTTAACATCTGTTTAAGTTTTCAGTGGACATGTTTCTGTACACAGTATCCAGCACAGCTGTTTTGTGACCAAAAGGCCACCTTAAGGTGTGTGGCTAAATAATATCAAGGTTCATGCCTCAGGATGTCATCTTGTTGACTTCATTCCCCTTTCTCACATCACATGGCTTAGCTAGAGCACAGGTAAATGCACTGCAGCAGCGGGATCACTTTGTATTGACACAACAGGTACTGAATGTTGTCCAAGACAGACCCCTAGGCTTGCTGGCTCAGCACTCTGATGCAGTAAGGCAAATACAATATTTTTATAAAATTCACCACAGAAAATAATGTCAGCATCCCTCATTTTATTTCTGCGAGATGCTACATAATTGCTTCCTAATAAAAAAATAAATTCTGAAGCAGAAATCCCAGGTCAGCAACAGATGGGAAGATTCAGCAGAAGCAAGGACAGAGACATCTAAGTCCAGAGCTAACTACAATTAAGAAACTTGACATTGTGCTCTGGTGATCCCCAAAGATGGAAAAAACACTTTACAAGTATGTGTGTATGCTTGTTAAAGGAGTCCAAACATGTAACAGAGGGAAGCCAATTAAAAAGGTACTAAATACAGAAGACTTCAACTTCAGTGATTAGTGCTAAGTAATTTGCCTTGTGATAAACAAGCCATTCAAATCAGTAATAGACCTGAGGTTGTTCCACAGCTTGAAAGCATTTCTCTGAACTTTATCTGGTATCACAGCAAGTGCCAATGTTTATAAGTTAAATTTTGCCATGCAGCTCTACATCATCAAAGCTAGCAATCCCTGTAAGTGTTTGCAAAAGATACCCACCGTCTTCAGACATTATGCTGACCACTATGATCACTAAATCAGCACAGGTGCAGCTCAGTTGCTATGTGCAATAGCCAGGTGCAGCTTGTAACTTCTCCTAAGTACTACAAAATGAAATGAATGAATGAAGAAGAGGCCAGGTTGGATTTTTTTCCACGAATCTATGGAAAATAAATTACTTTTTGGGGACTATCCCTATCCAAGGAACAAAACGCATCATCCAACTGTGAAAAATCTCAATTTCATCACTACAGTATTGAGAAGGAGGGGGGAGAAGGAAGAGGAAAAGAGAAGAAAAAAATAATGATAGCTGAAAAAAACATAAAAGAAAACCATCAGTGAAAATTGCCCCTGAAACTTTGCAGAATTGTAACGGCTTTCTCTTGCTTAAATTGATTGGTGTAGCAATGTTATAAAATGACTATTAGGATTCATTGTGCACAACAGAAAGTGTGAAATGTCAGCAGACTATACAGCAAAAGTAATGGGTCCTGAACCCCTGTTAGTCAAAAATGATTTTGTTTCAAATTAGAAATTGATTTTTTTGGACACAAGCCCTTTACAGGCTTCCAACTTTTGTAGCTGTGCCTTGGAAGAGATTAACCTCAGCCACTGTTTGGGTCCAGGCTGATGATACCCTTTTGAAAGTTTCTTCACAGGGACTGCTTTTTAATGTTGGTACGGTCTTAACCAATAACACAAGTTATTTGTTCCTTTGAGAACTGCACCACATTTCTTCTCATTTTGCCATTTTCTTTATTTTTATGCTGACATATACGGCAAACTGGCTGACAAGTTAAAATAAAAAAAAAAAGCTAGCTCATAATTGAACCAAGGATTATGTTCAAGGCTCGGCAGTGAAACATCCAAGCTGCTTTTGTTCCCAACCCTTTCTCTTCCAAGAAAGACTGCTTCTCTGCTCCTTAAGTGGAGGTACTAAGCTAAAAGCAGGATAGATTCTAGCTGTACACACATCCCTGTGAGGCAAAATATCAGGTTGTGATGGTGGAGCCATTACTTGGGGAGGAAAAGAATGTGAAGAAGATTACATTTCAAGAGCAAGCCCCACTGCACTTATTCTCTCTGCTTGCTGGGAAAGGAAAAAGAATTGTTGCAGTAGCTTTTTGAGATTAAAGGGCTATTTTTTCCCTTCCATCAGGAACACCAGCCAAGAAGATCACTTGTTATTTACAAGGCTTTCTATGCTTTTTATTACTTTAAACGTAGCTACCTTCCCTTGAGTTGTTTTAAGCAACTTGCAATCCTCTCCCTCTAATTGTGGATTTTACTGATACGCTCTTGAACACATATATACAATTTCTAAATGCCATCAACATGCTCATGGCCCTGCAATACAGTATGTTTGCCCTTACCTTTCCTTGGCTTGGTGCCTTCCCTCTTGGTTTGCATCAGAAGGTTCTGCCCATCTTCCACATTTCCACCAAAACCAACCATCTTCTTCCCCGAACTGCTCCCACCACTGCTCCTTGGTGTTCTGGAGGTTTTGCTCACTGGAGGTGTCCTTGGAAAATAATCTTCATGTTTCAACACTGATACACTGTGAGGAAAGAAAGATCACGTTATTACGTGATGCATTCAGCCCTTTTAACACTGTACCCAGCCCTCTCCCCCACTTTCACTCTCCAGAAGCGTAACTGTCATGCTGCTGGTTGAGCTCTTGTTGAATCCATTTACAATGTCTGAAAGCAGGATGCCTGAGGATTGATGAGTTACCAACTTACTTTATCAGGAGTCTTTGTTTATCAGCAGCTGGCAGCACTCTGACAATTATATTTGGTGTTTTGTGGCATTTGGCACATTCCCTAAAGCATTAAGTTCTGGATTTCCTGAGTGGTTAGAACAGGACAAGTGGGATGAAGATACAGAAAGTACTTTGTTCAGCACAGTGGAGCAAGGTTAGAAGAAAAAGTAATTAAAAAGATGCTCACTTTGCTAGGATAAAGGGGAAACAGAGAAGATTACGTGAAGAGGAAATTGGAGCCATGGTTTGCAAAAGGGAAGCAGATCATAGAATCATTTAAGTTGAAAGGACCTTTAAGATCATCGAGTCCAACTGCTAACCCAGCACTGCCAAGTCCACCACTAAACCATGTCCCTAAGCATGTCTTTTAAATAGCTCCAGGGATGGTGATACATTGATTCAAGACAAAAAGTGGTGAAATGAATGAACAGAGATACTTGTAAGCAGGATAGAGGATGTATGAGCGAACTGGTGGGAGAGTATCTGGTGCAGCAAGTGCAGCAGTTTGAGAAGAGTTAGAGAACAGAAAGCTAACCATAACCATTATGGTTCAAGATGAACTTCAGCAAAAGATCACAAACACTGCACAAATAGTGCCAGAAGGCAAATTTGGTGATGTGGAGCAAGCATGACTTCAGTCTCTGCAGATGCAGGCAATCACAAAACATTTTGGGTAGACAGGAGGCTATGGAGACCCATCTTTCTCTCAGTAAAGACAACCTATTGCTTTCAAATTTTGCTCTCCGGGAAACTACTAATGCTTTAAATGAGGATTCCCAACGTGTATACGTCATTAGCCCCGTCACTGTTATAAAAAGCAATTAAAAACATAAAATAATCTCTGGATTATGCACATGAAGGAATACAATTCATCCCAAGATTATACGGCTCTACTTGCAATCATGGGAGTGACATACAGCTTTCCTAAGTTAAAAGAAGATTAAACAAATCTTTTTCCTGTTTAAGCACCGATTTTACACAGGCAACCCAAAGACTGCCACTAAGTTTGTATTATTTGGGACACAGCTTTGTGGAGGTTGATTCATAAGAATCTCTTACCTAAAAGCTTACACTACTGAAGTTACTGTACATCTGAGGAAAAAGCAGATGTTCCCATCAGAAAATGATAGCTAAATTAAAAGTTTCAAATCAATGTGCTGTATAAACCATTGTTTAATAAGGCCCACTGCGCCTGTTGGACAATTAGTATTACTCCTGTATTATTAATGCAGAACATTATATAATGGCTTATGACCTGTAATAACTGGCTGAAGTGTTGGATAAAACTTCTCTGAATAACCTCCGTTTACTTTAGGGCTTCAGACTGTGTGGCCACTAATAATATTGCAAAGTGTTATTAAAATTTATGGTGGACTAAATTAGTATGTTATTTGAGTTACATAAAATTACTAACCTATTAATTCCTGCAACCCAGAGTACAGCAAGAGGTGGGTTTGGACCCTAATAACGGTTAAAGGAGGCTTAAAGGCGTAATACTTGACCAGATTTCTCCGATAATACAGGACTTGATATTCCATTTAACTGTATTTGGATGATTAACAGCATTTAAAAACACTGAGGTTGTCATTATTTGGATGCTTTCTGAGTTTTTAAAGTACAGGTAATTACAACTTACAGATCTTCTGTAAAGACAGTGACCTTTGGCTTGCAGATGAGGAGGTGATTATTTGACTGGTTCATGGCAATACCTTTTACATGGTGCGGTTACCTCTAGAATACCAGTTCTGGTTTAAATAACGCTACGGCAGAGGCAATTCAAACAGAAACAGACACCAAGAAGAAGTTACAGCAGCTAATTTATGAGGAAATAATAAAAGCAACTGTATTTGCATTTACAGCTCACTAAACAATTAATTAGAGCCTCGTTCTTTAGTATTTAATAAAAGAAAGCTCATGCTAAAGTTTTGCTCAAGTAAGGATAGAGTCCAATCTTAAAATGTTAAACACTTAATCTGAGAGGCGTGCAGACCAAGGAGGTTAAGGGGTAATGCAGAGAGATCAAAAATTCAATAATTGACAATGTACCAAAATTAAACAAAAAAAAAAACATAAGGAAAAAAAATCTATTTCAGAACATAGTTACTCATTCACCTGTGGAACAATTAGTAAAATGAATGATGTGACTATTGCAACCTGGAAAATTTAAAAATAACATATGGTCCAAAGGGATCAGTTATGTGTAGCTAGAGAGATTAAGTGACAAAATAGGTTATTCTCTATTCTCAAATCCAGCAATCCATCATACGACTCAAATGCAGCATGGTTAGTAGGACATCCAGCAGGGCACCACGATATCCGATGAATTTTCATGCTATTCGCTGAAACCACACAACAGAGAAGACTGTCTAAATAAAGACCTTATTAACCTACCTAACCTACATACTAAGGCAGGAGTTGTAGAGTAGCGTCACCAGAAAAGAAGCGAGTCTCAGCACTGCTGCCTTCGTATGAATATCGAAGTACATCACCAACAAAGGAAAACACACCTTGAACGTTTTTTCCATTCTGTCTGAGCCTTATATCGCGATATTCCTGCTGAGCATGAATGGCAAATTTTAAATGTCATTCAGGACCCATTGAATACTGCTAGTATTTGCATTCCTTAAAAAGTAGAAAAACATTAACCTTTTGTTTTATTGAATTAAAATGCCATGGAAATGCTGATGTAGTCTTCAGAGACTGAAATACTTTTACAAAGAAGAATAGCTGTCATTTATTAGACACAAAGAACAATTACTTGATAGGATGCTTTCTGACAAAAAGCAGATTGGTATTCTCATCATAGAAAAGGCATTGTAAAAAAACCCAGCACAGACCTCTGAGACTTGAATAATTTAAAGCTGCATTTGGTGCAATTTGAATTTTTCTTTAGGGAGGCAAAGTTAAATACCTTTAATTTGTTCTAATTATTTCAAATTTGCAAGTTAATTATGGCTGATCATTAAATAACAAAAAGGACTATCGTCTCCATAGAGTTTTACCTCCTACCCTCTGCATTACTTAAGCTAGATTTTAGTATGCATGAATTAACTTTCTAAATAATCACACGGTTTGACTAAATGGCTCAGTAAAATGAGCTCTGATCCTCAGAATGAGCATTAATGGACATTAGAAAGGCTATTGGGACCCATGTTACTTACATTATAAGTATTTTTAATGGGGTCTTATTTACTAATCTTTATGTACTGTTCAAGTTAGGGCACCATATAGATACATTATTCTGCTTTAATAGAGGAAAGTCAGTTCTTCAAGATACTAAAACAAATGTCCATTTAGAGCCAACTAAATTCATTTTTAAATTAATGCAGGAAAACTCTGATAGAATTTAACTTGTTTTAGCTGCTCATCCTGATGAATCAATCCAACATAATGGTAGCCTTGGTCTGCAAATGGAGTTTTACAGATCTATTGAATCGCTAAGCAACTCAAGCCACTAAGGCTCTTGCCATAGAGTAGTGTTTACTACCGGCATGTGTACACCCACGAGGTTTCATCTCTTCTCTGCTCCGTACCTAGCGCTCATCTGACAGCTTCCCAGTCATCCATCCCAAATTTGTATGCTCACCTTTCACTGAACTCTGATCTTTCCATGCATTTTTCAGTGCAGATCAGTGGCATCCAGAGAACACAACTACATTATAACTAGTCAGAAACTCAAAACGTGAGGCAATTCATGCCTCCAGTATATATGTTCAACAGATGGCTGCCTTAACGGTACCCTACTGCACCCTGTTGAGGCAAGGGCTTGCGAGTTTAACCATTATCAAACTAACAGATTGCTGTGGTAGGTTAGCTCCAAAAGCAAACATGTTGGAATGTTATTTTCCTGTTCCGCAATTTCTGTTTTAAAAATAAAATAATTAACAGTTCATGTGTGCAATCTGCTGCAATTATACCAGGCCAAGTATGCATAACACTTAATGATGCAAAACTGGTGATAAGTAGACAACCCAAGCAATACGTTTTTGTAGTTGGAACCTGTATTGCCATTTCAGATGCAGTTTGACAAACAGGCTGAAAATTGCTTCCCCCCAGCCACTTTGGCTGGGAGAGTTTTCAGCCAGATCAGCTTCCACAGTCAGCTCAGTATAAAGCAGCAGTATCACAAGTGCTGGGACAAAGAAGAAGGTGTCAATCTATCATGGAATCTTCTTTTCAGCAGGGGTCTGAATTTACATCAGTTTAAATCAAGTTATCAAACCACAATTTTGAAAACCACCAGTTCCAAACCGGTACTGTTTGGGAAGTTGGTTGTCTGCATGGCAAATAAAAAAATATTCACAGGGAGAAACGAAGGACTGTAGACTTTGGATGAGTGGATCTAAGAAGCAACAACAGAGGTCTCCTGAGCAACCACAACTTTTTCAGTCCTCTCAAATGTACTGTGTTACTCTTTGTAAGCCCCTAATTCCAGAACTACTAAGTGCCACAGCTTTTTCAAGTGGTTTTTTTTTCAACAATGTGTCAGGTAGGGCAGTGTGATTACCCTAATCCACAAGGCAAAGAAGATAAGAAATTGATGCAATAAAGAAGCTGAGCCCCTGGACAGCAAGCAGGTCAGCAGAGGTGGAAGAGAACTGGCACGAATTCCCAAACATTCGACTCACTGAGAAAAGATGACACCTGAAATTAGTACATACACCATGTGTGTCTGTTTAGAGCTAATCATAAGGAAAACCCTGAGAGCAAAGGTAGAGTTTATGGCCCTCCTTAGCACATCTCCATCTGCAACCTGGGGTCCTCTTCTGAGCAGGCACAGCCTGCCCCTTCTTTCCAGTGGAGCTGGGGAGAAACACATCAACACGTACAAGCCAGCAGAGCAGCACATGGGAAAGAGAAGGGAGATTGGTCCACTCGCTCTGCTTTGTGTAGGCTGTGCAAATCTACGGGACGGCTGAGTAGAGCTGGAAGGGAGGTAATAGAGTTGCAGGCGAGGAGGGCAGGGCAATCTCTCATCCCTGAACGCCATCACCCTTCCTTTCCTCGCCACAAAACCAATCTGCTCATGTCAGCAGATCAACAACCTTAAAAACACACTGTTAAAAATCTAAAGCCTATCATATTGAAACATAGAGTGCTTGGGAAAAAATGTAAGCTTAACATTTTTCCCCTCCTTTAAAAAGCAGGAAAAATATCCTATTCTAATACGGACCTCAAAGGCCTAGAGTGAGATTTCATGGCCCAATTATGAAACCTGGCATTTTGAGGCTTATGTTAGATGCATCAGCATGTTAATGACACTGCTGGGATCCAGTGCATGTTAATAAGAAACAGCTGCTTTCCTTTCTAGAGAGCGTGTTCATTATAGTTTTGAGATCATAGAATAGCTTGGGTTGGATGAGACCATTATAGATCACCTGGTGCAACCCACCTGCAATGAGCAGGGACATCTTCAACTGGATCAGGTTGCTCAGAGCCCCATCCAACCTGACCTTGAATGTTTCCAGGGATGGGGCATCTACCACCTCTCTGGGCAACCCACTCCAGGGTTTCACCATCCTCATCATAAAAAACTTTTTCCTTGTATCTAGTCTGAATCTACCCTCTTGTAGTTTAAAGCCATTACCCCTTGTCCTATTGCAACAGACGCTATTAAAAAGTCTGTCCCCATCTTTCTTAAAAGCCCCCTTTAAGTATTGAAAGATGGCGATAAGTTCTCCCTGGAGCCTTCTCTTCTCCAGGCTGAACAACCCCAACTCTCTCAGCCTTCCCTCATAGGAGAGGTGTTCCAGCCCTCTGATCATTTTTGTGGCCCTCCTCTGGACCCACTCCAACAAGTCGATGATCTTCGGGACCGAGTTCAGCTCCTGTCTCACTTTTTTTTCTAGGCAAAAGGCAGGAAGGCAGGGACAGGTAGGGGAACACCTCAGCAGCCCGTGAGAGTTCTGGAACTGAAATACAAATATTATCAAATCTGCTTTTAATGAAAGGATTTTTCGTCACGGAAAACAGACAGTGATTGCCTACAATCTACATGTGATTATGCACACAATATATTGCTGGGGAGAGATGCAGAGCATTCATCTCTTACAGTCCTCTTCAGGCTCAGCGCCCTCAATCCAGTAATGCCTGTGGCTATATCAGGTATCTCTGTTGGTTTTTTTTCTGTTGAACTGTCTCTCCTGGACCTACTGTGTTTCGTTTACTTTTCTCTTGTCTTGGAGGAGTTATACCGGCCACTGTGCTAAAAACTTTTCTGTATATCAAGCTGTACCAGGGTACAGTAATCCATAGCACAGCTTCTCCAGACCACTCTTTCAGAGACCAGTTCCTTCGCCATTCCCTCAGTGACTGGTGCTCAGATATTTAATTCCACCAGCAAGAACTGAGGCCACGTATGCTCTTAATTAGCAATGACCTATTAGATCATACCAGCCATAGGTGAAACCCTGGTCTCATTGAATCAATCAGAATACTGCCTTTATCTTCAATGAAGTCAGGACTTCACTTAATATACACAGTTAGAGGTCCATTTGTAGCAAGTACTAAGCTAAATTCCACCTAAAATTACATCATGCCTTCCCGTTTGAAGCCCTGTCCTCATTTGGCCTTTAAGTTAGCTACATTTCAACTCCCTACCAGCACCTTTCCCACATATCTTACTTTTCCTAATAAACAGCAAAATGAGCTTTGATTACTTGTCTCTCTTCTCTTCTGAATCCAAAGAAAATTCCAAATAAAGGTTTTCAGACAGTCATAGAGAAATGGCCACAGAAAAAACAGACCGGCAAAGCTTTAGCAGGACAAAATGCTGTGATTGTGTGTTTGGCCTTTCTTACAGAGCAGAGCAGCTGTCGTTCCAGCAAGCAGTGCTGTCAGCCTTCACAAAAGAAAGTCATGTAAATGTCAAGTCATAGGTATAAAAACAATCCTTCAAAACAGTGTCTGTGTATCTGAAAAGCCTGCCTAGCTGTCACCAGCGAAAGTACCATAAGGAATGATGTAAAGCCTGTTTAGGACAAACAAAGTTTTTGAACTAAATCCAAACTTCTCCAGTAGATCAAGCCGCGTCACTCTCTCCTTCAGAAGGAGAATCACATGCTCTTCAGCAAAGTGAATGCCTGTCTTAGTGCCTTATCCAGCATCACTATTGTTTGGCTGAGAGCCAGAGCCATTCACAAGGTCCCATCAAAATGCCATATGCAAGCTATCTCCTGAACAAACATCCCCCTAATTAGATTTCAATTTGGTTGTGATAAAAGCATAGAAGAACAATGCATCATCCCTTCTCAACTTGGCTCACCCAGGACAAAAGACTTTACAGTAGATGGGCTGCACTGCAAAACAAGCTGTGGCTGAGCTGCTTCTGCAGAGATCGGTCTGAGTGTGCAGGTAACCACCTGTTCGGTGCAGAGTCATTATGCTTTCCTTCGCTAAGACTATTGGTACATAAGCATTCTCCTCCATAGGAGTTTCCAGACAGGCTGATAGGTGTTGATAACAGGAGCTTTCAGTAAATGAGAAGCAATTGCAAAAGCCCTTTTTCTGACCATGGATCACATGGAGCAATCATTTGCTAACGATAAGCGACAATATAGCAAAGAGTTGAAAAGTAGGTAGAGCAACAGATATTTAAGATTGGACTCTTGTGTGCAGGTATTATGAAGAGTTACATATGCACAGAAAATAAGACTTTTGGAGGATCCTGTAATGCCTATATGCAGATAGAAGAGTTATAAAAGACATAACATCTACGGCTGCTTCTGTTCATTGACAAAGTTGCACTTGATAGATGCTTACTTTCAATACTCAGGATACTGGTATGATAAATTATCATCCCTGGTTTCTAAGTCAGGAAATGAAGGACCATGAAGCTACAAACTTCTCATACAGATAGCAATGAAAATTAATAACCACTAAACTGGGCAAATACACATACCCCTAAGGATCCTGAGGTGACCTTCCATGTCACTGACAGCTCCCCTGATATGAAGGAACATGTTGCAGGGAAAGCCTTTCATAAATGCTTCGAATTCCATAATGAACACCATTAGAGGTTTTATTTTTCTGTTCTTCTGAGGCTGCTGTCCTTGAATTTGATTTCTCTAATGACTAGGAACCATTACCACCAAAGCCAATATGGGAGCACCCTTACAGGATCCATCTTTTTCCATGAAAATTCTGTCCTCTTATTCTAATCATCTTTATCTGTATCACATGATGATTGAATCAAAGATTTTAAGCACAGATTACTATTGGGTTTTAGGGTTATATAGGTCTGTAAGTGTTGAAATCTTACAAATCTTTGGACTAGTGAATCTGGAGACTGTAATGCTTTTCTTATTCCAAAAAGTCATCAGAGGCTCAGTGTGTTGGCATGAGCTCAGTCCAGGTACAAGGCACAGCTCTAACATGACGCCAATATGTCTCCTCGCGCCACACTGGCTCCCCAGCCAAATACAAACCTCATGGAGTTTTTGATTCTTGTTTTATAGTGATCAAAAACAATGACATGTTAGAATATAGCCAGAGCTGCAACTAAAAATGTACATGGCATCCTAAATGCTCTCATACTAGGATCTTTTAAAATGGTGTCACACACTATCCCACTTCTGTTGGAAACACCCCTCTCCTGATGCATCTTTACACTTCATCAGCCTTTTTTCTATGATTAAATCACATCTGTGGGACATGGTCACTCTATGATTAAGGAGTATATTAATAATTTACTACTATACTAGTACTCATCTATATTATATTGCTTAGTAAAATGAAAACACTGAGATTGTTTATTGACTGCTTTTAAAAAAATCTCACAGCCCAAAAAGAAGTAAATAGAGGACGTTAGACTTTGGACTTTACTCTGATTAGTGGATTACCAGCTCAACAGATTTAGATTTGACAAGGAAGGTCTTGGTAAAGATTTAAAATATCACTTCAATTGCCTTGAATCCACTGAAGTTACATATTTCATATGTGTGTTTGACGGCTAGTGACCTGAAAAATCAGGTATCTATTGCAAGTGCAATACAGACTTAGACACCTAACTGATGGCATACAATGCTAAAAACCATGGCCTGGGCCCCACAAAAAAACACACACTAAAGATTTCCTTTCAGTGCCTGGATTTTGAAGGGCAAAGGAGTCCAGGAAGGCTGGATGTTATTCAAGAGGGAAGCCTTAAAGGCACAGGAGCAGGCTGTCCCCATGTGCCGCAAGTCGAGCAGGTCGGGGAGAAGACCGGCCTGGCTGAACAGAGAGCTCTGTCTGGAGCTCAGGAGAAAAGGAGAACCTACCACCTTTGGAAGAAGGGGCAGGTGACTCAGGGGGACTACAAGGATGTGGTGAGGTTATGCAGGGAAAAGATTAGAAAGGCGAAGGCCCAGCTAGAACTTAAACTGGCCACTGCTGTCAAGGATAACAAAAATGTTTCTACAAGTATATCAGCGACAAAAGGAGGGCTAAGGAGAATCTCCCTCCTTTGTTGGATGCGGAGGGAAACCTGGCCACGAAGGATGAGGAGAAGGCTGAGGTACTTAATGCCTTCTTTGCCTCAGTCTTTAATAGTCGGACTGATCATCCTCAAGGTTTTCATGCCCCTGAGCTGGGAGATGGACACAGGACACAGAATGGAGTCCCAGCTGTCGAAGAGGTGGCAGTCACCGACCTGCTCCTCCACCTGGATGCCCACACGTCTATGGGGCCAGATGGGATCCACCCAAGGATACTGAGGGAGCTGGCGGAGGAGCTTGCCAAGCCACTCTCCATCATTTATCAGCAGTCCTGGTCAACCAGGGAGGTCCCAGATGACTGAAGTTAGCTAATGTGACACCATCTACAAGAAGGGCCGGAAGGAGGATCCGGGGAACTACAGGCCTGTCAGCCTGACCTCGGTGCCGGGGAAGGTCATGGAACAGACCATCCTGAGTGACATTACGTGGCATGTGTGGGACAACCGGGGGGATCAGGCTCAGCCAGCATGGGTTTATGAAAGGCAGGTCTGCTTCACTAACCTGGTCTCCTTCTATGACAAGGTGACCCACTTAGTGGATGAGGGGAAGGCTGTGGATGTTGTCTACTTGGACTTCAGTAAGGCCTTTGACACCGTCTCCCACAGCATTCTCCTGCAGAAGCTGGCTGCTCATGGCTTGGACAAGTGCACTCTGAGCTGGGTTACAAACTGGCTGGACGGCCAGCCCAGAGAGTGGTGGTGAATGGAGCCAAATCCAGTTGGCAACTGGTCATGAGTGGTGTTCCCCAAGGCTCAGTGTTGGGACCGGTCCTGTTTAATATCTTTATCGATGATCTGGATGAGGGGATCGAGTGCACCCTCAGTAAGTTTGCAGCTGACACCAAGTTGGGTGGGAGTGTCGATCTGCTGGAGGGTAGGAAGGCCCTGCAGAGGGCCCTGGACACGCTGGATTGTTGGGCCGGGGCCAACTGTATGAGGTTCAACAAGGCCAAGTGCCGGTCCTGCACTTTGGTCACAACAACCCCAGGCAACGCTACAGGCCTTGGGGAGGAGTGGCTGGAGAGCTGCCTGGCTGAAAAGGACCTGGGCGTGATGGTTGACAGCCGCCTAAACATGAGCCAGCAGTGTGCTCAGGTGGCCAAGAGGGCCAATGGCATCCTGGCTTGTATCAGGAATAGCGTGGCCAGCAGCACCAGGGAGGTAATAGTGCCCCTGTATTCGGCACTGTGAGGCCGCACCTCGAATGCTGTGTCCAGTTTTGGGCCCCCTCAATTCAAGAAGGACATCAAGGTGCTGGAGCATGTCCAGAGAAGGGCAATGAGGTTGGTGAAGGGTCTAGAGAAAAGTCTTACAAGGAGCGGCTGGGGGAGCTGGGGTTGTTTAGTTTGGAGAAGAGGAGGCTGAGGGGAGACCTTATTGCTCTCTACAACTACCTGAAAGGAGGTTGCAGGGAGGTGGCAGTTGGTCTCTTCACCCCAGTAACAAGCAATAGGATGAGAGGAAATGGCCTCAAGCTGCGCCAGGGTAAGTTTAGGTTGGATATTAGGAAAAACTTCTTTACTGAAAGAGTAGTCAGGCACTGGAACAGGCTGCCCAGGGAAGTGGTTGAGTCCCCATCCCTGGAGGTATTTAAAAGACGGGTAGATGCAGTGCTTGAGGACATGGTTAGTGGTGGACTTGGCCGGTGGTAGGTTAACAGTTGGACCTGATGATCCTAAGGGTCTTTTCCAACCTTAACAATTCTATGATTCTATGATTCTATGATTTTATGTGAATGTGACAGCACCACCAAATATTGACTCAACCAGTATGTTTACGGAATGGATTTAACACTTTTTTGTACTCTTATATTCAGGAAATAAAGAGATATAATAGAATTGCAACCACACAGAAACCATTGCCTTGCCAAGAGGCATATATCAGAGAGATACATATTGGCACGCTCTGATGTCCAGTATCAAGGCAAGGAACAAAGGGAAGAGATCCTGGCACAAGGCTGTGTACAGTGAAGCTGTGGGCTCTGTCCAGGCTCTGGCTGCCGGTTCCCTGCCCCTGGAAACTGAACATGACAAATACACCATGTACTTCTTCTTAGTCCAGATACAAGGGATTCTTGCCATCTTATGGCTGCCGCTATTGATCTTAAGTCTTGGAAGTCTACCTTTGCACAAGTTTGCTATAAGCTGTTTGGAAATGTCTGTCCAGAGCTGTTGCCACCAGTGCCACTCTGACAGTGTGATGTGCGTTTACAGGCTTGCATTACTTGTGTTGCCAAACCATCTCAGCCCTACTGAGTCTACAGCCAGTAAATAAATTTAGCCGATCTCTCAGAGACGTGACTTTGTCAAAAAAGATGCAAGATGTAAATGGAGATGAAAGGAGCACAAAGTTAAAAAGAAAAAGAAGGATTAACTACGCATCAATCAAACAGAAGGTCATGTATTACACAAAGAGGTGAAGCCTGGTACTATTGACAGAAGACTGAAGATACTTGCATATTGTTTTGTTTCAAACTCTTGCATGTGCTAGAAGCTGTATGTGAACTTTTCTACACAGAAGAGCTGATGATTTGTCACTGCAGGCGATTTACAATACTTCTCTCCCTAGGTCACTGGTGATATCTTCTGAGTATGATTTAGATTTTAGGTGGATTTACTGGGCAGATACATCCTTGTGGTCAGTGGAAAGAGATGGATTAGTTTGAAACTCATCAAATTAGGACCGAGGGTAGGAAAGAAAAAGAGAGCTCTGAAAATCTGAAAAAAAACCTCTGAAAAATCTCTGAACTCTAAAAAAAGGTCTCAAAGACACAAGATATGACACAGGAAAGATGTAGTCAGAACAGACAGACACAGGTAGGAGTCACCATAATGTGACTCAGCAGTTCCAAAAGTCAGAAAGAGTTAAGGAACGTGGTAGGAGCACATGAAAGGAAGTTCATGCAACACCCAAAACAATGTAAAGTCTCACATAACTGAAGGAGTAAAGAAGAGAAGGTGGTAGACAAAATAAAAAAAGAAGCAGCTTTGTCACATTCCGCAGAGCGCTATAGACTCACACAGTAGACAACTGGCCTTCAAAGGAGGGTTTCAGAGAAGCAACGGCGACAAGATCTGAATAAGCAGCCAAGATACTCATTTGGAAAACTTGTTTTGAAGGAGGGAATGAATATCGAGCAGTCAAAGAATACTTTACAGTAGTCAAGGTGCAAGATGAAGGACTAGAGCAAGGGGTGGTGTTTTAACTGCTGACACACTGAAGGCATGTTTTTGCTGCATAGGAGAAGGAAGTTGCAATAGCTGTCAGCAGCCCAGATGCGTATGGAAAAGGAGAGTGACCCTGAGGTTATGAGTCTGAGTGACAAGGAGGATGTGGCGTTATCAAAATCAGAAGTGAAGAGAGATTCGGAAGAAAAAGTAAGGAGTTCTGTTTTGGCCAGATTAGGAATGATCTGAAGGCAAAACAACCAGGATTATGTGTCAGGGAGGCAGTCAGATATGCAAGACTAGATGGAACAGAGCAGAGGGTTTAAGAGTTATTGGCAGAGAGATGATAGCAAATCCGTGTAACTGGATGTTGTCATCCAGGGACATGGGTACAGAAATCTCCAGGCAAATCAAAGAGTGACTAAATCCCTTTCCTGCCACTTCACAGAGGTTCCTACCTAGTTCCAAAAGAAATTATCTAAATAGTGCTGCGAAAACATGCATAAAAAAACCTGTCTCTCCATAAAATCTAAAGATCATACTGTTTCTAAAATTAGGGCAACCACTAAATGAAAGTTAACCCGAACAATAACTTTAGCTAAACTTCAGGTCACATGCATTTAATATAATGAGATGAAGAATATGAAAAGGCCATTCATAATGGAATTCATTGAGTTAGGAATGCCATGCTTAGCTGCCTTATAACATATAATTAATGATCCTATAAAAATCCAGCAGTACGAACTCTCCCGGCTGCCCGCAGAACTCTTCTTTATGCTGGGTAGGGCGAGCAAGCATCTGCTTCCACAAATACTGCCCTTTGAGAAGCTGAAAAGCTTTTTTTTCCCCTGCTTCATCAGGGACCGCGCTGCCATTTCCATGACACGCTGAGCTTTGAACCGTTACCCAAATCAGACTATAGCATTTGGCAACCCAGTACACATCTGTCATGATAGACTGGTTATTGGTGAAATGTTAAAGAAAAAGTCATTAACTCTTTTCCATTGCTTCTAATACCCCACCTTCCTCTAGATTATTTATAATCCCCACTAAACCCACCCTCTGTTTATAGTCTTTTAACACAACAAGAGAAATACACTGTCTGGAGAGCTGCCTTGCCTTATACCACTCCCAACAATTTGGTGCAACAAAAGACGTTCTCTCTCCATCAAAAGGCCTGATCCCTCCTGAAGCCTTGATGCTCAGATTCAAGGTTAAAGGATTAAGGCCTGAAGCACTGAGTACCAGAGGAAAGGAAGCCAAATATCAAAAGAAACACAAAAATCAATCCTGTTCACCGCAGGAGCAGTGTGAAGAACAAATCAGCTGGGCTGAATCTAAAATTTTCTCTGCGTGGCTCTCAAAAATTAGCACTGTTATAAACGTAATGGGTAGTTCTGCAAAGCCTCAGCACCCATGCAAAGCCACAGAGTTCAGCTCAACACACCAGCACGGTCTGGAAAGTTTTATGTCAGAATAATTCAGTGGCAAATACCCAAAGTCCACTTCAAAGCAAGTGAGAGCTGGAGAGAGTGAGAGCACGCGTGCCGTTATCTTTATATGTAGTCTGTATATCTGCAAGTGACAGAATCTAATATTTACTGGAGTTTGCCTTCTGCTTCAATTCTCTCTGTGCTGAAGTGCAGCCAAGGTCACAAGAGGGGTGGGGGGAGTGGGTTTTAGCTTAGTGCAGCTGTGATCATGGCCAGAACAGCAGGGTACAAAGGATTTCTTGCTTAACTTTGTAATGCCAATAGCTTTTGTTCTTAGTCCTGCCCCATCAGTTCTGATATAAGCTTTTAAATGGCGTGAAAGTTGTGCGGGTGGGTTTAAAATCTCATAATTTAAAACTACCTTCCAGAACATTTTGTTTTATAACATTTTTCTTAACTTTTCTAACTCACAAATTTCTGGGACATATGAATATCTAGATTAAACACCATTTTCTGTTCATCCAAGATTGCACATAAAAATAAAAAGTAACAAAATAATATGTCTGAAAAAGTAATCCACTCCAATTTATAAAAATAGAATTCAGGTTTTCAAAATTCAATTCAGGCAGTAAACTAACAGTGTCTACATTTTCCTGTAAAGAAGGCATCTGCAAATGACTTGCAAAAATGTCTCTCACTGTCTGCAAGTGTTGGCAAGGAACAAACTCCTTCAGGAGACACATGAATTTTAAATATTTCAACCCAAAAACAAAAAATCTCCGAACATTTTCAGTTCTGATATGTGATATTACAGAACTACACCCATGCAGAAGACTGGCAGGAAATGCAAGTTTTGTGAAAATACCAAAGCACTCAAGTTTTAGGAAGCCTGTTTTCACTCATTGCCATCCTATGCTTATCAGTGTTTCTAACACTAGAGTTTCTGTGCTTTTTGAAGACCTCACCTACAGGTTGCCTCCATCTGCCTACAGAAACTACTTTTGGTATCTCCTACTTACATCTTACACCTCAAGTCTATCGGTAGGCTTCCTGCTCAAGGTTACTTTGGACTGTAATGGAAATGATGTAATACTGCTGTGTGCAACATACATGATCATGAGAACAGAATCAGCATAATTCAGGTAAATGTAAGACAGGCAGCTTCAAAACCCCATTGCAGCTGAAAGTAAACCTGAAAATGTGATTAGTGAAGTGAGCAGGTTAGCAGAAATGAACTCCTCACTCCTCAGTCCGATAAGGATCGCTGCCTACCTTTAAAAAAGAAAAAAAAGCATGCACAGATATATGTAAAAAATTGCCACCCCTCTGCCCCATTCAGCAATAAGCTTTTAGTAACCGCATCAGAACAAAAGCCTTCACCCTATGCAAGAAATCCTGCTACCTTCGCAGTCTGCACGTGGCACTAATGAAGCAAAAATGTGTATCTAACTCCAACTATACTCTCCCGTTACGTCACAACAGACTCCAGCAGCCATCTGTTGGAGGGATGCTGTGCCTATATATAGCCAGACAACACCACGAGAGAAAGAAAAACTCGTATCTGCACCTAATTCAGCATTTGCACTATTGGCAGATCTGCAAGCACTTTTTTTTACTGGCCAAACAAGTGTTCGCTCCATAAATATCCTATCTAAAAATGATACAAACTTCAATGTAAAATTATCTGGAACAAGAAAGTAACTTGGGTGTTAAAAGGAGCACTAACAAGTGGGTAAGCAGCTTCCAGATACACAGATTTTATGGGCCATTTGCAAGCACAGTTGATTTCAGCCCGATTTAATGTGCCAGTCTGCCAAAACAGCAAATAGATGAAAAATATCCCAACAAACTGTACTCAATACATTCCTAAAACTTGGCCAAGTACAATATGATGCACCTCAAGAGACCAAGGACAACTCACAGATGAACTGAAGCCTGGGAGGTCTTGGACAACAAGCCAGTTATGGCACTGGTGACGGTTTCTCCTCCAGAGGCTCAGGACAAGGAGTAACAGGAGGTGACGCACGCCGCCATGAAGAACAACTGACAAGAAGAGTCCCAACTAGGAAACAAAATGGGTGCTACCATTCCACCGGTTCTTAAATATCAGTTCCCTTGAAAAATGGGAGTAATAGGGCCAGTGCAATTCAGGTCAGAGGTGGCAGAGCTGTGTGATTGCATGTGATTTTTATTTTATTTTTAAATTAGCCGGAGGGGGGGGATTGTGTGAACAAACCTGGATATGCCTGGGACAGCAGGGGGAGCTGCGAGTCTGCGTTCCTCTGCATGTCTATTTAATTGCGTTGAATATTTGGGAAAAAAAACACAGAAGTATGCTTGCACATCACCATAGAAAGATGCCTGCATGTCTAACAAGCCACTCAAAAAAATCGAGTTCATAACAAAGCATTAAACAAGGAGCAAGAGATAATTGTCACCTTCTCTCACAAGATAATAAAAATAGTTACACCATAAACATAAAAATCTTTTAAAAGACCCCTGACAGCATTCCCTCCTGGAACTATCACCATAGCAATAAGCATTCAAATAGGGGTAAAGTACTGCTGAATTCTGTGTTCGATATTTTCAACTAACTAAAAATACAAACTGGAAAAAATACACAATTGTAATATAGAATGAAGCACACAAACATAAGAAGCCTTCAACAAAATTAAAGGTGGCAAATTCCACCCGCAAATCTTTAACACACTGGGAAAGAAATCCTTTAACCAGGTAGCATCCATTGAAAGAGTGCCTGCAGATAACTGTAAACCCATCCGATAGCTGCTGTATCCAACAATTCCGATTTATAACATTTTGCACAGGTCAGTGTAGAGGTGCAGTGGCAGCATTGTGTGAAATCTGAGGAAAAGGTGCATGTTAGTGAGAAGGCAGTAGAAAGCTGTACCGGCAGAGCCATATAGGAAACCTAAGAATCGGAGAAGCCGGGAATCTTGTATGTTAAGATTTAGGCACACAGCAGAGCTCTGGGGAGAGGTACTTGCAAAGTAGCAAACTCTATCTTCTCTAGTTGGTGCTATTAAATAGGTCTTATTTCCATGACATTCAGATCCAAAGTTAAGATTAAATAAAGGAGAGAAGAGTGGATTGTTTTAAAATTCCTCTCCCAGATGCAGACATCAGGAGCACACACAAAAGCAGGTGCCGGGTGTATTGATCCTACTGGATACGCATGGAGTGGGTACTTGAGCATGTACCAAGCATCTGCGTCTGGGAGATGGAAAGCACTTTGTAAAGGCTGGTTTATGCTAAACAAATGCATCAGGTTATGTTTTTATTTTGAATATTTTAAAGCATCTTGCACACTGGGGCAGACTTGAAAGAAATTACACAGACAACTTGCCATTAATTGTACAAGTTACTATCTCCATAGCTGAAAATTGGCTGTGGGCTCACTTAGGAGTACTCCAAGCTACTGAAAACCATCCCCAATAAAACCTGCTCTGACTGCTGCACCTTGGAGAACTGGAGATCCTACATCTGAAGACTCTTCAGGTCCCACACGCTGGCCCAGCTGCAACCAGGCAAAGGGACAGACACATTTCTTCCCAACAGCTCCTCAACATACCCCAGCAGGGAAGTGACATATTCAACACTGCAAATTCATACCAGGACCATTCAAAGAGGCTGAGATGGACAACACTTGCTGACTTTGATAATGAAAAAACTATAATGGCACATTTAGAAGACAAAATGAAACAGGCATGCATTAGAAAATTTGGCTGTAGTTTGCAGTTGTCCCCAAGGTAAAAGTTTTCCTTTTCACAGACAGCCAGACTATGACCGAAATTTGTATCAGAAATCAAACTCTGTACTGTATTTGCTTATGGAATCTTTTTTTCCTTTTTCAAGGAGGGAAAAAATTAATCCCTACAGGAGATGACAAGATGCCTTTTAAAGTACATATCTCATTTCTGACTACAATTACCTTTCAATAGCCTGGCACAGCTGCACGCTCCTATTTGCTTTTTGTTTTTCATTAAGGGCTCCTCTATTATTTGTACCCATCCTACAGCATTTATGCCTGGCAATGATGCACATTCCCTTGCCTATGATTCTTCCCACAGATAGTAGAGAATAAATTGCAATTAGATTTTCGTAATTGTAGATAATTAACTCAAAATGAGCTGTTAATTATAAAAAAAACCTATGTTTTTCAGTTCTTGATTATATTATTTATTTTACTTCTAAACTCCAATACCTCACTTCAGCAAGTTTAGTATTTTAAAGGACTTTCACCATTTCCGTTAAAATACCAAGATATTTTTAAGCTAAGTTTTGCTTATTTGAAGACTGAAATCAAGTTTCATGCTGTGATGTTTGCTAGAGAAGCTCTCATGTACGAACTGGAAGTCAGAGAGAGCTGGTTTTCCATTAGGGTTCTGGTAGCATTTGCTGTAACAAGAACCGTTTGGCAGGTCAATTAAAAAACAATTAATAAACACCCTCCCCCCCCAAAAAACAAAACCAAAAAAGACTGTTAAAAAAAAGGATATATTCCTCTCAGCTCTTCATCCTTTCTAAGCTCTAGCCACACACTTGCACACTCTCTCTTGCTACTGAAGAAAACATCACTTACATATTCAAATACATAAAAGAGACAAATGGACTTGTCTTCCGTAGCCTCTTTCAGCCTTACATTAGAGTAAATTATTTAGGGAGTATTCATCTGGTAACCTTTGCGAAACTGAAGATGGCATATAGGAAGAAAAAATTCCAAGTGTTTTCCTGCCAAACTTCAGAACCAGCTGGCATGGCAACTTGAGACTGCACAAACACATATTAACTTTGAAAAATTATAGTAAATTAAACCAGGGGAATGAAGAGAGGGTGGGGAACCTTTTGAAATCTGGAACTCTCATTTTGTTAACGGCACAGGTTTTCCTCATTTTCCCTGCTAGGCTATGTAGATTTTTGCAGATTTTTGATAAACTGTTGCCAAGATGCCCTACAGATGTTCTAGGTGACATTTTACCTCCAAGGGGCTTAATGCTACCGCATCTTAAACACATCATGACTCTCTTTCTCTTTTGTTACAGTAATCAGACTCTGATCACTTCAGTCTGTGCAAAACAAAACAAAAAAAAGCATCAGAATACAACGAGGATATGCCAGTAACTTACAGCAGCCAAACACCTGGTTAAGCAATGAAGTATTCCAAGGAAACTAATAACTACTGTTTTTCTGGAGAAGAAGTTTTATCCCTTTTCAGTGAAGAGGGACCCCAAAAAAGAGAATAAAATTAGTATCACTTGAAGTAAAAAGAAACCAAGACCCTCAGTTTATAAATAAATAAACAGTTCTTCCAGTATTCTCATAATGGAGAGAAAAGCTTATTATTTAAAAGTCTAGTCTTCTCACTAAAGAAGGGGTCATTCGAAGGATAGTTGCTCTTCTTGTCCACCAAACAGGGGATACTTTGGTCAAAAGAACAGATATAGTTAAAGCATAGAACAAGAAGCTGTTACTTTATGAGAAAGGAGAAAAACCCTGTCAAATCCACAGTTTTTATTCGTTGCTTTTCTAATAAGCCTGGATCTTCTTCCAGTGGTAACAGGAAATGAGACAGGGTGGGACAGAAGGAAAACACAATAATGTATTGATTAAAGTTTTAAATGCAAAATTGAGATAAAGAGCTAAATACTGGCTTAACACTACTTCCAGTTATTTCAGTGGTAGTTTGCTCTGATCACATTGAAGCAGAGGTGCAACACAGCATTGTTTAAAAAACAAGTAACTGTCACCAACTGTAAAAGATAATTTCTATCTGGGAGTTAAAGGATAATGTATTTTTCATGACAGGTCCAAATCAAGACTAAAAGATGTTCTGATCTTAATTGAAAACAACAAAAAAAAAGGCAAGCAGTACCTAGAACAAAGAACAAAAGCTAAGATTTTGTGACAACTCCATCTTGCACTGGGCTACGTTAGTGTCCTTAAGAGATGATACACAAAACCTGAGACCTCCACAGGAAGTGAAGCCCTAAACATTGAGTAATAACAGATCAGCATAACTATTGATTTGACTCATAAAAGACAACAGCCAATGAATTTCACCTTTCCTGCAGAAAAAAGCTCATAATCTGAAACAAACACATGAACAAATACACTTGGCAGCGAACAGCACGCTGTCAAGAAGATATTACCGACACTGTGAAGTACTTCGAAGTGAAGAGAGGAATTACCTTAGCCCCATGCTGTTGCCGTTCATCATCAGAGCAAGTTCTCCAGGTGCTTCATCAATGAGCACGTCTTCTGAACCTGGTACATGGCCTCTAAACCTGAAAAAGCAGAGTTGGCTGGATTTGCAGCTGGTCAAATCGTTAACACCAGGAACTTGCCACAAAAAGGTGAGCTGTGCGTCTACAGACAGGGCACTTAATCACGTTAAATGAAGAGCTTTCACAACTGTTTTCACACTTCCAGATATACTTTTGTATTGGAAAGCTGACTTAGGTCCAGTGCTTTTCCTTTGGGAAAAAGATTAGAAAAATTTCATTTACTGATTTCCAAGGACCCTGCTCCCTTAAGAAAGTGGTCACAGTATCCAATAACCAACATCCTTATTGGGCTCACATTACAGCTCCAGCAGGAACAGAGCTCAAAGGCATCATGTGTAAACTGCATAAAGTGTAGAATTCACTTGAGATGGTTGTGTCTCCTGAAACTTCGGGCCCAAAGATTATGTTCCATTTTTAATAGGTGACCCCACCCTTTTTCTTTCTCTCCAATGAAGATAGAAAAGTCAACAATAGAGGTACTTCTCCCTTTTTATTTGAATTAAATTCCTGCTTCCAGGATTTACTCGTATTTGTTGACTCTGGTGTGGTTGCATCAGGAGGAGTCATGAACTGCCCCCTTTCCCTGCATGCACACCGTCTTTTGATAGCCGAGCAACTATTTCACATAGAGAGAACTACAAATTGAAAGTACTATGCTCGCTTGAGGCTAAATAGGGAAATGTGGGATATTAAAATGCAGTTATGATGCAGTGTGGCTAAAAAAAGGATCGATTCAAACTTTCACTAAAAGAGCAGAAGAGTTAATAGCCAATAATTGCAAATGGTCAGACCTTTTACTTGTCATTCAATGACAATACTTTCAGCAGCTCAGAATGGACCTTAACCAGCATTCCATCCATGCAGAAGGACAGACAAAAATAAACACTATCTGGAAATGGATTTTTGTTGCATTGGTTTTTCAAACTGTCATGATGTTAAGAGATGAACTAGGTTAGAGCTCCTGACAATGAAGCAAAGGGTATTTGAGCTTAGCTAAACAAATTTTTATTGTTTGTAGTATATAAAATTATGCTGTTATCAAGTGCAAAAGTGAATTATACACCTAGAATTGAAACAGAACTGTGATACCTAAGAGATTTACCTATAAATATAAACATTTAATTCTAAAGAGACTCAATTTTTTTTAAGAGCAAGCACACTATATTCTAGTTGCTTTTCTTAGAGAGAATAGGGCAAATATGCTTTCACCTGCACCTCTGAAAAAAGATCACAAAAATACTGGGTCCTCAGATTGACATATGATTTTCTTTCATACAGTTCTTTTAGGTAAGTAGAGCTCTGTAAACCATGAAGTTTTTTTCAGGAAAAAAATGGTTAAAATAGGCATAATGCATTAACAAGCACATCATTACAGATATATTTAAGGTCCATTTTTTTCTGGGCTTATGATGCCTCAAAGGCTGAAAAATATCCATTAGAAACAAAAACACCAAAAACAGTCTCTATGTCCTTCGTATTCTACTTGTTTTTCATTAGAGGGATGCATGCATAGAATTAAGGTATTTGATGATTAAGAATCCATCTGCTCCTACTTAATTCTCACCTGAAGTCATAATCCTTTGTTTGTGACCTCAGTCATTTTCAACACACACAATTGTGATTGCCTTTAAGACAGGCATTTTTTAAAGCCACATAAACACGTAATTTTCAATGTAAGCTACAATCCAAGAGAACAAACAAAAGACCACCTAATACCAGTATTCTCTTTTAGAGTTTGAAAAGTAACCAGGGGCTGGGATTAAGAAGAGAATGTGATATATTCCTCCATGGTGGTTATAATATGTGAACGTAGGAAGTGGGTCATGTAATGCAGACTCTCATGGGATGCGGTCAGCAGTTGCCATACTAAAACAGTATCGAAAAATAAGCATCCTTGTGAAACCCTCCTATTGCTTCTTCTAAAACACTGCCAGATTTTTCCCCATTGTTTTCCCTTCCCTAATGCTGAAATGTTAGCACTCAACTGAGTTACACTGGCTAATTCACCTTGCTTTAACCCCCTCCCTTTCACTGTTCCTCTCACTCCAGTAATGTGATACCAATAAACCAGTTTCTCCCCAGAGTCCCCCATTTAGGTTGTCAGGAAGGTGTTATCTCACCTTCCGCAACAAGCTCATGGGCCTTTCAAGTTACATTCCATATTTCTATGCTTATTGCCTTTCCCTTCTTCTATTTTTTACGCACATCTTCTGCCTCAGTCTTGGCATTCTCCCTTCCACAAACATCACTGCAAAGAAATGTCCTTGCATACAATGGATTCCTTCCCTTCTCCATACATATATATGGAAAAAATATACATACTCCATATATATCTAAAGTGATCTCCATCTTTTCTGTAAAACACACTTCTTCCAGTCCCTACCTAGGAAGGTGCAACACTTCCAAACTGACCTCTGCAAGCAAAGAAGGGGGAATGCCACACATTTATGTCATCCACGCTCACACCTGCTCTCTTGCCAAATGTCCTGTATTCCTTGAAGTGCCTGCACTAAGATCAACCTCTCATTTTCTTCTACTGCTCCTCTTTTCCTACCTAGTCTTTTACTACTGCTTTTCTTGTGCCTTTCTTTCTACCACATACTGTTTTCCTCTGCTGTTTTCCACGGCTGTCATGCTGTTTCCCAACAGTATATGCTAGTATACTAAAAAGTCTCCTCTCCTCTAAATCACTGTTCGAGAGAATTTGTGCCACAGGTATTGCCTATCTTATCAATTCCATTCTCCCACTTTAACTATTGCCCATGTCTTCATTAGAAATTTCAGATTTTTTTTAAAAAAACGTAAGTCTCAAAATCACCTGTTATAATCCATACGGGATTGGTGTAGTTGCTGTTGTTTTAGGAGCAGTTTTGCTTCTTGCTTAGCCAACAAATGTTGGAGTCGTTCCTTTTCAATTTCCAGCTCCATTTTCTGCAGAAGCAGCTTCTGCCTTCTTTCTTCATACAACCTTTTAGCCTGCTCTGTTTCTTTAGGCCCTGAATCCACAGTGTCATTCGCCCAGAAACTCGAGAGTGCCTAGAATATCACAGGTTTTGTGAACTGGCCAGAGTGTCTTCTAGGTACCTGGCTAACATGGTGGCTGTCCTGCATGCTCCCTGAACCCCTACATGCCTGCAGGCACAAACATGACTCGCTTGCTGAGGGCATGTGCTCTGAAATTCATTTGCTTTCTGGTCCATCTCCTGAGCTGGTTTTACACGGTGAGGGCTCCTCTGCTTGGCTGGGGAAATCATATTGTTACACTTTCTGTGCAAGTCATTTTCTACAGGATATTTCTTCAGACACTCCTGACGGTTGTAATGGATTTCAGTCCCATAATCGTAATTACTCCTGCAAGGCTGAGACAATGCAACACGGGCTGGGCTTCCAGCATTTGATGCTCTACTGTTCTTATAAAAAGTTTGAGGTCCCCCAATACCCAAGTAGGAACCATCTAGCTCCAAAGATGGTTGGTGGCATGAGCTCTTCGTACTGGATACCTGCAATAAGAGAAACAATTTCCTGTGAATTACTAAAATTTGTCTTTGCTCATTAATTTCACTTGGTAAATGTGTTCTCTCAGAAATAGACTTGCTGCATCATGCTGATGGACATACAGCCAAACCCAAGGAAATGTTTATCAGAAGACAGACACGAATCTGCTATCAAATCTACATTTCATTCCATCTACACAAGCGTAATAAATGTAAAACTACTGCCTGCAGGATCCTCAGCATAAAATGAGTCGCTTCAGAGTATCAAGTAGTTGTGAGCATCTAGGGTTACATAAAATCAACTTGAAGAGTGGCAAAAAACATTAAATGTTAATGTTTGAAAATGTTTAATTTTGAATACCGAGCCAAAAAATCCATTCAGCCACTATAAATACTCTTTGATTGGCCATTACACAGCAGGAGATTTGATGTAAAACATTTCACCTTGCACTGAATGGGATATTACTTACTGCTGGAAATTTGATGAGAGTTTTTGAAATATCTTTACAGAAACACAGATAAAAACCAACTACTTTCTGTAAAAAATGGTTGTACATCAAAAGCTGTCATTTAAATACAAAACATGTTTAAATTCAGCTATAAACGTAAGTGATTTTTCAATTAAGCTGGGCAAGTGATTACTACTCTGATAAACACTTGAGAAAGAAAGCAACTGTAATTCACATTTGTCAAGCCTCAGTGCAAGCAAATTCTAGTGGGTTTTGTTATATTCGTGGATATTATGTAACAGACATCAAAATCCTACTTACGTCCTAGAGTATCTTTGCACTATGGTTCATCTAGGCAGTTAAGCATTTGAGTTTTTATGCACACCAGAACAGCAGTGAATCAGGCACCCGCATTTCTTTTGCTAGACCTGTGCATTAATTTCAATAACATTCTGAATTTAAACCCCTCCAGCCTTTGAGACCTTTCACAAAGGTTTCATTTTTTTTAATTACAGAAGCCAGCTTTGTTAAAGATAAAGCCACTGCAGTGAAAGTGGTTTAGCACAGAAATCTGGTATCCACTGATGGAAAGAAAAATATTATTTGCACTCTGGCAATGCTTACAATAGATAGGTATTGTCCACATAGAGTGGAAGATAGTCAGCAAGCCCCAAACACTAGAACTTAGTAATGCAAGCAAGCATCCAGCAATGATTAGAAGGAGAGATATAATCCAAATCTATGCAGTGTTTATATGTATAATTTAAATTCTTTTTTTATAAATAAACAAAATACCAAATATATCTCTGTTGCCCTTCAAGACAACCAATTACAAGTTTCTTGTAGACTTCACAGAATGTAAATTAATGTGGACTTAGCACCTGAATACTGATATTTTATTATTTCCAGTTTTGTGGATACAAATATATGTTCTCTGCCATGTGGATTGAAAGCCAAGGATGTCATGTTTTGCCCCAAAGGGCCCAGTGAGTTGGAGGCATTTGATTAAAGTCCGTGTTAAATGTCTGAGGAAAGTCTGGTGCTTGGACTGGGTGAAAGTGCAGGACATTAAAATATTTTAAAGTCAGAGGGGCTGGTTAGGGCAACTGAGCAGAAATGCAGCATGCTGCCAAAAGACGGAGTTCTGTTATTTATTATTTGTAGCGTGCAATCCTTGTCTGCAATATATTCTAGACGAATAAAGGCTACAAAGCACTTTTAATCTAAATTAGACAATACATAAAGGGATGACCAGCAACAGGAAGAAATATTACAGAAAAGGGAAAGTAAGAATAACCTGTGGTTACACGCTGTTTCTCACTTTCCCACCTCACCTGCTTCTGCTAGCATAGCATGTAGGGCACCAACAGAAAGAGGTTTTCAAGGTGGCCAGTTTCCCAGCCCCCCTGGGACAGCAGAATGTGGCAGACCTGAAGGTATTCTTAGAGGATCCTATCAGAGCTGGCAGCTTAGGGTGGTCTAGAGAAAGCAGACATCTACCCTTCTGCGGCCCATAAACAGAAGTAAAAAGGAACAAAAAAAGAAGACTCAAAAGATGAAATAACGGAGAATGTTTTATTCTAGCAGTTTGTTTTATTGACTGAAGAGACAAGAGAATGTTAAGAAATCTAAGCACACGAATGAAGATGGTACAAAATAATCATCAGGAGCAGGTTAAGAATAAAGGCCCAGATCGCAAATTAACTTTATGGCTGAGGACTCTATTAAGAGTCCCTGAAGGCCCTAAAAGAGAGGTACCAGTTAGCATTTGTTGACCTTGGCCGCCATTAAACCTGCCCCTGATGGTCTCAGAAATGGCATTGACATTTAAAGACTTCATAACAAGGCAGAGAAACTTTAATGTTATTTCACAGTTACAATATGTTTGCAGGGGGGAAAATTCTCATTAATGTCATTGAATGCAAGTGGTTTTTTTTATTCCCTTAGAAGAAGGAGGTCATGTTATGCAGAAGACTGAGTTCCAACATGCCTTTGACGGCTGCTCAGTACTTTGCAGGGTCTAACCCCAAAGAGAAGTTAACTAATTGGGAGTCAGAAGCTAGTCAACAACTTTTTTAGCAATTTGTGTTTTTCTGTTAATGCTGTGATTGAAAACTACAGCTTGATGGTAAAGGCTGCAGGGAAAATGGACCAACATTTACACATATGAGGGATCAGATGAGACCAGAGCATTCATGACAGATCTGTAAGATGCAGGCCAGGTGAAGGAGAAAAGCAAAAAGAAAAGTTCCAAAGACCCACCTACTACCACGAGTCTAAAGACGCACAAACATAAGGAATTGGGTAATTTTACAAGATGAGTTTAAGAAAGATATTGCCTATGGGACACATGGAAACCATGACAGACCATGATGGAACAGCTGTGCTTTCCCCTCTGTGGAGCTCTTCCAGGCTTGCTGTACAGTATTTAAAGATACAACTTACTTTAACTGAGGCTTAAACAAACAAACTCAGACTGCTCCTTGCAACATATGGAGTTAATAAGACCTTGATCAGATGTGAAACTCTTGCATGGAAACAAGGAGATATTAAAAAAAATAGTTCAAATAATCTTTAGAAGGGTTTAAAGAGGAAGACATGGGGAGGTCTACGAAATCTTTACTCCAATCCCAGTAATTTTTGTTCAGGGATTCAGAGCAGAGCTTAAACAAACATCCAGTCCTTAAAACTTCCTACAAGCAGACAAACAGCACACTAGTTTTATGCATGCAGCATTATGATCTCTGCAAATTCTTCTTAAATGCAACTTGTGTGCTCTGCAGTGTTAATTCACAGCACTGGCAGAGGAGACACATTTACAGACTGACTCTTAGCACACAGGGCTTTGTACTGCAAGCGATGAACTAGTAACAGAGCAGATCTTACAATCTCAACACAGGCAAGGTCCTGACAGATTTCATTGGTAGCTCTGCATGTACAAAACATGTTTAAGAAACAGCCCAAAATCATTACCTTGAGAAGTCTTGCACTCTGAGGACAAAAAGCTAGGGTCCTAGCAAAATACAGTGCTGTTACGGTGAACAGCAAAATTCCTATAGATGTTAACAGGGTCAGAATTTAACCCATGGCAGCTGGGTTTGTAGTTTGTAGCTGAACAGTATTTGAATAGAGAAAAAGAGACAATGGACTAAAATTGTTCTCCATTGTATCTTGAGAACATTTCTCTAACCTGGGTTTTCAGCTCTGGGATTTCTTTTGTTGGGGTAGAAACAGAGGGAGGAACACGCAGGTTCAGAACTAGTTCATTATGCTGATCTGAACGTTGGAGCCCTGGAGGAAGCCAAGACAACAAACAAAAGCAGCAACCAGAGGACAAATACAGAGATTTAAAGACACTTATAAGACGAAGCAAAAATTTCTAAATGGACAAATGAGAGGCTACCATACACAGGGACACCTTAAAGAGCACATATTAGTGACCCAGCTGACGCACTCACTAAGGTATACATCCTAAACCTGGAACTCAGTCGCCCATAGTGCGTTGTTGATGTACTGGGTCTCATCTGAATAAAGCTTGGCTTTGGGTTTGCACGTCTATCGACAGTATAAGCACTTGCTCTTGTCAGTAGAATGAGGAGAATATATTACAAATAAAGCTCAGGTAGGCTATTGGGGCAACAGAAATGCCCATTTTAAGAACAATTATTTCAAATGATAGGGACTATTTGAAGTGCATTACTAGTGATTAAGGAGCTATTCTTTCCAAGAGTCGTAAGAATTTATCAAGGAGAATGTAAAAAGGGTAAAGACTTTAAAGTAAATGAGCTAGGATCTACTGAAGTCTATCAATTTTTTTTTTAAATCATATAATCCTTTATTAAAATCTCTACCATAAGTAACCTAATATCAGTCATTACAAAGTGCACACATAATAGTTCAGCAACTGTCTCTGTCAGTACCTAAGATAAATACAGCAGATAACTTGGAAGGTAAGCTGACCATTTTCAAGCAAGAAATAAAGCACCATTTTCTGTAGTAATTATGTGCCGTATTCCACTGAATAAAACAAGTGGTCTCAAATCAAAGAAACTATGTGAATGACAGTCACAAGCCTGCATTTTTCCTGTAAAAATCTACTGAACTCAATACACTGAACAGGTGTAGCAAAAAAAATAAAATAATAAAATAGGATCACATCACAAAAAAGTGAATCTATAGCTGCTAGCTGCCAGCAGAGGAACACCTCCTATGTTTGTCTTGCCTTCCAATTTTTTTTCTCCTCTTTGTTAAGAGGGTTTGAGCTGCGATGCCAGGTGCACAATAAACCTGCATTCATAGTGGCATGTGAGCATTTGCTGGCACTCAGCTTTAAGTGTATATTTTGCATTCATAAACATGCCACCCTTCTTCTCCAGCTACACAAATATTGTAGATAATCTCTAACAAATGCTTCCATTTCAGATCAGCAAACTGGTTTTACTCTGGCTGATAAGGCAGTCATTAATAATACAGCGCTCCAAGGAAACTAAAGCGAGGTGCCTGTATGTTGAGTCTTGGAAGTCACTGTGAGCAGAATGCCCATTAAGCCCCAAACAGTACCTATACATGGCAATTGCAATACCTGACCACTAAAATTAAGCAAACATGTTTGCTTTCTGAAACAAAACTATATCGTTCTTGTTTGCACTATCGAAAAAATGCCACTATACTAATCTTGACAGCACCAGGTCTAACTATTAACATTCAATGTGCTGCCAACATTATAAAAACGAAAAATCACAATCTTCTGACTTCAATTTTTTACTTCTGCCCTTTATTTTACTGAAGAATCAGTAGTTCAAGACCTAGATAAATATTTCAAAAACTATACTATTTGTGAGCAGAGCAGGTCACTACCATTTCCCAGTGCATTTGGAGTTCATGTGAAATAAGGGCCAGAAGAGTGATGAGCTGCATTTTTAACATGGCATACACAGAATAGTTGTCTAGCTGATAGAGAATGCGTAATGCAACATCTGCACGGTACACCTTGCCAAAGCCCATCCCAAATAAATGTAGTGCATTCTCCCTAGTGCAATTAACTCTCATACTCTGGCAGGTTTTGCTAGAAGATCATCAAGGTAGATTACCTTCCAGCATATGAACTAAATACTTACAGGTGTTATATCATCAGTTATTACTTACAAACTTCTGCATTTAACAAGACATCCAGGCAAATGAATGATCTAATTTATGAATTATTTATAAGAATTTCACAGCATGCTCCTGGCGTCATCCATGGCCTTTTCCAGGTCATATGACACCAATTAGAGCTGAATTTTAAATTATTCAATAACCTGAACTCTCTTGTCATTTAACATATAGATATCAATGCAGTAAACAAGTTAAGTCTAATGGGCCCTGGACGGTTTGCGTTCCCCCCGCCCATCAGCAGCAGAGGCTGTATGCTACCACTGGAATAGAAAATAATACAATGCAGCAGTCAAAAACATTTGCAAGGTTTTAATAAGTTATTTTGGCTCCGTTAGGGATTTTAGTATAACTTACAAGCACTGAATCTAAAACATATTAAAGCCCTTAGCTATGTGCTTTTAAAACAAAATTAGGACATAGCAAAAGAGCAAGTCTGACACTAACCCTAATTTAGGCCCTTAATTTGAAATGTAGTGGAAATTATGGAGTAAGCAAGATTTACTATGCACAACTCATTACCTTCAGGCTCTCCTACGGTATAGCCAAAAATAGCCCCTCTCCCAACACATATACACCTGTCTGTAAAGATAAGGCTACACAAAAGAAAATGGAAATGTTAATTTAACAGCTATCAGTTGACAGGTGTACCTCGCACTCCTTAGCAATTGGGTGGAGAAGGGACCTCCACCATTCTTCTATCTTAACAACATCGGGGAGACCAGTGCTCTAGAAACCCATCTGGATTCGGGTATCAGTTTCAAGACGTACCACTTCAGAGCAGAGGTTTAAGGACCTTTGCAGCACATCATATGAAAAAGAGAGGGAATGTAACAGCCTCCAAAGCACAAATGCAATAAAAGACATCTTAAAACCATTGTTTTCCATGATGACTACAAGAAGAACAAGAAGATATCAAGAGCAAAGGTGCTGAGATAAACAGAACCATTAGGTATCTGATTCTGCCTCAGTGTAAAGTCTGCAAGAAACACACAGCAAGCGTGCCACATCCTCCCTCCGAATCAGTTGCCTTCCAGCATCTCAGGAACCTGTGAACATGGCTTCATGACGGAAGGGAGGCATACAGGCTCCCCATCTAGTGCTGATCTAGCCTAAGAAGTCCAAGATATACGGTGGAAAACTTTTGAGATTGGGTGCAGCTCAGTACAAGCCTAAACTGTGCCTAGCACCAACTGACTTATTTTTACAGTATCTGTGCCTCAACTTTCAGAATGCTGCTGTAATAAATCCCAGACCCACTCCCACAGATGGTCACTTGCAAACTCCTGTCTTGGAGGACCCTGTGACCCCACTCATCTGCACACGTTTCCTTTGCACTCTCACTGCTTTGCAAGGATTAAAAAGTTTCCTGAGCTCTATCCAACAGCGAGAGGAAAAGATGGGAAGGGAGATACTCAGTTTATCCTTTTAAACACTAGCAAGAAGTTCTCTAGCTACTACTGTCAAGATGAATGCCAAAAAAAACAATGATGTTGAGAAAACATCATGCCAAATAAGTAAAAATACACCTATCCAAAATGTCTAGCCAGATTAGGAAGAATAATGATTTAGATAAAAGAACATAATATTGGATTTTCTGCCCCACAACCTTATCATTGGAGGGGGCTGCAAGAGAGCTTTTTTTTTTTTTTTAAACTTTTTAAGAAAAATAGCAGAGAAGGGAAAAAAAGACAATTGCCTAATCTCACAGCACACATTTTAAGAACATACAAAAATAGCTGTAAGGGATTTTATTTTGGTTACCAGCCAGATTTAGTTTCATTCCTATGGTGGGCAGCATTTGATTATTTCACATTAAGGGTAGTAACACATTGGATGATAAGAGGGAAGTTCATATTGGTTTTCATTAAAGAGTAATATCCACCACGGATTGGTCTTTCAAGGTAACTTTTTCAAAGTTATTTTAAAAAGCAAACAGTTTTCTACTTGGAATCACAAGTTTAGCATATCAGGGGCTACACATGTTCCCAGCTATTGCCAGTCTCTTTAGAATTCAATCAACATTTGCTCCGAAGTCATGCTTTCATAGCTCCGACAAAAGACAAAAGGGCAAATATACCGTGACCCTTCTAAATAGCCCTGATTACTGTGATCAAACAGAAGCCAGATACTTATGTGGATAAGAACATCTAGAGTTTGATGTGTGAAGATTACCCCACAAGTAGACATTGAATCAGCATTTGCCAACATGTACCTCACCATGACAGCCAATATCACCTTTCCCCTGTATTTACAGTAGTAGCATTAGTAGTAGGTACTCATTGGCCAGTGATGAATTTTAAGTAACAGCCACTGTTCACTCAGAAAGATTACCAGAAAGTTTTACTTCCTTCAGAAGGTGTCTCCTATAGAGTCCCTGGGGTATGGACATAGGCTTTGAAATACCTTTGCTGCACAAACAAAGAAAAAAAAAAAAAATGGATGACATCTAAGAATTAAAAGCATCTTCAGAAGTAGGGACAGTGTTTTGGGGAAGAGCAACCAGAAAGTTATTTAAATAATACAGAAATCCCACAAAAGCAAAAACAGAGAATCTTTTGACTGTAAAAGAATGGAAAGGTGTACCCAAGCGAATGCATTCTGTCAGGAGTGTCCTTGCACTAAGAGCCAGCCAGCATTTAGATTCTGCTAATGATCCCATCTCTGGGAAATAATTCATAAAAAGTAAACAGTAATTTTCATGTGCCTGCCCTTTTGATCTTACATTTGTAGGGAGTATCCTGAGGCTAGCTGTGGGCGCCCCTGTGGCTCTGGCTGATTGACCTCTAATCTGCCCCTCAAGTAACGATCATGCTAAGGAATGACAACAAGAGTTGCATGTAAGCAGACATTTCAATGCAATCCCATTAAAGACAGGCTGACTCACTTCATCTTGTCAAAGAAGTTTCATGTAAGAAGAAATAAAAGCTTTTTAGAAGGACTCTTGTGTTTTGTAATGATGCTATTCTTCAGAACAAAGAGTGGAACAAGACTAATACACCAAAATCTGACTGGTACATAGCTTAACATTAACTGGCCAAATGCTAGTGCAAGACAGAACAACAGGCAGCCCTGTGATTACGTGTTAAGTAGTTTTGGTAGCAGAAAATTAAGAAAATCCTCTAGAAGAATCAAGTCAGAACCATAGTACTTGACCTCTTCACATTTCAAAAAAAGTATATGCGCCATTTATTAGAGAGACGTTGTCTAAAGGCTTAGACACCGACTACTCACAGTCTCATCAGCTTTGAGATCACAGCTTGCATTCTTTCACCCCACACTAACCCATAGTAAACATAAGACAGCATATATGAGGTAGCTTATGTCTCTGTCACTGGCAATGAAGCCAAGAGATAAAATGACCAGTCCAGAGCAGTCGACATGCAGAAACTTGCTGTCATGCCAAGGTAACTAAATTACCAGGAACAACTTCTTTAAATAAGCAAGTGAGGAAACTACAAATTTACCTGCTAGAGTACACAGAAATGGGAGAACAGACTATTTCTATTGCACAGTAATACTGGAAAACATGCATAGTCCCAACACAGTGAAGTGTACAATGCAACATATAGATGGATGAACTGGTAGATAAGTAGCACTGGAGTTGCTACCAAGGAGATTGAAAGGCTGTCTTCTCTAAATGGTGGCAGAGCTCCATCATGGGTAGATACGACATACATATTATGCTTCTAGTTCCTGCTTCAGGCTTCCCACAGTTAGTTCATATCCCTGTTCAATGAAACTGCTGTCAGATCCTCTTGCATTAGCAAGCACTCCATTTCCTATCAGAAGTCAACATCTTAGTTGACAGTTGCATAGCAAGTCCATCAAAGTGCAAATGGCACTCTGCAAATGGAAAGGACATGAACATTTTTGACTAAGAACACATGTGGCCAGAAGTTTTGTGCAAAATACAACCACCCCAGGAGAAGTTCCACCTAAGCAGATTCACAGCATGTTATCTCATAATCTGTTACCTAATCTGACAATCTCCGTATTGGACAGGTGTCCCCTGAGACCTCTGAGCAACAGAGGCAAACTATCTCACTTGAGTCTGGAAGGCTCAGCCCCCTGAACATAAAAATTCAAGGTCCTCTTGGCATACAGGCTGTGATTTTAGTGAGAAATGAAATGTTTTCTATTTGGCAGGCTTGCAGTATGTCAAAGAGGTACATAAATTAACTAGTGAAAGACTGCAGGAAAAGTTGAATCAAAGAATAGGAGCAGCCATGAAGCAAAGAGCAATCTCCCATTCCCTGGGGGTAAGCTGGCTGTTTCCTTTGGAAGCCCACCATGAAGATGCTGACTTCAGAATACTCTCACCACACCTGAAATGCCACTGAGGATGTTCCAGCAGACCTTCCATCTATGGCTGAGATCCCTTAAGAGCTGAGGTGTGGTGGGTTGACCCTGGCTGGGCACCAGATGCCCACCAAAGCCGCTCTATCACTCCCCTCCTCAGCTGGACAGGGGAGAGAAAATACAATGAAAGGCTGGTGGGTCGAGATAAGGACAGGGAGATCACTCAGCAGTTACCGTCACGGGCAAAACAGACTCCACTTGGGGAAATTAGTTTCATTTATTGCCAATCAAATCAGAGTAGGATAATGAGAAAATAAAAACTAAATCTTAAAAACACCTTCCTCCACCCTCCCTTCTTCCCAGGCTCAACTTCACTCCCGATTTATCCACCTCCTCCCCCTGACCAGTGCAGGGGGATGGGAATGGGGGTTGGGGTCAGTTCATCACACGCTGTCTCTGCCACTCCTTCCTCCTCAGGGCAGGACTCCTCACACTCTGCCCCTGCTCCAGCGTGGGGTCCCCCCACGGCAGACAGTCCTCCACGAACTGCTCCACCGTGAGCCCTTCCCAGGGCTGCAGTTCTTCACGAACTGCTCCAGCGTGGGTCCCTCCCACGGGGTGCAGCCCTTCAGGCACAGACTGCTCCAGCGTGGGTCCCCCGCGGGGTCACAAGTCCTGCCAGCAAACCTGCTCCAGCCTGGGCTCCTCTCTCCACGGGTCCACAGGTCCTGCCAGGAGCCTGCTCCAGCACGGGCTTCCCACGGGGTCACAGCCTCCTTCAGGCATCCCCCTGCTCCGGCGTGGGGTCCTCCAGGGGCTGCAGGTGGATCTGTGCTCCACCATGGACCTCCATGGGCTGCAGGGGCACAGCCTGCCTCAGCATGGGCTTCCCCAGGGGCTGCAGGGGAATCTCTGCTCCGGTGCCTGGAGCACCTCCTCCCCCTCCTTCTGCACCAACCTGGGTGTCTGCAGGGCTGTGCCTCTCACATATTCTCACTTTTCTCTTCAGCTGCAGTAGCAGGGATTTTTTTTTCCCCTCCTTAAATATGTTATCACAGAGGTGCTATCACCATTGCTGACGGGTTCAGCCTTGGCCAGCGCTGGGTCCATCTTGGAGCTGGTTCATCTTGGCTGGCCTTGGCTCCATCAGACATGGGGGAAGCTTGTAACAGCTTCTCACAGAAGCCACCCCTGTAGCTCCCCTCACTACCAAAATCTTGCCACACAAACCCAATACATGAGGTCATTCTGCAGTGGGTTTAGTACTGTTGAAGGGAGAAACAGCCAATAGAGGGAAATGACCTCTGATATATCAAGCTACAAAGATCAACTTCCTCTTGACCCATAGAAATGATCTTTTATAGTCCTGCTTGACACCATAAAGTATAGCAATGGTATCACAGCTAATATTTGCATAAAATGGTCCTAGATGTGGTGTAGAGCAGTTTGACAGTCCATCCTGATGGGTCTCAGCTGCAGAATATTGATATAAAGGCTCTTCTATAGTTACCATAGGCCATTAGGTTGTCTGAATGGACATCCATCACTACCAGCTTGTGTGAAGGAGAACATTAAGTTAAAAGGGCATGACCAAGCATAAATTGAAAGGCCCTCCACTACTCCAGGGCAGTAGTGACCTTGTGAGGCAATCGCCTTCACTCTGAGACACTGCAGTCTGGACAGACAGACCAAGTAAAACCCACCCACAGGTTTGTTAAAGGGAGTTTAGTTTAGAAAAGCTCACAAGTGCCAGCATGTGCAACAGCCTGAAAGAAAATGCTTGCACAATGCTGGGCCTTTGTCATAAGCACACAAAAATATGCAAAAATTAAATATGTGTTTATAGTCTTATATTAATAGTTAGCAAAACACTATGCCCTGCTTACAAGCTGAAAGACAGGGGACAAGGAGGGACAGTTTCCAACTATGAACCCCTACAGTACAGTCTCTGCATGGTAGAATTGAGATGTAGACCTTCCTTTCAATAGAGAACCATTATTTTATTGTGCTGTGCCAGTCTAAGAGCACTGGCTCTATAGCTATGAGTAAACATTACATACCTCTTTCGTGCTCTTTCCAACCAGTACCCTAACAGCTGTCCATTTTAAAATAAAAAATCTGTTCCCCACCTGATAACAATTAATGCAGCAGATATATGACTTCAAGAATTTGACATTAATTATTGTCAAGGAGGAAACAAATTTTTGAAGGGAAATTTTTTCCCAGGGGAAACTGTAGAAATTTATATTTTTATATTTCACCTTTGCTCTGGTTTATCATTCCCCAATTTATGAACTCAATCTGTATGATAAGTCTGCACAAATGCAGAAAGCAGAAACAGTCCATGATGCCGAAAGCAGATACAGCCCATGATGCTGAAAGGTATGAATTTTGGAAGTTCTGACAAAATTCTAATGCAGAATGGAAGGTTCCTCTATCTGGGTTCCCAGGCCACTTCTTTGGATAGAGTTAGAAAATAAATGTATTCTGAGCACCAGGCTTAAGCCTTCCTTATTCTATCTGAAAGAGCTGCACTTCAGCTCTCCCCCTTAAACTCTGGATTCAACAAAGAATAGTAATGCTTTGAGGCTGAAAATCTCTAAAACCACTCAGTGCCAACTTTAACAGGAACAGAATTAGGTCAACAGTAAAATTCACTCCCTCCAGGAACACAGTTGAACCACCCAGTTGAGCACAAAAGAAATTCTCACTGCATGTTTCCGTATCTGTAAAAGTCCCTTGGGATTTGTAAATAGTAAATAAATAAATAAATTTCCAAATATTATTGCAGAGCAGAAAGCTTTATCCTACTGGAGAAGCAAAAAAGAGATTGAGCCTCCCTCATAGTTACATATTAAATGAGTGCATCTTTTCAAATGTCACAAACTTGATGGGAGAGAAGATATGAAGTTGCAAGTATTCGGAAGAACTGAGTAGGGGGAAAAAAAAAGGATGAAGGGCCAAGAGTAAAGAAAAGAAGAAAGCCAAATCACATTGGTTCAGTCAGGTATTTAAAATGGGTTTTCTTTAATTAGTTGAACTGTACTACAAATTAAGACTGAATTTCTTGTTCACAATATATTCATTGGAGGGGAGGGGATGCAGCTGGCTATTTCCAGAGCAGTTCAAGCTAAAACAGACTCAGTTCTGCAGGACTGAACAGGAGCCAGTTTCCGTTCTTCTCAAAAGACCAAAAAGCAACTTGGCAGCAGAGAGTCTGACTGCAATCTCCATCTCAGAAATACTTATGAAGCAAGACAAACCTGTGGCAATTGTGACTGAACTCATTAAAATCACTACAGATTATTTAAAGCCCTTATGCCTGACATTCAGTTCCTTTGTGATGCTTCAAATGCCTAGGAAAAGAAGCTGTAGACATAGGGCAGAAATGAGGGCTTTAATACCGCAGCTGATCGCTAAGTGACCAGTAAAAGGAGTTTGGTGCCACATGGTATTTTTGGCATGAAATTTTAAACGGGATTGATTGTAGAATTTCACTTTGTTTATGAAATCTTTTGCTTTCTGATGACAGAACTGTTGATGATACAAATGCCCAAGCCCAGCTTTCAGTCTGGATAATGACCAGAAGCAAAGTAATCAGATCTCTTGGATCAGTGTCTGTTTCATGATACGAGATAAGATTAATAGTTTCATGCTGATTTGCCATTTCCTAGAGTGGTGTTAAATTACAAATTTACAGGGGAGTGGGGGGGAATGTATACTGTATGAAACTCTTAGAAAAGGACAAAACCAAAGAACAGTTATCATAAGATAAAACCATAAAACAATCACAGCCCTTGGGGGACCAGAAGCTCTGTGCAGCCTCTCATGTGTCAGATCATCATAGGGTGCCTGGTTATTTTATGATAAGATTATCTAATGTTAATCTCACCACTAGAACTGCCTGCAATAAAAATGTTACCAACTTTCTAATTTTAATTACTGGGTTCCTGAAGATAACTACTTCAATTCTGTTTAAAAAAAAACACTCCCCATGGTTTCTCTGAAGCTGGGAGTACTTCAAATATCAAACTTGTGGATTGGATGACTTTCAATCTCTTTAATTCCGTTATTATTAACTCCTCTCTTCCCTCCTATTTTCACCTAGTCATCCTGACACAGGACAGTATTATATGCATATAGGATAACACAATTTCTTCCATTTCATTTCACAAACTACACCAAAAAATGCCAAATACCTCAAAAGATATCCACATAATGCATCTATAAGTAGGCACTCTTAAAATAATGCAGAAGGGGAAAAATTATTTCCTAAACTAAAATTGTCAACATAATGACCTTAGGGTTAGCTAGCAGAAGTGGCAACCACCACTGTAACAACTTCAACAGCAGAAGCCTGCAAGCTGATTCCCTGGATGAGGTTTCTGTTGAGCAATCTCTTCAGAACCTCCTACTAATTTACCAAAGAGGTAATCTCAGGTGTTAGTTACATCAGCCAGTGTTGTAATACACACACTCCCTCCTTGGATTATAATTCTTATACCTGTAAAGCTTTTTTAGCAAATATCTTTTTCCCCACTACTCAAAGCACAGGTGCAAATGACTGCAAAGCCATACAAGCTATTTATCATCATAGGACTCCAACAGCAGACAAGAAATTTCAAAAGGAGATATTGTGCAAAAACCCTTTAGGGAAACAGTTTTCAGGTGCAGTGGGAGGTGGGGTTCCTCAGGACCAAAAAGAAAGTGCAACATTAAGTAGGAGAAAAAAACCTCAAGCAGGAGAACTCGAGCAATTTCAAGAACCTCCCATTGTATCACAAAGCAGCTTGATCTGGTCCAAAACCACACTCTCACCAGGGACCCCAGTTAACTCATTGATAGTCCACAGTTTGGGTCTGACTATGTTTTTAATCAAACTTTATTATAATCAAACTAAGGACATAGTGTTACAACAGAGGGATACAGAAGTCTCTTAGAAGAGACGTAACATTGTAAAAACCAAGCAGCTATGTCCTAATCACACTGTCATTGGATATTATCCTACTACTGTAATTTTCTGTAGACAAAACTAAAGAATAAGAACAGTTGAAGACAATTTAAAGAATAGATTTGTCATGTACCTCACTAGTACGATACAATTTGCTTATATATCAGTTATTTTATATATGCATACATAATCTATTGTCTGCATTTCTCTTGTGCTTTTAGCATAAAAATGGTTAGAGAAAAATCTAGATGTGTATTTCTCCTGAGTTCACCAGTTCCTGCTGTTTGTTTCTCACCTGAAGTCATAATCCTGTCTTTGACATCATAATCATTTGCACAGCCACCAATTGAGATGTCACAAACGGAGGATTATGGCCAGGTGGGGAATAAGCAGCAGGAGCAGATGAACTCTTAAGAAACAAAAATCTTGTTTTCATGCAAATGTCCTTCATAATAGAGAACAAAAGAACAAAGGAAGAAAAATACAATGGAGAGAAAATACTAGAAGCTGGATTGTTTCTAAATACATGATCTCCCTGAAGTTTCCTCTGAGGAGTCAGCTGCTGATTAACAACTGCATAAATCATTACAAAAATAAAACAAAACTTGACATCTGATGACTGAACACACACACACCCCCCACCACACATACACACAGTTTTCTACTTAACATGAATTCAGCAAAAATACTAGGCACTTTGAGAGAACTTGTAACCTTTAGAGGCATTTATATACATTATGCTTGAATATTCCTGGCAGTAACTAAGCACTGTTATCCTTGTTCTACAGACAAAAACACTGAGGTCAAGAAATATAAGGGACCTCCCTGAATCTTAGTCACAGTCAGATTGCTCAAGTCCTGTTCACCTGACATATATATAAAAAGATACAAAGCTGAAGCGGCCCAAATTTTGCAAGAACAGAAATCCCATAGCTCTGGTTACACTGATGCAGGAGGCTGTTACAGAAGGGCTACTGTGGGTTAGCAGTTCGAAAGAGTTAAGAGAATTACAAACAATTTTTATATTAAAAAAAAAATCATTCAAAAATTAATCTGTCTGACATTGATTCTAGCTATCAATCTGAATGCCAATATGCAATCACTGAAAAAAATAAATAAAAAATCAAAACTGCAATCCAGATCCAAAACAACAGAATCTTTATATGTAAGGAGAAATCCAATCAGCTACACACTGTAATGCTGCTGCAAAAAACATCTACCAGAAATTCTTCTGTTCCATCTCTAGTCTCTTCTTTTATTCAGCTTTGGGTAAGCAGTGCTAAATTGTAACTTGGTTAAATTGCCATGTTCTTGGCACTGCTGCTATACCCATATCAGCAAAATCAGTGTTTCTGCACCAGTCTAATTAATAAATATAAGGAATTCATTTCTCGAAAGAGCAAAAATCCATGCTGCTCCACGCACTTGTGTGCTGCCTCAGTATTGTCTGTGATGATGCTGAACGTATACCATTAAATGTGACAACATAGATAGCCTACAGCTCAAACAATTCCATCATCTGCCTGTATTCTAGTTCCCGCATAGTCTTCTGGACATATCCTGTCCAGATCTTGTCACAGCACAGCAGCTGTGGCAGCTCATTTCCTCAGCAGTAAAGCAGGGGAGGAACCTTAGCATGAAAATCGTGCCTTCTGTCCTCTTATTTTCCCTTCTCTGATTTACGGTGCTGAAGTATCAGGACTATTTCAAGCTCACTTGAATTGTCCAAATAGCCTCCCTCTAAATAAATGTGCCATTTGACAAAGGAGTTAATTCAGTAGAAAAAACTTCTTGGCTTTGCCAATAATCACCTTGTATTGTGGAAGCAACCCCCCCTTTCCCTCCAAATCTGAAACAAATACAAGCAGAGTTATAAACAGCATTCTAGCTTTTAAGCACTAACAGGCATGAGAGCAGACTGCTAACAACACGTAATAGTCTGGATATCTGTACAACACAATTACACTCGGAAAAAAACCTCAGTACTATGTATGACATTTATTCATGACTTCAAGTAAATGAGTTGCTGAATAACTTGAGGCTAACCTAGAATTTTACACTTGATGGACAAACACCTAAATATCCTAACTAGATATTAACCAAATTGTAATTGCTCTCAAGTTGTATTTAGCTTTAAAATCTGCTGTTTCCATTTCAGACCTCAAAAAAGGATTGGCTGCCCAGAACTTTATTAATTTTCCCAGGCATACCAGTCCAGTTTAATAAAAGATATTATGTCTACCTAGAAATCTCATCCCGCATTTGCTTTTATACCTATGCTGTATTTTTTGAAATAGCTTCATCCACGATATGTTTCTGAGCATCTTCTTTAAACCTGTCGCTTTCAGAATCCAGCTGGTAAAAGAATGTTTTGCTCTTGTACAAATTTATGTATTATGTATTAATAAGGCTGAAATTCTGTATTCAGAAAGCAAGTATGGATATTTATGAATAAGCTAACGAAAATTGCTTTATAGAAAATATATTTAAATTCCTCCCTCCGTTTTTTATAAAGGATGACAGGAAGTTTGTTATGCTAATAAGCACTCTGAACCTGCAAAGGGATGTTTAACTGTGTTCAGGTGTCTTATTGGTGGCAGTTACCACGCTCACAGAACTTTTTCTATTCATACCAAAACTGACAGACATAGAAGAATATGGTCATGTAAGTGCAGGTAGCAGGCAGTGTGGAAGTCATAGTTTTATCTCACCTATGCTGAAGCTTCTCATCTAATGGGAAAACACTGATACTTTTAAATTCCATTTTTCTAAGAATTTACAAATCTGTACTGAAAGCAAAAGTTCTATCATTTTGGAAAGAGCAATGTTGTGTTCATATTGAATCTTTAGTTTTAGGTGGAGGGAACACAGGGTGCAATCAATTCTATACTAAATATACATCCAAAACCTGTATTTCCTTAACACCTTTGTAAGGTGAGCAGCACCCATGCTGAGAATTACCCACTGAGAATACCAAAACACAGCCTCTAGACAACATACTGCAGCAATGGATAATGGATACTCTAGGAAGAGGCTGATAGAAAAATGCCAGTTAAAATATTTCCACATCGAGGACAGAGTAAACCTTTAAGAATGAAAAAAATCTCCTGTTAGAAACATAAGTGACCAACTACATCCTACTTTGCTCAAGGTAAAAAGAACAGAGGATGCAAAAACCATGCTTGTGAAACCATGGACAGAACGCCAGTCCAGCCACACCTGTATGTGGTCTGAAGTATCAGCATTTCATTCCTAGAGGCTATTGGTGTCTGCTGTTAAAGGGAAAAAGTCTGCCAGGTAACAGTATAACCGATGTGCCTCCCAGCCAAAAATCCTTACTATTATAAAACTGATTGCTAAGCAGAGCTTTAAATAAAGTTTGGAAGTGAAATGCTCTCAAATGTTAGCCTGTGATTTCTGAAATTAGAGGTCAACTCTATTACCCCTTGATGCTTGACTTCTGAAATTCCTTAAAATATGGCACTTGCTTCCCATTTTCAGGAACGCACCTCATGCAGTCAAGCATATGGAGTCAATAAAGGTGTCTCTTCATCTGCCATCTGAAGCTTTATTTTTCTCACTTATAAATTACAACTGGTTTTAGTAATAGCAATCCCTGCACACATTTGAAATGCACTTCCATTTTCCACGTTGCAGAGCTATATGGCTTAGTAAATACATGCAATTTAGGTTCAAAACCATAGCTCCAGGCACTACACATTGAGAATTTTATATTACTGAAAATTAATGCCTTTTTTGCATATGCTTGAGCAATAAATTAAAAAGCTATGTCTTATATGTATCAATTGGGATTTTCTTAGCCTTCATTTTAAAAAAGAATCATGCATACAGAGTTGCATTTCAGTTTCTTCTCTGGGCTTTTAATAAGAGAATATGAATTTATTTCAATTCATCAAAAGCAACTAACTAGAACTCTAGGAGTCTCATATTTTGTACTGAAATTTGTATGTGTTCAACTGCATCAATATAAACCTCTGAATTCAATTCTCCAACTGAAAAAAATTGGCACCTGCGTGTACTGTACTCATGGCAGTCCCCAAGTAGAATAATCAAAGTAATAGTCAATTTCTTTTAGCACAGAAAACTACAGTCCCCATGTCAGAGTTGGGTGGAAAATAAATGAGGTTATGATAATTGCTGGAAGGGGGGCACACGGGCTAAATAATGCTTTGAAGCTGTTCTCTGTTGGAGAGCTCTATTTCATCCCGCAATCTCCATTCTCCTAGAATGTACAAACTCTGTGTACATGGAAACACTTCTCTCCTGGCACTGCCTGCTCAAGGCAGCAGGAGACTAAGGAGGCATGCAGGATTTTCTTAGGCCACGTGAAGGGGGAACTCGGAACAGATAACTGGAATTGAGCTTTTCCTTCAAAGTTTACCTTTCAGGCCCCTTGACTGCTCTTGCCTCACCTCAGCTTGCTACCAGAATCATCCCTCCAGTTACTTTTACACCATCCGTGGTAAGTAGCAAAATAGCATAAAATAGGCAAGTTTTGTCTAAGCTTCAACCACAGAGCTGGTTTAGCAGCTAGAATTTAGTATTTACTCACCTTGGCTTTTATCCAGTGTATGTTCTGATAGACAGCACTACATATTTACTATCTGGCTACCTACAGCGATGCATATGCACATCTATCGATTCCCTAGTCTTTACACATGGATTCCTGCCGTTGTCTGGAGCTATTCCATCTCTCAAGTGACCTTTGTTCTAGGCATTTGGCTTATATTTCACAATTAATCATGCCTGACTTTGCTGAACAAAAGGCCTTTTTTCATTAGTCTTCCAGCATCACCCACTATTACCCAACATTATTCTTCCCATTTAAAAGCCTCTGTAATAGGTTAGTTTATCTGCAGTTGCTACATCTAACATCACTTAGGTCCACACCTACCACCTATCCCTTCAAAACGGTTGCAGATCCGTAGCTGTTTGACCTGAACCTTTGGACAAGCAAAGGATAACCCGGCTCAACAGTTTGTTCAGGAACATAAAAACCGCCATACCAGGCCAGAGCAAGCATCAGTCCAGCCGAGTAGCTTGTCTCTAGCCTGCTGCCTCTCTGCAGCCCCAATGACAACAAGGAGGAACTGCTCTTGGTGTAGAGGTGCTATCATGCAGGGGACTGCCCATAGTTCCTGCGCGGCCTGCCAGCCGCCCCATAGGAGTGCTGCTGGGATGAACCATGGGGCCTTGCAAATATCCTCTGTTTTATATAACTGAAGAGAAAAAAAGATACGAAAACCCAAACTCAGTGGGGCTTAGGACTCTGGAGAGCTAGCTACATTTCCTGCCCAGATGACAGACTACACATGAGATCTCTTGCAAGTCATTTAATCTCATCTGGTCATTTTTTTTTTAGACAAAACTATGGCTATTACTGAATGCTTATTGAAGGCGCATAAGAAATACGTCAAGAGTTCTGCTCTCTGCTTGCTAACATTACCTCACAGCTTCTGTACCTTTCTCTTTCCCACCCCAGGCTGATCAGTTACCAAGGTTTGAATGCTGCAGTAAGCCATAGCTTAGGGACCCCTTAAAACTAAGGCTACAGTGGAAGTGGCCCAAGAGATGGCCAAGGAAAGAGCTTTGAAACAACTGTTGGCTCTTGCTCCTCTCCCATCCCCTCAGGCACCACAAAAAGTCCCCCACAACACAGAAGGGAGGGCCTAGAGCCACCTTAACCTAGCTAGCTGGGATGCCACGCCAGGCCGCAAAAGACTCAGGGACAGAAAGGCTTCATCCTGAAATCAGCAAGCTGTCTCAAAAACCACTTGAAACAAACATTTCTAAAACAGACCTAATTTGGGAGATGCCTTCAATTTTTGCCATACGTTAACCATAAAGAAGACAGAATTGGAAATTAAGCTTTTCCTTCTTCTGTATCTTACTTGCTGCACTTAGAATATGCCTCTGCTCCAAATTCAGATTTAAACTTGGGGACGTTATGCTTCAGAAAGTAAAACTAATGTGGAAAAGATCAAAAAGAACCTTCAATATGCTATCTAATGCAACAGTTTTTGCCTCCTAAGTAGAGACAGAAGAAGTGATTCAATAAGCCAGTGGTGAGGGGAATCTATCAGCTTATTTTCATGTGAATTTTTGGAGTTCACATGCATTATTAGGAATTATACCATCTGACTTCAGGGAATTCCACTAATTTTAAAATGTCTTCTTTCATAAAAGCTACAAAAATAATTATATAAATGGGAAGAATTTGAAAATAAGTGTCAAGTTCCACTTCATAAGGGCAATGAGTGAGCCAGGCTGCCTGCTTATAAAAGAGAGATCTAAAAAATTATAAACACTTCTAGGGAGAAAACTTTAATCCGCTAATGTTTGAAAGGAGCACATACAACTTGTATACAAGCTAATTTCAAATTAAAGTTTTGGGGCTGGGTTGTTCTTTCTTTTAAACCTTCAGACTACAAAACCCATAGAGATATATTTTGCTTGTGTTTTTCCAGCAGTGGAATCTCCCTGGAACTGGAGCAGTGCCAAAACAGTCTGTTCCCACAAGGCTTGATCTCAGCAATGGAAGCCTTCCTACAGTCACCTTTTTGAAGGTAACTTTCAAAGTCTTTCCTATATTACAAATATACTAAATGCACCAAAATATAATTTTCTCTAAACAAAATGGTATTCATCAAATCTTCAACCTATTATCCCACGTTCTCTTTTGGAACAGACATGTCAATAGAACAGCATCGTCAATCAATCCGATAGATTTTGAGTGTATCCACAATGAATCTGCCCTGCAATAAATTGGCTTGAGTCATTTAAAAACTCATAACTTAATGTTAGGAGAAGAAAAATTATTATTTTGATCTATTCCTCCTCCCCTTAAAGCACCTTGGGCAAGGGCTAAGCATTAAAAAGAAAAATAACCAACAGCTGTATTACAGCAATCAAGCCTAAATAAAAATGACTGATCAATCCAGAGAAGAAAATATAAAAGACATAATTCCATATAAAATACACACAAAGATTTTAACTCAAAAGTTTTCAACTGTGTCAAATGTGTTACAGTAATTAAACAAGCAGACAGGGTGCCAAACTGTAGGTAGTTAGAACACCCACGTTTTTCCCCTTTTCAATCCTTCTCTCTAGATTACCAAAGCATTTAAAATTGTATCCTTTTACACTGTTCTATTAAGGTACTTAGCAAGAGCACCATAGGAAATGATGACCCAGAAACTGGTATGTGGATTTCTGTCTGCTAGTATCTACAGCACCACAAGGAGAGCCCAGGATTCTCTCCTTCCTCCTTTCATTAGGCAGGAATTTGCAATTCCTTTTCAGAAAGTATTCCCATTACACTTCCTCCTCAATGCATGTTGCATTACTTCTCTTGGATGAATCCCAGCTATGTTGTACTGCATCTCAGACTCCTATCAGCTCATTTAAAAAGCTTGTTTCCCTTCATGAAATGGTTGTGCCTGAAAATACAGTTGCCACTTAAAAAATCATAATTCACTACAATTTGATCAAATGGCACTGAGCAATTGCTTAGCTCAAATTATAAAGAAAGAAGAAGGTTCACCAAGAGACAGTTTCTGCTGGCCATATAAAATACACATCTGACATTAAAGCAACTTAGTACTTTTGAAAGGTGCTGAGGAGCTGAGTGCTCTCAGCTTTCACCAGTTTCAAAGAGTCAGGAACACTCAGCATCAGCAGTATTAGTTCAAGGCCATGTCAAATCACTTTATCTGAATATATATTTAAACATGTAAAGTAAGCTACAAATGTAAGTGAAAACAGCAACGTGCATAGAACAGAATTAAGAGGGCCAGTTTCCCAAGGCAGAGGATCACCTGCAAGGGAGTAGCAAATCACCCTTCTAAGGGCTAATGAAGAAGTCCTTCAGAAGAATCCCAAGCCAGGATTCCCTTACACATGAAGGCACACAACCCTGTCTCTAACCCTCTGATACGGTAAGATCACCCTAAGAAGTTGCCCCCAAAGTAACTTTTAGACTACATCTATCATTCTGTTCAAATCAATTCTCTCAGTGCATTGCACTAAGGAAGACTGGCTGAGATATGGCTGGCATCAATGACAGCACCATGAAAACTGAAAAATTACCTCTAAAAGGGTTTGAGAAGAAAATAATCAACACTGTATTTCATATCACTGAGCCTGAAACAGAGCATGCTGTTCTATAATGCTCTTTCAAAGTAGTACCATTAAAAAAAAATTAAGATGTATTAATGATAGACAGTAATTTACAACACCAGTGAGCCGGTTAAAAGACAAACACTTAAGAAGCAAAACATCATAGTATGCACTAACAGGTTAACACCAAATAATAGGCAACAGTTATACAGGATACTAAAAATGGGTGTAATATGATGAAACAGGAAATAAGGACTATAAAAATGCTTTCTGATAGCAAACCACAAAAGAAGGCTTCCATGGGAAGTAATGAAAGCCAACTGTCATGCTATTTAGGCCGGACAAAAATGTTAAAAAAAAAAAAAGATCTGTAAGGAGAAAAAAATCCTGCAGTGGGAGCAAGGGGGGGGGAAGATGAGATGTTTGGTCACACACATAGATTGAGAATGCAAGTATTAGACCAATTACCAAAAGTAAAACTGGAAACCTGGGAGAAGCCAGGAAAATTGGGGGGGGGGGGGGGGGGCAGAGAAGGAAAAGGGTAAAGAAGTTCTTTGTCTCTAACGTTTCTGATTTTTATATCATTTCTCCAATTCGATGGAAGAAAGCAACAATCTCCAAGTAGAACTAACAACCACACACTGAGGCAATAAATATGGATTCAAAGTGGAACATCTAATAAGAAAAGAAAGTCTTTCTCTTTCCTGCAAATGGAGGATGATGACAATTCAAATGAAAAAAAAACATAGCAAACAATATTCATAATATACGGTTTCTGCAGGCTAGAGAAATCATTGCGAGGTGCTGTATACTGCAGAGTTTTATGACATTTTTTGGCTGAGTTCATGATTAGGAGATTACATAAGCTGTTTATTACTTGCTGCAGCCTATGGAGCGCAAAAAATGAACTGGTCATTTAATTTACACTAAATTTGTACCAGATAGCAGAAAAAAGCAAAGCAACTCACTGAAGACAGAGCAAGCATTAAAATGCTGTGACGGAGAAAACAGCACCGTTTTCCAATATCATGTTGTATAGAGAAAAGAAATAGTTTAGTAAGAGACAATTAGTATAAAAAAGCTCTTGAACTCTGCCTGGACCCATGGATTAATGCCTAGCAACAGAAATGTCTGCATGTGTATTCACATGCACGCATGCATGAGCATAGTGGTTGTGGACGGACAAGGGAAGAGCCTGAGAACATGGGGGAATGGAGGAAAAGAACGGCAATTCAGTTTTCATGTTTCCCTAAAGTCTCAACTAGAACTAATCAAAATGAATTCATCTGAATGCCTGTGATGGCCAAAAATTTAGTCACACACAGTCTGGCTGTCCAAATGAATGGTGAGGAAAGGGCTTACATCAATCAGCTTCATCTAAGAAGACTGGCACAACTTCAATAGGGATTGACAGAGTTCAGCGCCTGCCAGACTGATGAGCCAAGCACCAAGCTGAAAATGTTCTGACTATTCATAATGACATTGCAGTCTAGGGCCTTTGATTAATTAATTCAGGAACTAAAGCTTTCAGTTACTGTAAGAATATTTGAGGTAGCTGTTTCTCACCCCTTACAGTATATGAAATCCACATCCCACCGCTCCGCACTCAAGCCTGCACTGGTACCATTCCTGGAATGCCTTTGACTGCTGCTACGCAGGGTCTAATGTACACTCCAGCTCTCCCCCCCCCCCCCGCCCCAAACAATTTCCTACAAAATAAATAAAACAATGTGAATGTTCACTGCCTTGCCTTTGAGAGGTTTTGCTAAATGAGCCTTCTTCAAGCCACAAAAGAAACATTTGTCTTAATTGTTACTAATAATGTTATCTTTCAGCACTCTCCAAAAATCTCTGACCAACAGCAGGGCCCTCGCACAGCACTGCCAGAGATGTTGCTAGGTAGCATTACACATGCAGACAATTAACAGCTTAAAAAAAGAAGGTTGATCATTTTATTGCATTATTGTTCAGACAGAAGAAAATTCATTTTCATTAAGATAAGACCTTTCCACTCATTCTCAGCCCTAAATCTGGTTAGAGGAAGGCGAGGTGTCTGCTATATTAATGTATTCCAGTTAAACAAAATTGGGTAACACAAATAGGAAACATGAATAAGTTGCACTGAAGTTAGGGGTCTGCTGCTATGCATTCTTGGGAATGCAGTCAGTCATATCAACTGTTTGTAACAGAAAACTTGAAGGATGCAAGACATTATAGAGAAGTCAGACTGATAAAAAATCCCTTTTCTAAGCTCTCTCCAACCTAAGTTATCTCACCAATATTGTCCATGTATTTGAACAGAGTACCCAATACAGACTCGGTCCCAAAGTAGTTGCCATTTCTTTCTTCCAGTGTACATCATTTTTCTATTTAGTAATGCTGCTTTCTGTAGCATGATACTTCACTAAAGCTTCACAGAAAAGCATTCTAAAGGGAAACAACAAGCTTGACAAACAGTAGAAATGAGATCCGAGATAAACAGCAGCAAGGAAAAAAAAATGACGATTAAAGTTGGGAGACGTTATTAAATTATCTTACTTCTCCAGTATTCACTTTGCACCCAGCATGCATTTATTTTTTGAAATACCACTTGTTCAAAAATAAAGACTTGCGTGCTTCTTGCTGGAAGAAAGTCAATCATCAATAAGATTGTGGCCCATGTAAAAGAAGAAATTTAGCTAGAGTCAGACCTGTGCTGCTTTGATATGAAAGTGAAGAGGCATTGCCTTACTTTTCATGCCTTCTTAAGCAGTCTTTTTGTTTTAGACTAAGTCTCACCGGCAGAAGACCATTAAGTCCCAAAGCACAGAGGATTCACAATACAGTGGCATGAAGGGCCCCTACAGGCCACATACGATGAATGCCTAATGGAAATACACCTGGCGACAGACGATGCAGCAAATTCACTGGATTCACAAATTACACAATTCTCCAAATTACAATCCATTTGTAAGGGACACATGAAGACTACGAGGCCTATTATAATCCAAAAGGCATATTTATAGGCTTGCGGCTGTTCACAGCTTTCAATTTAGATTTAGAAAGTTTCAGTTTCACTCCTGTTGTGAATAAAATATTCCATGTAGAGGCTATTTTCTTCTCCTTAACGCTGGGAAGTATGACCTTTAGGACATTCTGGCTTAGTTCAAGTGATTTGGCTGAATTTCTCCTTTCCCTCATTCCTTCTCAATTGAAGGTTATATAATTCATCTTCATCTGCAAAGCCTAGGGAAGCCTACAGGTAAAAAACAGTGTACCAATCTATTACCAAGCCACAAAGGGTAAAGAACTATTTATTTCCTCTAAATACATACTTTCTAAACAAGTGGTCTGTAGTAGTTTCTTGTAGGAAATAAGAGGGTCTGTAATTCCAGTACCTAATTCAGAAATCAACTTAAAAAAATCAGAGCAACAGTTATTCCAACATAGAAGGACGTGCACAAGACACTCAAGGAAACAAAAAGACTGCTAATTTAAACTGAGTTATTGAGATCGAGCAAGTCTGGATGCAAATGAGACCATCGATGACTAAAGCAAAGTCATCTCACTGAAAATGTCTATACACAAACCTGTACTACATTCATTTCAACCATACATTGGGTGACACCTTCCATTAAACTGCTAACAGTTGACACGGAGAGGAGACTTTTGAAATATTTCCTCCCTTCTTCTATGCTGCTGTCACTGCTGTGCACTTCAGCCTCCCTGGCTCTTGGCACGGTCACCTCTATGAAAGCTACAGAAGTATTGCAAATTGACTAACAAGATTAGCAAATCTGCGCTTGACTTGTTCAATAAGGTGTTGATGCATGCAGATATATTTGCCGAAATGACTTCATCCAAGAGGCATCAAATCTCACCGGAGCCCCTTCTATTTTCAGTCCCTAATCCCTAAACCTTTCTAACCTGAATATAACAAAAAAAAAAAAAAAAGGGGGGGGGGGGAGCTGAAAAGGAAGGAGAGGAGATAATGATGCCCGCCACGAAGGCAGCCGATCAGGCAGTGCCTCCCCCAGCCCCTGCACACACAATCAGCGCCAGCTGTAGGCCAATTAAACCCAGCCGCTCACAGGTGTTCGCAGAAATGACTAACACAAAAGAAATTCACACTTCAGAACTGCAATATTTAAAAGCTTTGAGGTGGAACCAAGAAAGATAAAAGCCCGAATTAAGTTTATTGCCACCTTGTGCTTCACTCTAATGCAGGTTTTGAACAGGGCCTCCCATTGGTATTAAAAGTTGGATGAACATCTGCATTTAAAATACAGGAAACCAAGCACGTGAAGTGCTTTTAAAATGCCAGTTGCCATACTAGATAGGGGGCTTTAGTATATGTTCATTTATTATTATAGTTGTACGGCAATACGGTAAAATATATTTGCCAAGTGGGCAATACAAGCTCGACTCTAAGTCAACATAATATGCTAGATTGCCTAGATTTTCATAAATATTTTTGGTGCTTATTTTCCCTAAACATAACTCTCATTTCCCAAAATAACAATTTCTTTAATTTTTAATGAGAACAAAAACATGGTAAGATCTTATCACGCTCTCTTACGTTCGGATTAAAAACCACAAGAGGGAAGAAAAAGGAAAAGAGAGGCAGCCCCGTGACAACACTCCATGTTCTCTTAAGTGGTCAAATGACAGGAACTACCCAGTAAGTGAATTCTTTCCCTTCCTCCACAGAGCAGCAAAAAAAAAGTATCTTTATGGTTCTATACCAAAAATATGTATACAAATTAACATCCAAATGTCTTTAATTCCCATGATATGTCTATTAAGCAGCAATTCTCCATAAGGCTGTTTAGCTATCCAAACAGCAGCCTAAAATTATTATCTCTATAAGCTTTCCATAACTTATCACTCAGTTCCTATGAAAAGCCATTAATTTTGGCCTCTCTCTATCTTGGTCTCACAGGAAATATTCTGCAAAGGGATGTAATAAAAATGTGATTTCTGCCATCATTTCATTAAAATTCCCTGTTAAATTTCTATCTGAACAGTGTACATAATATAAAAAAACTCCGGGCTCTTATTAATGGTGCTGTTCCTTATGATACGGACTTTAAAAAATAATGAAGACCATTTCTTACTTGTAAGAATATTGTTCATTTTTCATTCCTATTAAAATTTAATCTGGAAGTTGTTTAAAAATGTTTAAGTTTCATTACATTTCAACATCTTAAGAAGGGGAAAGAGCCAGCAAGTTCATGAGCAGGAATGCTGTCACTCATCTGTCTCTTCCACTGATATCTCAACAGTAAATCACTCAACCTATCTAGGACTCAAGATATCCATTTGCAACGGTTTACTACTTATCCATCTCATGAAAGCACTGTGAGACAACATTTTCTGAAGAGTTTCAGCTTCATGGGTGGAGGATGACAGAGAACAGAGGAGCAAATCACTTCCTCTACTTCTCAGTATCTTTGAACTTTTGGCAGAGGGTTTTTGGAGATTTTGTTTGGGGTTGGGGTTTTTGGTGTGAGTTTTTTTTATTTTGATTTGGGTTTTTTGTTGGGACTGGGTACTTTTGCAGGATTTAAGCAAGCTGAAATCAGTGCAGAAAAATTGTGGTCAATACACCAGAAAAAACATATTAAAAAGTCACCGGGTCTCCAATATGAGAGCATTCTTAGCAACCACTCTACGGAGATGCAAACTGGAGCTGCCTTTCTGAAATTGGAAAGACAAGTTGTGTAGAAGCATAGCCTGGTTCTCAAAAGTGGAAACCAGCCAGCTCTCCCCCAGCTTTTCACAGTAACACCAGGTTATTTCACATTTTAAGAGCTTTTTAGATGGTACTAGTGGTCTAACTTTAAAATTGTCTTCTCTCTGCTTCCTTACCTCTAAATCTCAGTGGTGAGACAAAGGTCCACACAGGTACCGTGGAGTCCCACCTACCTCGCTGGCTCTGCTGCAAGGGCACATTGCGCAGGGCACATTCCTGCACTCACTTCGGTAGTGCTCAACGCACTTAAGTCAAGAGAATTAGATGTTTTGGGGCAACACCAAGTTAAATGTACTGACAATAACCCACCAAGAAACTAAAATTAAACTATCAGAACTAGGACATGCATCTCTCTACAAACATTGCGCTTAAGCACTTTCTACAATCAGGTCTTTTATTCAGGGGTCTAATTTTAGACATCTAAGTATAAAAATTCTGGCCCATACATTTAATGGAAGCGCACGATTGCCAAGCTGAGAATGTTAAATCTAATTTTAGTTTTTCTTTGCGTACTTGTTTTTTCACACAATTTCTGCAACTGAATAGAAAAATATCTGTGATATTTTCTGGACCGTATTCACAATACTCATTTTAGTCATTGCGTTTTGTGTAGTTATAAAGCCTAATCCAATGAATTTGAGCTTTTTCATTATTGCCAGTGAGACCAAAATTTCATTCTCAGCAATCAGCAATCTGGTAAATTTTTTTAGTCCTGAAAATATTTCTATTAAAGTTAATGTTAATACATTGTGATCTGCACACATCCTAAATTAGAAACTAAAACTTCCCTGAAAGTCTTCCTTTTAGATCTTTTTATGCAATTATCATCTGGCTATTGTGCTACAGGCAAATTTTTGAATTTTCTTCCTCATGTAGATCGTTTCATAACAGCGATATATTGATTTAAACTAGTTTCATTACTACTAATGCTCTGCTAAATTTTAAAGACAACGCAATATTGAACAGAATAATGTGTTCTATTAATAAGCATGCTATTGAAATACTGAGCAGATTTATTGCATTTGGATGTTCAAATAAACACTAAGATCACTTTCTATAAATCATCTCCTGCCTAAAAAGATGACTGAAATGGGATTTGATTTTTTAAAAAAAGTAATAAAAACAATGAAAACTTGTTTGAAAAATTAACCAATGGATTTTAATCAGAAAGAGTATTCTCTAATCAGACATGTTTGGGCCTTGTTTAAAGCAGTACATATTCCCACAGGTACAAAGGACCTCTAAAGGCATTGGTTGTAGCAACGGTTTGAGGAAAGAAGTTTAAAAAGAGATTCAAGCTCTGTTTTGTAAATGAAATAAAGCAGAGATGGCAAAACTTTAAGTCCACACTGCACAGCACTTGGCTCTTGTACGCATACTTAAGCTGGCTTGGAAACCAGGAGCTAAGTATCCATGTCAGTGCAGTGTCTGCTTGAGCCTGCTAATTAAGCTTGCTGAGAAGAACTAATTACTGATGCAGCTCTACTGCTTCTGGGAGCCGAGCTAATACCACTATGCGGTACAACATATCAGCCCATTTGGAGCAGGCTCAGGTACCTGACCAAAGCAGGGCACAAGCATGCCCTTAAGTAATTCATTTCTGATATCAAACAACAAAAAAAGATTCTGTTTCTTCAGCAGTGACCCAGTATGTGATCTCCCCCAGGCCCCCTCCTCTGTGCCTCATCTGCCACACACAGAAAATGCTCTCACAAGAGTGCCTGAGCAGGGAAGGACTTACTGAAAGACAGGAAAATAAGCACCTTCTCATCGCTAGCGTAGCTGCGACCGAGGGTTTGCACACACTGAAATCTTCTTCATTAACTCTGCAACAAAGCATCCTCATTTCCTGCATTTTTGATTGCCACAAATATCGTACTAAGTGCTCAGGTTAAAAGAGAATGCTTTAAGCCATTTTCCAGCACAGATTTCAGCTGCCATAAAACATTCACTTCCTATCTTGCTCTAACAGTTCTCCATAAGAATACTGCTAAAATTACATGGGAATCCAAGCTGAGGGAAAAAAGCAAGATTGTAATCAGAATAGCTAGCCCTGCTAGGGCTAACAACTGCTGGTTACTACTGCTAGAAGATAACAGTGAGGCAGGCACAGAGCACCGCTGTGCACTCAGCAGTCACATATGGCAATATGCTTCTGTGGTCACCCTGTCTTTCCACCTCTGCTATCATCACTACATATTTTCTTTCCTTTCTCTGTTGCCTGTACCCCAAACTGTAAGCTTTACAGGACAGGAACTGTGTTTAATTTACCTGTGCAGCATCTGCCTAAATGATTCCAAGATTGATGATTGTGATCCTTTCATTTCCCGGCATCTCTGCAGTGACACAAATAAACTAGAAAATCTCTGAATTTTGTTTCTAGTTTATTACAGCAGTTCACAAACCCTGGCAGCTCTCTTGGTAATTCGTACGTATTTCCAGGCTCAGGACCTTGTCGCCCAGAACAGCACCATGCTTAGCAGCAGAACACCACCGGCTCCTTTGCCAAAGTGCTAGATGTCACTGCCTGACTGCCCAGTACAGAGCCTATATACTGGTGCAAGCATCAAGCTGTGCTTCTGCAAAATTGCAGTGTGGGCCAGAAGTGTCTATCTTCCTTTAATATTCATGCTATACCTGAAAGAGTGGAGCTTGAGTTTCTAAGCGCTATTGCAATACAAACAACTACAGTAATTTTTTACAACCTGCCATTTCTGCTTCCACACGCTGTATGGCCTACAAAAGGTTATGCATATAAAATTGTTAGGTTACAGTTATTATCTTGTTAGAAAGAGCATTTTAAGAATGGTTGAGGAATGAAAGGACTTCTTTTTATTAATATTTCAGTAAAACTATGAGTGTGTAGTACTTGCTTCTGATGTAGGAAAAACTCATTTCAACTCAGTAATCCAGCATAACTACATTCTCAAATCCCAACGTGCCTCCAAAATCTTAAAGACATAAAAGTGGGCCATGGTCAAACTCTAACCCAACCTTCACTACCTCAGCAGAGATCTTCCACCGCCTAAACAGGCTCTCTAATTACAGCTACATGGAAATCTCTGCCTGTCAGATATTAAATCTTCATAATCCCAATACTGATTAAGTGTATTTTAAAACGTTCCTAACAATTATTATCATTACAGAGGACCTCTCACTGACCTGTGCTGCAAACTTTCTACTGTTCTTCCAATCATTTTATTCCCTACCCACATCCCCCACCACAAAAGCATAAAAGCCTTTTTTTTTTTATTAAATGCTCTCATCTTCGATGGGCAGCTGAACTTGGCAAACTCATGACACCCACTGTGTAGGAAAGGCATATACTTACCATTACTTACAAAGTAAATGTCAGAGTTTCTTCCAAGTTTGAGAGAAATATCAACTCTGGATCTCCACAAAGCCCTCTTGCCAACATTACATGCACTTATAGATAATCTTCACAGTGCTTATTAGGGAAGATTACCCTCTCAAGAAACAATAACCTGGATGAATTCTTCTTCTCCTGGGAGTATCTACTGAGATAGCATTATCATAGTCCATAAATATCATCAACAGAGCATGGCTACATCATCTCTCCATTCCTCTGCTTGAACACATCTCCCTGTTTCTACCCTTTGTCTTTTTCTCATTCTAGTCTTATATTCCCATTTCCCCTATTTACTGTTAATCTCCAGATAATGACTTCTGTAACAAACAAGTTACAATGAGTGCTCTAGGTAAACATCACGTAAATGTCAGAGGTCTTCTGCTTATCTTCAATCATTCTCTATCTATATTGGTTTATCGAGTAAATTATTTGCCGACTACTATTAGCCCTCTTCTCACTTATGTCCTAAAACAAGCTTTAAAAATTAAGTTAATAAAAGAAATAAGGATTAAGCACATCAGCTCTCACTAACATCCTGAGTCTCTAGCAAGTCACTCAAGATTATTCCATGCACTCTTCTTTAAGGGGGACACCCCTCTCAGCCGGCATGCTTCAGGACTACTTGCCCTGCTGCTACCCTCTCTGAACGACTGACTGGAACAATGATGGAGTGGACCTTGTCAAGTACTCACTAGTCATTAGCTCACCACCTAGCCAGCACTGCTACCTGCTGTTAATACTTTGATTTCCATGAACAGGCACAATTCAGGCGCATTACTGCACAGTTTGTCGAGATGTGAAAACTCAGGTTCTCACCTGAGGTTCTTCGGCTTATTTCTGACCAAAAGGAAAAGCAGCATTCAAAAGCAGCAATCTGAGGAAACTAATGACCCTGTTGGCATTTAAATGCTTTGCCATTTTGCATCAGTGCTTCTTATGGCTATTTTATATCTCATAAGTAGAAAAAAATTAACAGACTTGATTCACCACTCTTACTCCAGCACAACTGTGCTTATTTCAATAGAGGGCTTTGGTGCAGAGGAGTAATGCCATTATGAATCATGACAATGGTCTGTACTTGTGGTTTTCATGCACAGAACTTGAAAAGCTTTACAAGCATTGGTGGGAAGCACTGTGAATCTCACTGTACAAATAGTGACCTTAGGCACAGAAAGCTGAAGTAATTATCCAAAGGTCACAGAGTGAGTCAGTAGTAGATGCAGGACAGGAACCCACTTACATTCACTCTCAAATTCTCTAATGGAGCATCCTCCCTTACTGCAATGAAGTTTTAAGTGTAAATCAATAATTGAGGTCACTGAAAACTTTCTGCATGCCGATTGTAGTGAAGTCACTCTCTAGGAAAGCACTGACAAAAAGGAAGGTGTTTAATGAATTTTTCAGTGGTCCTTACATAAGGACAGAGCATTCCAGGAGGAGGTGAGAGGAGAGGACACCTGCTCAGGAAGCCCTGTAGCTGGGCTGCAGTGACAAATCATTACTCCCAGAACACTGCTCAAGGAAATGTAATGCTGCCGTTTTCCAAATGCTGGGTTATAAAACCTTTCACACATACAATATTTAAAACCGTGAATTACCTTCGAGAATGTATCCAAACATCCAACAGTATCAAGTCATGCTAACGGTTATCTGTTTATAGGTCAGAAGGGCAGTAAATTATTGCAATGGAAAGTAGTAAAGCCTGCATTGTATCTAGTTGTCTTGTTTAACAGGTGATAGTGAAAAGTAGGTGATGCATGGAAACTTCAGGTTTTTATAGCTCCTGCCTCAATCTGTATTCACTTATATAAAGATGTCACATTTTTAAACATTTAAAAGTCAAATTGTCTGGAGAATAGATTCATATAAAATTTATTTTCAGAAACCGATATTTAGCCTACTGCTATCAGAGTTGATTGCTCTTATGTATAAGCTTTATTCAAGTTTCTACAGGTTTGAAAATACAAAGACTGACATTTCAGATCCCATACTCAAGTGTGTCATTAACCAGAAATTGAAATGGGAACATTTCCACTTTCTCAGAAATACTCAGTTTGTTAGGGTGATAACTGCACTAACTGCTTTTGAGTTTTTCTGAAGCTACTAAATATGACTCTACTTCAACACAGACAGGAAGGAGGAGTCACAATGGCAAAAGAAAAATCCTGAATTGGTGCCTTACCCCGCACAATATGCCCTGAGAACTGAATAGTTTCAAAGCTCCACCAAAATAGCTATTTGTAAGTGGCTAATGGCAAAAATGTTTTATTCTGTTTATGTCAAAGACATGTTTGTCAGGCGCTGGACAGCCAGACAAATCAGGGTCTAATTAGTTCAGTCAATTCCCTCAGTTTTATCCTTTCAGTCTACATTGAGTTATTAAAGCATCAGAAATAAAATGCTACTGAGACAGCAATAAGGGAAATAAGATGTCAGAACTCTATTAACAATGGCATTTTCAGAAAGCAATGTAAATAGAAAATCAAATTTATGCAAGAAATATATATAAGTAATACTCAATATAATCATCTTACATTTATCTTTAAAGCAGCCTCCATCTCCAACTGATTTTAAAAAAATGCTTCAACACATTGACATCGTGACCATCCAACACATTGGAACAGTGACCATCATTCAGATTCAGATGCCTACCTAGTACAAGAGGATATTGGTCCCCAACCCAAATACTACAGTTGTACAAATAACAGTATGTGAGTAATAATTTATTCCACCCTTGACATTTAGCCAGCTCAGAGAGAACGTGTGACAGTTAAGCAGTTGCAAGATAAAAAGAATCAGAAAATGCCACATTCAACTGAAATGACAGGAAATATTTAGGTAGACAGAATGTAATAAATTTGGCAGACTTATGGGAGTTTAATTGCCCCTTTGTGAAACAGCATAAATACATGTGAAAACCATAACTGTGAGGACCAGTTTCTGGGAGGAACAGCTTTCTGTTAGGGGTGTCTAAATCTTCATTACTTGAATATGACCATCACAGAAAGGAAATTTTCTCATCCCACAGCGGTGATGGTTGTGTTGGTGGCAGCACCTCCCAGCTCTGTGCCAGGATTCATGCAGGCACCAAGGGGACAGTGGCCTCTGGCCCCAGAGGGGCTGTCACACATACCAGCAACTTTCTGGCCTTATACTGGCTCACATTTGCTAGCACAGATAGTGAGATGTTTCCTACTTTAGGCGGCACCTGCCACCAACATAACTGAGCCTCATTTGCTCAGTGAAGACAGTAGGATGCACTTTTTTCCTTTCCCTATCACTGTGAAATAGCTCATCTACCATGATGGCTGGAAAGTCCCACTGTAGCTCTCACTCAAGGGTCTCAAGTCATCCTGTCCGTCAAACCATGATACAAAGCAATTCCTTCACTAACACAGAGGAAAAAAATTGGTGATTTCACCAGCACTTTCACTGGATAAGGAGAGATTTTTCCTGGGCTTTTGTTTGTTTAAAAAATGACCAGTCCCCCACTTTACACTGTTTCTGACATTTCAAGATATTTCCATAATATCCTTAAACTCTTTCTTACTAGTTTATTATCATAGAAGTATTGGTCTCTTATTTCAATCTATTAACTTTTTCCTATTAGGGAAAAAAGTTAAAAGGGCATAATGAACATCCCCATTTTTGCCAGGTCTGTTTGGCAGCCTGCCACCTGGAATATGCTCCACACAGAAGTTTAGACTCATGGGTCCAAAAGGTTGAAGACAAATTAAAAGGAATACTTACAATTTTTACTAATTTTAACACAGGGGATTAGTTCAGCATGTGAACAGCATTAATGATATGTCTGAAAACCAACAAGCCACACCAAGAAAAAACATGGTCTTACTTATTACTTAGGATTGTACATTTTGTGTTCAGTACCGATCATCTTAGTGATGATGCCATCTAATCATTCATGAAAAAGTGAAAGGAGTATCTTGATACTTGATAAAATAATAAGGATTTCAGAAAAAAGATGCCCAGATTCTTCTAAACTGAATCATCAGCTGGATTTGAGTCACGTTCTGGAGGTGCCTCACACTTTCACTCTTGCTTTCTACAGAGGGACTCAAGAGTGACTGAGGTTCCTATCACATGCATCGTTAGGAAGAAGGAATCAGGGAGTAACTTTCTAATATGCTAACATTCACTGAGTTACATAGCCTGACTGACAAAGCACTAAAAAAAAAAATCTACAAGTTTTGAAATACTTTTTTTAAAGAAAATCCGTAGTCCTCTACATTTATGTCTTTTTAAATAAGGATGTTGTTGCAATAACAGTACTTTGGATAAACCATTATAATAGAATTAATGCTCAAAGAAACAGATAATAAGAATGCATAGGTGTGTGTCTAGCTAATAGAGGACTCTAGTGTTTTCTTGTCATGTTTTACTTACAGAAGTGCAGACTCTTCATTTCACATGACGTGATCCTTTTTACCTCTGATGAATAAACACGCCCGTGAAATGAATCATATAATATGTGCACCTGCCCTGTGTCATACACCATCGGAGGGTTTTTCTCCATGTTGAGTACTTGTTCTTTCTAACCCAACACCGGCAAAAAGACTACCTTTTTACAAGAATCAACTCATGTACAGAGAAGTCCCAGACTAACTGAGCTCTCCTCTACAGTATCTTATAACTAGACCAACAATTCATCTTTGCATTTACACAGCGTTTTAAATTCACTGAGCTTACTTGTTCTCACAAACAGTGGGCATCATCTTTTATTTAAAGAGCAAGAAACTAAGCCAGAAAGCAATTAAATAACTTGATGGCAAGACAGTAACAGAACAGAATTAGATCCCAATTCATCTGCTTGCCAGCTCTCACCTACCTGGTAGACCACAGCAGCAGTCCCAGTAGCACACTTGTATGCAGAATTCTCATGGTCAGCACAAGTAATGAAAAATATTAATCAAAACTTCTCATGTCCCTTTAATTACATTCCCATGGATAAAATGAAAAACAAAGGCCTAAATATTTAAAGACCTTTCTGCATGTGTGTCTGAACTCTCATTTCCTCAAGTAAAAAGGACTTCTTCCAGGCGTACCACTGTCTCTGATTTTACCTGAAGCTTTAGAATCTACACAAAGGACCTAAGATAACATTTCAAAGGCTGACATCTGTTGATTAACTACAATGTTCAAGTTAAAAATAAATAAGTTAAAAAAAAATCAAACTGGCACTTATTTCTGTGTTAAGATTTAGAAGAAGTAGAAAATAATACAGTTTCACAAGCAGAGACAGTATTATATTCAAAGCTTGCTTACATGTACATCAACTCAAGTGTGAATGCTGAACTTTTGCTGGTGTTTCAGCCATAGGTTTGTGTCTTCACCAGGTGCTACATATTGGTTTGAAAAACAAGAGGTTACTTACAAGTCAGTCTGTCTATACATTGACACGATGGTTGCACATGCTCCCAGGCACACAGAACAGGAGGAATTCTGCATTAGCAGTGCTGGTCAGAAGCAAGTCCTTCCCACACATATGGACATGCATGATGCTACGTGAACAGTACTGTGCATCCCAGGTCCTCTGTTCCTCTCAGCCTCAAAAACTCTAGAGACTTCAAGGCAGTGAACCCAAACTTAATGCAAAAGTTACAGATCAAAATAACTGTTCTGTCTCCTTCAACCCCATGCCTAAATGTTCACATTCACTACAAGGGACACTATCAAATACTCCAAAACTACAAATCACCAGGAGTCCCAGAGTGCCTAACTGAATGAGCGCTGAAGGATAAGTATCCAAAAGCAAGAGTTGTGTCAATAAGCTGTATTAACAGTAGAGTGTTGTGCTTTATGTGATGAATGTACGGATCTCAGGAAAAGAAGTAGTCTCCACAGCTGTCACTTGAAATCCAGAAGTGTGACCTCAGTTGCTCACAGACTGTTCTACCTTTGCAGTCTCACGAGTTCATTTAATGAGACAAGTTCTCTATTAAAATTTTCATTCTCATTTTCTGTACCCATGAACATAAATAGTTCCTGACTCAAATGATGTTCTTGATAGGACTGTGAGTAAAAGCCTTTCTGCTAAGGTTTAAAAGTGACGTTAGCCTGCAAGAGTGGGTCCTTGACCTAGCCACAGAAGGCACCAATGTCCTTACTTCTTTGTGAAGTCCTCTGTCTGAAGTTTTAGAGCAGAGACATTCTTACAGATGCACTGTAAACTCACAGTCTTCAACTAAGGTACTGAAGTTTGTGACCCAGCTCCAGAGAGTCAGAGGAGTTTTTGAAGTTATACACTGAAAAACAGAAGATATCCTGAAAATTTGTTTGGCCTGCTCCAGCCAACAGGATTGCTGCTGCTTACAGAGAGGAGAACAGATGGGGAAAGATGTAACATGGAATCAAATGCATGTATTACAGATTGACTAGAAATTACTTTATTTCAAGGCAAAGACCAACCTCAACATAATCTAGACCTCTGAGACAGGTCAGAGGATATCATTTGCTTTCCCCTACTCTGAATCTTAGGAAGTAGCTCAGCCAGCCTGAGAAACCATGTATCTGCGTGGTTAGCTTTGACTATTTTGGTTTCAGATTGACAGTTTTCTTGCATAGACAAGAGAACCTCATGTATCCCTGTTTGTGTTGATGGTACTATGAATCATCATTGGCACATGACGGTCTTGAATGTGTGCATGATCTGTTTCTACCCACATCCCAAGCTCTGAAATCATAAGAGCGAATTTCCAAAATGAAGATAAATGTGTATTACTATACATCCAAAAGTGGGACATTTCAGACATTTTCTGGCATCTGTCATAAATAGATGGCAACCAAAAATTGTTATGCAATGATATTTAACATATTCACTGGATCAGAGGCAGGTAACCAGGCTCTCCTAAACCATAATCACAAGCAATGTGCATGCAGTCTTGCAATAAATCCGTAGATTCACAGTCTGTGCTGATGCTACCTCACCAGACACCTTCTGCTTATATAGGGAAATGAGTCCGGCTGCCTCAAGAACTTTACAAAGTTGTCTTATGGTAGATAAAATCCCAGGAGAAGAGTCCTTATAAACTTGCAATGGCAAACTATGCATCAGAAAAACTTTAAGTTTGAACTTTTTACAGCTCAAAATTAAAAACTCAAGCTAAATCTTAGGGTATTCAGAACTAACTCGAAAAGATATTTCTGCAGGCAATCATCCTGGTACAGACAGATAACGAATTCCCACCTTCTTAGCTGAAAGAAAATTACAGCCCTGGCTCTCATGAAAAAAAATCTTTCTGCCATACAAAGACCAACGTATAGTGCCCTGAACTGATAATCACCTGGCTTTCATTAAATAAAGACACTTCTAATTAAACAACCTGATCAACACAGAAAAATGTGTGCTTTGCAGGCAAGAGATGGTAAGCAATTCATCTTTCAATATATTAATCACTAATATCACGCTACCTGGAATTTAAACTGATGAATAAAGGTATGTAGGTTATGAAGTCCTAGATTAGTCTACAGCCTCTATTCGTTTCAATAACAAGAAATAGCAACTCTAATCGCTTCCATTTGAAGAAATAAGTTGCTACTGGCAGAGAAGCATTTTTGCTTTTTTACCAAAACAGGTTCTCACAGGATGATCCCTCTCTTGAACAGGGTTTGTGAAGACAGAATACAGAATAGAGTCACAGAAAAACTCACATTGGAAGTGAACTCTGCTAGTTACCTGGTCCAAACCTCACCAAAACAAGGTCACCTTCAAAGTTACATTAGGTTGCTTGTTCAGTCTGAAAGTCTCCAGCGCTGGTTTTCAACAGGTCAGGAACTTCAGGAATGTAAAGTGAAGGGTAGAACAGAAGGTTCTTCCTCGAGGCCTGTAGCATAATACAAAATCTTTGACTGCAAGTGCAGTCTTATGAAGCCTTGCATTCACTGAAGAAGCCTTATGCTCACTTCAAAGGGAGAATGAAAGGATGCTGGTGAGTATGGTCACAATGGTCTCTCCCAAGAGCCACTACAAGGGTTATACTGAAGAAATTGCAATATCTGATCTAAGAGTTTGTAAAGTGCTTCTCAAGGACAGGCAGTCCTGCTACGAGTTGCTTAAATTCTCAAAAATCCAGAGATATAATTTCACAATAGTAACAATATCATCAGAAGTCTACAAGGCCAAGAGAATGTTTTGCTGGAAAGGAAGGAACTGTCTTCTTTCCAGATTTATCCCCCAATAGCAAAATACATACCAGAGATGAGTGTCCACCTAAGGAAAAGATGACCACAGGAGGGACAGTTTTTAAAGCCAAGTGGATGAAACCAAAAAAAGGCATCTTCAAAGAAAAGAAAAAGAAAATCAAAAGATTCCTAAAGAGACTAGAGACAAGGCTGATTAAAGACAATAGAACAAAGAGATGGTGAACTGGCATAGATCTCAGTTAAGCAGTGAACTGCTCAGACCTCACTTAAGCAGTGAGCTGAGTGTGAAGTGCTTATCACCACTAATACAGCATCATTCACAGCATGCAAGTAGACGGGGGCTTTTATGCGAGCCAAACGGTTCGACTATGGCACACATTTCCAGGGGATTGAGTGCAGGTGGAGTTCTATTGTGAATGTTAGTAATACGCAGATATTTCAATACTGATGTTTCCTTTTCGTTTAAATATTTATGTCCATCTGCATTGCTGTTTGGTGTTAGCATTTTTTAGAAAAGACAGGTAAATTAACTATGTCTTAGTAACCTAGAGGTGAAAGGAAAAAACATGATTTTTCTTCATCCTATTACAAGGTAGTTCAGACCACCCTAATTTTGAAATATCATTGCTAATCACTTTGAACACCATGAAGAAGCCCCCAAAACCTGACACTCTTAGTGGAAAACAGAAAGAATGAGGACAAAAAACATTATCTCCCTTTTACAGATAAGAGAGGCACAGAGAGAGATCAGAAGATTTGCTGAAAGTAACACAGGTAAGGCAAGGCTAGTCCCGATATTTACTCATGCTAAAATTCTGTCTCTGTCTGGCCTTGTAAAATTATTCCAATACCCTTGGGTCCACAGTCAAATTAGTTCTTTATTTATTATCCTAGTTCTCAAGTATCTTTCAGATGGGCTCATCCATTGTTCTCGTACAGCTGGGTAAACAGACAAAGTCAATTCTATCATGCAGGTTTACCTTATAGCATTCAAAACCCTTTGCATATGTGGGATTTTTTTTTCTTTAAGCAAGCTAAGAACGTGCTTAAAGGCGACTTGTGTTGAAAAAAAGAGGAATAGGAAAGTTTGGGGACAATCAGAAAGTAAGGGCTTCTGAAGATTGACTTGTTACAATATCCTTTTCAAAGAAAAAAAATAATAAATCAAGTAACCAATGTCTGAAGCTTTAGCATGTAATCACCCTTATTAAGGCAAAAAATGACAATGATATGGACAAGAATTTTAGTCACTGACATAAAAAGAAAACAAGGCTTTCTAGTCCTTGCAAGAAAAGGCTTCCTCCGGACTTTACTGTGAAATGACATCACAACTGTGTCAATAATTTTTAAGATGAACAAGTGATTAAAGAGAAATAGTAATATTAAAAAAAAGTAAAAAAAAAAATTATCCTTCCCCCAAAAGTTAATCTTCTTAAGATTTTACAATCTTCCCAAAGCAGACCAAGTCTTCCAGTACGCTTGCACAGTGCTTAGTACACACCAGAACCTCCTTCCTGATGAGGGCCTCTGGCATCACCGAAATATAAACACCAAACAGGAGACAGATGACGCAACACACAAGAAAAGGGGAGAGCAGATATTCCGTTGAAAATAAATTCTTGATATTCCTTTCTGTCTACAATCCCACCCCATATCTGTGCCATTTCTACACGAGGGGGAAGAACTGAAGATTAAAACACATGCACAACAAGAATCTATGTAAATCAAGGGAATTAGCAGATGTGTTGGTAATCTTCCACAAATAAGAAACAAAAGCTGCCAGCTGTACTTGTAAATTCAAAGATTAACATTAATAGGCAATGCCAAGACTACAGGTATTATGTTTCTTTTAGGTGAAGTAGCTCAAGAACCCCAGTCCTGCAGAAACTCAGCCACCTTTTGTGACTCAGGTCCTACTCTATGCTGCAGAACATCTACAGATTCATCAGCCAGAGACTTGCCAAAGTAAACTGGATTCTTGCCACTGTTTGAGATGGCAGTGAAACAGCAACTATATAACTAGGTCAGACCTGATTACCTAGAACAAGAGCAATTTTCTTTACAGCTCTGTGTAAAGCTTCTGAAAATGGCATTTGGGAGCTGCAGAAAGAACATCCAAGAATCATTTTTGATAGAAGAGGTTTAACTACATTTTAATATGGATGGTATTTTCCATTAAAAACGGGGCAGAAGCCTTTTGTTCAGTAGAGCTCTTCACTTCCTTTACACAAGAGCTATCTCTTTGAATCTGTCTGAGTCAACTTTAGTGACCACTTTAATATTCACTTTACAATTAATGCTTCTTTTTATGGGCTGGTAGAAGGTAAACCAATTTCAGTTCGGCTTCTAGGTATTGAATTTATTATAAAAAGTTATGTACTTAAAGCTCCTATAATGAAACCATAGGCATCATGAGATATTAACCTAGAGTTAATGCTGAGAAGGCCGGTTTGAATAATTCAATTTATGTCACCTTAAGTATCTTTTCAAATGGAATTAACTTTATCTCACAAAAAAAAGGAAGCTCCATGTTCCAGTTACTGATTATTGACTCCACAAGAGTTCTGTCTTAAATCATCTCACCACCATCTTCCCAGCAATTTTATTTCACTGCTACCAGCATGCTTCTTTAAATTTTGAGGGCTGACTTTCACTGTAAAGAAGCAATACTAGGTAAGAGAAAAACATGATTTCAGAATTATTACTACCGTTACATGATGCTAAAACAGACGAAAATAAAAGTTGTCATCAAAGTAGCTGCATTAGTTCAATACAGCTACAAACCAGGGCTGCATTTCAGCCACATACACACAGCTACTGCAGTCATTTGCCTCCCATACAACTCCACCTCCTTTCGCAACAATACCATAGATGTTTGGTACCGCTGCAGTTCTCTTGACCTGTTAATTGTCTCATTCTAACACAAAGCCCAGCATTTAAACACTGAAAGGAGATGCTTTCAAATACCAATCTAAGCCCAGGGGAAAGTGACAGCTCATGGTCAGCATTATTGTACAGTAGGAATGAGGGAGCCAGACAGGCAAAAAGCAGGTGATGTTAAGATACAGGTGTAGCATTAGAAATGAATCAAAACAAACAAGTAGGAAAAAGAGAGGGAAATGAACAGAAACAAGAACGAACTGCTCATAACAGGCAGAACAAAGAAGTGCTTCAGTACCAAGTATAACTGTGCAGTCCCATGTTTCTGCAAGACAGAGGAACATCAGAACAACATCTTACATTGAAGCACAGATGCCCCGGTAACATTAGCAGTCACCTGAAATAGGAAAGGCTGATTGCCTCTCCTAGACAGTTCAAAGAAGTGAAAACTATGTAGCAAGCTAGTATCTATTGACCTAAAGCCAGGCATATCCAGGATTTCCTTAGCCCAGTCAAAACCAAACAATAGCAAAAAGATTCCCAATGGATCAGGATTCAAACCAAACTCAGGAAGACTTCCTTGCCTAATACTTAAACAAGGTGACTTTTTTCAAAGTCCAGCTTAAAACAAAAAGAGGGAGAGCATAAAAGCTTCAGCAGGGCAGAGAGAGCTGGCCTGGACAGCACTCGGATCAGAAGGAAAGTTTTTTGGGTCTGTCCCCCTCCCAATTCTTACCTCCCCAAATCCCTCCCTGCTGCATTCCCCATCGAGGCAGACACCAGAATGCAAGCCCTACACCTGCCTGAACTATTGTATTAAGACAACAGCCAAACAACAAAATGAGACTGATCACGACCCTCAGAGCTCGCAGTTCAGGTGTTAAGACAAGAGACAAAAAGACAGCAACAAGAAAGGTGTGTGACAACAGCACAACAGTCCAACAAGAAGCATCCCAGTGAGTCATCTTCGGTTTTGATAGCTATCACATGAAGAAGTGTTAGGAAAGAACCGACGCAGTGAGGCAGTCCTGCAGATCTCTCCACAGCTTCTGAGCTGTGAGGAGAAACATAGCATGAAGCGCTTGTTTAGGAAAAAAGGTAACAATTTATAGAGCCAAATGCATTCAAGATCTAAACAGCTCTATGCCTACCAGGACTGCATAGAAAGAGAAAATTGAAGAGGAAGGCTAGAAACATTAGAAACATTTTGCAACCTGTAAGAAAAAACAGTTGAAACATGCTTTGACAGGTTTTTATCTATGCCTACAAAGCTTTGCACAGGGCAAGAGGGCTAGGGTAATTTCAGACCTGCTAGGCCAGAGCTGTAGATGAGGTAACCATAAATGAAATGTTAAGGCAAATCTCAATGTAATATCTGACTTTGTATTTGGGGACAAAAGTACCTGGAAGTATAGAGAAAAGAAATAATGGGATCAATGATAAGCTTGATAGAACTTCGCAGATAAAATCAGAAAAGTTCAGAGAAGTCTCTGTGTATCCATTCATAGAGTGATTAGGAAGACAGAAGAACAAGAGGAGATGAACATGGACTGCTGTACCATCAGATGCTGATTTGATAGTTAATGGGCTGAAGGTTTCCTATTATCTGCTTTTATACCTTAGCACTGTAGGTGTGATTCCACTGCCTAACTTTATACTAGGTGCTAACCTAGTACAAGATATGTGTATTTAAAGTTGAAGGGCTAAAGGTGAAAGGCTAAGCACAGCAAAACCTGAGAGAAGTATTGGCATCATCCCAAACACAGCTGCCACGGTGCTGTTGGACTACATGAGCTCCTCTGGAGTGTTTTCCACAGAGATCCCCAGCAAGTTGCATATCACAAGCAAGAACACAGGTATCATCCATTCTCAGAGAAAAAGGTTCTTTTTTGGAACTCAACACCATCACAGAATGGATGGCAGATAAAAATACAAAAGAATGGAAATGAAATGTTTACAAAGTCTAAAAGCCTGACAAACAGCTCAATGTCCAACAACATATTTTACAAAAAAAAAAAAAAAGCATCGGCAGGATAAAAAACGATTCTTGATGCCAATGACATCAGAAGTATTGCTACCTGCTTCCTGAATAGAATTAAAAACGCACACCCTCCTTCACAGGCTCCTGAGAAGTAGGATCTGTCTATGCAGTTTTGTTAGTAGAGAACCACTGAGAGGTCAGAATCAGGCCAACTTCTGGATACTCTGTGCTGATGACTTTACTTCTAGCCCTATCATAAGCCTTTAAGACTCTTCCAGCAAGAGAAAAGATCAAGGGCCCAACCTATAAAAATGGCATAGTCTTAGGCAGGATAGACTCTGGAGATCTGCAGATGGAAGCTACTGAAAGAGAATAGGAGGTAAGAACATTAGGTATAGCACTTGTGTAAGTAGCCTTCATTTCCAGGGTATAATCTGCTATAAGTAGGGATGCAAATCAGGTACCTAGCTATCAGAAAAAAATCTCAAGCAACCATGTTTTCAAGTCTTTGGGCACATGCATCTGAGAAACATTTTACCACTTAATTTAACACGTATCTCTAGTCAACATTTTGTGCTTTTAAACAGCATATATAATTATAGGTCTTCTATAAACAGCTCAAATCAGATGGGCTGCCTTACAGACTTGAGAAAGCACTTATTGACCAAATACATCATCTGTAATGTCCTTTTCAATCATGAAAAGCCACAGTGAAAATTTGAAAGGCTGTATCTATAGAGACTGCAATTATTTTACTGTTTAAGAAACAGGTCAGAAAACAGAAGAGCATCTTAACTTTTTCCTTAGCAAAGGCATGGGTTCCTACGATTCCTACTCCATTATAACATGGTCAATTAACTTCACCCATTTTATTGACCCAAAACTTGGGGGTTTTTTTGTTTTCCTGCAATCCATGTATTAAAGGAAGGACTTGGGAAGCCAATCACAAAACACTATTCAACACTGTATAATGCAAGACAACACACTTAAAGTTGCATTTCTAGTAAAAGAGAAAAGATGTTTTAAAGATATCATTAAAAAAGGAGATGGGAGAAAAGAGCTTACCTTCTGCTTCTTTTCCTTGGCAGCACTGAGTTCAGAAAGGGAGAGCGATAGTTTTTCCTGCTGCTCAGCTAGATACTTCTGATAAAGGCTCAAAAGTTCCTGGCATTCTCTGTATTGCTGCTGCAGAGGTGAGACATCAGAAGTTAAGGGAAAAATACTCTTTAGCAATTAGTTAGAGTCAAATATATACCAACTTACTCTGTGTAAATCTGATTTACATTCATAACAGTTCAATTTAAAAACAGATACTGTGTGTTTGAGTACTGCCTAATGATGATAAATCTGCCTAGAAATGAATGTTCAAGTACAACCTTCTTTCTACTCAGAGAGTGGAATAAGAAGAATTTCACGAAGTTCTTTTATCATTGGAAAAGGGACAACAGCAGGAGGCAGGTGATCACATTGCTTCAGTTGGAACAATTACAACCCTCTGATTTGTATTCAGCAAAGCCAGACACTACCAATGTTTATTATAAATAAATAAATAGCCAGCCAAGTAAGTAAATAGTCCATTTTTAAGCACAAACATGGATTCACAAGCCCACATACTCAAATCCAAATCTCTTTGCTTGAGCACCAACGGCTCCAAAACCCCCAGCCACAGATGCAGTGCTATAGGCCTTTCAGAGACCAGCAATGATTTTTGGACAGTAATCTGGAGAAGCAGCAACTGTAGTGTTTGCAAGGATATTAGCAAGCAACAGTGTCCTGCCTTGCTTGCAGCATTGAAATTCCAACAGGAGATAAATCTGCTCTTCACCTGTCATTGTGTAATTCCCTCCCTTGCTCATGTAGCATGGTAAACCATTTATGCTCCCCTTTCTCCCCCCTCACTTTTAATTATGCATGCAGATGGGATAAGGGCTCGCTGTCCAAAGAGATTACTCTGAATAAATACTTTAATAACAAGTCACCGCAATTAAGGTAGGGAACAAAAACTTCTTCAATCTATAAAATGGTGTTGAGTTACAGATTTCCTTAACATTTTTATGATCTAATCATTGCTTCTGGGCAAATTCATGTTGCAATCATTTTTGCCAATCATGGCTGCATAAATAACTCTCTGCTTTGTTATTCCCTGTTATGACCCTGAGGTTTTTTTTTTTTCCTTCTTCTTCTTGTTCTTTTGGGGGAGGGGAGGCCTTGCAAGGGTTTTGTTTGTTTGTTTGTTTTTCTTTCCTTTAAATAAAAGGCTACACAGAGAAGAAGCAAAACATTTTAGGAAGGAATGGGAGCTTATTAAACCCCAATGTTTAAATCAATCAGGAGAGCTCCTAGAATACCTTTGCTCAGCACCTAGAAATATGGGAGGATACAAACAATGGCCTAAACAAGCTAATTGCTTTCCAGAGCCAGCCTGCCTGAAGCCTGAGCCGTTTTACATTTCAGTTCATTTCGTCAGAGAGCACCAAAAGGCTGAAGTGATTTGTGGTGGTCTCAGGAGTCTCTGCCAGCTATGATGTATATAAAAGGAATTTTTTATTCCGGTTGTAACCATAGGCAGTAATGTTTATAGTAGGTGAACATATTAGCCTGGACGCAGGGCATGAATTTTACTCTAGAAAAAGCCAGTTCATTTATACAGCCTAAGAGTTAAATGTCGGTATTTGAAGACAAATTATAGGGAAATTCATTTAAACCCATGTTATGTGGCAGAATATAAAAACAGACAGTCCTATCTTTATCAATTTTTTACAGCCCTCTTAATTCACTTTGCTTCCAGCAACCCCTTCCCACAAAACAGATTTTACCCTCTTCTCCCTCCAGCTAGCACACTGCTGGCACAAGGAATGAGTACCCTAAATGGCCTCGGGGCACACAACTGATGGCCCTGCACCTACCCTCACTCTTGCCACAGTGTTAATATCAGTCCTGCTGGAAAGCTAGGCAAGATTGCCCTCACTCCCAAGCTTAGCACATACGTGGTGCGAGTGTACCATAAGAGATGCCCAAATTGTGTTTTACAGACTGCAGAGCCCTTGCTGTGTACATGATGCCATCACCTCTTGCTTGCAGCTGCCAAATGTATTTAAAATACAGCTTAAAACTTGACATGCAAAATTAACATTAGGGAAGCATGCAAGCAAATCCTGATTATCCAAGGGTGAGTTACGTGATTGTGAGCAGGAAGGGCAATAGTTAACATGAGCTAGAATGGCAGCACAGGTATCCCTGAAATTCTTCTAGGATTCAGTCAGCACTATAACCATTAAAACTTCCTGTATTAGAAGATTAAAACCTTGTTCATTCACACAATAACTCTACATTAAGCAACACATTGTTACAGCCACCGTAGCCTAAGAGTCCAAAGCCTTGTTTTGCTTACTAAGTAAGTAAACATGAAGCTTCAAATAGGAAAAAAAAAAAAAAAACGTTCATTTGTTTAAGACACATGCACAATAGCTCTAAGTACGATAATTCTCCATAATGTGCTGGTACATTTACTGCAGAATATGTTCTTAAGAAAAAAAAGCCTTAATATTAGATCTTACTCTTCCATTCTATTGAATTTTCGCTAAAAGCAGCAAGATGATCTCTTTTTTTTCCCCTACAAATTAGCCAGCCAATATACAACACTGCCACAAAAATATTTAAGTCATTCAGATATAACAAGGGCACACATGTACTATGGCAATACAGTCTCTAGACAAATACATAGGCAGTGATAAATATTTTCAGAATCTGCTTTAAAAAAAACGCTATAAGGGTGAAAAAAACTATAGGACAAAAAGTCCTACAGATTTGCATTCCACAAGAAAAGTAATGGGCCTAAATACTCACATCAGATATTTCTTTATGCGTTCAGGAGCACAAATATTGGATTTACAAGATGTTAGTTACCTGAGAGAAGTGGTACTTGGCATTTCACTGAACGGTAGTTTTATGTCCAAGAAATATGTGTTTGAATGTATCTGAGTAATACATTTCATGCAGTTTGTTAGTAAAGTATTAAGGTTGTACAGACACACACGAAATAAAAAACCCAAGATCAGAAATGCAAAGGTTAAGATTTCAACAGCCACATTTACATGTCATACTGCAAGTACTATATATTTTATAGAATAAAATCAGTTAATTTCATCATGGAATGTAAGTCACAGAATTAAGAGTTCATTTATGGCTCTTAAGAGATAATAACCTCAGTGGAGATAGAGTTGGCTTTGAGATGAGGGACTGCTAGCATGCAGCGGTGTCACGCTTACAGAGGCCAGGAATAGATTTCTAAGGAGAGGGATGGTAGGCAGGGAACAAAGAGCTTTTTCTTGGGGGTGAGGTTTCATGAGAAGGCACAGCCAACCTAATGCTGAGCTGCTGCCAAAGACACACTCCTGCTCACCCTGCAGAGTCTCACTCCCTCCATCTGCACCAGGCTCTGCAGCTCTCCCAAACTTCTCACTCGCCTCGAGAGCTCAGCAAACTGAACCAGCAATGCAAAGGGTCGGTTAAGCGCAAGAGCTGGCACGAAGCAAGCGGAGGGAACAGGCAGCTGGGAGAGGGGTGCACCTCCTCCTGCAGCAGCGACCTGTCTGGTAGGCTCCATCCACCCTACAAAGTCTCAACCCTACTCTCTCTCCAGCTCCACTCTTCAGCCTCAGGCTTTTAAGTCTGCTCTATGACTACACCAACTACTCCCAGCTTACTCATTGCTGAAATATTTTTAGCCCTCTCAAGTTGAAGTAGGACAGACAGCTATAGTTACTTGCTTCCCCAGAATGTGCGGGGAAAAAAAAGGTGGGAGAAAAAGTGCCAATCTCTAGCATACCCACTGACCTCCTGTACTGTTCCCAGTACACTGTTTCCACTGCCTCTTTGACTGTAAGTGAAGCCCAGCTTAAAAACTGAAGTGTTTTGGTTTAGAGCATCCAGTGACTTCACAGAAAGCTTTTGAGTTCTACACATCAGCCTCCACATCCTTCTGTGAGCAATGTTCACGCGACAGCAGTTCAAACACCCACTGGTCTCTTCATCTAGAGTCAAGGTTTTCAAAATGTTGTCAATACCAGGCCACTCTGCAAGGGCTGTTTGCTGAAGTTCTGCCTTTCTCAAATCACTTCTTGTAAGGGCAGGGGGGAAGGGAAAAGTAGAGGACTTTTTCTTTAGAGAAAAGATTTTTTAGCCTGTATCATTCAAGGAGAATTGTTTGGGTTTACCTCCCTTTATCTTAAAAAAATAAAAAAAAAAATTAAAGCAGCCCCCAATCACAGGAATTTGAGGCTGGACAAAAGTTTTCTAGAAACTATTATCAAGGGAGGAGAACACAACTACTGAGATTTTTTTGGCAATCAAACCAGTAACAAAGACCTTGTATTTTCAGAGTGGTTGTGAGAACTCTCTCACCTAGCTTCTCACAAGCATTTGTGGGACAGGCATAAGCTCTAGTGTTCCCTTTTTACACACAGAGAAACTGTGGCACAAGGAGTCTTTGGGCATGTCTGTGCACACGGGTAGAGCCCAGCAGTCCCACGCTCCACAAGCCAGCTCCAGGACACAAGTCTTGTAGCTGTAGGGTAAGTTACCACAGCTCAGGCACTGCACTAACAGACCAGATTCATCTTGCACCTGATTAGCTTAGAGTGCAAGTTTGCCTGCGTTCACCCATGCAGACAAGACCTAAGAGACATCAAACAAGATACCCAGGGATGACTGATTCCCATAGTCCCTGACTGTAGCTCCAACTTGGACAGTCCTTTCATTCAAGGCTGCATATTCTGATCCATGTCCAGAAGAGAACACATGAGCTAAATCTCCATCTTCAGCAACAAGATGCTCCAGTCCTATCAGCCCCCATATAGAATGGAAGATCCTCTAGAGACTCAGAGCTATTACAGATATGCAAAGATGAATAAAGCAAGCAAAGGAAGGAAGAAGTCCAACAGGCACAAGTTAAATTTAAATTTAAATAAGATAGCAATAACTCACACTCTGCAGTAGAGATATAAGAAACCTTCAGGGATATGATTTCACCACATGATGAACAAAGCTTTTTGACATCTGCAATCATGATCTAGTAGCCACTAAACACTTTTTTTTTTTTAAATCCCTGCTTAAGGAGTGCATCTAGAAAGCTGACTAGTTATCATCATATTGGCAGTTTCAGCAAAGACAGAACTCTCTTCACTGCCTCAGGTAGTCCCTTCAAGACAAAGGCTGTGAAAAAACTAGATGGAGAAGGAGACACTGAGGAAGTACCACTGATACTAAGTTGCTGAAGTTGTTGAACACTGAAAGAGAGGTCTTCAGTCTCCAAACAAAAATCTATTCAGGTAAGTTGCAAGCAGAGCTGAGCTTGTCTGCCTGCCCTCCAACTAGGCGTGTATAAGCCAGACCTACTCAAGGAGCTGTGCACAGCCACAGTAGGACAGCATCAAGCACTTCATGCCTGATCTAATTTATCTTGCTTTTATGGTTTTGTGTTTTGTTTTTTTTTTTTTTTAGTTTGGCTGCAACACCAACACTACACCATTTCCAGAATGCAGCTGGACTGTGTCTGGCAACTTGATCAATGTCAAAGCAAGCTCACATCTGTTTAATAGACACACCTCTGCATGTATAACTTTGGCACCTTGTACTACTATGGCATCCCACTGCACTGTTACTCAGTGGCCCAAAAGTGCCTTAAAATGCTGCTGCAAGAGTAAGAAAGCATTTCACCAAATTCAAGTGAAGGCTAAGACCCAACACAGCTGGGTGTCCAAATAATACTACACTTGTATCTACAATAAGGCTTAAGCTACATCTAAATGTTCGTAATAAAAGGGAACAGAATTTGCAGAGTCTGCAGAGCCCCAAAGGCCCACGACAGCCTTGTGGCAAACTCCACTACAAGTGCACTCAGCTTCAAGTGCACCCACATTTTTCCATGCATCACCCAAGCATATATTTTTCAGTATTTTGACACGAGGCAATGAGGTTTATTATCTACCTTAATATTTTGCATATCAATGGGAGAAAGATACTGTGCCTTTTGGGAATGAAGCAATATGTATGTCATTCTGATTTCCACCTGCAGGCTCTCTTCTTCCTAACCAAAGAAGGGATTAAAATAATGCAGCTTCAACTACTTACATATGAAAAGTCATATGAATAAAAATAAACTGCTGGTATTAATGAATTAACATCTAAAAGGAACAGTTTAAAATATAAACTAAGATATTCTAAGCTCTTTCCTTTAGCATTAAACAATTACATACTTCATTGGAAGCTGACCCACATTTAATTTTAAAATACAACTTGTGTTTAATACATACACAGTCCTGCACTTTGACAACCTCATCTCAGAAAAGCAACAACAGGACTGCATTTCAGAAATCAAACTATGCAGGCACAGATCAGAGCCAAACCTAACATGTTTATTCTGCCTTTAAAATTAAGAGAAATAAAATAAGTGGCTTGAACCTATGTGAATCATTGTTCTGTGAAAGGGTAAAGACTAGTAACTTCTATGAAGGTTTATTATCTAAACTCTGAAGATGCTGCAAAGACTGAAGGTAATAAAATGTTTTATGAACAACTTCACTTCGCTCGTTCTTATATAACTGACTTTATGTGGACTCCTTGGCACAGTGATGCTAAGAACCTGTAGGGAACTTTCTGCACATACACTTTTCAATGTATTAAAAAAATCATCTGGTGCGGGTCTCAACCTTATGAGCCTTCAATTCAAAACACAATCTCTTTCTGATCCAAAATCCTCAGGAAATACATTTCTGAAAACACTATAAAGAAGCAAGTCACGTACAATAAGATAGAGTGATCTCCAATCTGAAGCCCAACAGTTACATTTTAATTTACACTTGAATATTTTAATGTTGTTATCCAGTCAGTAAATTAACTCAAGATGCAAGAATAAAAAGGGAAGATGCATAGGGAAAAAGGTCACAAGGTCCACAAAAGTTAAGAACTTCACTTCTGTTTGAAGCATCAGCATTATGTTGTTGAATGCCACAGCTCTCATATAAAGGAAATGCTTAATACATTCCCATTCTGTTTGAAGGGAAATTAAATTTACATTCTTTGGGAATATGGTATTGTAATTAGTTCATGACTTGATTACACTTTGAAGTGAGCCAAGACTGCATATGGCGCATACAAATTAGTTAAGTTATGGTTACCTACCTAAAGAAAAGCTACAGAGTTAAGAACAAAGTTAGGGACAAAGCCAGGGCAGTCCTTTGGAGCTTTCACGAAGCATGTGTAAAACATCAAATTCAAATCTAGTCTCTGGACTTACTGATGTCAGGTGGGAACAGAAATAAAAAATGCAGTTTCCTAAACAGCTGAATGAGTTACATTCAAAAACTAATCTTTCCATCTCCACCCATATCACCTGTAGGGCAAGTGTTAAAATTGATCCTAAAAAAAGGCAATAAAAGATACAAGATTTCCTATCCTGGTTAAATTCTCCAGGATGATTTATTCCTAGCACTTGTAATTTTTTTAATTTCTTTTATAGACAGACTGAGTTTTATATCATCTACCAAGATGCTCTGTTCCACCCAGATGATGAAATTCCCAAGTCTGCTTTAAATATATTGAAAAATACTGAGATGCACAATATAAATATAGTGCATCTAAAATTGGCCAAACAAAAAGATAGCCAGTATGATTTAAAGTGAGCAAGGAAAGCATTTAAACCTAAAACTAATTCCCAACATAACACATGAACTCGGAGAAGTCTCTATTATACTTTCAAAATGCAAAAGCAGTTTAGGGTACAGGATTTGATCCTATGTATTGAAAATCTTTTCCACAGGATATGCCAATCAAACTGGACAGCTTATCTGCCATGTTCTCTGGTTCAAAGGTGGGTAAGGACAAAAATATCACACGCCATCATATGCCAGCAGATGTGCCTGGATCAATAAATGCAAATACCATCTCAGAGCTTGCACTTTCCATTCCAAGTGGAAAACACATCTCCAGCCTTATCTTCATTAATACAAACAAAAGGATACTTACAAGCAAAGAAAAAAAGAAAACAAAGGTTTATTCTGCAGCCAGGCTGTGCTAACAACTTTCTTCTAGTGAAAAGGAGGGAAGAATGCAGCACACAAAAGGCAAGTTATGCCACTACACACACCGGTGAAAACCGACATTTTCATCATAATGAACATACAGAATCTGATGACAGAAAAACTAAGAACCTGAATACACAAAATATAGATCCCATAGATCATCGTAACAGGCATAGGTCCTGGCATAGGCCATAAAAATTTTTTACTTTTGGCTTAAGAACCGTGATGGCAGGAGATTTTCCTTCACCGTCAAGAAAGAGTTTGCTCAGAACATACTGACTCCATTCAGGGGAGCCCTGCCAACGTCTACAGCGACTTTCAGGATTTAAAGATTTCCTTTGGCATTTGCTTAGACGGCACAGCTACCCAGCCTCTTCCACGGGAAACTGTTAAGGAACTTGTTACTTATGTATTTGTCTATCAGCTGGTAAACGTATGATCCTTTTTTATGGAAAAAAGGAGCCTGGAGATTCAGCCATACACAATTTCCGTGCAAAACAGTCCCAGCATCTGAGACCAACACCACACATTTCATCATGTACGACAGAAAATAATCTCAACCTGTGCTGTGCGCGAATATGAAGCCAAAAGTAGGTATTGCACCTATCACCATCCACACAAAAACAGTGCTATTTTTTCGTTTTACATATTTAGAGTGCAAAATTAAACAAATAAAAGGAACACTGCATAATTTAGCTTTCATTTTCTATCAAATTGCTCATAATTGTAACCATAAAATGATAATATTCTACCATATGTGCATCTGCAAAGCCGACAAAAGCACTGGTCAGCCCCTGCGACAAGAAAAATGGACCTGTCGCTCCACCTAGTGACCCTGCGGGATATTACCGCTCTCCTAACAGAACCTGCACAGAGCTCTTGTCAAATTTTGAGGTTAATTTTGTTACAGAGAGGGATCTAACACATCACTTTGAAACCTGAAAATCCGCCGTGCAATCCTCCTGCTACCGTTCTTCCTCAAATTACCCTCCCCTCCATCCACACAGGCAGTCACACCCTTACGTAAAATACCCATCACTGGAAATACTTGCTCTTTTAGTTGCAGGCCTTTGTGAGAATTAACAAATCTAGTCACCGTTACTGTTTACACAAAGCCATTTGTCATATCAGTACTACTTGATATTAAAACAGCCATGTTCTTTACACATTTGACAACAGAGCTCCTGGCAGAAGCCTGAGGAGAGGTAAGGTGCTTTTAGCCTGGATGGGAATTGAGGTATCTGAGAAAGGATGCTCAGCCTCTTACGTTTATACAAAGTAAGAGGAGTTATTTAACAGGATAAAAGTGAGCTCGGAGTCAGATGCGTGGAGGAAAGGGAATGAAGAGGGAAAAGAGAAATGGAATGTAAAACCTGAACTTACCGAGAGCAGAGCTACAGCACCTCCATCTCAATTAAAGAACATGCATAGTAAATCAAAAAGGTGTCTGCTTTGCAGGGAATGAGAATGTAAGATCACAAAACATCAACTCGTTTTATAACTAAGCTAATCAGGTTTGGTCTCCCTTACTATCAGAATGGGGATCACCTGAGAATACACAGTGGTGCCTGTCTTGTTGCTTCCTCACAGGAAACAATCAATCATCACTCTTAATTTTATATACTTGATGTCTCTCACTGAACCTTTTCCTTACAGCCCTCAAATGGGAATAATGCTGACGGAGAAAAGCAGACTCTCCTTCAGCCAAGCTCCCACCACTCTCAGAACGAGAGATTCCTCGTTCGGGTCCACACAGGAAAGGAAACCTGGCCGCTATGGGGAATTCTTTTGTTTGCTGCTTCCTCACGTGGTAGCCTCTCTGTATCAGTCTGCATCAGGCTTGGGTATTGCAACTTTCTTTTTTCACCCTTTTCAACTAGAACATAGTCAGACAGGAGCACACAGATTTTAATCTGACTATCTGCAAATGATGCAAGTGGCGAGATGAAAAATCTGTAAATGGTGCTGGACCAGAATAGAAAAAAAAATAAATACCAGCGAGCCAAGAAATCTTGCCCTTCTTATGGAACTGCCTTCAGTGTTACAGCTAGAACAGCACAGAATGTAAAAATTGCAGATCATTCTAGATAATCTAATTTTTTCTTATAAAACTATTGCTATTTTGACAGTCTTTCTAACCTTGTTAGAACACAATCTGTTTGCACACTGTTGATGAGAGAAATGCAATGCTCCTTTTCCTAAAAGGCAGCTGAGGTCAAATCAAACTCCATACAAGCGTGCTAATACTAATTTTAAAGGAGGTCTCCCCAAACCCAAAAAAGGAAAGTACTCCATTCAGAACGCTCCAAAGATTTTCTTTTCCATTACGTGCTGTATACATCTCTAATTAGATAAGTATTTCAGAATGACATCAAAGGCCTCAAAGTTGGTCCTTTCTTGTAAAACTGGCCTTAAACATGCCAAACTGAAAAGCAGTGGTTTCACTGAACTGAAGCCAGTGAAGAAAAGATTTAATAACAGCCTCATTATAAGGTTCATTGTTGTAGGACTATTTAATATACAAGATTAACACATCTTATCTCCCACTTTCACTGAAACCTATTATACCCCTCATTAATACATGCACATTTCTACATCATTTACAGCACTAAGGTCTCAAACAGGGTGTGTTCTGCTGCTGTTTCTGGTGGTAGGCTCTTTTTGCAATAACAATACTCAAAAATAACCCTCATGGTTCAAAATGGAAGACATAGGTAAACAGGGCTGTTTAAAACAGAGAGAAATTAAAAATAAAAATAATTTCTTTTGCCAACACTTGAGATTTCATTTCTTGACTTTAGTTCCCTCACATCCAGACCAAAAGGTGATACACCCACATATTGTAACACAGGAAAATTCTACCTTCCCAACCTAATGAATAATGATATTCTTTCCTCCTGACAATCTGATATTTAGAAGTAGATTTAGTGAACTACAGCTCCTCAGATTAACAGGCATTTTAAAGTTCTTCAGATCTGGATCATTGGAGAAGAAAAGGAAGCTGTATGGTACAAACAGTACAACACTGACCCAGATTACATACGTTTGTGTCTGTAGATATACCAGGACAGACCAGAACAATGTACCTTAAATTATACAAAGAGGAGGGAATCAGATAAGGAAAAAAATACATTTTCATGTTCTCAGTAGACCAAAGGGACCAGGTTGGCCCTTATTCTTGCATAAACAAGAGAACTGTTATGAGCCAGACAAATAGAGGACTCATTAAGACAGAAAATTTCTATTGGAAGCATTTCAGGACAGAGAATATGCATTTGTCCAGCAACTGAACAGATTCAGGTGTTTACAAGCTCTTCTATACTTCTACCCACCAGGTTCCAGACAAAGAAATGGAGGAGATTTTTCACAGAGTTCCCTAAGCTGTGGAACTGCTCTCCGCAGGAGGCTGTAAACATTTAAAGTTTACATGGACTCAGCTAAACAAATTCATAACAACAAAAAAATCCATCCAGAGCTGTCAAACACAGAGAAACATTCTCACCACATTTCTTAATTGCAGGTTTCTGGACATTAGGAGACTTTTGGGAGCAAGTATTACTATTTTCTTAACCTGTCCTTATTACAATTTGCCACATGCTTGTGGCCACTGTCAGCATTAAAACACCAAACTTAGTCGTTTGACACGGTACAGACATTTTATGTTCTCATCATACTACATTTAACAGGTTAAATATATTAAATCTTCCTAAGTATAGTGAAGATACCTCTTCTCCAGCCATCTGAAGAGAACTGCTACCACTCATGAACTGTTGGAAAGCATGTTAACAAAATTTCCTTTCCCTCACACTTGACTTTCTGAAGCTACCCTATGCCAACAAAAAGGTTTCCAAATCAAATGGTTAATATTTATTGAAGAGGAAGAAAATGAATGACCTGGAAGGACTCTACTGAGAAGTACTGATAGCAAAGACTTAACTTCTAGGAGCCAAACCTACAGCTCCTGGGATTTTTCTACTGTTCTTGGAGATAAAGATGCGTACTCTGGCTGATTGGTTTTGTATTAGAAAAAGGGTCTTGCCAGGACAGGCCTATTCCCAGAGTGACACTGACCCATTCACATTTACTTTTGTCCTTTTGGAAGTTTACAAGCCTTCAGGTAAAAACAAGTTTCATGCGGCTCTGGAAGTACTATATCCTGTAAGAAAAACACTCATGTCATCCCTATATCCTCACATTTATTACCACAAAAAAATAGCTGGCATTCTGGAGGTCTTCTTGGCCTCTTACATGGAGCATACCAAGATACCCAGCTGGATGTGTATAAACCAAGGAAGTCTAATGTATTGGTGGGGAAGAGAGAGAACCTCTTCTCCATAGCTATGACTTTTTTTCCCCATTACAGTTTTCCGTTCCTCTTGGAGAAACATTGGTAAGTGTTAGCCTTGAGGATATCAGTGCTGGAGGGCCGTTACTCCAGAAGACAGGAATTCCGAAAGCTAAACTCAGAAGTGCTCATCAGAAGAAAAAATAGCTGAGAAGAGTTTGCATAAAGACAGTTACTGGCAGCAAGAAAATGATACTTTCAGATATCCTCCTCTGACAGGATTAATATTTGAGTAAGCAAATAGTTCTTCGGCAAATTCTTTACTTATTGCAATACAGTCAGAATCACAGTCAAATGCCTCCGTGCATACAGCCACTCGCCATAAAAACAAACCCAGAAAATTCTATGATCCAGTGGGTCTGGAGATAATGCAGGACACCACGGATGCTTAGAAGAGCTTAGTTAAGTCAGGTGCTGAAAAGGCCTTCTTGTAAAATACATTCCCATGATTATAATAAATTTCTGAGCCATCAGACTGAAGACACTATAAGGAAATGGGAAAAATATTCAATACCAAAAGATTTTATACAATAGGGGCCTATAAAAATCAGAGAAATTAGGGGTATTTTCCAGACCAACAGGTCAAGGTAAGCTGACACCAAGCTGGGAACACCTGTTTCTTGCCAACAAGTAGGAAAGGAAAATTAGTGTATGTGAACACCTTGCAAGGGCCCCAGACTAGAAGTGACTGGCTCTCAAAAAGACAACCATAAAAATAAATAAATAAATAAATCTTGAGAGCTACCTTCCTCGCAGAAGTTCAAAACACAAGGCAGGAAACTGTTCAGTGAACAGTTCAGTGAACCGGAATACAACATCCTACAGGTCTCAAGCGATACTTCTGCCAAGTCCAAGGCACAGAAGCATAAACATTCAGTGAGGTGTTCTCAATGATAAACATCGTGGAGACCATGGAGGACTGATAGTCCCCAAAGAATTAACTTCTGAAGTGCAGGATTAATTTAGAAGCCAAGATGGCAGCAGAGCTGCTCAGTATCTCTCCTTAATTTCACCAGATCAAGGAAACACCCATACCTTTTCCATCTCAAACGGAAACTTACTCCCGTGCTAATAGCTAGGGAGCTTCACCACTGCAGTATCTGAATAGCTTACAGATATCAGTGGACTAACCGTCATCATCCTTCTATGTTTGCTCTACAAGGAAGGTCACATTTCATAAAGGGGAAGGCGAGCTACAGGGAAGGTACGTGATTTACATAACTACACAGAAGTCTGTGCAGTGCAAGGAAGAGAATTCACGTGTCTTGGATCTCCTCAGAGTGCTTCCACAACAGCTTGCAATGCTATTATTTCAGGACCATTTTCTGAACTGTTGTGCCCTGTAATGGAAATGCAGCTTTGTGGTCAGTCTCCCTAGCAGTCTGATCTCTAGCTAAACGAGAAAAAAAAAGGAACATGAACTTTCCTCTTTTTTTTGACAGTTTTCACCAGTAAGAGGTTTCATATATTCTTGCCTTCCCCTTCCAAGCATTAAGGTGAGAGAGAACTGAAGCAAGATGGGGGCAAAAATTAAAGCAGTAACTGTACCATAACACATCTGCCTCTGAAGTGAGAAGGAACAGACAGCACCAAAACATCTTCAGATCTGACAGGTTGCTCTGCTACCAATCTGCACTAGCAGGTGAGACGTGTCACTCCATGACAAGTATCAGAAATAAAGGAGCTTAATTCAACTGCAAGTGTTTTAAATGATTTCTCTCTATCATGCAACAGGAGACGACAAGCAGTTCTAACAAAACGTGTGGAGATTTTTCTCCCCTGAGCTGCAAAGCTTTAAAATTAGCACTTTGTGTGTGCTTGTTCTTTTAATGTCTGCATTTATTAAGGAGCAAAACAACCATGCATCTGAAATGCCAGAGAAATATGGATCCATAAATAATGCCACATTCCTATTCACACCTAATCTAAATATTTATGTAGTAATTTACCAGCAAAAGATGCAAACTATTCTTTAAATGTTACGTTGTATTAAAGGTTAACCACATGACATGTTTTATTATGAGGCTCTGAAATATGTTTAAGACAAGTTTTTGTTTTCAGTGGAAGTTCTGCTGTCGAAATGGATGGACAGAGGCAAGGAAGTCTAGTCACCTCTCAAAGACAAATGCTGAAGTTCAGACTTCTTCAATATTTTTTCAGTCTACATAGCCATAGGCCATGCAACTCAGCAGCATACTGATTGAGAGAGGAAGGGCCACCTTCTTCACAACTAGAACTAGAAATAGATCTATTAGTGAGGCTTGGTTCTTACAGAAAGACTGATGATGCTGAGTTTCACTTAGAAAAGCAGCCTCTACTGAAATCAGCACCAAATCAAAAAGGCTGTGTGCACACCCCTAAGAAATGCTAAATGGAACAGCAGAATTGCCCCCAGTATAAATACATGCCTTCGGATTTCATAACCTAAGTGCTAGATGTAGCCTCATCTTGTCAGTGATGCAATGCTTCTCTGCCCAGTACCTTACGCAGAAATTCATGATCCACTTCACACGCAGTCCTACAAAATCCAGCTTCTCTTTTACTTCATATGCTGCTACAGTCATCACATATTTATGGTCTTAACTGTTCCTTTTGGTTCTTCCTTGAGCTCTCACCTTCATGCCTTCTGTTCCTAAAACCTTTAATATCAGACATAGTTTCCAACTTATCTTCTATTTTCTCTCTTATACAAGGTGTTCTTTAGAAATTTTACTTTGCTGACTTCGTTTCCAATTCTCTTGATCTCTGCATGATCTTCCACAGTGAATACTTTCTTCATGTCATCATTTTCCTCAGATGCAAGACCTCTGAAGCACACTAGAGACTCAGCTATGTAGGAACTGATACAAAAGATTTTCTTGTGTTTTGCCTTTTCACTAACAGTGTTGCTTCCATTTACACTACACTGAGTAAGATCCACTCTTGTGTGACTGTCTTAAGCCTATCACTCTGCCCGAGTTTCCAAGGTTGTAAAACGGGGGGGGGGTGGGGGGGGGGGCGGGAAACACACTTAAGTGGTGTTCTAGGAGGCAAATATTTTCCAGTTTGGAGGATAAGAACAAATTGAGCACTATTGCCAATATTACCACTTCCGACCCTGAAACCCTTGTGAGAAGAGAAATTCCCCAGCTCTAAGCACAAGTTATTCACAAATAAACATTACGACCCTTTTCAATGTACTCAAATACGAACATAGACAATAGGAATGGTTAGAAAACACTGCCCAACTTCTTCACATTTCCTTTGTGACTGTTAAAGCACATACCTCTAACTCATCAGCAGGAAAGGCTCATTTTTTCCAGCTATAGCTAATCAGACAGAGTAACATGAGGAGATCTATTAATGTTCCCTGCTTCAGTGAGACATGAAGTGCAGACTTATTGATGGAATCTGCATTTTTGGTTCTCATTTGTTCTGCTTGAATAAGCTTACCAATCTGAGGTAACATTTTCAGACACTGGTATTTTGAACACCATTGGTCTCTGGGACTATCCTTTTTCTCTACCTCACCATATCTAGATCAAATAAACCTTGGGAAAAAATGAAAGAAGCTGGAAGCATAAATGTTCATTCTTAAGATGCCGTAAAACCTTTCATTTCAATGATATACAGAAGTACTCAGAATGTATTACAGCTGATCAATGCAGAAAAGAGGTACAGAATACTACTGAAAATAGACCTTATTTGTATGCACGCCATACAAATACGTTAAAATATGTAGTTAAATATGTTGTTGGAGTTAAGTAGCTTTCATAGAAGAGAATCATTGCAATTATCAGTGGTAACAGCAAATCCTCTCTGATGCAGATGTTTACTTCCTGTTCCAAGAACTACAGCGGGAAACAACCCTGTTAAAAAATATTTGTCTAGCACCAGCCATAGTGCTCCTATTTGTTACCCTTAAGCGTATAACCTGTAACAAAAATAGGTAGCTTTTTTCCTCCCCTCAGCATAACTCAATGCATTTAAAATATTTAGTCAACAACCAAATGCCCGCTCCCATATTTTGTTACAAGCCTTCTCTGACTACAGTCCTATCTCCTTGGTTTACAACTGGAACACAGAATTAGTCATCTCTAGGAAACAGATAGCATTAGCTTTTCATCACAAAAAGCTCAATTAAAACCCATTTGAGAGAAGCTGAGCCACTACTTTACTGTATTTTTTCCTTTCCCTGCCTCTTGATAGCTAGGCTGAACCTAAATATCATTAACCGCTGTGAACACTAATATGTAAAGCCTATATACAGACCTATCTATAGCAAGTGCATCTATCAGTTTTGTTGCATGGGGAAAAAAGGAAAGAAAAAGAAAAAGGCATCAACATCCAGACACAGTTTCTTCCCAATGCCCACACGTCTACTTCTTGCCGATTTCTTTTGGAAAATGGAAGAGGTGGAACTGTCTATTCATTTCTTAGATTTCACTGTGCACCTTCTATTTCTTAGAACATGGCAAATACTGTCTCTACACAATATCCCTAGTACTTATAATGCAAAACACTTTATGACACTTCTAGCTCTGGGAGAAGGGAAAATGAAGCATGAAATAAGAAATATACTAGCAGAACAATATTCATTGACAATGGTAAGTCTGTATACTGCTGCACTGGGAAAGTATTAGTATTTGGGGTTCTAGGCCTTTTTTAATACAAGTTTGCCCAGCTTTTCTGATGTCAATGGTCAGTCTTTCTCATGTAACATGCAACCCAGAAGCCAAATTAATGAAATTATGCTCAAATCCAACAGATTTATATATTCTTATTCAAATGACAAATATTTTTTTGGCTATCTGAAGTATGAAATTCTCCTCACAGTTCTTCATAAATCCCCCACCCTTGCAAAAAGATGATCACATTTTTGGAAGAGCCTGAGCCCAAACACAGAACTAGCAATAATCTTTTCTTTCCTAGCAAGAGTCAAGAACTAGCAAAATCTTTTCTTTCCTAGCAAGAGTCAAGATAACAGATTCACAACAATAAAGCCATAAACACAGAACAAAACCCATAAAAGAACATCTTGACTGACGAAAGATTGACCTTAGTTGGAAAAGTTTATAAAAATTATTCTTTGTTTCTTGTAGCCTGTATTGAAATTGAAAGAAAATGTCACAAAAATCATATTCTTAAAGTCCAGTATATACAGGCAATATACAATTTAACCTGTGCTAATTTAGCCAACCTTACACTGATACTGGATAATATGCTCTTACACTTCTTAATGTACTAATGCTAAAAATCCTGCAGAAACAGAACACTAAAAATGGTCACATCTAACAAGTAAGAGTTGGGCAAACTACAATTAAAAGAAAATGCATTGCAGACACAGAATAAATGCTTTTCCAGGCAGAGTTCTGACCCTCGGTCCCAAACAGGGAGTGATCCAAATCAGTTGTTTACAGCACGTCCTGATCCGGCGTTTGGCAGGAAAGTTAGGGGGACTCCACACTACCGCTTCACAGAAAATGTATGGAGTCTGGCACTTCTGCAGCAGATATCCAAAGCAGAAGCAGATTTACTTACATCAGCTAATCAAGATTGGAATGGGTCATACATGGCCACCTAGTGCCTCATGCCACGAATTCAAAGAAGTCTGAAAATCACACCTTGCTTTTCTTTTGGACTATAACCACCAGTACAAACCCCCTCAGATTGCACTTGTACTGCTGCCACCTTCCTAACAGCTCAGGGAAGATATTCCTCTCATTTTCTTTTTCGTGGGAAAACCCTTCCATATATTAGAGGAATAGACAAGACAGATCAGCACATTACTGGGTGAACTACAGTTAGAAATTTGGCTAGAAGTCATTACAGCTAACTGACAAAGGCTTAAATCTTTTATTACTGATTTGCTTGAATAATACATCAGACTCGCACTAATGTAACAGGCGACTTGGAATACGCAGCTCTGATTTACCAAGGATTCTCTCATCAGGAATTATTTAAAGTAAAAAAGGTATAAAATAAGTGACAAAAAAGCAAAGATAAATGTTATAACATTCATTACCACCAGGCCCAGTACAATACTGACAGTGTCATAGCTACAGCATTGGGAATTTACACTGTGAACAAGTAATAAACATTTTTAAAACACTCAGTTTATCTCTGCTTTTTTTGTTTTCTTTCACTGGCTTGGGGAAGGATCATTCACACCTGAAGTTTTACCCCCTTTCAAATCTACCTGGACTTTCTTTGAAGGGACAAGTTGGTATTTCACAGCTTCTAAACCATTTTCAAAGCCTACCACTTTGGTCCTCATATATTCCCAAAGTACAAAAGGAACTAGCCCAACTACCCTTTACATGCTAAAAAAATATAATTCTAACTACACAATTTAGGACATCAAAAGAATTTTCTCATACTTTGCAGCAACCTCATTTATAGACTGCCACAAATGGACAATAGCATTTTATTCCGTTTCCTTAAGGCAGGAGGGATGGGATACTGCCAGGGGAGACAGCAAAACCAGAAGACAACTTTCAACATCCAATGTAGGTAATACTACATAGGTGCATTTTTCATTTTGCTTCCAAAAAAATGATGGGGTCTTACTCATAAAAAGCAGTATTGAAAAAAAGATGCTTAATGTATTCTTCGCGTTAAGGATAGTTTACATTTGGTACAAGTGTCTTGTTTCTCGCTACATTCATGAAGACGTTGACTAACCACCCTAAAATAATCTCACGCCACAAACACCACACACCACTCATCACAGCTGAGATGTTGACATTTGCTGCAGGGTTAGTACTGCTGCACTGAACTTAGGCACATAATCCACCTCTTTTCTAATTTAACTAGAATCTATTCTAGTCTGTAGAAGAACTGCAATCTTAACTGCACAATATGTATATTTTTCCCTTGATTGCGCCTACTTGTTCTTTCAAGGGCATTCCCATTAGGAACAAACACTTCTCCATCCTCTCTCCCCCTTAAAGCAGAGTGAAAATAATCATATCAAGGGAAACTTATTACTGTTTCCAAATTGCGTCTGGCTCTCAGCAGGCACACTCTCCAGGCAACAGTTTTGCCGCTACATTATGACTAATTTTTTTTTTTTCCAGATGACATTTTGTACTGTAAGTAGGTAGAGGAAGGAGAGATATATGTGATTTGGGATAAGACAGAACCTCCTGAGTCAAGTGAAATAGCAGTGTGTCCCCTCACTCTACACCCTCCTGCAAAGAAATTTCATTTTCACTCTAGAGAACAATTTCTTAGCACATTGCACCATGCACAAACACAGATCCTTTCACAAATTAATTGAGAGAAGGATGAAATCTGTAGTTTGTTCAAATTTGGAGCTCCTGGTTACTTTGTATAACAAAGAAATAAAAGGAAAAAGGGAAAGGGGGAGAACAAAAGAAACCCAAAAAGCAATCATTTGATTTCTGGCTACCTGGACAGAGCACACATTGTCTAATGCTGCCATCTGCTGTCTACATAGAATGGCAATGCAGCTCTATCTGTAAAAAACAATTTTCAGGAGTATTATCCAGACTGTTCTCTTCCACAACTAGTATCTCCTGGATCACCATTTTGAAAAAAACAAAACCTCTCTGGTTCCTTTTCAATTTATATTTATGGCTTTCCACAACCCTTACAAATAGATGTACCAGAGTGTTTTAAATAAACTGTTTCTACTAAGGGGAAAAAAAAAACCCAAAACACACAACAAAAAAAACACTAAAACCAAGCCACATTCAACAGAATAAAATGCTGTGCATGTGATTTTTAGGGAGTAGATAAAGAGCAATTTTAAAATTAATTCAAACTAAAGCCACTGAGCCTGCTTCAAGATCAATTAACAAAAATGCCTCAAAGTCACAGGTAATACCGCTGAACAAAGAGAAGCTTATCCAAATACATACCAGGGAATTTAGATATAATTTCTAGCTATTTAAAGAGAACATGCACGAACACACAAGCCTTACTTACAGAGCCACGTGAAATTTAGCAAGATGAAACAACCATTTGAATCAACAGAAAGGGCTTCATATCTCAACAATTTCTCTGAGTAAAATAAGCAGGGGAAACAGATACTACTTTGGGGACAGGACAGAGAGAAACCAAGAAGAATTGCACATTAAGAACAGAGAGCTGTGTACGTCAGAATGCCACTTCAAAACCAGGTCGAAGGGAAGTCAGGAGCCAGGTTCCAGCCTTGAATCTGTAAATGTGAGAACAGCAACTCTTAACCTACCTATAAGAAAGGTTATATATTGCCATTCTATCTACTGGTATATAGTAGATATAGTATATAGCCCAGCTGAGTTAGCTTAAGGGCGGGTTCAGAGGTATTATTTAGCCACCTCACGCTTAACTGAACGTTACACTATTCGGCATTTCATCAGCCTCCCGAAGGAATTTAACTAGCCACATCAATGTCCTTTCCCACCACATGCTCTTGTGTTCCTAACCTGAATAACGTACTTGCTCCTCACCACATCTCCCCAGGCACCAGTAGGATCCCCTTCCCCATGCAGAGGTGTTTCTGAAAAGCTGGAGCACTCCTCTGGATTCCACAACTCAGGCATGCAACCCTCCCAGATTCAAAGTATCCATACCCTTCCTGCTCACAGAAGTGAGGAACAAAAGCCTACAAAACCCACAGCTTGTTAAAGTTTTAGGAAAAGGTACTACAGCCTTGATACGAAACAAGGACTTAGTTAAAAGACAGCAGCAGCATCCCAGGCCTGTTCTCCAGATGATGCTTAGATCCAACTTTCCACTTTCTGCACAGCACCTTTTCATGTCAAATACAACAGTTATAAGATAGGTGATTAAAAATCCTTTTGGCCAACAGAGAGTAACACTTTAGAACAAAAGTCAGAAGAAAGTACTAAGAACTATACTATAGCTGAAGTCTCAAATTTAAAAAATTACTGATGCAGTCAGTTTTACACTGGTGGTGCCATAAAGATTGTCAGGAATGACAAAGCTTTGAAGCCACAAAATCCTCTCCGAAGCTTGGCTCCAAGCAACTATCACTTTTAAGTTTCAACTGTTCTGTACTGCAATTTTAAGTGAAAGGGCCTGGCAAGCCTGAAGCCCTTTGAAAAAAAAAAAAAAAAAATACAAAAATAATAAAAATGGAGACACTGTTATTTAGCTCCAGCTTCAAAAAACACAAATAAGATGACTTATGCCAGGCTTCTTTAACGGTATGGAGGGAAAGCCTTTGTAAAGCACATGCAGATTTTTCTAAGTAATTTAAATACTGCAGATATGAAAGGCCATACTGGTGCAATACAGGTCTTTCTAATTCTGATTTCCGTTTCTTATGACTAGCAAGTATCATTGAGCAGATTTAGTTATTTCTTCTTCCAATTCTCAAAAAATAGGGTGACCTTGGTCACTGAAATCCTTCCTTTGGTTAAGTGAAACAGAACACTTTTTCCTTATGAACTTGCTGCATCCTTCAATACAGCACACAGTCCCTGTATCCTCATTCTGGCGCCCCTTCGTTTCCAAAAATGTCACAAGTCAGGAGGACAATCAAAATCAAATCACTTTTCCCTCAGCAGGTCTCCATAGCACATTCAGCTTGCTGTGTTTTCCATTGTTTTAAATCTGTAATGTCCTCTTCAATTTGTACGTTTTTAATTGGAACCACAAGACAAGCAATTGTTCTCCCATTTCTGTAACTCTTGGGGACCCTGTAGCGCTATGGTCTTGTTATTCAGCATTTCACTCCGTAGGGTCTGCCAGTTTGATGCAACTGTTTTCACTACCGTTTTTGTCACAATCACTAAACTCAGATTTCTACCATCCTATCCACTTTTTTACTAGAGAATCAGACTCAAGTAAACTTTTATCACTGTTCACTGCTTGTATCACTCTGCCTAAGTACCTACTGCCTTAGAAATTCAGACACAAAATGGAAAGATGGTGCTTGCTTCAAATGATTTACACTTGAATGTAAGCTCTGCAGTAAACTCTCCACCTTGTTTCTCTCCTCATCGTGATCATAAAGACAACTGCTGAAGTTTGTATCTTCTCTGAACAAGATTCCCCAGCCCTACCCTGAATTAAGTCATCTAAAGGAATCCATTACTTCAGTTTGATCTAATGCTCAATCTTGATTGTTCTGTATCCCAGCCATCACTTCTTGACTTCTCCACCTCTTCCTATCACTTCAGTGCTTTGCTTCTCTACCTTGCTAACCACATTGTTTTCAGCCTTTACTCCCATTGCTTTTTGGACTTCAAAGAGAACCTACATTTGCTTTCAAAGACGTTCTGCATAGGAATTAACATCAGCTTGCCCTCTTCATTAATGGTTACTCTACAATCTCATCTATTAAGTTGCCATTTTTAATTATTTTGATTTGCAAGATCTTTGGACAGCAAATGTACTTGTAAAACACTGTAAATACACATGATTAACACAAAAGCAGAAATACAGTTCCAAGCAAGTCACATTTGAACCAGAAAATATAAGGCTGCAGAAGTAAAACACCAGTACTTTGAATTAAATTTCAGATGAAACAAGGCAGTAGATCAGAGATCTCCAGTGTGCCATGCTCAATATAGCTCACATTGCTACAATAAGCAGCAAGCAGTGCTGTAGCAGAATATTCCAATTGGCTTTCAAAATAAATCTCAAGTAGGGGGTGTAATAATCAAGTTGGTAAACTCGATTTGAACATGAAACGTATTGATTTCTTCTGTGGCTAATCACCATCATGATTCTAAATTATAAAGATCAGAAATTCTCTTCTCCCTCAATGCATACAGTAAATTGCAAACCAACAACAGCCCATAGAGCTGTAATTGCTATCCTGACAGGATAAAAACGCCTACTTGTCCTATTGTTTTTGTCAGTCCATCTCCTCTCTACCCTTTTGCTCTGCTTGTTTATTTTATCTGTTTGTTCACCACAAATGTGAACTTCAGGGCTGTAAAAATGACGAGCCTTTTCCAGATGTTGCCACAGAGCAACAGAGAGGACCACCTTCGCATTCCACAAACAGAGTATTTCCTTGGATGCCCCCAAAATCTGCTCTTTCCTGCAGTAGCACACTGCACATTCTCAGGTTAGTCAATAATCAAGATTAATGACAAATGTATCCCACATATTCCAGTATTACTTCTTTATAATTTGCACTCCATTTCAACTGAGTATCTTCATGCATTCTGTTAGCACATCCCTCTTGTTGTTTTTTTGTTTTTTGTTTTTTTGGTTTTTTTTTTAAAGCACAGTCATTCCATTTCAAGTTACTCCTAAAATACAGATTTCCCCTGAGAGTCCTGCAAGACTTAACTTAGCCAGGGAGATAAGCATCACCAGAGGTATTCATTCAAACTCAGAACTAACAAGATCTATCATAAACGTCATTACCCAGTTTGGGGTATTTTGTCACATTTCAGCCCCCAAATTTCACCTCCAGTATCTATTTCAATTCTAAGCCCTTCAGGGTTATTACCAGTCTGAAGTGTCTAACGCTTTTGATATCATTAATGCATACCTACCATACAACTTGAATTATTTTTCCCAACTGTATTAGTTTGTGGTTTTTCCAAATTTAATACTACCATATTATTATCTACTTCTAGTCTCTTGGTTCTTAAATGAGGAACTCAGTTTCATAAAGGTAATGATTCATGGAGGTAATATTTGTATTATTTAATGTAGAAAGACATGGATAATCTTAACTAAGTGTGGCTGACAAGACACGCACAAAAGAAAGCCTCATGCATCCTTGTTGCGATTACTGCAATAGAAAGCTAAACTCTGTCTGAAGACAGTATCTGAGTGAAGTACACACAGGACCCAACTTTGGGATGGGAAGAACGGCAGAGCTTTCTTTTTGCTTTTCTAAAAGATACTACCATCCAAAGCAATAATGTTGAAGCTGTTCATTCTGAAAAGAATCTGCCACATTCGGAGATCAGGACACACAATATGGGAAATGAGGCTTCAGCAAATAACCAAGATTTGGCTCAAAGTAAGGATGGATGCAAATGAAAGTATGACAGGCTGGAGTTTACTAGAAGGGCCTGAACTATGGCTGTCATCTTTAATGATTAGACAATGATAAAGAACATTCTCTGGTAAATAACTGTCTTGAAAATTATAGGAGGAACAAGTATTAAATATCCTACCTTCGCTTATTTTCTTAACAGCCATCTGCAAAGAGAAGGCAAGGTTGGAAAGTATGGAACGTTTTTTTTAAGATGGATAAGATATCCCTCAAATGGTGCTTATTCTCAACATCTACCACAAGATAGCTTACATCTTCCCGTATTAACCTCAAAACTAATATTTCAGCATAACTGACTACTTTAAACAAAACAAAGAAAAAAAGCAGCTCCTTTGAACAGAACATCCTGCCTCTAGCATACAACACAGCATTCTTGTTCAACCAGTGTAGATGATACTTTTGGGGAAAGAACTATACTTTTAACCAGGGCAAGATGAGCATTTTTTCCCCCCAAGTAATCTCTCACTTCTGGTGCTTTACAGTTTCTATAAGAATAACCTACACAGAAAAGCTGAGGGCACAGGGACTGTCTACCCTCCTGCACCTCTCACTGTTCAGAGAATATCCTTTCTTCCTCACCATTTTCACTCTGTTGATATTCAGGTGTCACTCCCCCTCCCAAAATAATATTGTTTGCAACTTTAGCAACTCCAAAGTTTTCATCAGCTAGATACAGCTTTGGCATTAAAAAACAGAGGGATGCCATTACTTGAAAGGAATCTGTCAGATGTCATTGTCCCCAGCATTTGCACAGATGAACTGCTAACACAAGAATTCAGGCATATTTTCATTTGAACTCTAAAACATACCCAAACACTCCAATTCTGTGCCAGAAATTTCATCCTCATTGGCTTAAGCAAACACAAAGAAGAATTCATTTGCATTCTCCATACAAACAAGCTTTAACAAATAGAAGAAGGTCCTTCCTTGAAGTCAAGGAAAGAGGAATACTGTTCAGATCACTTTTTATCCACAACTGGCTCTGTGCTCACATGAGGGCCAGGCCAACCTAATCATGCTTAAGTTTTGATATTGTGAAGAAGTCCTCCTGAGAATTTGTTTCAAATTTTAAAAGAGAATTGAAAATTTTCATACCTTTCACTGTTTACATACCCCAAAACCACTACATCTCTCTATCTCCCAAACTAGGACTTTTGCATTTTAGAAGTGCTCCATTAGATCCCTACAATTTAGGTCTTCTGTTAGACCTGGATCTCAGCCAAATCTGCCTGCCAATGGTAGCTCCCCTCTGAGAAGTAAGTAAGGAAAAGTACCCTAGCATTATCCACTTGGTCAATTCTCCCACTACATAATTACAGCTCAAACGGAAACCTGTGCACCTCACATCAACCAAGCAGGCTGGGCCATAAACCCCTCCCTGATGGTACACAAGTCTTTTCTTTCCTTCCCTTCTGCTAAGTGAAGGAAGCAATGCCTCTTAAACATTGCAAGAATACAAAAGTGTATATACGAAGAAAAATTACAAAAGAGTACTCTAAATATTTGGAACATGGAAGGTGGAGGGGCAACTCAATAGAGCAGCCATAATCATTAGCACCAAGCCAATCATTTTACATAGATAATTTTCCTACAGTTAGGAATGTCATCTTTCTAAAAGAAAAACAAACAAACAAACAAAAACCCACCAAAAAAAAACCAGAGAAACAGCAAGAGAAAATTTGCTTTTTTCTTAATTGATCAAAATTTTCAGGACACCTATACCATTCCAAGAAAGCCTTTGGACACAGCCTGTATGCAGTTTCATAATACAGACTGCAACCAATCAACAAGAAACACCTCTTAATAGAGGGCACAAAAATGTAATGATTAAAACAAAAAGAAAGCTGACTCTTGCAGATGTGCTCTTGGACACTCTGAAGTAATTTCATTTAAGGAAAGTTACTAAGGATTGCTAGCCAGAAACCAGAAAAGATGTCCCTCAGCTTCCTCTGTGCTTTGAAATGACTTTCCTCCTGGGAAAGTAAGGTTTCAACATGCAGGTTAAATTAAGACATTTTCTCTGATGTAAATTCCTACACCTACTCAGAAAGGCCATGTTGCCAAAGGTGACAGACACCATATTGCACTTACTGTATCTCAGCTAGATAACAAATCAAGTTTGCAATATGAAGTTGTTCAAGAACAAGATAAAATATCAGCATCCACGCATCCAAACAGATACTTAACATGGAAATGGCAAAAGACACTGCTTCAATTTTCACCATTTGATTTTGTAGAAGTCCTAAAGCTGGCTAAGGAATTAATGTCCATGTGTAGACAAATGGAAAATACCTAAATGTTCCACAAGGAGATTAAGGCTGAGACTGAAATGAAAATATAGGAAGACAAAAGCAGCAGTAACTTGCAAGAACCATTGTCAGATAGGTTCTTGCGAGTACAAAAAGATACAGTTTGACACAACTAGGTTTAATACAACCAAAGCATCTTTAGAACTTAGGGACTTGAAAAAAATATGGAATGGGGAATCCAAAGTTCACTCTTTTTGTGAGCAAAAGGGTATTTTTTACAGACTACTGCAGGTTGCCCTAATTGGCAATAAAACTCATCTTCGGTGTTTTTAAATTAAGTCCTAGCCCTTTTGTCTTCAGTAAAGGTAGTTGTCACCCAGAGTCTTTATTGTGCAAGCTCAGAAAGTAGACAAAAAACAAAGGAAAACACAAGTGCCAGAATGAAGATATCAGCATTTTAAACATAGTTCTGCTACAGCCTTCCTTGAATATGTTGAACAAATTCTTAAACTTCTACTTCATTTTTATGAAGATGAGATGGCAGCAATACATTTTAACTCACAGGATAAGGACAGAATTATGATCATTTGCAAACCACTCTGATCTCCTTGAACGAAAGGACCTAGATTAGCACAACACATTATATCAGTCCTTAGAATGAGCTGATTTTAAGTGCGCAGCAGCATTATGTAAATTAGTTACAAGAAAGTATAAATTAGAAGGAGATGATTCAAATATAGTCAAAAGGTTGAGTAAAGACAGTATACGAATTTTAGTACAGTTACACACCCATTGGCTCCATACATATATTTTCTGTTTGCACACACAAAATGGAGCATTTCCTAATTGTATTTCGAAAGAAGCTGACCATTCAATGAAGTTTCAACTACATTCTTTTAATTCAGTAATCCTGTATGTTCTCATAAAGCATGAAACATTTATATAGAGACACACATACACACAGCCATTCTAATTTTATAATCACTGAAGGGAAAAACCACGATGTATACAAATCCAAGTGTCTTAATTGTTTTTGGTTTTTTTTTCATTGACTGCAAACTACAAAAAAACCCTGAGATCTCCCATCCCCTCGACAACACTACCCCTCTTCCTCAAAAAATTGGGTATAATTTTGTGATTAACACCACACACAATAATTTCCCAGTTCATGTAGAGTTCTACAGAACATTATTATAAGCTGAACAATGCTTAGAATTACCAAAGTTTCTATACTCATAAGCTAAATTACATGGTGCTGACTATGTCCAGAAAGTAAAGTTATGCATCGAGTTGTTTTTATGGTTCGTCCTCTGAAAAAGGAAGAAGTTGCATGGGAAAGAACATAAAATGCTAGGGACAGTTTAATATCCACAATTTCATGTTTATGTATGCTTATCCAGATCACAAAAAAAGTGATAGCAAAAAATAAATCAATTTGACCTGCATAACCAGGATATAACTGAGAAAAGGTCTATTTTCAGGATGGTCCCTGGGAAATTATTAAAACTAGTTACAGAAATTAAAGATGTGTGAAGGTGCCTTTCTATGATGACAAGCCTAGAATTATTGCCTAGACAAGCAATAATGACAAGACTAGAATTATAGTTTTAGAATATAAATTCTTGTATATTCTTAAGCATTTCAGTGAGATACACTAAAGTGGTCTCTTTCAAGACATTGAATACTTTTTCTGTGGCTTTTACAGCAATAATGTAAGGGTTGTCAACTTCACTGAAATACATCAAAACCTAAGGCAAAATAAATGCAAAAAATTTAATCCACCGTTAAGGTTCACAATAAGAAAGTAACAAGCAGCGAGGCACGCAAAAATTCAGATTTCAGTACAAACATTACTCCAGTCATGCCGCATAATCTGTATGTTTTACAACATAAAAAATAAAATAAATTCATGTATAACTGAAAAAGGAAACACATAAAAAATATACAATAAATGTATTAACATTGCAAACAAAAAAAAACCTACACTGTAAACAGGTCTAAAATTCCAAGAGTGGTTGCACTAACAAACCCCCCATTTGGGGCATTTTGGTTCATATTACTGCATATTAAGGTAAACAACCAACTACTCATGCTCAATCTCACATCTGTCAATTAGCTGTAGTTAACATCTCCATACTTCATGTACCCTGTCGAAAACTTTCAAATGTTTTCGTAAAAAGAACTGAGCATCTCAACTCCTATGGCCTCTAACAAAAGTCATGGCAACCTGGGAAACATTAACCACAATTTTTCTGCCACCCTATATACACCTTTATAATCAGGAGATTGGCTGAATTCTTAAATTGGGAACCTCAACTTAATCCATGAGATGCATGCAGTGAAGCAGTATAAATCAAGGCCACCTCCATTCCTGGACATATGCCACAGCCGTGAATGAATGCAACACACTTTCAGAGAGCACAGAAATCTTTCAAAAGCCATTGGAATGATACAAGTCAAACCTTTGCACTATTCAACAGAAACAGTTGCAAATATGCTTCAGGCTGGCATTTAAGAGCAAACTTAAAATGACAAGTTGAAACATGGCTTTTCTTTTTCCCCAAAGTTTTTTGAAAAAACTCCAGCAAGTTTAGCTTTTAAGACAGAATATGCGTGCCCATCCTTATATATTTGCTCCCACTTACTGATCTCTACAGTTCCTCTCCTTCCCCCTGCAAAACCCAAACTCCCATTTGTGATCCGTAGCAATTCAAGCTTGGGAATTCATGAGGCTGACTCCCAGCCCAGAGAACGGATGCCTTCAAAGAAAGATAAAGTTGTGCTTGGCATAACAGATCCTCAGCCCATGACTGTTCGTTTCACCTTACGATCATGAATTGCTAATACAATGCAAATAAAAATATACACATGCTGCAACCTGACAGTATTTGGTTCACAAATGCACACAATTAAACAGAAACAGCGCAGTTACTAGAACATGAGCTTCTGCCACAAGATTGATGTTATTATTTTAGAACTCAATCCCCAATATTATAGTGGTAGTCCTGTAATAGGACTTGAAACAGATCCCTATATGCCTATTAACAAGTGAATGGAAGTTTCTTCTATGCCCGTAATATTTATTACAGGATCTCAGTTCTGTTCAAACAAAAGCTTTAGACTCTGAATTTTTTGTCTAATTAGGAAAAGATAAAGCTACTTTGCTTATGAAGGATTGATTTGCCATTTGGATGCATTTCTGTAAGACAGGAATGGAAGCTAGAGAAATATAAAATAGTATGAGAATTGCATTACATTCACATAAAGGGTAGTTCAATAATTCAAGGTTTACTTGGAGGCTTGTTTGCAACTGTAGAAAAGGTCAGACCTTATATGAATAAGGTATTAAAGTTTGCACATGAAGTCTAAGGTAAAGATAAGTAACAAGGCTTGTTTACCATCCAGTTGCTCAGAATGTGCAGAGAGTTACGATTTTTAAATCAACACAGTGATAACAATATGGATTACTGAAAAGATTCTGCATAGAGGTCAGCATACATCCATCAAGAGTTCAACTGGAAATCACAAAATCCAACAACACATAGATTGCGTGAGGGAAGTTTTATTGTTTTAACAGATGCGTGGCTCTGAATTACATTTAGCATCCTTATCTTAAATTTCTCATTGCTCTTCCTTGCACTTCTTGGACTTAATATTTTACCAGGCAGACTCCCATGCTTTTGCATTAAGCATTTCCCACACTGTTTAGTGGCAGTCAGATACAACAAATCAGTAAGTTTGGACCTGGCCTGTGCTGTTCAGAAAAATCCTCATTACACCAACATGCATCTACTTTGGGCACCCGTAACTGGATGCAGAGATAGGTATATCCAAGAGGATGCAGACATACATATATCCTGCTGCTCTGGGACTAGTAGCCAAGTATTTGAACACGTACCTGTGCGTATTCAAGTATATGCACATTTTTAAGTCTAGCTAGGCTCAAACCAAATCTTACCAAAACACTGTCTCAAACAAGACAGTGGGACACTAAAAATAAAGACTCAGAGTCTGGTATAAGGAGGAACTCAGACATCACTTATTAGTAGCCAACAGAAAACAAAAATATTCCACAGCTGCAGAAAACAGAAAAAGCATGTTTCATGAAAAGCAAACTTTGGGCTCATTCAGAAATGCTTCCACATCATCTGCTCCACATCATCCTTGGAAGGAAAGCAAACATGGAAATTTCTAAGCCTTGAGGAAGAATTATCTCTGTTCTTCTAACCTAAGCTCTACTGATGAAATTCACAGAAGTCTTAGTAGGTTTAATTTCATTAAGCCGATTTTGCGTCTTGATCTAACAAACAGAAGCGACTGCTCCTCCTGCAAACCCCTACAACCTATCTATACCATCCTCTGAAGTGTCTTCTGGTAAGAAAGACAGCACCAGAGGAGATCATACACTAGCAGAAGGGGCCACAGCACTAGCTGCATCTAGGGAGTTCACGTGCTAGTAGGAATACTTTGACCATTCCCAATATCCCTACCTCTCTTTCAGGTCTGAAGCAAGAGGAGAGGACCCCACACGCTGGTTCAGCTAACTGCCAAGCTGCCGACCAGATACACTCAGAACATGGAGTCACCAAGCCTGAGCTTCACTACATCAATGCAGTTCACATACAAAAGAGGTACCTTTAACTGTGGGGAAACATATGGGAGGCATCACCTGTGCAAGCCTCACATTCATCAGGAAAGATTTAACTAGTCTGCACCTACTTTAACCAATAATCTGCAATTATTTTATACTATGGTTTCCTTTACTTACTTGCACTTTTACATCAATATGATTTTGTTCTGTGGTTTAAACATGATTTATACCCCCAATTTAACTTTGATTCATAGATTCTAATAACATCAGTCCATTGTCCAAACACTGCAAGGGGATATTAAACAAGTTTAGATGGTCTGGGGAATTTGCCCACCAATGTTAAACACAGAACAAGTGGTTGCCATAATCTTGTTTTAGATAACTGTTTCAGATAAGCAAAGTAAACTGTAATGTGCCTGCCCTGAACAAAAAAAAAAAAAAACACTCTAAGACAATATTGCAAAAACTTGTGTTATTAAAACACCTAAGAGTTCATAGGTAATTCCAAAGAACTGTTACCCAATTTCAAATTATATAAGAGCAGAAAAACAATCACAAACACAAATTGTAAGTTTTATGAGTGGCTACTTTCCACAGCTTCATGTGAACCTCTACTGTCTTTGTTCAGCTTGCTTACTAGTTTCAAAATGTTACCCTCAGGAGCTTACCTGAAATTGTTAATGTTTTGAAAATTCAGGCAGCTGGTAACATACATATATACACACACACTCTTATATAAATATATAAAAAAATAAAATTAACACCATGCCTAATAGGTACACAAGTTGGTTTTGAACCCTCCTTATCAATGCGTACACTTCTCTGTAGAATAAAGAACGCCCTAAAAATGAAGTGTTGAACAGATGGCTTTTTTAAAGTGTGATTTAAATATGTGGCACATGCATGACGTGCCTTTCCTTGATTTTCCAGACGCTAATTGTTAAATAAGACTTCTGATGTACTCATAAATGCATGGAATTCAATAATCAGTCAAGTATTTAGACACAAAAGAGAAGTCAGCAGAATTTTATGGATAGACAAAAAATCAACTTACCAAAACTAGAATATCTTCTGTACTAAATACATAGTCAGCACTATGAAAAAAGGTTAGAATATAAGTGTTTGTGCACATACACAGAGACACAAAGGAAATTGTTTCCATTTCACACCTAAAAGCATAAATATCTTTTAGAATTGCACTATTTCCCTTATAAAATCTAAATATTAATAAGTAAACTGTTTATGAGAAATCTGTGTTTTTTCCCCTTTAATAGTGGATATACTTCTTTGTCCCAGCAGTCTGATACATTTTTTTAAACCTTCTGTATTGAATATTCAGTTGCCTCTCATCCACCTCTGTATCTTGGGTTTGCTAGTCAGTTCTCCTTTTCTTTGCCCATGCTCCTTATTCCAAGCACTCTCCCCAGCATAGTGTCATCAATATTTTGTGAATATACATTCCTGCACACACTGATTCCAAATACAGCAAGCATACATACTGCATACTTGCACATATATCGTTTGGAGACTTTCAGGACCTATCATGTCAAACCATATTAAAGTGACATTTTTAAGGCTGACATTCCATTTTCTCTAAGCTTGTTTTGAGTAGACATTTAGTAGAAACCTCACACCATTCAGGATTTTAATCAAGAGAGAAAATTAAGAAAAAGTTAAGTCTGCTATCTAGGAAAAAGATCTATTAGGTCTTGTCTGGGCTAGAGAAATGTATTCTTCTAAGAATCAATTTACTCTTTGCAATGCACTCGTAAAATGTCACACGTTCACACACAGAAAGCATTGCAGATACTGTTAAAACTAGTTTCATTAACTCTAAATGGTATTTCAGTCAGGCTGCATTAATGCCAGCTAAGTTAAAGGTTTACTGTCATTGTAGCTCATCCTGATCAAACAGCCTACTCACCACTGTCCCCACAATATACTCATCGCCCTTTGAAATCTACCCAACTTCACCATTTCTGAGAACTCTGCCAGAAATCTGTAGGATAGGTACGCGAACTGCAATGCCTTTCACAAAGCACAAGTGAGGACAGAGCAAACCTGTGACAGCCTGGAAAGCTTATCAGCAGTGGACACTGCAAATCTTAATTTGTTGAGTGAGAAACAATTCAAATTCTAGCCTAGAGAAAGGCTTACAGCTATGGCAAAGCCTCCAAATTGGAATGAAAATCTAAACTTCAAATTCAGGTTATCTCAGCAAAGAACTAGAAGCCAGAGAGAAAGGCAGGCTGTGACCCATCCTCTGTTGGGAAAGAACAGGTGCCTAAAGATCTCTTTCAGGTCTGTTTTTCTAATGTATGCTTCTAATGTAACACCAACCTTTTGTCAAAACCACTTTTCCACAAGAAAAAAAAAACAAAACCAACCTGCTGAAACTTAAGAAAATCCTATTTCAAAGAAGAGGATATTTTCATTTTGCATCAGGTGTTCGGTTGCTTGCTGAGATTTGATATCATCACATATAGAAATTGTCATGTTTTGCTCCTTATAAAAAAAAGTCATAATGATATGGCAGTAGCTGCAAGTCTAAAAGGATGACTGACCTTTAGTATTGACATACCATATATGTTGCAATGAAAGACTGACACACTTTTTAAAAAAATAAATAGATCATTCCCATTATGTCAGAGCATAATCATCAGGATAGCAGGATCACAACATGCATCTCTCACTATGTCATGAAAGAACATAAAACCAAAACATGGCATCACAAAAAGTCTTCCAATTTGTTTGAAATACATTTCAGTGGAACAAAATTTCATTTCAAAGTATTAACAATCCCTGCAAAATAGAAAGTCAAAATTTTGAGCAGATCTAAATGAAAAAATAGTTGCTTGCCTTTGTTTTATTTTCATTGGCTGCTAAAGAAGTAATATTACATCATATTACATAAGCAAGGGTTCTGACAGATGATTTGGTATGCAAGTTCATTACGGAGTCTGTCCACACTCTGTGCCTTTTATACTGGAGTTCTGTCAGGCCAATGAAAAGAACCAGACAACATCTTGCAGTGTGACACCATTCCCTCTATGTATCTGTTTTAATTGTTTAATGTGCATCCAGTGCAGCTTCACATATGAAAATGTTAGAGTGAATTACTCTCCTGTTATCATAGACTTATCCTGGCACTAGGCTTGATATTACAATTGATTCTCAAATTGGCTTTGTAAACATGAAACTCTTACGTTCACAGCCCTTTAAAAAAAAAGCGGTTTGACAATGATAGTTCTGATATGGAAGTTTGCAAGCATGGAAGAACTATTATTGCCCATTACCCACAAATCCAGACAAAGTCTAGAAGCCTCACTCTGGCTGAGATAAAATTGAGATCCAAGAACCCAAATCCCAAAAGGGAATAACAAACTTTAACAAATTCTAAAGGAAATATATGAAATACTAATAGACTAGTACTAACACATAGTTTCTCAATTCTTTGCATATTCAACACTACATGATTGACAAAAAGTGGGAGATGAGCCGGAAAAAAGAAATACTGTGTATATTCACATCAATTTATAGGGAAGTCTCGTCAGTAGAGAAGAATGATTCCACGTGCTGCACTCACGATTTGCATTGTGACTGGTTACTGCACTGCTTCTGGACACCTCTACACTACAGGCACAGAAGGTATTCTCTGAACACATTGACTGCAGGCCCATCCATTGTGCTGGATCATAGACATGGCTGGGATCAAGGTGGGCAAGGCAAACAGTACCAAGGGCGAAGGGGAGGAATAAGCAAGTCAGGCTCCAACACATCTCTCCAGTGAGTTCAGCACAGCTTAGACTGCAGAGACAGTAAATGGGTCATGGCTTATCCTTATTATTTAGCAGGGAAATCAGAAAGTCCCAAAGATATAAGTCCGTAGGCATGATGTTGACAGAATGTCTGCAGTAGAAACTGCAAGAGGTCACCTCTAGTTCTCTTCACATGATATAACAGCTAACTTCAGTCTGCAAGGGAGAGGACTGCTTATCATCACCCATGCAGTTGCGCAAAGGAACTCTAGAAAGCCTTGTGCAGAACTCTTCCTGTAGGCTTCACTAAAAGAGGTGACAAGAAAAGCCATTATGTGGCTTCAGAAAAGTCTCCTGAAACTTCCTGCCCCTTCCAACATCCATACTTCTCCTGACTAAAAACCTTCTTCACTCCAATGACAAGCAGCCAACTTTAATAAATTAGATGTTAAATTCTAAATATACAAAATATAGATAAGTGACACAAATATAGCGATTTACACATTTGCCTTACTGAATCAACCTATAGCAAATACACAGTACAACCCTTTCAAACAAACATCTAGCATTGAAATATAGATCCACATTAGGCAACACTCTTCAAAGACAGTTAGACTAATTATCTTCCAGGAAAATTCAGAGAATATGCCTACCATACTGTCTTCCTGAACGGAAAACCCCTTTCCTAGGGAATGATGTTTCACATCATCTAGCAAGCAGATCCAAAGAGTGAAGAAGAGTTTAACTTTAGGTATAATCTCATATATTCTTCATGAGTGTTATAAATATAAACTTCTGGCAGATTTACTAATCTTCCATAAGTCTCCAGATTTCACAAGTCCTATTAAAATAAAAATCTTGACATTGAAAGAAAAATAAAGTAGAAGAACACCTTAAGCAATGCAGTATTAAAGAAGAGGAGAAGAGAATGAACCACCCTTTATTACAGCTCACAAACACATTTTGGGTTGCTCTTGAGGCCAAAAGATTTACAGGAGACAAAATGCCACTGATTCAGCATGTCCACAATAATTTTATGTCAAAACTGCAAACTACAAAAAGCAAAGCTCCTGCAATGCAAGAGTTACCCATACTTTATCTATTTTCAAGTAGCAGCAGAAAATAATGATTCTTTCAATAAGATATAAATTGCAGAACTTTACTTTCATATGTTTTTTATTAAATACTAGCTAAGAATCTATTTTACTGTCTATAAAGAGAAACAGACATGCCAATGGAAAAGGGCTGCAAATCATCCCCAAGAGGGACAGATGTAGACAAAGACTGAGCCCAACTGAACACCAAAGGACAGCACTTAGCAACTTTGAATTAATAGCCAATTTTCCTGTATTTTCTTTCAGAATGGTTTCAGCCACATCTGTATTTCCTCATGCACAGTGATGAAAACTCACAACGTGAAAAGCAAATATGTGACTCACTAGACGCATTACATAAAATATAAATCTGTGGCAGATCAAGATCCCAAACTTCCGATTACTTTATTATTGGTATTTAAAAGCAAAAAATCACAATGCTGGGGAGTAAATCCTGACTTTGTTTTGGGCAGCACCATTAACAGATTTGAGACACCAGCAGCTACACAGCTAATGCAGATCCAGCTACATGATGCTTTCTCTCTCCAAATTTAAGCCATTCACAACAGCTTGATGTCCTTGAACAACTACCAAAAGAACACCTGCAGTGGCGTCCCACACCCTCCCTGGTTGATGATAAGCAAGACTGAACAGGATTCCTAACAAGAAGAATTGACAAGACACCTTTACCATGGTGGAAGTCAAGAGGCCCATTTAAAGTCACACCATAATTTGTCTGCTCGGTCATCTCAGTTACTTAAAACCATCAACCTTTAATCGTAGTATATACGTGCATTTAAGCTTGACCTTTGGGGACTTCCCGTAACATCAACCAGAAGTTTCGCTGTGTAGCTTTGCAAAGATGAACTTTATCAAGACAACTTCCATGTGCAAGAAAAAACAAACAAATCCCAATTAGTACCTATTACTGTTCTGACTTTGCTAAGGCTCCCTGACCTTTCAGTCATAGAATTCTTCTCAAATTTGCATCATTTCACCAAGATTTCTAGCCTGTTCTAATCCAGAAGTCAAGCAGTTCCCATCATTCATACAACATGCATCCAAGTGAAAGAGAAACTTCTCTCACCTTGTCCTCTCTTCTCCTTTTGAGACAGGGAATGTCTACTGCTCTAATCCCTTCTCCGTAAACATTAAATAGAAGGAAGATCTATTTAAGCAAAACACTGGCACAAGAACAAGCATGTTTAAGCTAGCTGTGACTGTGCCTAGCTTGGAAACTAAAAAGTGTCAAAAAAACATCAGAGGATCTTTTAAAACACTGATCCTTCAAACACTGGCACAGTGGAGAGAAGTAACAAGTGAACCAAGGCAGGTATTTACAGCTTTATAAACGGAAATATGTTAAGAGGATTGTTCTAGAGAGCCAGAAGGTTCCTGATGGTCATCTGTCCTCTGCAGATGAGCCAGGAGAATCTCCGATGCCTTCACTGTTCAGTCAGAACAATGCATTTATGTTGTTGTTAAATTCTTTGGACTGTCCTGTGGGTGTTTCCAGAAACAGGAGTGTAATATACAACATGAACCTTGCCAACATGAGACAAGTTCAATAAAAACAGTTCATTAAAATCAACGAGGATTCACAGGCTGTGCAGAGATCCCCAGACATCACAGCAGATGTACCTAAGGCAGTGTACCAAGATGGCTTTCTGGGGAAACCAAGAGGCTTTTCAGGGTAACCAAATCTAGTCTCACACTACCAGAGATAATACCATGCAATCCTTTCCACAATCAAACTCTGTCCTGAAGGTAAGTTTATATTACTTACTCCCATAACTTCTCTCTGCAGATAATTAGAAACGTATTTCTAATTTTTAATTTCTCTCTATTCATAGGACAAATTTATTCAGTACATTTATTGGCAGGTTAAAGCAAAGAGCATTGGCAAGTTAAATACAGTTATTTGCATTGAAACAGAGCAGTAAGGCCTCACAGGACTTGTCCAGTTACCTGAACTGACAGCTGGACATTAAGAGCTGTGCTCACTTGAGTCTTATTCTGCACTATTAAGAGATGATGAGTAACATCTTTAAAAGCATCTAAGGATCTTTCACCAATGTGGCTAACAATATTTATAGCAACCAAAAGTTCTCCCTGGAGATAATGAAATATGAAGAAATCCACACAAGCATCTGAGCAGTGTAACTGGAAGAGTGCACATACTATGAAGGCTGTTAAGTGCTTTGCTCACATTTTTACATCATTATTAAAGTTCTACTCTCTGAAGAAACTACATGACAGCAACACCCTTTTACTTCAGTATCCCGTTCCCTCGATATAAACAAAATTAGACCTGCCAATTATTGTGACCACAGTACATTTTATTTACCACTTCTTTTATTTTTGCATTTTGGAACATGAGCCATATTCCACTCCTCCTCCTGGTGCTTCATAAACAATTTCAAAGTGTCATAGCTTAATGTGCACAAACCTGCTGAAAACAGCATCTACAAGAGGATTACTAAATGTCCAAATTGCACTCAAAAACTTCATTTACGGACTTCAGAAGACAGCAAGCTGCCACTTTACTGTCAAGTTCCAAGCTGAGTTTACAGAACTACTAGGTGGGGAAAAAAATTCATTTTTACTAACAAGGACTTAAAATACGCAGAAGTCAAATGACAAACCTTCACAATGGCATTTTCAGATTTCCAAACAGTAACACTAAGTAGTTCAAATGGTAAATACGTGGTTTCATTTATCAAAACATGTGCCAATCTACCAGAAATGAAACTGTACAGGGATAATAAGAAGCCTGGCTCACTGCAAACTGCTGAAAGAAAAGATGCATTGCTACATCAACCATATTTGAACCTTGCTGGAGGTATATGAATCCAGAAGCAAGAGTGTTGGCCTGGCAATTAAATTTAAACATAATCATCATCTGGCAGGCTTAAAAATCACAGTTTAGGATGCCGTCACAGCATGACGACTATTCCCTCGCTCCACCTGCACTGGCACCAGGCAAGACACAGTCACTGTAAACAACGCTACTCTGATTTCCTGGTTCCTTCAGCCAGGAGGGTCTGAGAAAGTTTTGATAGCCACGATTGTTTTATTCTATTTTATTCTCAATACTTGGGATATACACCCTTCAGCTGGATCATTTTTAAATCACTTCAGTACTTAAACTGTCACACTTGATGCATAATCTGACACCACAGAGTCATAGTTTGAATATTTCAGTTCTATTACTTTTAATTCTGTACTAGTTAATCATATTTTATTTAAAGGTAAAATGTTAATCTTCTGATGTTAAAAATCATCATACTTTACTTTTTATGGTCACATATTAAAATAAGGACACTTGCCAATTACCTAGAGCCTTCTTTTCAGGATTCAAATGAGAAGTTGACAAGAGGTCAGCTCAGAATCTCTGCAGTATAACAGTCTGCTCTGCATATCAGAGGTGCTCTCTTTAAATTTCAGTACTTAACAGCTGAAATTAGCACATCTCACCAATTGCTACGCCACTTTGGTGCATCCTATTTTAATCCTGAGTAAAAGGTTTACCGAAAACCACCTTGCCGCAAATTGTTTCCTATAAACTAGTTGCATGCACTATTGCAAGCTCAAAACTGTAATAGAAATACTTCAAAAAGCCAATGGTTCTCTCTGAGATAATGAAAGCAAATTTTTTGTTGTTGTTTTAATATTGCTACTTCTCATGACTTAAAATATAGCTCTACACACATCACCAGAATGAGGTCTTAGACTGCAAGCATTTCCCAGCAGGGATTTTTGTCTCTATACTTGTCTGCAAAGCAACTAGCAAATTGTTAATCATCTATAATTAAAGACACCATAAGCCCAGAACCCATCAGGGTATATCTCCATTTGCTCACGTGGCCCTTTATGCATAAAAATACACTTTTTCATTTCAGTCCAAGTACCCTTTTCCATTTGGGTGCCTCCTTCAAACCTTTTTGTGACATGCCCAAGAAGAGAGGCATCTTTTAACATGTATTTTTATGTATAAAACACAATGAAAATGACAAATCTGTGTGACACACTTCTCTCAGTCTTTTGCTTGACCCTAACATTTTTTATTTTATTTAAGATTTTCAGAGATACACAATGTTTGTATTGCTCAAGGCTGAGGGTGTCCATGAAATGCCATAACTAAGCAATGCGTTTTTGTATTTTCATATTTTGTATGAAATGCCATAACTAAGCAATGTGTATTTAACCTTTCATGTCACACAAATACCAGCAAGCAGTATCCCAAATTTTTAAATAGGTAAGTAGGAGAGAAGACAGCAGAGTTGCCCAATGCCACATACAGTAAGTCAGTCAAAGCATAGAACTGAGCTGGAGATTCACTGGGTTTCCATGCTCATTCACATGGGTCAAGTCTGGCTCATAAGCAACATACTATACATCTTGATATTTACTTTTTTCTGCGACCACAACCATATACTGCAGGTTGCACTTATCTGCTCTACCTTTAGCACTCTACTTACAACTGTAAGCAAGTCATCCTAAGATAAAGTTCATAGAGAACAAGATGTGACATATTAATTTCATTTTTAAATTTAAAAAGAAAAGCAGTGTGGGTTTGGTGGTGGTGCTGATTTTATTTATTTATTTATTTATTTTTATGCCATCATTTCCACATGCAGAACTATCTCTTAGGTTTTTGATGCTCTGCTTCCACTGTTAACTTCAGTACAAGTGTCAAAGCTCTTATATACATATAAAGATTCAAAGCAACACTGGTCATCAAACAAAAAAAAAAATCATACAAAAAAATCTATTTTAAATGTAAAACTAAAAACGTGACAATGTACAATTCCAAATGCACTTCTGCTGACAAGCATCAAGTCTAGCAGCTGAAACTGCTCCCTTCCTGAACCTTCTCTACAGTGACTATCTGCTGCCAGGAAAGCCAGTTCATGGACCACTGACTAGTTAGGCAACTTGCTAAGGCTCCATGCCTTACACATGAGGCAATCCCAAGGTTACAGTCTTTATTTTTAACACATCATTACCTTGAATTTTAGAAGGCTCTTCCTCCTTCATGCAGAGGATAGTCTCCCACCCTTCATAAAGAAGGTATCTATTACAACATTTGGAAACAACTAGTAGGGGTGAAAGCTAAGTTTCATTTCTTACAGATTCTTTAGAATGAAACAAACTATATCTAAAAAGTGCAGATATGCTTTTTTATTTCTTTTGCAGTTCAGGGGAGGGGGGAGGGAAAAGCATCTCTGATTTGTATATTAAAGCGCAAGCATCTGTCCTACTGATGATATTCTAGGGAAGCACATTAGCATAAAATTTAACGATGTCAAATAAGTGGATGTGAAATAGGGACTGCGTAAAGACACTATTTCCAAGCCTGACAGAAACATCACTGTTTAGAAATGCAAATGAAACCATTATGTTCAATAATTATATGAAAATATGAACAGTTCAGCATGTTTTCCAGCCCTGATGGCGGTTAATGGGATGTACGCTTATGTAAATAACTACTATTAAAGCTAATGCTGAAAAAAACTAATAAATTCATACTAAAGCAACTGATTTAGTACGCTTTTAAACCCCAGCAGTGCTCACTTATTAGAAAGGAGTGCATTCTTATGTTTAGAACTCATTACTGTTACAAGTCACTGCAACTCCATCAATTACCATGCATTAATGAAAATGGGACACATACAAAAAAAATTATTGCCTCTCAGCAGTTTTCTTTAAAGACAAAATATAGGGGTATTACCATCATGGGGCCTTGAGGGGAACTTATCAGCAACATAATCTTTATTGCTACAACTGTACTCCCTGTACTATAACCCTGGGATATTTTTTGTCCCAAGAAGGGGCTAACCTTTATGTGAAACTCTTGACATATATGCAATGAAAGTGACCATACTGCCACCAGTAAAAACTTGTCATTTTCACAATTAAAAATGCATTTAAATAAACACATACACACTAGTATGTGAACTGAAAAATGTAGATGTGAAATGAAAAACTACAATTCCTGAAACTTGACCAAGGAGGTATAATGCAAATAGAACTAAGGATAAAGGGTATAGATGGAAGTCTTCTATGAAGTTCTTGTAAGCGTAAAACTGGATGGAATTTATACAGATACACTTTTAATGACGTCCTAGAGAGCCATGGAATTAAGACTTCAAGGATGCTATTTGCTCCTCTTTGGACGTTTTCTCCAGTTCCTCAGCATTACTTGAAAAATTCCTAGCCCTGGTTAAACATCACAACTGATAGAGGAAACAAAACCAACACAGTGCTGTTATAGCAATGAATTGCTACAGAAACTAAAAGCTGAGATTTATTGGATGTCTATAACTCTACAACTAACCCACTTTCATTTTCTAAGCAGTCTCTGAAAATGAGATAGTAATGTAACATCCACTAGATCCTAAGAAGTTTAGCAAGGCTGAAAACACTTTTATATTAGTCTGCATTGACTGGCAGTTTAAAATTAAGGATGAACAACCTTACAAGAGACTACAGACAAAGAACTGATGCCAAATGGGGAAGATTCACACAGGACAGTTATTTGTCCAGTTCTCAGCTGCTGTAAAAGTTCAGTCCAAGATGGCATTCTACTATTAAAAGTCACAGCACAGACTCACAACACATCTGACTACAAAAGAATAAGAACTATGAAACCCCAAAACAATAGAAAGGAGGAAAGAAATAGTTTAAATTTTCATCATGCAAGAACAGTGACAAAGTTCACATAGGCCAATGTCCAGTATAACAGCCAATGTGAAATTAATGCTATGTTTAAGTGCAATGTACTCTCCACAGCATAAGGCAAAAATAAACACTACCCCAGCCTGAAAAATTTATAATCTAAAAGCAGGTAGCAAAACTAGCCTTTCAGAGGGCCAGCAGCTGACAGCACCCAACAGCAAACACACACGTGATGACCAGTCACTCTGACAAACATTTGGGGGGGGGGGGGGTGGCGGTGGAAGAAAAACCACAAAACTATCTGATTGCTTTCACTAAATCTCTGTTGAAAGAGAGGTATGAAGTGTTTTGCTATCTAGACCATTAAAACTATTTCATGAGCGAAGGCCACTCTAAGGTTAAAAACAGTAAGACAAATTTGCTACTGATTAATAATAAAGCCATTCATTTTATTCTTCAAATCTAAAGTAATTACAAGCCAGAGCATGGCAAATGGATTTAGCAGAAGCCATTACGTCAGAAGAATCCTTTAAAGAAGAACAGTAATTTAAAAGACTAAACTGAATAATGAACTCTCCTGAACAACAATTATTATGAGATTGATTTATTGAAAGTGTATTTAATCATGCAAGAAATGTTTAAACTTTCCAAAATAGTTCAGGAAGACAGAGAAACCAATAGCAGAGTCAGCCCCACGTCCTCATTATAGTTGAGAAGCTGAAGCAGATGGAGAATTCATTTAGTTTGGAAGGATAAAGTACATCAATTTCTCTGAATCCACATTTCTAGTCAATTTGTTACAGTACCAGCTTCAACAATTAATGATCTCATTTTCCCATTTGTGCCTCCTTTTAAGAGATCTCAGTCTTTGTTTCCGAATGAGCCAAATGTCATAAAGGAAAATTTAACTCAAAAAAACATCACTTTGAAAGCTCACATGCCTAAAGCCAAATGTTTCAGCAATAGCCACAAAAGCAGGGGCCAAATTCAGTCAGGTAAGTAGCTTGGTCAGTTTAAATGCCTGAAAAAAGAAAGATCTGCCTTTCACCTGAGACATAGTCCTTCTCACCAGCCTGACTTCTACAGAGAAATACCTTTTACCTGACCTACTTCAGGTTTTTTCATTATGGCAACTGATGTTGATATATGAGATTGCCATGGCTGAAGCTGCATTTCTAATGACAGGTCTCCCCCGTTAAGTTCAGACAGGGGAAGCTCATCACCATATCCAGTTCTGAAATCCACAGCAGGTAAGTCAGTATAGATAATATCATGTCTGTGCTTAAGATACCATTCATCCTCCAGAGCTAGAAGACAGGTTGTCTGTGAGGCATATACCTACCAGTGGCTATCAACAGCCTGGCAGAGCAGTACTCTAGCTCTTTAGCCAGTAAGACTGCAGCTCAGAAACATCAAGTCTCTACCAGGAACAGACCACCGCAGTATAAAAACATGATGAAACACAGGAGATATGAGAATGCTACTAGCCCTCAACACTCACCTCAGTGGGCCTTCAAACTTCTATGCCAGAGCTGCTGGGTGGGAAAGTCTCCTCTTCAGTCAGCCACACACAGAGTAACATCATTCCACACTTTACAGTATAAATTAGAAAGCAACTCTGCCTCTCTTATCCCACAGCTATACTTCTGTATTGACAGTACCATCTCACAGACAATCCTGCACCACTGAGTGTGAAGTTTTAGGGCAAAATCCTGCCCACTGAGTGTGAAGTTTTAGGGCAAAAAGCCTATCGAGCTCATATTCTACAGAGGCTGATGTTCACTGTTTAGATGCTGTCTGTTGATTCTGGATAATTTCATAACATAGACAATGTGGCTAGCTTGTGGTCTAAGGCACTAGCTAGGACTAAACATAGAAAGCTGAGCTTTAAATGAATCTCCAGTCATTGATCTATTTGAACACTCAACATTACAGTATGTTTCACCTTGTTTTAGTTTAAAAGTTCATGAAAAATTCAAAATATCTTATTTACCCAATAGTCCTCGACTATATTTAAGAAGTTCTTAAATACATACATTATTTAGCCAATACTGCCGTTACAGAATAGCATATAAATATTCAGGGACTTTTTAATAAGTTCAGCTTTTATTCAATAGACCATAATGGTTGCTTAGAAACATTTACTAGTAGGAGACCTGTAATAACAGTAAGGGAAACACCTTCAAAGAGTGAAGCAGTTGGATAAAATGGAAGAAAGGAGCAAAATACTAATTTTTCATTCTCCTCACATGCCTTCAAACAAATTATGATGCACAAAAAGATCTAAAGTATGCATTCACATACGAAAAATAGGAAAGGAAAAATTTAAAACTATAAGCTGAGTGAGGCAAGTTGAGAAATAAAAGAAAAACGATGATGGTAATTCCAATCCTTCAGTTCATAAATGGTCAGAAACTATACTACCAGGAACTGTACTACAGAAACTATAACAAAAGCAAAAATCACCCTTAGACTTAGCCAAAGTTAAACTCTAAAAGCATTACTGAGTCTTAAATAAATAGCCTGACTTTAAAAAGCACTAGGCAGCACAAGTTTCCTGCAAAGGGCAAATTTTTCTCTATATAGAAATTTTCTTCTTGCCTTTTATTATTCTGGGAGGGCGCAACAAGGCAAGTATCCAACTTTCATATATACATGCTTAATTATACTGTTAATTACCATACCCCATTTCTCTACGACACTCTGTGTTGTCATTTTGCAAACGGCAGCCCTGGGGAGGCACACACACACATATACCTCTGTTAAGCAGGACACAAGGACCACACATTCAACAAAGTACATTGCCAAAGGCTTTCTATGCAAGACCTTTTGTTTTGTTTCTTCACCTGTGATGACAACCTGGTGGGTCAGATTAAAAAAAGGAAAGGAAATAGAAGAAGTGCCTATCCCTCTCGCCATTTTCAGAAAAGCAAATCCAACATTATAGATAAAAGTAAGCATGACAGAACAAACAAGTAAATTCTGTACTCTGATACCTGCTTTTCTATCGTTTTGTTCTTTGGCATTAAGCAAGTCAGCAACTATTTTTCTTCTGAAAAATAATACTAATTCTACATTAACACAGAAAGATAGGAAAAGGAGAAAACATGTAAATAGCACTAATTTATGAGTATATGCAAGAGTACTGTAATGAACAGTACTACGGCAAAACTAAAAGCATTTTATTAAAGATTCTAAATAATGCTTATAAGAAGCCCATTATTCTTCCAGCAAATTAATATTCTATGTCTCACTAACAATGTCAGCAAATGAACTGTTTTAGTCAAATTAATATTCATAAAATCAACTAATTAAGTAGTCCTAAGTTACAATATTAAGGACATATGTAAACAGAGTCTGTGATCATTTTTAAGACTAGCCAAGTAAATCCCGTGGGATTTTTTGTATGAACTTGGCTGGGTCTTCAAATCAACAGATCATGTTCAGTCAGAAAATAATTCCAAGAAAAAGCTTAAGTAATCCAGGTAGATTCTAAACATAAACCAAAACAACAGTTTAGTAGGGCTTATGAGTTTAAATGCACAAAAAGAAAAAAATAAGTTTGTAATAAATAGAATCTCTTCTTCCCTTTGCCTCCCTATTCTTTGTCTCCAAAATGATAATTTCAGCATAGCTTAGAATCCAATAACCAATTTTTTTTTTTAAGAAGTTTCCTCTTCCCCAATTAATAAATCTTCACAGAAATGAAGAAACAGAAACAGCCTTAACATTTATGCAACACCATCAAATTTAGATGAAAAAAATCCTTAATGGTGATAACAAGAAAAGCTAAAGACCATAACACAATTTCTTTGGGCTCTGAAATAACAGTAGCATTTGTTTCTTAATAATCCCATTATTATCATTTTTTTCCTAAGACATCTATCATGACAGTACTGGGGCATCTTATGAAAGATATTTTCCAGTTTCTTAAATTAAATCATATTTGGGACCTAAGTTAATAATAGGTGCTTGAAAATATGCCACAAAAAAAAAAAAAAAGGAAAGTCAGAAGGCTTTGTTCTTAACAGCTCCTAGCAGAAGTGGAAGAAGGGGCAGTGAAAGTAGCCTAAGAGCATAGTGTGGGGTGCGCTGCTCATCCCTTATGCTGAAAATGCAAATGAAACAACAAAAATAAGAACATGGAAATTGCAAGTCAAACACTCCAAAGGCAATGTCAGAATTTAGTCTGCCACTAGAAGCACCGTTCAGTCACCCAGTATGTATCCATCATGATCTGGGAATACAGAAGCAAAGAGAAGACAAATACTAGGAGCGGATGCTGAGGAAGACAGGGAGGTAGCTTACACATGGTGGCCCTTCACACAATGAGCTTAGTCCCATATTCTGTTTCAAAGTTTGCAGAGTGCTAGAGCACACTGAACAGACACGTCCCTGCTTTCATAAGCTGTCTCACAATCATCTCACTGATCCTAGGCCACCTGTCTCCATCCTGGCTCCTCCTGAACTCTGACTGTTTATCCCAAACACTTTTGAACTTGTCCATCACAGGTTTTACTTCTTTCACATCAGCCATGCCCAGACCAACCTCCTTTTCCAAGTCTTTTCTTCCAGACACGTTCTAGTTCTCACTTCCCCAGTACAGCCTCCAATTAAGTTTTCCCCTCTACCTCCTGCTCAATATTCCCTTTCGGAAGATTAATTTTTTCCACCACTTTCCCATCCTCATAGCTATTAGAGTCTTCCATTGTGGAGGGCATCAAAAGAATGGGAGCACCTGTTACTGGATTTTCCAGTTTGGCCCAGTTGGGCAGATTTTAGTAAGAACAGCAAAAGATGTCATCACAGAACATGTACCTTACACCACTAAGCATCACATCTCCAAAGAACAGCAGCACTAGAACTTTTTAGAAAAAAGGTTACAAGAGTTTACCATAGGCAAAATAAAGGTTTGATCCTCTTTCAGTCTGGAACTGGTTGACACACTTTAGGTCAAGGTTCTTTTGAAAGAAGTCAGTTTCATGCCAGAACACCCTGTGAGAAACTAAGCCAAAATATCTACTCTTGACCAAATTATAAAATAATATGACAGGTCTAATGATACTGCTTTAGGGAAAGGGAGCAGACCAGACAACTGCTTGAAATCCCTAATTTTCCTTAGTTCTGTGATAATAAGTATTTGGCAACCCTGACAACAGGCTGGCCTATTTATGATTCACAATGCGCTCATCAGGGTTGTCCTCCATTAACTGCATGCCCTAGTAAGAGCTACTCAAATTTCAAAGTTTCAACTGCAATGGAAAGATAGAATTAACTTTTAAGTTTGCATGAAATTTTAGTTGTTGTTCCCTACCCAAACAGTACTGACCAATTCCAAAGCAAATGTAAGCTTAGGCTGCAGACAGGTATTGTTTTTTCAATACTGGTATAATAAACTCTCGTAGCCTTTTTTATAAAAAGTTCTAGTGCTGCTGTTCTTTGGAGATCTGATGCTTAGTGGTGAAAAGTACGCATGCTGTGATGAGACCACTGCATACCACCTACTCCCCTGCCCCCCAAAGCTTTTGTCATAGTTCATCAGCAATGGATTCAAATGGATGGCTCCACATAGCTTCTCAAGAAACAAAAAAATCAACCACATCAAAATTAGGAAAATCTGCCTTTAAAGGAGGGATTTCAAGCACAGAAAGCACGTCTTTGCTGCAAGAGTCTTAATAAGGAAAAAAAAAAAAAACCACAACAAAACCAACAAAACACATGTTGCTTTAAAAAAAGCAACCAACACACTCCCCATGCTATTCAAATTAAACCTTTACCGGGTTGAAATTACACTTCAGTGGATAGTTTGCAGTTGTATCAGAAGCACTGATTTATTATTGTAGGGTACTTTTAAATACTGGGCTAGATAAAGTAATTTTATAGACAATAAATTAGCTTTGAGGGAGGGAAAAAAAAGGGTAAGTAACTTGATTTTACCAGACTTGAAGGTTTTTTGTTATGGTATTATATCCCTGATATCTTATTTGCAAGTGAACTCTGTACATTTCAGAAGAACTTGAAGAATTTCAAGTTGCTGTCCTTGAAAATAGCCAGAATCCTTATTCAACTTTGGCAAGTCATTTCTACCATTTCTTGTCTCTGCAACAAGCTTTAAGATAAAAAATTAACTGATCAGAGGTACATTGAGGATCTTGAATCATTCATGTATGATAGGCAAGTACTGCAGTAGTTAAAATTATATTGTTTTAAATTATAACCTTGTTTTATATTTCTAGGTTTTACAGAGTTTTATGAAGTGTAAAATTGCATGCATTAACCTTCTGCCATGTCTACCAGACTTCTGAAAAAGTATTCATGCTTGTGCAATCTATTTCTAGTAAAGGTAAAAAAAAAAACCAAACAAAACCAAATAAAAAACAAAAAACACAAAAAAACCCCAAGCAAGTATGCCTACTTCCCAGTAGCCAAATAAACCTCAGATGAATTAGTGAAAGCTTTATGTGCATAAATTAAAAAATATTAATCAGGAACATACATCCCACCCACATTCATGAGCTGCCTGAATACCCAAGACATAATATCCAACAAAATACTGACTTCAGTGAAATCAATGTAAAAGAGTTGTAGTCACATCTAATGGCTCTTAAATACATCAGATTTAATATTTTCCAGGAACTGTTCCATGCCTGGCTAAGCTTATTGATGTGCATATTATTTAGTACAAACAGACCAAATTCTTTCTCTCGGTATAAGTGCCACTGTGCTACACAGGATCTTCTGGGTCATCAAGGGCAATCCCCTGCTGACAGAGACAACATATCACTGAATTCCTTTCATAAGCCAACCAAGCTCCATCATAAATAAGCTTTTTTTCTTGTTAAGCCTTTCAGTGCTAAACTGTGAAATATGATTGCTCGAATTTTCAAGAACCCTCCTCTAACTTCATGTTTAAGTTTGTGGATTGTTTGTGGATCTCCTTTTATTTCTGTTCCAACACTGGCCTATAGCTTGAGGAGTCCTTTTTTGTCTCAGCATTGTCTCTCCCCCTATCCACCTTACCACCATCTCGACCTACTTCTATATGGCCAGTAACTATTCATAAGCATACGCACACACACTTCAGTCTCTTCTTAGAAAATAGCTTCTCCAGGCCCCCCATCATCTTAAGTAGCCCTTCTCCACAACTTTTGTCACTAACTTCATTTTTTTACTTGAACAAAGGATGACTCTGGACTGAAAACAGTACTGTGCACTAGGTTTCATCAATGTTTTTTAAAATAGCATTAGTATCCTCCCTACTTGAAATACAGCTCCTGATGAATCACATACTACTTGCTTTTGCTGTAGTTGCAGCACTGTCTCTTCCATATCCCACTGTAGCCAACCATTAGCTTTCTGAGGAATTAAACAAGAAACCATCAATATCAAAGGTTTGGAAGAGAAATGAGCAAGAGAATTCTGTAAAGGTCTATCACACCACACTGAAGGAAAACTGTAATTCCTGCAACATTGACTTTGCACATGATATTCCAGGACTGGGACTAAGCATATGCAGCTTAACAAAAATGGAAGTCACAGCCTGCAAGAAAAGAGAATCAGCTAACTTTATATAAAAAACAAACAAGCAAAAGCTACACCAAAAAAAGCCTGAACTGGCTAAACCTCCTAGTACATATATACAGTTTAAATGCCTTCAGTGTAAGTTGTCTTTCTCTGGACACGGACAGCACTGGAATACCATGCAAGTTTTAGACCTCAATTACAACAAGCTAACAGGATTAAGTTAAAAAAATAAATCTATAACCATATTTTAATGCATAAATTCCTTATTGTCATTTTTAGTTGACAAATATCTATTTCATAGCAAAACAACATCATAGGAACAGCTGGATGGCAGTTCTAAGCTCAAATGAACCAGCGTCACATGCTGACAAGTCATCTCTCTGATTGCTTTTGAATGGCAGCACATGCAGATTTATTCTCTGCCATAAATTAGAACAATTATTTCTCTGTAGTTCACTTTTTATTTCAGTGAGCCCCTGCACATATTTTTAAAGGATATCTTCCCTTTCCTTGATGATAAGTTCATTCTGTTCCTCTAGCTGTCTGATCTTCTTCTCAAATGACTCCTGTTCAGCTTTCAGCCGTTCTTCTGTCACCTCCTTTTCTTCACTTACCCTGAAAAGAATTTGAGAGAAATAAAATGCATGCCCATAACCACAGTGCCTGACTTCCAACTCCTTTGCTTTCCAGGTAAATGGATATCACCCTCTCCACCCTTAAACAGGTTAGCTCCTCATAATGTTCATATTATTATGTTACACTGGAAGATGCATACAGCTTTACACAATACCTTATTTTTTCAAAGACACTGGTTTCACTAGAGCACATGCACATTAATTGGCAGCATGGAACAACAAAGTAAGGACCTGAACCCACAATTAGATTTGTGCAGTCTGATTCCCTGCAGCCATAATGAAGACACACCAGGATCCTTACAAACCTAGGGCAGATAGACAACTCAAGTGGGAGAGCTTAGCTGCTGAGACAGGAAGGAAATTGAAAAACTTTTCTGTTTCTTAATCTATAAACTAATCCTTCTTTCACATTTACTGGTCAAATATAAGTCCAGGAAAGGAATCATTTTTCTTGTTAGTTTTCTCCAAACAAAACAGTTTGTCCTCTTCTGGGGATTTTAAAATATCAAGCTGCAGGAGTAAATTTTCCTTTCTGTCTGGGCCATGGCACCCTGTATCTTGCTGCTCAGTGTAAATAATTGGATCAAGATTAAAAGATGACAATGTGAGAAAGGTTTACAATGATCATTTATTCTGCACCTCAAGAGCAGGCTGTAAAAACAATTATTCCGGTATCACGAAGGCAAGAAGACCATTATGCACAGACGATCCTGTAACTATACTAAAAAACATGGCTTAGAAATCATGGTTCTATAAAAGCTCTACAAAAATTTAAGTAATGAGCGTAGACTAATAAATATTATTGCTCTGCACTTAGGTAATTTCTGTTGTTGAAGGCTCTTAAAGTTCAGTCTTTTATGATGATGAAACAGCTGCCACAGCACAGGTGACAAGAGACCAAAGCAGTACAACTTTCAGAAAACTTCAATTTTAACTTCCTTTAACTGGAACAATCCTATAGGAAGAGGAAAAGGAGGGAAAAATATATATAAAATATATATAGGCAGTGGACTAAGCCTTCCACTCATCCCATCAGACCCACTGACATTCGTAACAGAGAACTCCATTCAGGGACTGAGCCATCCATTTGACATCACGACATTCCCCTTAAGGCCCTTAAGGATTTGTTTTGATATTCTAGTGGAAAAAACACAAATACCACATTTGGGTCACCCCCCTGGGGTGAACTATAGACAGGCAGTGTTCCCCAACTCTAAGATCAACCCACAGCCCTTCCCACAACAGCTCAAGTAGACTGCATGAAGTTGGAAATAATTAATAATACTGAAACTCACACCTTTTCTCTACAAACCTAGAGGGAGAAAAATAACATAGAGCATATAATCAAATGCTGTAAATTAGAACAGTTTGAAAGCTTGGAACAAACTATTAATTGGAAAGTTTTTAAATTCCACAAAAAAGACAGGAATTTAGCATAAAAACATTCCACTATTCATATGCCCATGGTCTCATTTACAGTCCTGTCCCTGGCAGTGTTCATCAACTCATTCATAGAATCATAGAATCATAGAATTGTTAAGGTTGGAAAAGACCCTTAAGATCATCAAGTCCAACCGTTAACCTACCACTGCCAAGTCCCCACTACACCATGTCCTCAAGCACCACATCTACCTGTCTTTTAAATACCTCCAGGGATGGGGACTCAACCACTTCCCTGGGCAGCCTGTGCCAGTGCTTGACTACTCTTTCAGTAAAGAAGTTTTTCCTAATATCTAACCTAAACTTACCCTTGCGCAGCTTGAGGCCATTTCCTCTCATTCTATCAGTTGTTACTTGGGAGAAGAGACCGACCCCCACCTCACTACAACCTCCTGTCAGGCAGCTGTAGAGAGCAATAAGGTCTCCCCTCAGCCTCTTCTTCTCCAAACTAAACAACCCCAGCTCCCTCAGCCGCTCCTCATAAGACTTGTTCTCTAGACCCTTCACCAACCTCGTTGCCCTTCTCTGGACACGCTCCAGCACCTCGATGTCCTTCTTGAATTGGGGGGCCCAAAACTGGACACAGGATTCGAGGTGCGGCCTCACCAGTGCCGAATACAGGGGCACTATCACCTCCCTGGTCCTGCTGGCCACACTATTCCTGATACAAGCCAGGAGGATGCCGTTGGCCCTCTTGGCCACCTGGGCATACTGCTGGCTCATGTTTAGGCGGCTGTCAACCAACACCCCCAGGTCCTTTTTAGCCAGGCAGCTCTCCAGCCACTCCTCCCCAAGCCGGTAGCATTGCCTGGGGTTGTTGTGACCGAAGTGCAGGACCAGCACTTGGCCTTGTTGAACCTCATACACTTGGCCCCGGCTCAACAATCCAGCCTGTCCAGGTCCCTCTGCAGGGCCTTCCTGCCCTCCAGCAGATCAACACTGCCACCCAACTTGGTGTCAGCTGCAAACTTAGTGAGGGTGCACTCGATCCCCTCATCCAGATCATCGATAAACATATTGAACAGGACTGGCCCCAGTACTGAGCCTTGGGGAACACCACTCGTGACCGGTCGCCAACTGGATTTGGCTCCATTCACCACCACTCTCTGGGCTCGGCCGTCCAGCCAGTTTTTAACCCAGCTCAGAGTGCACTTGTCCAAGCCGTGAGCAGCCAGCTTCTGCAGGAGAATGCTGTGGGAGACGGTGTCAAAGGCCTTACTGAAGTCCAAGTAGACAACATCCACAGCCTTCCCCTCATCCACTAAGCGGGTCACCTTGTCATAGAAGGAGACCAGGTTAGTGAAGCAGGACCTCCCTTTCATGAACCCATGCTGGCTGAGCCTGATCCCCCGGTTGTCCTGCACATGCCACGTAATGGCACTCAGCATGATCTGCTCCATGACCTTCCCCGGCACCGAGGTCAGGCTGACAGACCTGTAGTTCCCCAGATCCTCCTTCTGACCCTTCTTGTAGATGGGTGTCACATTAGCTAACTTCCAGTCATCTGGGACCTCCCCAGTTGACCAGGACTGCTGATAAATGATGGAGAGTGGCTTGGCAAGCTCCTCCACCAGTTCCCTCAGTATCCTCGGGTGGATCCCGTCTGGCCCCATAGACTTGTGGGCATCCAGGTGGAGGAGCAGGTCGGTGACTGCCACCTCTTTGATAACTGGGACTTCATTCTGTGTCCTATCTCCATCTCCCAGCTCAGGGGCATGAAAACCTTGAGGATGATCAGTCCGACTATTAAAGACTGAGGCAAAGAAGGCATTAAGTACCTCAGCCTTCTCCTCATCCTTCGTGGCCAGGTTTCCCTCCGCATCCAACAAAGGAGGGAGATTCTCCTTAGCCCTCCTTTTGTCGCTGATATACTTGTAGAAACATTTTTTGTTGTCCTTGACAGCAGTGGCCAGTTTAAGTTCTAGCCGGGCCTTCGCCTTTCTAATCTTTTCCCTGCATAACCTCACAACATCCTTGTAGTCCCCCTGAGTCACCTGCCCCTTCTTCCAAAGGTGGTAGGTTCTCCTTTTCCTCCTGAGCTCCAGACAGAGCTCTCTGTTCAGCCAGGCCGGTCTTCTCCCCCGCCTGCTCGACTTGCGGCACATGGGGACAGCCTGCTCCTGTGCCTTTAAGGCTTCCCTCTTGAATAACATCCAGCCTTCCTGGACTCCTTTGCCCTTCAGGACCGCCTCCCAAGGGACTCTGTTAACCAGACTCCTAAACAAGCCAAAGTCTGCCCTTCTGAAATTCAGGGTAGCAGTTTTGCTGGCCCCCCTCCCTACTTCTCCAAGAATCGAAAACTCTACCATTTCATGGTCACTGTGCCCAAGACAGCCTCCGACCACCACATCACCCACCAGGCCTTCTCTGTTCGTGAACAGCAGGTCCAGCGGGGCACCTCCCCTGCTTGGCTCGCTTACCAGCTGCATCAGGAAGTTATCCTCCACGCACTCCAGGAACCTCCTAGACTGCTTTCTCTCTGCCGTGTTGTATTTCCAGCAGATATCTGGTAAGTTGAAGTCTCCCATGAGAACAATGGCTAGAGACTGTGAGACTTCAGCCAACCGTTTGTAAAATACTTCATCTGTTTCCTGGTCTTGGTTGGGTGGTCTATAACAGACTCCCACCAGGATATCTCCCTTATTAGCATTCCCCCTGATCTTTACCCATAAGCACTCAACCTTGCCGTTACCTTTGTTGAGCTCAAGACAGTCAAAACACTCTCTGACGTACAGGGCTACCCTGCCACCTCGCCTTCCTTGCCTGTCCCGTCTAAAGAGCTTGTAGCCGTCCATTGCAGCACTCCAGTTGTGCGAGTCGTCCCACCATGTTTCCGTAATGACAACCACATCATAGTTTCCCTGCCGTGCGATGGCTTCCAGCTCCTCCTGCTTATTGCCCAAGCTGTGTGCATTGGTGTAAATGCACTTGAGTTGGGCTATCGATCTCTTCTCCAACACAGGCATGTCACCCCTAGGCTCATCCCTAGCAAGCCTGGTTTTATCCCCTTCCCACTTCGAATCTAGTTTAAAGCCCTCTCAATGAGGCCTGCTAACTCCTGAGCCTGAATCCTTTTCCCCTTTGGCGACAGGTGAACCCCATCTGCCTCCAGCAGGCCTGGTGCCATGTAAACTGCCCCATGATTGAAAAACCCAAAATTCCACCTCTGGCACCAGCCTCTGAGCCATGTGTTGATGAGATGGGTCTTCCTGTTCCTGTCCATATGCCTCCCGGCTACTGATGGGATGGAGGAGAACACCACCTGTGCTCCTCATCCCTCAAATAATTGCCCCAGTTCTCTAAAATCCCTTTTGATTGTCTTTACACCTCTGTCAGCTACCTCATCACTACCAACTTGAACAACCAATAACGGATAATAATTCCTAGGCCCCTTTCCCTCCACTCAAAGGCTGTGTGCACACATCAGAAAATAAACAAGGAAAAGGGAACGAGCTGTATTAACTCTGGATCCATCCCAACAGCTATGTACTCCTTAGTTAAGCAGGCAACAAACTTTTGAAAACTATCTACTATACATCCTTGCTCCCCAATACAGTTACAACTACAGTACATATGCCACAGGCTGCAGACCCAGGCTTTTGCATCTAAACACAACCAGTTTGTTTTCTCTGAATCTAGAGCAATCAGGTAAGTGACTACGGCATATATGACCTTCCTTCATGTAATCCATACATGACCTTCCTTCATGTAATCAGTGAAAGATGCAAGACTGATTCCTGTTTCTTAGGGTAAAAAAGAAAAAAAAAAGTAGAGAACAGAATAAAAATCATCAATTAGAAAAAGACAATGAAGACAGCAATGACCATGTAGATGAAAGACAGGAAGAAAACAAGAACAGGGGAAAAAAGATCAGAAGGGAAAGAGACGACAAGCAGCATCTCCTATATAAGGAAGGAAGATTGCTCACTAACTGCAGGAGTGATGCTGCATTAGAAAAAGGTTCGGGACAACTGAAACACTGGGCCATGCTGGCAACTAAGAATATTAAAATCAAACGACAGTATAAGAAAATAAGATAAGGTAAGAAAGACCAGAGCACTAGAGAAATTAGACTAAACCTAGCAGGTTTTAACCATCTCCAGATTCTGTGATTTGCTGCTTGTATCAGTCTGCATCACATTCGCGTGCTGTGTTTGTATTTAACACAGATCACAGCAAGCTGTCATACTCCCAGACGCATGAATATATTGTGCCACATATCTTATGCAGTAAATGACTGAGAACAGTAAGGGATCTTAGAAGAAACGTGGCAGTATGTGTTTATGTATCACAAAGCAGGAGACAGCCCATAAAGGGCAGGCGAGATATAGAAGACAGTTACTCACAGGAGGTGGCAAAAGGAAGTTAGAGAAAAGGAATACAAGAATGTTATCAGATTACGCTGGGTTTATGTCACATCCTATATATAGCTCAGTGAGATTTTTTTATATACTTATTTCTTTGCCTTCTGGCAGTAGAGAACATGATTTTTAGCAGAACTAGGAAGGTTTTCACTGATGCCAAATAGAAACATTACAAGGCTCATAATGCTCCTCAAAAGGATTTTCACCTGTTTTTCATCCAGTCATGGTCAGAAAAGAGCAGTGAAAGAATGAAGGCACTGCAACTACAACAGGCACAACTGCTCTGTTGGGCAACATGTTGGTGTCCAGCTTTGTTATCGTTGTCTCCAGGAACAAATAGAGGACTGGCAGCTGAGAGCGAAGATGACAAACCAGTAGAACTATTCCTGCTGTTCAGTGTCTGCAACATTTCCTTGCATGCAATTTACATTCACCTATCTTGTGTCATAGGATACACACCATCTTTGTTCAAGATTTAAATTCAATATTTCAATGCTTATGTAATTCTAGATGCATCTAAATAAAGATTTTAATTTTATTTTACTCTGTAGAGTAAAACTCTCTGTAGGAAGCCTCTGTAGGAAAAGAAAAATTCATAATGCAGCTATATTGACAAAAAACCCTCCTAGGACATCAGCCTTAGGGTTCAAATTAATTCCTAATTCACCAGTTCCAAGTATTATGCTGTGCTCCCAAGTCCACTGCTGATACTAGTAGTTCTGACTGTCTGATCTGAAGAAGGAATTGATCAACAAGTTTGCTGATGACACTGACTCATTCCACTGAGTAAGCAGGATTGATGCTCTCCAGGTGGAATTTTTGAAGCACGGCACAAGTCAACAGCACTTCAAGTTTTATTTGTCTAATGAAAAACAGGCATGCACAAGGAAGAGCCATGATAATACTCACATCAGCACTACACTAGGGACAAAACTCAAAAGAACTCTTCCTGACTGAAGGCACTTACAATCTTTACAAAAGAAAAGAGCTGAAAAAGCAAATTAAAAATAGTGTTTTCTACTTTTTTAAAATGTTAGAAAAAATTGAGTTTTTACTAAGAGAAGTCTGAATGCATTAAGATCTGTGGCTGAGCAAGTTAAGACAGAAGACAAAATAAACAAAAAGCAGAGACACAGACATTGGAAACTTCACTGATCAGTCTTATACTTGCTCAGAACATTTACCTTTTAGGGAACACTCATCTGATATTAGTCCACCAACTAGCTAGTAAAGATGAAAATATTTTGGTGGCCATGCTCAAAAAAAAAACAGGTTTTACATTCCAAGCAAAGAATGGCATCTGGAACAGGCAAGACCATAGTGGGAGAAAAAGTGGAGCAAGGACCAAGACAAGGACATCATGCAGAGCCCAGCACACGCAGGATCCATGGAATGAATTCAGGTATTCCAAGCAAAAGATGCAATCCAAAAAGATGAAACAATAAGTTTTCATGCCAGAGTTGTTCACAACATGCCTCTGGCAAAACTGGGCAACAAAGTGACTTTTAATACCAGCACTGCGGGAGGAGAGAATGGCAGCATTTTTTGTCTAAGGACACTGTTCACAAATCTGATACGTTACTCAAGTAGCATGGGCAGTTTGTATAAATTAAAAAAAATTAACAAAAAAAACCCAACAATCCCAAAACATAATTGAAATTGCTGCACAATGGATAAATTTTATGATATGCAACTTGCAAAATAATACAAAACTAGATCTCACAGCATGAATTTATAGCTACAAATGACTTTTTAAGCACAAAAGGTAAGTGTGATTGGTGATACAATAATCCTAAGCATGCTTTACCTATCAACAAGAAGTAATTTCCAGACAAGCTTAGGGATATCTCATTTGCAGTCTCACTGCCTGACCAATTAAGAGAACTGCAGCACAATATTGTCTCCTAAAGTAGCACACAAAAAAAAAAGAAGAAAATATCTTGACATTGAAATTAAAGCCAGGTAACAATTTGGTTAAATATGAGGTAGTGTAACCCAGGAGAGAAGGCAACCCAAGAGGCCAAACACTGCAGATTTGAAATATGGGCTTCCACAGGCAAGCTGTCCTTCAAAGATCCTAAGTGCTGTTAAGAAAAACACTTAAACAGCAAATATAAGCTACAATAGTTTTACTGTCCTCCTTTGTAATGGTTTCCAGTTCTGTAACCAAATTAACCTTCTGTTTTGATTCCCATTTTCACCTTTTGTTGGAAAAATTTTAATTTTAGTTGGCCAATTTCATGTTCATATCAAGATAAAAAGTCCACATAGAGCAATGCCAGTAGAAAAGACTAGCATCCCAGACTGCCAGCACCCTACAAAGGATTTAGGAATCCAAGGTCTTGAGAAGGAGGAAGCACTTTCTCAATATGGAACAAAGGGCTGTCTGAAGGTTGTTTTACTAACTGCTGGGTACAAGTCATTCTGGGCATGCCAGTGGTCTTTGTCAGAAAGACACTAATCTGATAGCAAAAACCATCTTGTATCTCATTTGAAAAAGGCAATCACTCCCTCCCTTGGGTGGATAAGGGCATTATGATACCTTTCTACCTAAATTGCTTTCAAAGATTTGTTTGCAAAGACAAGCATGGAGAAAGTTAGCTCCCTGTTATTTTATCTGAAGAAAGAAAGAATACAAAGTAGTTAATAGCAATTCTCACCACTAAAAGCAAAAATTAAACTTTCATGAGCCATTCTATGTCACTTAGTCAATGCCTCTGTTCATTCAAAAGCAAATTGCATATGTGAGCTGTACAGGCATATGTGAACTGTGCAGGCAGGGAAGAAGTATTTATGATGTACGTGTCATAGTAAGAGCCAGAAAGTCACAGTACTATGGCTATAGATCAGTTAGGAGTGAGGTGAATGCTTGCAAGCACGCACTCATTCTCTCTGCAAAGAAAGCAATGACCCTCTCCATTCGGCCAAATGCCAAGACAGAGAGAGTTCAAAATCTGCATATGACTTAAAATACATCGCTCCTAAATACTTTGTAACCATTCTCAGTATGGTGTCTAGCAAATCCTTAATGCTCAACAGTCAACTGGCTAGGTCCCAGGGGACCTTGCACTGCTCCCTCTTGGAAGAGGCTAATGTGTCCTGACATTGGTGCAGAGTACGAGGGTAGGAATCTTTCAGCCTCTTCACCATGTCACTGCTCATTTCATTACATAAGCTGATGACTGCTTCAGGAGTAGCCTGCAGTAATGAAAGCTCAGAGAAAGTCTTTTTTGCCTCTTAAAAGGAATCTGCTTGCAGGAGAGATAAAATTTGCTCTCACTGTGCCTGCCACTTTCACCACCACGCCAGCAGCACCTTGCCAAAAACAGGAAGGTGCCATGATGGTTGTTTTTGAAAATAAGGGCTGATCACACTCAAGAATTTCCCATTTACTCACAAAGCACTTTGGCATTCATGGGCATGACTCATCCTACTCAGAAATTCCTCTACAAAAACAATTTAAAAGAACCTGCTGACACAATAAAAAAAATTCAAATTTACAACATTCTAGTCTTTTAAACTTTGGATCCAGTTTGACTCTCTCTTTTCACCTGAAGAGGGAAGACAGACTGGATATTTTCAAAGAAAGGCAAAATAATGGTTAGATTTGCAGGTGGCAGCACAGAGTAAAAACTAAGATTATTTAGCCTAGAAAGGGGGATTAGGCAGGATACAGCTGAGTCCTATCTTTCGACCCTGTCTCAAAATTCAATTTCATAAGGTCCCTAACAGCTAACATGATGTCAGCCACTGGAATCCCCAGCAGCAAAGCATTACAGCCCAGTAACTGATTTTCTCGAAGAAAGGGGAAATAATATAGCCAGTGGTAGAATTTACTCACACCAAGACAAAGTCTCTTCCTGCAGCATATTAGCTAATGCATAGGCACACCCCTTCCCAAGGTTCAAAAGTGGGAAGGGCATGAGAGTTGGAGGAAGAGAATTAAGAATAGGAAGAGAAAGAAAAGTACGTCAGCTCTCCTTCAGCAGTCACAAAAGTCAGGGGAAAGGCCAATATCCTGAGCTGCTCAAACAAGACTTGGTTGAAATTCAAGCCCCAGGAGTTAATCAGGTTTTGCTACTGGTTTCCACACAGACAGAATTTTACCACTTTAAAATTGTCTTCATGCAGATGGTTATTGACCAATCTATTTCTGTCCACCATCCCGCAGTAAATGTGCAAGAATTAGTCCCAGCTACCATCATTTTCATTCATAGATAATAGCAAAATAAAGAACGGTGAAGTATAGCTCTGGTCAAGTGAGATCTTTACTATTCCAATTATTTACTGCAGGACAATCTTCCTGGAAAACTTTTGGCATTCTGCTGGTTCTTTTTCTTCCCTGAAATAGCAAAGAATGTTCTACTGCATGTAAAAACCCTCCATCATTGCACAACTAGGGATGAAAATTATGAGAGTTTTAAAAAAGTGACGAGGTGAGCGGAATTAAAGTTCAACTTCCCTATTACTCTGCAAAGGACTTTTAATTACATCCAATAAAAATATGATTAGGTTTAAAAATAAAAGGGAACTAAGTATAAAATAATAGTGTTCCACTAATTTTACTTTTCAAAATTAATGTTGCTGCACCTTCTATTTTTCTTCGAAGAAATGTCAGGCAGAAATATCAAACTGTCCTCAGGGAAAAATCACAGCATCTCAGATTTAAGAAGAATCCCATGCTCAAATGAGTTAGTGTACTACTATTCACTAGGGAGCAGTGTATTATGAGGAACAATGTAATAAAAGGGGTTTTTTAATATTAGAATATACCTCTATATATCAACAGTGGCAACAGTGTCCGAATAGCTCCAACATCTGACAATTTGTAACCACGCTTCCCAGCAATCTACTCTTTATGACAGCCTTAACTAGACATTTTCTAACACATGAGGTAGGATAAAATAGAGTTGCAAGCATGAAGAACTTCAGAAATTGCTGAAATACTGTATAGCAAGAAATCCTATATTGGTACAAATTATTAGTAGGCAAAATGGTTCACTGGATGAGGATAATCAGAGAGAAAATATTCCTAGCTGCACCAGGGACTTATTGCATGACCTTGAGCAAGTAACTTAATTTCTCTGCCCAAATTTTCCCATATAAAAAGAAAAAGGACAGTAATGCTTGCCAATTATTGCACAGACATATGAAATCTATGGCAAAAAGCATTTTGTTAATACCTGAGATCTTGCATTTTGTTCTAGAAAAAACTTTGCCTTCATAAATTCTTAGTGTCAACACCAACTTCTAGCCCAAAGGACCTGAGATCATCTCACAAGACTTTCCCCTCTGATGTTGTGCGAAAGCCTGCCGAAGTCCCATGTGCTCCTTCTCAATTTTACAGCCACTATGTAAGAAGCAGATTTGCAGAGATTCTGAAGTGTTAGGGACACAGAGGGGGAGAAAAACCTCCTCACTCAAATTTAACTTATTTTTCACATCATTTGTCTTCATGAATGCAACTAGCACTGGAATGAAACTTAGAAAAAAACCTTTTGCTAAAGCTGAGAAACTTGCACTATTTCTGTCTCTCCTTTCAAACAAGGAGAACTTGAAGAAATTAATCAAAGCAAAAGAAAGTTTGGCTAGATAAGTTAAAATTACAATGGACTCTTTATTGCTCTACACGTGCAAATATGGGCAAATACTGATAAACATGTTTCAGCCACAAGATCACCAATCCACCTTTAACGTGGCATTCCATACAAAAGCTTACCCCTGACAAATAAGCACTACAGTTTCATACCAACAAAGTTTGTCATTTCCAAAAGACAATGTGTTTATTTAAAGCACATGATAAAAGCAGCAAACAAAACCCTAGCCCTGAGACTAGGTTTATGTGTATGAACTACTGCAGGTCACAAAACTTTGGCTCTTGTTTTCAATACGTTTAAGGGATTTGGGGCCAGGAAGCAAGGAAAAAATGATCAGGCTGCTTAATTGTTCATACCTCTTCCAGCAAGAAAAATCACCTTATGCAAATATTCAGTTCCATAATGCATTGCTTGATGTTGATTAGAGGAATGACTCTCCTTAAACATAATGCATTTTCAGGTGATGCTTATTCTTACCTGGCAAGTTCTTTAATTAAGTTTGCAATGCGTCTCTTGTCCTCAGGACACAAATCCTTTAAAGAAGCACTCTTCATTCTTCCTTCATTAGTGACCTGAAAATTTAAAGTAACATTTTAGAAAGTACTCTTTAAAGGAGAACAAATATTTCACAAGACCTTAAAAGCATTTCAAGACCTAATAATTAGAAGTTGAAAGTAGACAAATTCCAACTGGAAATAAAATACATATTTTTAAAATACAAGTACAGTTCAGTGAAACAAATTATCAAATAGTGGATAATTCTTTTAAGAGACTTGTAATGCAAATGCAAGCTGCTAGCTTCAATACTAAATATGTTGGGTAAAGTTTTAAGACATATTCTATTCATCTATACCAGATAAAGGGCAGTATGTTCTCATGACTTGGAAATCTAGTGCAGTGATATCCAAATCCAAGTTCAAATTTTATTATATTAGGATCCTAAAATAAAGAGTAAGAAAAAAATCATTCCATCTTAGCGTTTATAACCAAAGCATACAAAACAGCAAAAAAAGGTATGCAATATATCATTAGTAGATGGTAAGTACTTATTTCAAAAGATTTTTTTAATACACAGAAAAGTACACACCTTTCACACATCACTACCGTTTGGTTTTAATCACGCGTTTGCTACCTTCGTACTCCTTCTCAAAGCAAACCTTTAATGTACCCCAGTACTTCAGTTCTTTTAATGCATTCATTTATCACACTGAGAACTGCAGTATTTCTTATCAATGTCCACCAGAGGGCACATTGCTGTTCGTATCTGCAACAGTCCCTTGTATTATTGAGGTTACTGGCATTACTTATTTTGGGTGTTTCCAAGCAGGAAACATTTCTAAGTCCTAAATTATTTTTATTTATCAAAAACTTCTGTCATCAGTGACACAGTTCTCCAGTGCTAGTGATAAGCACAAAATAAGAATCCCAGGATGAAAGCAACAATAAGACCTATGCTATTCTGTCCAAGATTTTGGCAAGTTTAAATGTTTCCACTTAGTCTGACTTACTTATTTTCAGTTTAGACTTTTACAAACCTACAAATATTAAAAACCTCCCTGAGCACATACAGTGCTTAAAATGAGATACAACAATGCTACCAAATGCCTTGCAGTTCAGCCAAGTTAACACAATACAGCACAGAACAACCTCTGACCATAGCACAGAACAACCTCTGACCACACAAAGCAAACACGGGCTTTTTCTCCCGTCATTAGCAGTAATGGCAGCTGACCTACACACAGCAGAGGAGAAGTGCCCCCTTCCATTCTTAGCTGATTACTTCTTGAACAGTGGTTTGAAACAATTAAAGAACTATGTAATTTTTGAAAGAGGTGATGATTTTATACAGACTCATGTTATACCCAGATGACCCTTCAGCCTGCTCTTATTTTAACTTCAATGCATTTTCCTCGGGGCGGGGGGGAAATGGAGTTTCACAAGGCAAATTAGACTTCAGGGCTTTTCATGGGGACACTTGATTTCACAGTTTCCTTCCCAAACATATGCTATTTAGAGTCATACAAGTGAAGACAGAATGTCTTTAACTTAACTGAATTTAACTTCAACTAAACATATGGTTGAAAGATTTCCATTTCCCATGTTAAAAATGTCTGAAAATGGTTTGGGTTTTTTGGTTTTGTTTTGGTTTTTTTTTAGCAGATGACAGAACTTCTTTCAGAAAAATAAAAAGTTACAGGACATTTTTCACTCAAAAAAAGAGGCAGAAGTTTGATCACATTAGTGAAGGACATTTTAACAGAAGGTACCTCAAGGTATTACCCAAACTATGTAGATACTGCCAGATAAACATTTGTGGGATGAAGAGGAAAATCCAAAAAGTTAGTCTGTGCTTTTTTTGTATCACCCACAGGTATGGATAGATGGCACACAAAAAATTCTCAAAGGCAGGCCTGTACCATAACACATGTCAAAATGAAGCTGTGGAATTATGCACAGAAGCAACTCCACCATCAAAACAAGATGATAAATGATATACAGGCCAAGATGGTGTAGTCTCCTTTTTCCAGATTTCTGTGCTTTCTACTCAGCTCAGGGTAGAACAGAGTTTCATAACTCAGTATTTTCTGGATGAAATGTACTACATAAATGGAGGATCCTCTCACTTTATAAACCACACCTTAGAAGATGACAAATGTGCATGAGAGAAGCATAAAACGGGAAGTAGGAAGATGGGAAATTTTGGTCAAGACCAGTATAGCAAACCACTGATTTATTAAAAGTACCAGAAAAGCTCCAGAGCTAGCCAGACCCTTCTGAAATCTTCTCCAAAACTCACATCCTCCTTTGTGGTACTCAAGTCTATCTGAATGAAGATACGGTAAATCAGTTTTGCCAAGATTCATATTAGAGCAAAACTGAATCCATTCTCTTCAAAAGAGGATTCTGGTAAATCGTAATGGTGAGCTACCTACCAGTACACCAGTGTAAGGTATGTTAAAGTGATCTGCTCTCCCTAGACACGTACACAACACCTTGAATCTTTGTCAGTGATGAAAACTCCTTGCAAAAAAAACTTTGTGAAACCTTCCTTTTCCATAATAAGTAAAATGTATTTGTTCTGTTTGTTTCAAGTAATTCAGAGCTTATCTTCAAAGTTAGAGCACAAAGTTTCCATGAGGATTTGCCAACATAAGAGAAAAACAGAAGGTTAAAAAAGACAGAAAAGAGAAAAAACTTTGTACCCATTTTATTGTCCATATCATAAAAGCACATTTGAGTCTCAAATCAAGATTTGGCGTATTAGGCATTGTATAAAAAGAACAAAGCCCATTTCTACCCCAACAGCTCTCACAGGGAAAAAGGAGTAAAAATTCTCTAAACAATGCAAAGTAATGCAAACAACACACAATACAACAAAACAGATTTTAAAGTGACATATAAAGGCAGCTATGAGGCAGTGGGCTTGTAGATACTTAAGAAGGGATGCCTCTACACAAAGATTCTGCATAATGGGGGCTATTTATGAAATGTCTCTGCATGTCACTTAACAGCATCATTTGCAAAGTGAAGGTACATACCAGCTGCCTAAAAGCAAGTAGTGATAAACAGAGAAATGGAAAGGGACAAGTCCAGGATGGGCCCTAAAAATGAATACTAGTTATTAGAGTGTCATGCTGAAGGATTCGAAGAGCAATGACACTGTCAAAGCAATGAGATTTGAGTGATCTCTCTTCACATCAAGAGTTTTGAACACACGTGAGGCACATGGCATTTACGCAGCACACAGAAGACACAGAGAAGGACATCTTAGCCCAGATGAAGAACAGGATTTAACTGCATGACAATACAACAGTGATTCAGAAGCAGTCAAAAGTTTTAGATCCTGCCTGTACGTGGGAAGATACCAAACCCTAGTGACTTACAGACTTGCCGAAGATGAATACTAGGCAAGAGACTTAATGGTACACTCAGATGACTTACACAGTCACTGTACTATACAAATCATGATAGAAAAATGGCATCTCTCAACAGATTTCTGAATATCACAAGACCTATCAGAATACAGAATAACCTTCCAAAGGAAAGCCCGCTGCTTTGAAATTTCTAATGCAAAAAACTGTAGGAAAAGCATCACCTATTGTCACAGGAGTAGACCAGAGAATTCAAAGCAGACCCAAAGATAATGTCAACTGACAAAGCTACTCCTACTACTCAGATGCATTTGTAACTTTTACTATCAAAAACAAAGTGATTTTACCCTACTAATATGAGCAACCACAGCAAAAAGGTCTCTGAAAAGAATTTTACAAGTCTTGTTTCTAAGTGATATGACTAGAGCAATGAAACTGAATAGACTGAAACACAACTTCTTGTGTGTTTGGCTAGTAACATACAGATTAGGGGCTACTCAAAGCTACACTCGCTTTCTCTCTGTACATACACATAGAAATACACATAATCTGTTTTACATAGCCCCAGTTACATACCACTTGCATAAATTAGCACTTTCAGCCTTTGTTCTCTTTAGGTGGGCAAGCGATCTCAGTGAAAAAGTAATTTTGCCAGCAAGACATCATGTAAGTGGGCAAAAAGTGTAAAAGATTGCAAAAATAATAGTACTCTAAAACTGTTAAAGTTTTCCATCTAGAGATTTTCTGCCCTTTTTCTACTATGTGCACTCTTAAGAGCAAGAAAAATTTGCCTTTACTTACCTGCTGTCCTGTCAGATCTCCTGTGCTTCTAAGAGGATCCATGGAAACAGAAGCAACAGCTACAGGCACCTTTAGCTCAGTTTCACTTTTTTGATATTTTGGCAAACACTTTGTTCTTAAATTTCCTTTTGTAGACGCTCCTGTAGATGAAAGACAAGCAGAACACACAGATTATAAAGTCAAAAGGGACCCTTCTCTTGCTTCCTACAACAGGACTTCCACAAAGGCATCCTTGCCTTAGCAGCTCTTTTTGAAAAGAATGAGCATTTCGGGTATATATTTGCAGTTCCCCCCAGCCTCTACACTCCATACAAAATTTTATCAAGATGAACATATCAGCAGAAAAAGAGGTGCACAGCACTGAAGTGCACCCAGTCACATGAACATTAAATTCTGAAACACACATGCTGTCATCTGACTGAGGTTCAATGCAAAAACCTGTGTTTGTTTAAACGCAAAAGTATAAAATTGAACTTCTGCTTTGACACTCAAAGACAATGAGGAATCAAGCAGCAGTAATGCTGGTAAAAGTAGCACTCATCTGATAAAATATAACTTTTTTCTGTTACGCAGCCAACCCACTGATTGCTCAGGCTAATTGTTTGTTCCTTTCAGGGCCAAGCATATGAGTAAAGTAACACTGCAGTGCACACTCCACAGATCATCTGTAAAAAGCTTTCTGCCATAATTAGAATTAGTTCACCCCTACCTACAGTAACTGAAAATCCTGGTGCTACAATTATAAAGTGCCAACACTAACACTAAAACTTCCCAGGGTCAGATGAAAGCAAATAGTTTCTTGGTACTGCCTAAAGGTTTGAGTTTTGACTGTTCAGAAGTGCAACAAGTTTTGAACAAAAAAATATTGATTTTATACTAGAAGATACATTACATTTATTTGGGTAATGAATTTCAGAAGTGTGCCAGCAATTCAAGTGAAAGAACTAAATCATATAAGCTTTAACATTCTCATGCTTGTACACAAGGGAAAACAATGTTTCTGAAATTCTCTTCCAAGGAAGTGGAAGAATGTTTCTCAGAGTGAATCCATTTCCATCATTTAGGATCACTGCTTTCTTTCCAGGGCACAGAGTACAGTGATCTGACATCGCCTGGCTTGAACTATGCTAGCTACAAAACACATGCAGAGATTTTTAACAGAGCTGTTTGGCCAGCAGTTTTGAAGGGTAACCATGCTACTCCAAACCTAGAGAGTAGGATTCCTCAACATTTATAACTGCTGGTCGTACTCTTGACATATACACAATTTTACCAGAGTTAATCATCCCCAGATAGGTTTTCAGGACCTGGTGTCACTGTAAAAGCTGCATTTGAAAACAATTTGAAAATTCTGAAGGGGGACTAAGAACACCCAGCTTTTCCCTAGGAATGTACACAAGCATGCACTCAGTAAATCAAGGTCAAGAGAACTAATAACAAGAATTTTTTGTTTTTCTTTACACAATGAATCTTCATTTTAATTGTTCTCTTCAAAATTTATAAAAGACCTGAACACCTCTAATGCTTCAACATTCTTTGGAGACCACATTAAAAATTCAGCTTACCTTATAGATTGGATAAAACTATGCTGTACCTGCAATAGAAACAACTCCCCTGAAACTGTTCATCTTACACTGTATGCTTATCTAAGCAGCAGAGCATAAATCCTCTGCTATAATCCTGTATGTCCCATTACAACTTGTGATGACTCTGTACCTTACACACTTAAGTACACAAACCACGTACCTGAAAAGACATTGCAAAGTTTAGCATTCACAGGAAAAACCTTTGTTTACAGCTACTAGAAGGTCATACCTGAAACAGATACCATTGGCTGTTCTTCATCAGAAACTGCATGTGGCTTTGTTAAAGGTAATAAACAAAAAGAGAATAAGCTTGGCCCTTTAAACAGAACTATAAAAGTAAGTATTTTGCCTTTTAATTTTAAAAGACTGTTGATAAAAAAAACCAAACTGGTAACTTTTTGGGAGCACCAAAAGCAAGAAAAACTTGACTGGAGAAAAAACAAACAATGCACAGACTGCTAAAACAGAAAGCTTTACTCCTTCTTCATTGTGCATTAACTTTCAGCCTGTAAAGATTATCTTAGAGGTCACCTTCACAAAAGATCCCAGGGACCAGCCCCAGTTGCAAGTGCAATTACTAAGATAATGAAGTAATAATATTTATTTAAATTAGAGCAGGTTATCATTATATAAGGAACGTCTTGATATGTAGGGAAGACAAATTCCAAAATAGTGTATATTCATAGTGCAATGAAATACATTTTGTACAACATATTCTAAGAAACATAAATGACAATAAATGCAAAAGGTTTCAAAGGAAGTTGGTCATTCTCATCTGATCATCACATGATGAGTAACAGATGAAAGCCTGAGGACTGATTTTCTTTAAGAAGATGAAGGTTTGTTCTGAAATAGTTTCAAAAAAAAAAAAAAAGCTATTTTCAAGGACTTTCAAATTACCCAGGGCTTTAACTATTAAATTACTGGACTGCAGAAAACACTTAAAAATCACCAGGCACCATATTATTGGTGTTATGTCAGCAGTCACTGAACTTGAATCCTCACCTCCTAGAAGTCACTAAAAATAGGACTTAACACAAGTCAGGGAAGGGTGTAAACTATAGTGTCTCCCTTAAAGCGACAGTTTCATTTAGCTGAACATAAAGATTTTTATTCCCACGTAAGTAACTAACATTATACTAAAGTGAAAAACAAAAGCACAGGGCACAAAATTCTGCTCCACTATCTTTTGTTTATACCCCTGTACTTTCCTCAACCTTCTAAGGTGGGCCAATTAACTCAATTACCTAATTTCTGTACTGTTTACAGACAAAGGCATTTAAGGCTTTGCAGTTGTCTTCGTACAATAAAGTCAAATTGTGAAAATATTTCAATTAACCTATACAAACTCTTGCCTTAACTAAAATCTGATTTTAATAGTACCATCTCAAAAACTTGATTTAATAAATTACCACACAGTGGAGAAAATTAGCAACAGCCTAGAAGTTTCCCCTGTGGACAGCAATTTCAAATTCAATCGATACCCACTATCCATCACACAAGTGCTACTTGGCACACTGGAAGGGCTTGATCACAGGCTCGCTTGTGATCTTGTTGATCCACTTTATCACTTGTAAACAATTGTAAACACCAGTTTGAGAATATGTTCACTTAGTACTACTGTCAAAGCCACCTCTCTCTACAAACACTGAAAGCACTTTTGTTCTCACTTGTAAGCTGCAGCCTGCTATCTCTCGCTGTCACAACACATTGTGGGGTCATGCCATGAACCAGGTGAGGAAGCTGAATAAACTCTGAAAGTAAAGCACTGTGTTCCCTCTTTCCAAAAAGCACCAAGGTAGATCAAAAGTTCAAGCCTGGATCACAGCCCAGCTCAAACAGCTGTGTCAGCACAACTATGACAGCAATCTGCAGGACATCAAGGAGAGTATCTTCAACTCATACTACTACGGGAAACAGCAAATTTCAGCACAGGCGATTGCTTTCTCAACTGACATATGGTTAATCTGCGTGCCAACAGATGGCTATAGGAAATAAAACAGATTTGCCTAAACAACATTCGGCTTTTGAAGTTTGCCTCCAGTATTGGCACTGTTGTGGATAGATGGTAGCAGGATGAAAAAATCGTCAAAGCTCTTGCTGTTACTCCCCCCAGCTACGAGGATCGCTCTCCCATGAAGGTTTGCAGCCTAATGTATTAGAATAAACCAAAGTCAGATCAGGTTACCTTAATCAGCTGGACTGAGAATTGCAGTGACTCAGGAGCTGATTCATAAACAGGTCCAACGTCCTTGTCTCAGTGTGGAAGACTGAGGACAGTATCAGCATCAACCATTTAACATTAATCTACTGCCACACGCCTCTCAAGACTCCCAATATGGTAACTATACACATTAGAAACCTTGTACCCCCACAGCTAACATTCAAGGCAACAGTCATCACAGGCATCGGAGAAACTGAACATCTTATGGTGCTGCATGGCTTCCCTACAGCAAGCAACAGTGCATCTGCCTTGCTAGGCTGTATCTACTCAGCAATTATAGAGAGAAGTTCAATTTTCCAAAGGTATTAAACCAACATTACCAAATCTCCCAAATTTCCCACCACCCTTTCTTGAAAGCACCCACTATTATTTGCTCTTGTGCCGTATGCATTTCTGGGTATTTAAACTTTTCCAAGATTAGAGGCAACACTACCTACTTGCAAAAACATGTAAAATGGAAATGGTTGTCAGGAAGAGCCCCATTCCTTGAACTATCATGTTGCATGAGGCCACTGCTGGGCTCAAGAAACCATACTGAGTCATGGGAAACAACCTGTCACCCCAGTGGTTAATTGATAAAGACACACTGTCATTATAACTGCACCAACACTTCCACAACTGAACAGAGTAGTGACAGTGGGGCAAAAAACCTGATATGTGACTACCAACCTTCACCTTATCACGTCACAGAGAAAGTTGTAGGTTTGTTTTTTTTTTTTACATAAATGGAAAATCATAACAACGTGCTCCCTGAACAGTCTGTTGGATGGCTGGCCCATTTCGCTTGCACGTTGCTTTCCAGTGAGTGTGCAATCAAACATAAATACAAGAGCACACACACATACTCTTCTTTTCAACCACTTGTAGCTGATGCTGGAATCCCACTCTTAGTGTGAGTAACAGCAACATCTCAAGTCCCTGATACTTACAGCTAAATTGTCAGCTCCTAAATTTCCACCAGTCCAGACTGCCAGTTCCACCCTAATGTCTTCAAGTAGCTGAGCCTCTAACTCAGCCACATGAGCCCAAATATCAGTGCTAACTCCTGTTTCTCTGAGCCATACAAAAGCATCTCTCTCTAGCCAGGCTCTGACAGGCTGAATCCCCAACACCACAACCACCACCTACTCCATCTACATGTCCAGCCCCATGTAGTCTCCCAGAACTGGAGCCTGCATGTCTTCTGCAGACGAAGCCACCACAGCCTCCCACTTGTCCCTCACGGACAGAGCCCTCCAGCCTCCAGGTCCCCCACAGGCTCACCTTAAATGTTATGCTTGTAGTCAAGCTTAGACACCAGTCACAAAAGACACATCTTGCTGCCTGTTCAGTCTCTAGCCTCAGTTTCTCTCTGTTGATTCCCTTGCAAGTATCTATAGCCTAAACCCAGCTCCCCCATTTCCTACATATTTACCTCCCCCGGGACTTCACAGCTAGGTCACACACAAGGTGGGACACTCAACTCTCTCTCCTCCTGCAGGCCACTTTTGCTTTTAAACCCCCCACTCCCTGCATACAGGCACATGCCCAACCTCTCTCCCCAGGCCGAGCTCCCACACACTCGCCAGCGGAGCCCCCAGACCCCCTCTGCCACGGCCACAACCCCCCGTCCCGTCCCACGGCCCCGCATCGGCTCCAGCCTCCTCTACAACAAAACCCCAACGCAGACGCCCCCGTCGCCTGCCCTGACAGGCCGCCCCCCGCCAGCACCCTCCCGCCCCGCTCCCCTCCACGCCGCCCCCCGGGCCCCGGCCCCCCGCCCCGCCCCGCCGAGAGGCCGTTCGCCCCGGCCCCCCCACCACGGCACGGCCCCGGGGCGGAGGCCCCGCCGCGGGCCCCCCGAGCTGCCCCGGCCCTAGGGAAGGATACTGTCCCGACTCCAGTAAACGCTTCCGCCCGGCCCGGCGGCCACCTCCGCCATCTTGAAACAACCGCCACTCCCAGAGTGCCCCCCGCCGCCCCCCCAGCGCTCGCCGCCCATTGGCTGCCCGCGCCGGCTTCCCCTCGCCACTGCCGGGGGGGGCCGCGGGGCGCTGCCGGCAGGCGGGGCCGAGGGGCGTGCTGGGAGTCGTAGTCCTCCGAGCGCGGGCTGAGGCGGGCACCGCGCCCCCGCGGAACTACGGCTCCCGTCAGGCCGCCCGAGGCCTCCCGCCCGCCATGGGCTGACCCAGGCGTCGGCCGGGAGAACTACTCCTCCCAGCGCGCCTGGCGGCGCGGCCGCGGCTACGGGGCGGGAGGAAGGACAAAAGGGCCTATGCCCCCCTCCCCGCGCACGCCCCCGTCGGCCTCGCCTGCGTACCGGGGCGTTGGCGGCGAGGGGAGCCGGGCAGGGCCCTGCGGAGGATGGAGGAGAAGCCCTCCGCCAGCATCAAGCCCTACCTGGACAAGCTGACGCTGGGGGTCACACGGATACTGGGTGAGCCCCTCGGGCCTGGGGTGGCCGCTCGGTTGTCATGGAAACCGCCCGGGGGCGCCTCCCTCGGCGCTCAGGGCGGGGGGCCCGGGGCGGCCCCGCCAGGCCCCGGGGTCCCCGCCACGGCCCCGGGGTCCCCGCCACGGCCCCGGGGTCCCCGCCCCGAGGCGCCTGCAGGAGCGGCGGGGCCGGGCCCGGCCGCCCGTGCCGGCTCTGCCGCCGGGAACCGTGGGGCGAGCCCGGGTGCCAGGCCCGGGCGCCTGCGGCGTTGGGAACCACGGTGCTGCTGGTTGAATCCACGGCAGAAATCCTGAATCTCCCGACTTAGCGGAGCCCTACAGTTTCAAAAAAATCAAAGAAAGAGGAAGTGGTGTTTTATTCAAAATCGTGAATAATTTGTAGCCTCTGTTGTCACATAGGGTCTGCAGGTCGCGTGCCCGATGGAAGGAGTTCAGCGTGGTGCAGTGTTCTGGCAGAAGACTAATTTGTGAATCTGCTCAGGATCAGCTCCCCATAAATAGTTAGCCAGCAGCTTGTTCCCATACCCTGGGACTTTTTCCACAACATGCCCTGCTTGCCAGCTCTGTATTTTGCTCAGAACTTGAGCCTTCTTGCATCCCTGCAGTTCCCTTTGAAGTTCAGCAGGAGTGCAAGGCTTTCAGCATCTAACAGTAGGGCTTCTCAGACAAAACTTTCCTCATGGCAGTAGAATCACGAGAATTGGTGAAAGTATTTGATGTGTAAAGGATTTTAGCATCAGACCTTTCATCTGTCAGCAGCTTGGGGCACAGAACTGTCATATTTGTGTGGCTGCAAAGCAGTACATCTATCCCAAGCAATGCGTATGACAATATTACAAATTGCAGTTCCAGAACTTCTTCTTATGAATTTTAAAGCCAAAAGTGACCGCTGTAGTTACCTCACCCAGACACTGTATTGCAGGACAGCGAGCTTCATCTGGTATCCTAAGTGTATCACTAATTGCGCATATTTTTAGATAGCTGCTCAGACAGATGAGATTAAAAGGTCAGGGCAAAATTCTTGTTGTGGGCTTCAGTGAGGACAGGATTTCATCCTCAATCTCTGTTCAGCGTTCTCTTACTGACTTATTATTCTTGGGGGTTTTTTTGGTTGGTGTTTTTGGTTTTCCAGTTGTGAGGTCAGGATAACATTATCATTCTGCTCTGTGAGAGCATTAAAAAGGTGAAACTACTGATGATCAACCATCATGGTAAATGCTGCTTTGAAGCAGCTCTTTTTAAAGAATTGCTAGCCCTACCCACATTTTCACCACCAAGGCTCACATGTGTGAGATCGGCATGATGTTAACTGTGTCCAAAATTAATGTTGCCATGCAGACTGTTTGGGGTAAATGTGTTATTTACACCAGCACGACATGGCAATGCAGGTTTGGCTCTGAAAGTCCTGTAGCATCCCTTGCATGTGGAAGGTGTTTCCTGGTTTGTGTTTGGTTTTTTTTGTTTTTTCTGTCTGTACCTCTGACAACTTGTATTGTGCAATATAGCAATGCACACCCCAGTCCATTGCAGTGATGTTTTACTCTGGTTCTTTTCTGTGTTTCTCCACTCCTTCTAGGATTTTTGCACATTTTTTCCCAGTGAAGTAGTCCAAAGCATGTAAATTGTGCCACCATATTAATTAGAATTGCTGAACTAATTGTGAAACATTACCAATCTGTTCAGTGTTTGTTTCTTTCAAATTACAAAGGGTATCTCATTCAGAAAGATGCCTTGCTCGGTAGTTTGCAGCACTTGAAACTATCTTATTTTAAATCTTCTTTTGGGAAGTCTCATGAAGCCAATAGATACCTTTCTGCATACCGTAACATAAAAGCAGTAATAGGCTTTTAACTCTGTTCAGTTTGTGAAGTGTTTTTTTCAGGAGATAGAAATGATCATGTAATGAAACTCAACATACTCCTTTTAAGCCAGAAAATTTTGCCCATACAGTATACCGGAGCCTGAGGCCCAATTTTCCAATACGTTTGTGAACAAATGTTCATGGCACCATTTCAAAAACCCCCCTTTAAACCAATTCTATATATGAAGTTGTGGGGAGGAGGAGGTTGTTTTGATTTTTTTTAACTTGTCGTCTCTGTGGAAATCCCTACAAGGTGGGAGATTTCTCACAAGCATTACGGAGATGATAATTTGAGGAAAAAAGAGACACGTCTTTCCCATTGCCAGTATGATCTGTTTTGCTGAGGTTCTATGACTAATAGCAAATTCCAGAAAGGTTGATTGCTCACAACTAAATCTGAATGGAAGGTGTTAGCTGTTCTGGACTGCCCAGAGCAGGACCATACTTCACTATTTACCGTCTTTATTAGATAAGAGTATAACTATTCAGACATTTTAAAAAGATGCTGAGTGTTTATCCAACTTACAGGCAGTATTAGCATTACCGTGAGGCCTGATAATGCTGTGATTTCCTGCTTCAGCTTTGTGCCAGACCATTACATTGACTTTTTCTGATTAATACTGCAAAGCATTTTTGGAAGCTTCCAGATGAAATAGGTAAGACTTTACTGTGATCTTGATTCAGAATAGTTAATAGGAAGGAGTCTCCTGAACTAGTGAAGCTTTATACTATTTCTTTTGTCTAACCTAGGTGGCTTCTTTATTTCTTCCATCTGGAAGAAAAAACAACCCATGGCAGAGTTCTTCTTTTCCTCATGAATGTGTAATGGAGCTCCTCTCCATACCTCCACGCATCTGTTAAATGTGATCTTCGGTTTACCCACAGGATATTTTTCATATAACATTCAGGCTTTTAAGATGGAATTTCTCTTTCTTTTGATCTTGGATTTGGTTCAGAGCTCTTTAGAAGTTGCAGTTCTCTCGTTCCTAGACATCTTCTTTGACTGATATGATATTTAATCTTCCGTCATCCCAGCGGAGCCGTTGTGCATGATGAATCAAACATCCCTGCTGTTTTCTTTGATCACAGAAATAACAATTACTCTGTTATTATAATCTCTTAACTTGTCATGAGGCCTGCATAGCTTAGATGGAAAAGACCGGTTAGATCATTGATTCCACACACTTCTTTAGAAGCAGAATATGTATGGACAGCTTATATTTGAACAAGAGACAGATCCCCCCTCCTCGCACCCACCTATCTGACGTGAAACGTTTTTCGTGATGACAAAAAACATCAGAGTCTTCTGTGTTTTGGGGCCTCACATTGGCCAGGAAGATTACCTAGGTGATCTACTATGGGGTTTTTTTTTTCCTGTCTTTAACTTGGAGTTTGGTTTTCTGGTGCTACATTTTGTCTTCTAAATTATGTGACAATGTAACAATCAATACTTCCAATTAAAGTGAGGTTTAGACTTCCTGAAACTGAGTGCTGCTCTTCCACCAGCAGAACAGACAAGGGCAACACCTTTGCTAGAATTAAAAGCCCAGCACTGGAGATAAAAACCAAACCAAAGCTCTCTGGTGCCTGCCTTTCCTGTCTAGTGCACTGTGTATGTTTTACCAGAAAGCAATTATAATATGTGTGACTGCTTTGGGAGCCAATACTTTCACAGCAGAGCCGGTCTTGAAAGCCCTGCGTAATGATCACTTCTACTCCACAGCCCTGTGTGCTGGGCTTGCAATTCCCACAACAAGTTAGTAGTCTTTCTGGACCTGATCCAAAGTGAATGAAGTCAGTGGGAACTATTTCAGTTGGCTGTAGATGAAGTAAAACATTATAAGTAAGTGCAAGGCAGACTGTTCTGCCATCACACACCTGCAAGGATAGCACCATGTAGATTAGTATCTTGCATTTATATAGCATTCCTTCCCATAAAATACTCAGATATCTGATTTTTTTATAAATGATGGGTTCAGTGCTCGTTACAAATTTGCATGTGTCCAGCTGGGATTCCAGAGGACTGGTGTTTGCTCATGCAGGTCCCTTTGGCAAGATCAGATTCTGCATCTGTTCAAACCCTCCGAATCCAGCGCTGAAGTGTGCCCAACTTTGTGGAATACAGTTGTCAGCAATTCGCAGCAACACTGCACAACATCTGGCATCAAGCTGAGAATATCCTACCCAACTGAAACCACAGGGCACTGTCGTGGTTTAACCCCAGCCAGCAACTAAGCACCGCACAGCCGCTCGCTCACTCCCCCCCGCGGTGGGATGGGGGAGAGAATCAGAAGAGTAAAAGTGAGAAAACTCATGGGTTGAGATAAAGACAGTTTAATAGGTAAAGCAAAAGCTGTGCACGCAAGCAAAGCAAAGCAAGGAATTCATTCACTACTTCCCATGGGGAGGCGGGTGTTCGGCCATCCCCAGGAAAGCAGGGCTCCATCACGCGTAACGGTTACTTGGGAAGACAAACGCCATCCCGCCGAGCGTCTCCCCCTTCCTCCTTCTTCCCCCAGCTTTGTATGCTGAGTATGACATCATATGGTATGGAATAGCCCTTTGGCCAGTCTGGGTCAGCTGTCCTGGTTGTGTCCCCTCCCAGCTTCTTGTTCACCTGGCAGAGCATGGGAAGCTGAAAAGTCCTTGACCAGTGTAAGCACTACTCAGCAACAACCAATACGTCAGTGTGTTATCAACATTATTCTCATCCTAAACCCAAAACACAGCACTATACCAGCTACTAAGAAGAAAATTAACTTTATCCCAGCTGAAACCAGGACAGGTGCTTACAAAGAAAGACTGATCTCTCTTTTAGAGTTTGCCCAGGAACTCATGGTTGATTTTTCCATGAATCTTCTGCAAAAGATCACACTTGGAATACAAAATGTGTGTGTGTGTATATGTGTATATATCTATAAAAACCATCAAAGGATGGCATCATGTGCAGCACTTAGGCATTTTCATGCCAAGACATGCTGAGTACAGTTACACACAAAAAAGAAAGCAACTGCTCAGTCACCAGCACAATACTTGCAGTCATTAATGCCTTTTCCCCAGCTTTCAGTCAGCTTAACTTGCAAAGTTGTCTGGCTCTCAGTGCTTGGTGTCACCTGTGCCAGCTGCAAACATGCTCCTCTTTTCCTTTTAGAGACTTCTCCAGGAGTGGCTGAGGTGACGTTTGTGGAAAAGGAGCCAGCTGAACGCCACACAATCATTTCATGGGAGCAAGTGAGTATTTTCGTGATAATACTGCAGTGAGGTCAGTCTGAATGTGCAGCAGCCCATGGTGAATGTCAAATGCAATGGTTACCTTGTGTTTGTTTGTGAGACAGCCTATTACTAAGTTTGATGCAGAGTGGAGCCTAAACAGATTTTTTTTTTTTTTTAAATCGGGTATTACTCTGTCTTTTAGACTGTCACGTGCACCTGATCTGTTAGAGAAACGTGATCAATGTAAGTATATTCAGAAGGACAACTCTAAGAAGAAATCACATAACTGTAGTAGGCAGCAACACTGGTGACTCAGTGGAGAAGAAATATTGTTCTGACTCAGGTCTGAAACCATTTTCCAACTCCCTTTCAAACAAAATGAAGAAGCTCTTTATTATTCATGGCCATTAAAGGTAAAGACCTCAAGCTGGAAAATACCACTGAGACACGCAGTTCGTTCCAGTTATCTATTTCTCTTTTCAGTCTCAGCTATTCACTTCCATTTCTCATAGCCCCTCCTTCCACCTCCTCTTTGGCTAACTGACCCAGTCTTTTGGCCAAGGCATGCCCCACTGCCTGTTCTAGAAGACTGTGAAGGACACATGTTACCTTGACTCCACTGACCTCACTGCATCAGATTGTGTGACCAGAGGGCTCCTGAATACTGTTGTGTGACTCTGGTGGGCAGAGATGGCATTTTTGGTCCCCTTTTTGAATATACATGTGTTTATCAATCCCATGACCATGGGGGAATAAGTGCTTTCTAGGTATCACTCATATCTAGGGAAGGGACAGTAGAAGCTGACTGGCCTTTGGAAAGGGGCATGGCAGAGGATGGAGTTGAGTGAATCATCCTCCCTCTGCTCCAACCCTGGCTATCCCCTACTGCACATGCTCCCAGAGACTGCATTTGTTACCACTACATAAAATAACTTGCCTATTGAAGACACCTTGCCATTTACAGTTTTTCCTAAACAGTAGGGAAAAATCTTGCACTAGTTTTAGTAACAACACCTTATCCCAATTAGTGATATTTATCAAGAATTTATAAATCCAGGTCAGAATGTATGTGCTGTAAACCTGTGTTATTTACTGAAACTTGTACAGTAGTCAGCAACTGTGGTCAGGCAGAAACGTCCGGCTTTTCAGGTTTGTGTGAACCGGTTGTGATTTCCTGTAGCTGTTGTTCAGGTGTCAGATTAACTGGGCTGGAAAGTCTGAGGCACCCTGACGGTGAGCCAACTCAGGTCTGGGAGCAGCAGGGTGACATTCACTCATTCTTCTGTTGAGTGGAGAGGACTGCTTCTCCTGAACACGGTATTGCTCTCATTTTCAGGTGCTCCTACTCCTCCAAACTAAATTGGGTTTGTTTCAAAATGGGGCTGTTTTTGTAAAGCCAAACTTTGAAATGCTGTAGCCAAAGCACTTCACTCCAAAGATGTCAAAACAAAACTTCAGCTCCCCCCCCACCCCAATGATGGACTAAGTTAATTGTGAAAGTAAATGGTGAAAATTAAGTAGATACAGTTGAGCTGGACTGCTGATGGTGAAGGACTTTGCTATCTGTTTCTTTGCTTTTGGTTCCAGTTGCATTGACAAAACCTGAAATCTCCTGTCTCAAATTAAAAGATAACTATTTTCTTTTTCTGTTTTTTCTTGAGCTTTGGGGATGAAGTCTGATATCTAAAACAGTCCACACAACTGCGGTATGCCATGTGGTGATGATTAAGTGCAAAGCACTCAGCACTTCACAAGGCCTTTCCAGGATGAACTTGCACCTCACTTTTTCTCAAACTTATCCTGCTTGAATTTGAATACAAGTTTATGTGTACCTAATGTTCACTTTTATCAGTGTTTTTTTTTTCGTAGCCACTAGGTGGCAATACTTATGCACGTAATCATTTCTCCATAGTTGAGATTTTAACAAGATCTTGTCACAGTCTATATTTTTAACTCCCCTCTATGTCTTTTGCTATGAAAGTATTTGCAGGGCGTTTTGTGTGATGTAGGGAAAACTGGTCAAACTATTCCCAAAATTACATTCTTTTTCCCAAAAAAAACTCTCTCTTCATTGAGACTCACCAAATAAAAGCTCTATTCTTAAGATACGTTTTTCTCTTTTTTCTAGAAGCAATTTTTCCAGTCCTATTTCAGTTTTGCAATAGAAAGGTATTTCTGCTGAGAGAATCTATAGTATTCAGAAACTCTTAAAAGAAGATCAACTTTTTTTAATTATGAATGATAAAAATTATATTCTAATAATGCTGGAAATATGCTTTTTTTTTTGTCTCCATCAGCTGTGTTTGTTAAATTGGGCTGTGCCCAGTTTGTGCTAGTATTTAACTGGATACTGCGATGGAAGTTTTAAAATCTTAGATCAGCCTGTTGAATGTCCATTAGCTGCCATGAAGTTTTGCAGGGGAAGGTGAGCTTCATGACAGGAGATGGTGCAGTAAGGCAGTAGGAGAGCAGAAGAGATTTTTTCCAAGGCTTTCTGCAGAGGCAGAAAGAGCTGTTAAGTCTTACACTTCAGGAAATCAAACCTGAAATCAGTCCTGAATATTTTATTGGAAATAAGCACACTCGCTAAAATATTTAAGGTATATGATTATCAAGGGTTTACATGAGTAGTATGCATTGCCCAAAACTTTCAAGCAGTCAAAATATTTTAATAAAAACAGATAAATTTTTCACCTTTCCTGATATTTAGACCTACCAAGATATTATCTTTTCCCCAAGAAAGTGAGACTAGCAATAGAAGTGGGGAGTGGAGACAGAGTTACCAGGTCACTGGAACACCAGATCCCCGTTTCCACTCCTAAATTAGGCTGGCTACTGCCCTGCTCCGCAACACGTGCAGTTTTAAAAGTCAGTGTTATACTAAAATATTGCTAGGAGGCACTCTGGTATCTGCAGTGACAATGTCTGAGCCACATTTTCTTTTTGCCTCAACCAGAAGAGAAATATGTCACTCACATCATTGTTTTAGTTTTCAAAAAATAGAAAATTGCATTCTCTTAGGGGGAGCTAAAGGTCCCAGAGCTCAGCACCACAGCAGGCCAAGCAAAATGAAGGGGGTCATTTTGCCTGTTCCTGTAATTAGCTTGTTAGCAGTGTCTGAACTGCCCCTGGCTGACTGTAAGTGATCCCTGCCCATCACATTGCTGCAGCATTAATATTCTACAACTCTACACGGGAAATTTGTTGTTTCTCCTTATGCACTTTGTCTACAAAGATTTATTTTTCTGTAATAAAACCATAAAAAAGCCCTCAAGCAGTCTGGTGCTTTCTTGTTGCGGACTGTCTTAGGCTGCCAGACAATTTAGAAACTCTCTCTGCATCTAAATCTCAGTGGCAACTGTGGTGGTGGTTTCTGGCTACTCTAGAAGTCTTCCTTGTTGCTGCTATGATATCTTTTTTTGACTCAAAAGTATGCATGCAGGCATGTGCATCCACAAGGGTCCTTCTTGCCATCCTCCTTGTAATGCCCTCCCTCAGCATTAGGCGAGCCTGCCATCCCTGACGCCGAGGAGCACAGAATCTGCCCATCTTGAACCTGCCTTGTGGCCCTGACCGTGGGAGAGGTGGGGAAGTGGATCCAGCAGAACTAGTGCATGAGGAAAGGTATATTTCTTCCAGCTGCATAATGGGGGAGAGGCTGGAGGACTTTGGGGAGGTGGATAGTGTTTCTGACACAGTGTTCCCCTCCTGTGAGGCCTTATAATATGCTGATTAAAAAATTGGCTATACAACACCATCCTCAAGAGAACTGCCAAATCCTGTCCTCTGCCACAGGGCACAGGTCTGCCCCAGCCCTGTGCCTGTTGGGGCAGGAAATCCAAGCACGGTGATCTCCTGGGAGCACCCCCCAGATCAAATTTATAAAAGCTGCACCAAGAATGTCTCAGTATGTTACATAAATTAACATCTTGTGCATTCACTGGCAGCTAGGGCGGACCAGTCATGAAACGGCATGACTTTAGGGAGAGAGAAAGGTGTCTGCTGATGTGCTCTGCCATGTGGAAGCCCTGAGAAGTGACACAAATCCCTTCCTTCTCTCCCCAAAAGTTGGATAAAACTCATTCAGTTTTTTAGAGAAGTCTCTCTGGAGCAATATGCTTTGATTGCTGTCCATTTCTCTAGTACGTTTGCTTGGGAGGCATTGTTACAGCGGTGCTTTAAGTGAATTGCCATATGTCAGTGTTTTAGCTCTGGATCCAGTGCTGATCAGGTCTTGGCAGCAAGACTACCCTGGTTCTAATATTCTCTTTCCTCAATGGACTATGCTTTCTTGGGAGACCATTTGGGGATATTATGGACAATAAACAAAAGAAATAGACCTCACGCACCATATGGGGCTCTTGGGACATTTTGTTTTATGAGCTGATGAGTGTAACCAGATGACTGGAGTGAAAACAGCTGCTTGCCAGGGCTGTGGTTAAGCCACTTCTGGCACGTTATTAGGAATATTGTATTTTATGGGGCTGGAGATCACAACCCTGGTAACTTCCAGTTGAGCAGGGGGAGTACAGAGCTTGAGAAGCTGTTTTTAATATGTAGTAGTGGCTTGTTTCTCTGACTCTGCTGTCAGAAGGCCACTGTTTTGAAGTTACAGGATCATGTGACTAAGCATAATACGACAGATCCTTTCCGTCAGATGGGAGAGATGGATATCAGCGAAGCCTTCTATATAGAGGCCTTTTCCTAGAGATCCCAGATTTGCTCTGGTACAGCATTTTCCACCCATGTATTTTGCACCATCATTTGGAAAGTCATGCAAAGGGACATGGTTAGGAGAATCCTAAAATAAAGTGGGGAGGGCAGCCATTTGGAGAAACATGCACTTGTTGATCTTTCCGTCCAGAAAAGGAGGATTCAGAGCAGAAGGCCTATCCAGATATGATTTTTTTCCTTGTCTTAATCAGCTATGTTTGTTAAATTGGGCTGTGTCCTGTTTGTGCTAGTATTTAACGGGATACTACAGTGGAAGTCTTAAAATCTTAGATTTTGTCATCCTAATGGATCTGGTTCTCCTGATTAGAGGAGAACACCCACTGAAGTCAAGAGAGCTGTTCCCATATGTATTTTTACTGCTGGGGTAGATTAGTTAAAATCGGGGGGTTGAAATGGACTGAAAGTGCTGTGTAAACATTTATACTTTTCTGAGGCTTTGTAGCGGGTCTGTTGTATTTTCTTTCTTCATAGTTTTAAACCTAGTCACTGTGCTTACAGCTACAGCTTGAAATCAGACATGGTGAAAGCGCAGCATGAAATGATAAATATTTAGGACTGAGACGAACCCACAGAAGAAGGTGTGTTTGTTGAAGGCATTTGAAGAACTTCAGATATGTCCATGTGGTTTAGTAATCTCCTGAAACTTATGACCAGGACCTCAGCCATCAGCAGGCTCTTATCAAAGGATGATAAATTCTTCTCAAAACAAAGTTTCTACAGTATCAGATTGTCTGTTTTAATACCTGTTGCCTCTGAAGATTTTCCCTACCTGGGTTATGAAAGCACTGTGCTAGTGACCAGGCTGCTGATGGGTCAAGTAAAGTGACCTGCCCTATTGCAAGCTGCAAAGCCATTAATATCTGAGACTCGTCAGTAGCAATCTGTCAGCATAAATGGATATGCTTAGAAAGTAAGTTAAAACGCAGGAGTGAAGGTTGTGGGTAGAGTGTCCTGCACAGCGTATACACCACAGCTTAGGGGACAGGGACTGTAACAGCTCAAAGAAAGTGACTGTGAATAAGGCTTTAACAGGCAGAAGGGCTGCCCTTGTCCTAGGGGAGAGGAGGACGTGGACAGGAGGAGGCCAGCGCCTTCCCTTGCTCATGCCAGTCACTGATGACCAGAGGCCAGTGTTGCAGCTGGATGCACAGCTGGCAGGTAGCTCCTGCTGGATAGATGCATTGAGGCAACATCAGGGCAGATAACTGGATATGCACAAGTTGCAGACATGGGGAAGAATCTGATCAGCATCTCTTGAGATGTTACAAATTCGTGGCCCAAGTGAAGCAGAGCTACGTGAACTGCATGTGCATGTTTCTCTTCCTTAGCTAGTGGTTACAAGAATATTCTTCCTTTATTTTATGAGACTTTGAATGTTATGTTTTCTAGTAGCTGTAAGGAAGTAGTCCCAGCAGAGGTACAATATTGGAAAGCTATTAACATCTGACTCCTCTGCTTTCTCCAAAGCAATTCTGTAACTACTCCAAAACCCCCCCAGGCCTCTGAGGCCAAGCTGTGAATACCTACCTGAATAACATCTTGATCTGTGGCAGGGTAAGCGTATATGAGGGACAGCACTACTGACCTATAAATGTTCTTAAAGTTTGTAATTCTGTCTTTTCTTGCTTTGAGTGTCAAACTCACTGCACAAAGAGCAGGCCATGTCCAACAGCATGTCTTCAAAACTTGCTGAATGAAAGAAATACACCTTTTTCAGAAAAGGCTGAAAATCCTGTCACAAAAGTACTTGCATTATCAGACATGTTACGTTGCAAATCTCACATTATTTGTCCATTTTCCCTGTAAAATGAGGCTTCCAGAGTCCTGTGATTATAAACAGGTCTCATATCAACATTTTAAAGAAGAAATTGTCTGTCCTCCTGGTTTAATGACAAAGCTTGGCCCTTGGGAGGCTTATTTGTTCCTGAGCAGATTTAAAAGCACATGGGACTGCAAAGAGACAATGACCACAAGTTGCAACTTGGAGGTTCAGGCTGCAATTAGAAAAACTTTTCCACAAGGGGGGTGGCGCAGCCCTTCAACAAGTCAATGCAGAGATTGTGGTACCTGCATCATCGGAGACTATCCTGAGTTTTGGGGTCTGATTCTTTTGAAGTTTTGAGTTTGACAATACTTGAAATGAAGACTCACTCTAATCTTTCTCAATCTGTTTTTTCTCTAAAACAATTACAAACAAAACAACAGATAGCTCCTTTAGTCGTGCATGTTGCTTGTCTTCTTAAAATTGACGGGCTTCTGTACTGTTTCATTTTGTGTTCTTAACACATCAACAGGAATGGAGGGTCACTGGTCTGCAGCCAGACCTGTCACCAGGACCAGTGCTTGCAATTGCCTATAGCTCTTTGGGCTTCTCGTTCTGAGGATTAAGCCTTTATCCTTCCTTCCTCATATTCGTTGCTTAGCTGAAGAGTCTAAGTTAAGAAAGGCTTCTTCCACAACCAAGATAGGTATAGGAGAAGGGTCCTGGTTCTTGAAGCATGCTCAGCTGCTCACTGGAGTTGCTTCTTTCACTGTTGGCTCAGAAGGAGGCAGGCTTAGGAGCCCCAGCCAAGCACTGCAGTTTGGTGGGATGAAGCCAGACCAGCAGGTTTGTGAGACTGACTCTATATGTATTTGCACACATACTGTTTATTAAGTGAAACATCAAACCTACTTGACTATGTGCAACTATGGAGTCTATGCTTCTCTCACCTACTTGGAACTGAAATCCCTCAGAAGAAGCGTCCTTGTGCTAATATTATACATGCTTTAGTGGAACAGGTAGGTTTAGTCTGATTTCACTTAAAGCAAAACTCTACTCTTGTAAGCCATATATATGAAAAAGCCAATTATTTTTATATATGTGATCTTGGAGTGGCTGTTAGTGTTAAAGGATGATATGTCATATCAGTTGGGGAGCAATCCTGTAATAATCTTGTGATGACTGGCTGCTCATTGTGAAATTTTCCCAAGTCATCTTTGTTAATACAGTAGCACAGACCCAAGAAATATGCAGTTTTCTCTCAAGGTTTTAGGATGAGATATTTGAACTGATTTGAGTCATCTTGGAGTTGAGCAGAACGTTTGGTGGCAAATATTTCTGTACCAATATTCAGTTGTTCTTTGGGTTTGAGGCATGTTCTGCATTTTCCCATAACAGTTTGATTGTGATTTGCAGAAAAACTCCTGCGTATTGCCAGAGGATTTAAAAAACTTCTATCTGATGACTGATGGCTTCCAGATGACCTGGAGTGTGAAGACCGATGGTGAGTCCATGTATTCCTTTCCACTGATACTCTTATTTCATTGCAGCCAGTCTTTCCTTTGCAGAATCTCTCTAATTTCAAACTTACTTTCTGCACAGTCAATACACATCTGTCAGCATCCTGCATTAGTCTGAGCAAAAGCACAGGCACCAAGTCATTTTGAATGAAAAATTAGTGCCATTCCTTAACTCGCAAAAAATTAAGTAGTTTGTTTCTGCTAGGCAGCTTGATCAGTGACTACAGAAAACTGACCTCTGAATTAATAAGTGAGTGCAGTTCTGCATGGGATCGTAGACTATTTTAAAGATGTCCTGGTGAGGAAAAAAAAATGACTGCACATCAGAGGTGCCCTGATGCAACAGGGCAAAGCCTATTGCTTGCATGTGCTGGACTTCCACAGAAGAGATGTGTATACTGAGCACTGGCTAGAAACCAAACAAATCTTCATGACATAGAATTGTAGAAGCATTAAGGTTGGAAAAGACCTCTGATATCATCAAGTCCAACTGTTAACCTAATTGCCAGTTCCACCTCTAAACCATGTCCCTAAGCACCACATCCACATGTTTTTTGAACACTTCCAGGGACTGTGATTGCACCACTTCCCTGGGCAGTCTGTTCCAATGCCTAACCACTCTCTCTGTAAAGAAATTTTTCCTAATATCTAATCTAAATCTCCCCTGGCACAACTTGAGGCCATTTCCTCTCATCCTGTTGCTTGCTACTTGTGAGAAGAGACCGACCCCCACCTTGCTACAGCCTCCTTTCAGGCAGTTGTAGAGAGCAATAAGGTCTCCCCTCAGCCTCCTCTTCTCCAAACTAAACAACTCCAGCTCCCTCAGCCGCTCCTCATAAGACTTGTGCTCTAGGGACATAAATACCATTCTGTAATACACTGATCATCTGTTGACACTCAGATTTAGGTACATAGTTTAAATCTCATACCTAGGCTCGCTCTGTAGTTCATGGAGAGAGAAGCAGAACAGTACACCTGAGATGGTGTACATTATCCTATCATAAAGCAGTAGGAAGAGTCACCCTCTAATGATGCCTCTTTCTCATTAAAAAGTATATGTATGTGCTAGAGCCTGATTCTGCTTTCCACCAGCTAAATTCCATTCACTGGAGTTATTTCTGGAGTCAGTGGTGGAAGTGAGAACAGGACCGAGTTTTATTGTCCATCCTTGTTTGGCAAGAATCAGGTGGTTCGTTCACTCTGCACTGGAGCCCTGCAGCTATCATCCTGGCTCTCGTTGCCTTCAAGTAAGGTTGTCAAATTGCGCTGTGGACACTGCTCGCTTCTGGACATGGGTGTCAAATGCAGGGTTTTCCTCAGGAAGTGGAATTTCAATTCAGAGACAGTTGACACCAGGGCTCTAGCACCTGCACTGAGTCCTGTCATGTTTCAAGCAGGATTTACTGTGTTGTGACCTCTGAAGAGTCTTGTTTTCAGGGCACACAAGTGCACAGAGACCAAGGCAGCTCACATAACTGTCTTGTTTGAGCAAGCATCCAGTAGTGCTTTCTGAGGCCTTCACACTGGTACGTGGCTGAACAGAGTGCTTGTTGACTTGATGTCTGGTAACAGTACTAGTCCTCAGAAGGAGAGACAAGTGACAAGTCCTCAAGCATTCATTCAGGAACACCCACATGTTGACACACTCATAAAATCCTGTGTTGGAGTGGGAACCAAGAGGATGTACCCTGAGCAGGTACATGGGGTGGAAGAGGGCGAGCTGCCCATAAGCCGTGAATGGGTGGGGTGGTTTCTGGTAGGAAGGTCAGCATGGCTGTAGCTAGCCAGGATTTTTAATAGCCAGTTTCACAGGACTGGGCTGACAGCTGCAGCACAGGCTTAGCCAGCAGTGTAATCCTCATACCTGCACAGCTCTGAGATGGTGTTGCATCACCTGTAAGTGTGATTCTGTGTTTGAAAAAGCCTAGTTTTTGCTCCTGTGGAGCCTGACTTGGTTAAGTGTCCAGGCCTGCTGGGTATACCCATCTCTTCTGCCCCTCTGTGTTTTAGAAAAGGTTGAGTTGATGTGGGGAGGAAAAGAAATACCTCCTATGCTTTCCTGACACTGGATGTGATTAATGATCAGTCTTATTGCAGATACCCCAATGCCCCTGGGCTCCATGGTGATTAATAGTGTCTCGAAGCTATGTCGGCTTGGGGGTTCCTCTATGTACACTCTGCCTAATGCACCAACTCTCGCTGACCTGGAAGATGACACAGACGAGGAAGGTAAGGTCCTGTTAACAGGCTAGAAAATGTGCTCTGTCTCATCCCTTTTGCTTTGTTAGGGGAATCTTAGGATATAGCACATGGATGTAGCAACAGAAAAGGTCTCTCCCAGTAAATGGGATTTTCTTTGTCTCCTGGGCCGGATCTACTATATGTCATATTAGTCCCCTACAGCCTTGAGAGGTAGAGCTGCCTGCTGTGAATCTCATGGGGACTGTTACTGCTGCCAGTCACTAGTATTATTTGCATACTCTTTTAACAGCCTGGCAGCCCTCCTGTTCTGCCTTTTCTCTATTTAAATTTTTAACTGAGGCTTCCTCCAGTGATTCAGCTTCTAAAGTCTTGTGTGCTTATGGTGTTACATTAACAAAAGATAACAGTTCTTGTCTTGGTAGTGAACAGACAGCTGGATATGCTCTTTGGAACTGGAAAAATAACTCTGGTAAATACATGTAAGCGTGAGGTGGCACTGGAAAATGTGTGTTTCCAGACTGCCTAAAAATGGTGGGCATCCTGCAGTTTGAAGAGAAAAAGAAGAAAAAAAGCCCACTCTTTTTCTCAGAGCTCTTACAGTCTAACAGGACTGGAAGAAGTAAGAAGATAAGAACAGAGCCAGGTGTCATGCTGACTCCTTAAAAAATTGCTATTTGATTTCAGTCTTATCTCTGAATCTCCGTAGGTCTTGTAGCTTCTAAATGTAGCTGAAAGTTTCTTTTTGCACCTTCCAGCTTGGCTGCAGTCCTGATCTTGTAGCCATTGTAATGAAATGGGCCAAATTCTACTTCCATTTAGCCAGTTAGACCTCCACTGATGCACTTACAAGGTACACTGAGAAAAAGTTACATCCCCACCAGTGTTCTCATCCTGACTTTCATGGAAAGCTCTTCTGAAGAGTACAGCTCTTATGTCCCCCTTCTTCCTCAGCAGCATTAGAATTCAAAATTATATTCTGCAAGAACTTGCAGCTACACAATCCCAAAATCGTCCTGTAGAAAGGCTATGTGGTGGTTGTGGGTCAGAAGTTGGATATGAGTCAGAAGTTGTGGCTGTTTAGAAGGATGCTGATGTCACATTGGAATGTATGAAGAAATGTATATGTCTCCAAGTTCATCAAAGTCTTCTGTCAAGAGAAAAAGAATAAACTGTTCTCCCTGTCCTCCTTAGAAAAAAAGAAAGTAGGGCAAGAAAGAGATATTGGGTGGAACAGACATAATGTGCTTCAGTTGCAGCAAGGAGATTCAGGATCCACATGAGGAAAACTTCTAAGTGATAACAATGGATTTGGGTTGACTGCCCAGAGATTGTGGCATCTCCAACACTGGAGGACTTTAAGAAAAGATTAGACAAACACCTCCCAGGAGTGACATCTGTAAAGCTGATCCTGTTGTATGCCAGGGAAGGACTAGAGGGCAGCTTTATGTCTTTTTTCAGCCATCAGATTTTGACTCTGTGGTTTGTTTTCCTAATGGAGATTAAAATTTTTCTCTCTTTTTTTTTTTTTTAAACACAGGAAACTTAATCCTTTCCAAGAAGTATAAATATAATAGTTTGATTTAGTTCTTACTCAGCTGATTTATTAATAAGTATCAAATAGATTGACACTTTGCAGCTGAGTCACAGTCAGTTTTCCAAACATGTTTCATGAAGACCTTTTTCTGTTTTCAGGTAATGGAGACAAACCAGAGAAGCCACACTTTGATTCTCGTAGTCTTATCTTTGAATTAGACCCATGCAATGGGAATGGGAAAGTTTGTCTTGTTTATAAGCACGCTAAACCAGGTAAGACTGAAAAGAGCAAAGTTAGCCATCTCTTGTTGTGGATTGTGTCTGGAGGCCACATGCGTAGAATCATCTTACATTTCTGATCTTCTTTACAATTTGTAGATGAACATTTACTGGGACGTCCTGTCTCCACTGAAGTCAGGAGCTAAACCTTACAGAGACTTAAGTGGAGCTAACATTTTCCCTCCTTTTAATGTTTGAATCTGAGTTATAACTTATGATTTCTGCATGCATAGCATACTTGCATACTGAAACAAGAAAGCATTCACGTATGACCTACAGACAATCATGCTGAAATAATGCAGAAGGCTAGAGCTCAGCCACAGACATATCTCTGGTTACTTGCATGTCTGAGAACAATTCCCTTACATTTTGATGAGAAAGGGTGTAATGCTGCTTAGAAGCAAAGGGTAGATGGTAGGAAAGGTCCTTAGCTGATTGAGACAGACTGGTTCTTCCACCTTGTGCATGGATGCAGAGCTTCCAGGTGCTAACTGGGTCAAAATCTGGCAGGAATGGTTGAACAGGAGAGTGGAAAATGTGAGCTGAGCTGTTCCTAACAACAGATACACAGAAAGCTGCTATCGGTCAGGGATTACTGAAATACCGGAGTCACTTGTATAGTAGTTGTCATCTGACGTAGTGCACAGGTCACTAGGTGTGTGTGTATACCTGTATGTTGGCGGTGTGGGAGTGTGCAATTGTGATACACTTGTTGTTAAGAAAACCCTTTGGTTATTATCTTGTGTCTTTCATTGGGTGTGACTACAACGCCCAAGGCAGAAACGTCTTACCTCTCCTCTTGCCTTCCAGTCATAGCAATTTCAGCCCATGCAGTGGATAACCTGGGCAAGAGGGGGGAGCGTTGTTTACAGGTGTTGACGTCAGCTCAGGGGACAGGCAGTGTGTTTAATTAACAATGTTCAGTGTCTCGATTTCCCAAGTAAAATCACTTCTTTTTATGCTCCAAAGGATGTCACCAGCAGAGAAATATTTGATCACTGTGGAAAGATTTTGCAAAATGTGTTTTTGTTGGCAGCACACACTCCCATGACTTCCAGACTCTGGACTCTATTCAGTAATCCAGATGACTGACAATTGAGTTAGTTGCTTTTTACTTTGTGGGGTTAGATAAATGTTTGCCATAATTGTACTTTGAACTTATACTACAAAGTTGCTGATGTCCAAGCATGTTCCATGTAGAACATCAGTCCCAGGCTGGGAAGGAATAGCACTGCATCCATTTTACAGTGGGGAAAATGAATATAATGGCTATTGCGTGAGTATTTCTAGTAAGGCTGGGAGCAGAACCAAGTCCTATTCAGTCCCCATCCTAACACATCCCCAATGTGTTAAACCACATTGCCTCTGGATAATCATCTGTGTTAGTCAGAGATGCTGCGTTTCAGAAGGTGCAGCCTTTCTGATAAGTATGTTGTGTCTCCCACCTGACAATGGCCACGGGTTGATCTTATCACTGCAAAGCAATAGTATAATTTGTGTTTGTTTTGTTCTAGTTGTCTCTCGAGACACAGAGATATGGTTCCTGGACAGAGCTCTGTATTGGCATTTCCTCACCAAAACCTTCACAGCCTACTACCGCCTGCTCATTACCCACCTGGGTCTCCCACAGTGGCAGTACGCCTTCACCAGCTATGGGGTCAGTCCCCAGGCCAAGGTAGGACAGCAGGATCCAGCTCATCAGTATTTCGCATAAATATAGACTAGAAAAGCATCTTCCCACATTTTGATAAGTAGTCTGTAGGCTCAAGTGGGTCTCCCTAGTGAGCCATGGAAGGCACCATGAGTCTTTCCCTTATAGCATGTGAACAGTCATTTGTTTGTGTTAGTGAATTCAGTAACATTGTGTTAACCCTGCTTTTCCCACCCAAGTTGGGCTCTGCCTTTGACTTCTAGCAGCAGGTGGTGGAACCCCAATTATTTCTTTGCTTTCTTGACTCTGAAGCCAACCTCCACTTCCATGGCTGCTGGCAAGTGAGGACATGTAAAGCCGTTCATCCCCAGAGCTATGTACGATTTGTCAAGATCAGTTTTCTGGACATAGCACTGAACAAGAGCCTACTGCTCTCTGGGTGGAGAGGAAAGTCCAGCTGCACATTAGACAGAAGCCCAGAGGGATACTATAAGCTTGAGCTTTGCCAAGAATATTAATTCCTTTGCATCCTCCTCAGTCATGAAGGGATGCCTTGATAAAAATAATGCCCAAAAAGGGGCAATTTAAATGCCAGCAGTCCTAGAAGTAATTATAGGAGAGCTCCAGGTACAGCCTCGTGACCATTCCAGCCCCTTATTATTATTAAAATTGCTATTCTGCTCTGCCCTAACCCTGCTATTAGAGGCTTCTGCCATTCCTCTGTGCCTGACTGGGCCTTCAGCCCTAATCCTGCTTCCACCTTGTGAGAGGTTGGGGAACGGATCTGACCATACTACCGAACACAGCACATAAGCGTGTGCAATGTCTGTGCATGTTGGCAAGGCCTGGCGGGTCTCAGTGAGTGTCCTGCACTTCACCCAGACATGACAGCTGTCTTACCAGCATGGCATTCCTTGGTCCTGCCTCAGCCCTGGGCATACATCAGAACTACTCACTAAAATCACTGCCGACTTCCCATCTATCGATGGCTGTAGAATTTGGCTCTTTGTATTTCTGGTGTCTTCCCTGTTTTACTGTGCTGTACTTTATCAGTCAAGGCTGTGTACGTGGTACTCTAGCATATACCTGTGCTCTGCCTTTCTGTAACTTTCCTGCTAGAATATTTTATTATGTTCAGTATATTCACAAACCTTAGTGAAATCATTCATGTATTCCCTAATCATTTGCAGCCTCTGTTAGTTAAAATCCTCCTAGTGTGTTAACCATTATCATTTTAAAGGTCTTCAAGGGTGGTATATTAAAGCTGTTTTCCATTAAGCAGTACATGAATAGATTGCCATCTACATTTCGGTATTGATCTTTTGTTTATCTTGTTCAACACTTTGCTGATGGTTTCTGTGGGATTTGTAATACCATAACCCCTACAGTTTTATTTCCTGACTTTGTCAATGGAAAACTGATAGGAAAAACACTAAGAGATGAGAATTGCAGGGCATAACATTGTGGTGGCATCTGGGAACCAAAAAAAAATCGTCGTAGTCACTTCTAGGTGTAAAATCAGGCCAAAGAGAAACAAACACAAATCCATTGTGTAAAGAGTTAAAAAACCTGCATTGTTGTACGTGTGAAGAGAGGGAGGGAGGCTATATTTTGAGAAGTTCAACTAGTTTGGTTCCAATTTATAAGCACTTTTAAATTCCAAGGTTTTTTAATCTTTTCTGCTTCTCTAAATCTAAATAAAGTGTGGTTTAGTTTCATCCCCTCCCTTTGCTTTTCATCCTGTGGTTTAAATCAGGAGTTACTCCTGATAGGAGTGACACTGCAGGCAAGGTAGTGTTAGGTTTGTGTCTGGTTCTCCTCTTCCCTGTCTGGAATGTGGGGCAGTTCCAGGACTGTAGCTGTAGCTGTACCTTGGGTGTCCTTATCACAAGGCACTCTTCACAGTCCTGTAAACTGCAAACTGATAAGTGGTATATGATTAAAATCAGGTCTCAGGGGTTAGGGGGAGCAGGGTGGAAATGTCTAATTGCAGTTTGATTTTAACCTCTTCCTTCCCCACCATCCTGCCTTTCAGCAATGGTTTAACATGTATAAACCCATAACCATCAACACAGCTCTCCTCTCTGAAGAAGCCGATTCCTTTGTGAACAAGCTGGACCCCAACAAGGTATTTAAAAGCAAGAACAAAACTCCAGTGATCAAAAAGAAACAACCCTCCCAGGCAGCGGGCTCCCAAAAGAGTCACACAAGCATGACCTCCTCCAAGACATCCTCACTAGCTGGGAATTCTTCGAGGAAGTGAGACCCCCAGATCTGACCCTGGACAGCTTTTGCAATAAGCTTTGATGTTCTCTGATGCAGAGCCTCAGTGGTTCAGACTAAGTTCTTGTGCATGAATAGATGTGCCCATGGAAAATACTTTGCAGCATTTGCATGAAATATAGCCACGATGTACTTTGACATGGGAGGGATGTAGTTCCTGGAGATTCTGAGAAAAAAACTTGAGACATTGATTTTATTCCCTTCTGCTACTTGCAGCATGTACTTTTCAGAGGGCATGAAGAAGCCCTTGATGTCACTGCTCTGTAGGGAAGCTTTTGTTCCTCTGTAACTACAGCAGTGAAATGAAAGCAAATGTAAGTCGCCGTTACTTTAATAGACCCATGCTGAAATACAGCGTATGAAGATATTTCTGCCATCTCCTTTGAAAGAAACCTGTCCTGACCTTGCATGCTATGGGAGCGGGCTGGAACCCACTGAACAAAGAAATATTTTCTGCTTCAGAGAGAATCAAACTCCGCACTTCCCTGTGCTCCTTCCAACTTCTGCTCTGAGCTTCATGGTACAAAGGGACCTGGGGCTTCCATGTCTCTGCATTGGCCTAGTCAGTTGCTCTACAGCCCAGACCACTTTTTGGCCTTTGTGCCAGATAGTGACATAGGTGTGATGTCCTTCCCGATAAGCCTGAAAGCAGCCAGAAGCTGCAACATCCCTCATTGCCTCTGCTTTCTCCTCCTGTGGGAACTGCTGAGCCAGGGTGGGTAAGTAGTGTTAAGAGTAAGAGTCCTATAAGCCAAGAGGACCCCTTGGTTTGTCACACATTCATTTGCAAAGCTGACCATTCAAACAGCCTTTGTCACTTTTCAGTTGGGCAGGATCTGACCAGGGGCCACTGAGATCCTACAGCCTTAGAAGCCCCTGAAGCTGTTTTCTATACTTTAAGTGTTCAGGTTAGAACTGTGCTTTAACCCATTCACTGCTGGTTTTCAGTTATATCTGATTGTTTCCATTACTTTTCTATGCGGTTCTGTCTTCTTAGATGTGCTGGAAACACATGGTAGCAACCAACACATTTTGTGCTTAAGCAGGGAAATCAAAGTCACCATCTTCAAATAAGCATTGATTATTTAAACAGCATGATCTTTTATTTATGAAACAGTCACATAATTACATAAGGCAAACCTACCTCACAGGGGTGTTGTGAGGCTTTCACGAGTATTTGTATGGCCTTCAGAAAGACAAAGCCACCCTCTAAGTGCTTAATAGTATTTTAATAAAGATTTTCATATTTTCCTCCAGAGCGATTGGGTATTTGAAGATGCTTTTGGGAGCACATGCACAAGGATATATGGTAAGAGCAGGGAGCAGGCTGGATTGTTTGGGGTTTTTTTTAATGCAGTGGAAAATCACTGAGAAGGGATGGGTTACAGCATCTTTTAGCTAATCCCATCTTGTGCTACTCTGAAGTTCCCAGTTCAGTTCACGTAGACCAAAAGACTCAGCTATGTGACAGCTGTTCCACTTCTGTCCTGTGCTCACTGTTCAAAATCTCTGCAGCCATCATCCCCAGCTCTGGCATGCTTTGCTGGCTTCCAGCACTGCCCAGGGCCCACCCTCAAGTGCAGTTGCTGCATTGCCTGGCAGCTGCCCTCTGCCACCCCCAAATGACAGAAAATCCTCTAATACTCTTCAGCCCTCTTAAGCCGATGTGCGTCTTGTGCTGGGTGAAGATCTGCTGTAGCTGCTGACCTAATAGAAGGTCAGCTCTAATGAGGAAGCAGGGATGTCAGTACCTACCACCCCACCCCATGCCACAGTAATACATTAGTAATCCTTTTAATAGTGAGATGTGAATGATCATTAAAGCCAGTAAGTGCCATTTTCTGGAATTCTGTGCGGTAGTGATGTTCTGTCACTTTCTACTCTTGGAGATCCCTGTGTTGTGTGTTCATGGTACCCAGCCCTGGGACTGCCGTCACATGCTTGACATACATACCATACTTGCTTAAGCACTTTCTAGAAAAATTAAGACTATTGTCACCCCCCTGGGAACAGGCAGCTTCTGATACTGTTTTACTTTTAATCCGATGGTACCCCAAACTTGTAAGGCTGTTGCAGGCCCACTTCCTCATTCAGATGGAGGTGGCAGAATTCCTGCAGGAGCAGGGCAGCCTCTTCCCACATTCTCGTGCATTCAGAGTGGAGGAGCGGGTGGGGGTTTTTGTTTGAGCATTTGGGGATGCTGCACAGAAGCTGTCTGAATCCTTTTGTATGGTGGTAAAGTCTAGCCTGTCAGTAACACACATGGTTCCATGACGCCAGCGTGTTCCAGCAGAGCTGTGCCATGATTCAGGAGACCCTGTTGTTTAACTTACTAATTTTTTGGTGCTTCCTGAATGTTCAGATCAAAAAGCAAAACACAAAACCAAGCATGAAAAAAAAAAATCAGGTTCAGAGTTCTATTTCAGACTGTCCTTGCTCTTCTCTTTTCTGTGCTTTGCCAAACTAGGTGTTTGTTAGGGTGGCAGATTAGCAAACGGAAGCAAGCCTAGGCCCCTGATCCATCAGCGTAGTATCTACCTCTTACCAAAGAATATTCCAGATCAAAATTTCTTTAATTAAGTTGTTTCTGCCACTGTTGGATCTTGTATTTTGATTTCTATGAACTCCATGTATCTGACTCCAGGTATCTGGAGTCTTGCAGCTCTGCTTTGCTTTTCTCCAGAATGTGATGTGGGGTTTTTTTTGGTAGATTTTTGCACAGGGAAATTGAATAATTTCTTCAGGTCACAGACAGGTTTAGCCCTACCCGGGTGTGCCCAGTGTCTCAGAGACCCAGTTTGTCTGGTTAAACAGAGTAGGTTTATTGAAGACTAGTCCCTCATTTCTCCACCTGCAGGGTGGAGAAGCTGCTCCAGCAGTACCATTGCACGTGCCCTTATCCCCTTGGTTACCCTTTGGCTGTCAGTCCATACATCCACATAGGCTTTGCTGTCAGGCCCTTTCCCCGGAGCACGTGGCCATCACAATGTAGAAGTCTCCACTACTGGCTGTCCTTTTTCATTTTGACTATCCAGGACAGGTTGGTTGTGAAAATCAATGAAGAGTTTGTAGATTAAAACACCAGCAAGACTTCCCAGAGTCGGAGCTATGAGTGGGACCCACCACCAGTGATGTCCAGCCCTAAAATGAAACACAGAAGAGGCAGCCGGTGAGCCAGACAAACTGCTGCCCTGCCGCCACATGGCGCAGGGTGAGGTGAGCCGAGTCTGCTGGGGCAGGAGCGAGCCGTGTGGGCAGAGGTGTCTAGCCTACTTCACATACTGGGCCTTACAACTGGCTTAGACAAATTCTCTATCCACCAGCATAATTGCTGGTCATTTTCCTCATCGGTCTGGGAACGTGGCTCTGCAATGTCTGCAGGTTTCTTGTTCTCCTACAGAAAGAGTCTGTGTGATCCTGATGAGTGTGACAGATAGACAGACACACACACACACAGACCCCTTTTCCCTCCCCATTTCCAATAACATCTGCACCTCCTCTACTAAGCTCTCAAAGATAATTTCTGGAAATTTAATGAAAATGGGCAGCCAGGACAAGAGACTCTGCTAATGCCCTCACCATGGGAAAAGCCATAGCATGGCACCCTCTTACTAGGTAGGGGAAAGCAGGGTTTCATCTCCAGATTCGGATATCTAAATTTAGGAGAGCTATGCAGGAATCCAGCTTTCAGGTAAGCTGAATCACTCTCTGACTCTCCAAACACGGCAGTAACCAGCTAGATCTCCAGCTAAAAGGTAGCTGATTTGGTGCCCAAATTGAGGTACCTGAATGTCAAGATTAATCCCATACTGAAGAATTAGTGTACCCAAAATTTTGTGTATATAATGCATGGGGCTCCTCTATGCACAGCCCTTGCTCTCTAAGAATGGAGAACGCAGTCTGCAGCGATACCATCACTTGGCCCAAAGAAAAAGGCTTCATGACCATTTTATCTTGGGCTTATCTTCTCTCCTTGCAAGCTGAGCAATGTAAAAGCAAAACAGGTCACTCACGTGAAGACCTCCATTCCCCAGCCAGCAATTGCCGTGAAGACCCTGGGGGGCAGGTCCCGGGAGGGGTTTATGGCATAGCCCGTGTTCATCCCCATCCCCAGGCCGATGCCCAGGACCAGGATACCCGTGAGCAGGGCCTGCGTGCCTTTCAGGGCTCCGTTGTTTTTCTCATCGTGGATAATCAGAATGCCCAGGAGCAGCATCACCGTTGCCGTAAACTGCAGGAGCAGGGAAGGGGCAGCAGGTCAGGAGAGAGAATGGGGAAGGCAGAAGGATCCTGCTCAGCAGAAAGGAAGAGACTTCCCAGAATGGAAGAGCAGGTGGGATACATGGTCTGATCAAGTCAGGGAGGACCCCAATGTTATTCCCTCCTGACAGGTAGACTGAAGAAAAGCTTTGACTCATTTCCCAGCAAAAACATCTCCACCTCATCGCCAAAAATGCTCTAGAACTGATACGAACTTCTCAGCACTGTCCTCTCCCTCCACCTTCCACGTTAGGGACGTGGGTTATTTTAAGTATGTTTTGTCTAACTGAGGCAGAGCTGTAACAAACTGCTAACGAGACAAATCTGATCCTCCATAGAGGAAGTGATATTTTCTGAAGCCTGTTGCATTAGCCCTTTCAGGACTAAAAGCAGATACCAGATTCTCATCTGGGAAACTGTATCTCCCATCTGTGACAGTACATAGCTGGCATTTGTAGATCTGCAGTGTCCAAGATATCAGGAACTGTGGTTTGAATAGAGGTGATGACTCCTGTCTCTTTCTGCTTGAGATAATGCAGCTGGAGAGCCTTGGACTGTTTGCAGAGATGTCAGCAAAAGTAGAAACTCTGCAGCTCTTGGCAACGCACTGTCACTGTCATTTACTTTCTTGTGCAGCAAGGGCACTGCGTGCTCCACAAGAGGCTGAGTGATCAGGTCCCCACCTGTAGGCTCTCCAGCTCTCACCATCCTCCTCATCATGCCCAGCTCAGAGACAAAAGCACAGGCTTCCTCAGATTTGAATTGGAAGTGAGTCTTCCTTCTCCAGTGTCCCAGTGCTTCAGGTCCCCTGAAGCATCCCCTTTCTATTTCTGGGCATCTGGGAATCAACTGTACGCAGTCTGAATTGGACTGTTCAAACCCTAGAGGTTCAATCCAGACAGGCTGTGTCCATGTGAAGACAGTCCCAGGCTCTCTGTGCCAGTGAGGAGGAGCCAGCAGAGCTGCCTGGGAGTGTGGAGCAGATGTAGGATCCAAAAAGCAGAAGAACAGTTCAGGGAACTGCCCAGAGCCCAAAAGAGATAGTTCTTGATACAGCTTAGCTTCTCAGTTCCCTTTGCTTCGGCTGCCTGCAGGGACGATGCTTGGAGGGCACTCGGACCAAGCTGCAGAGCAGCCAGCAGGCATTACCCCTTAGGCTTGCTCAGCCACCAAGGTGCATTGGCTCCTACCTGTCAGGCACTCACCTGGACAGTGGGATCCTTGGAGTAAAGGTTGTGATTGTGTCTGCCCGTGCAGGGCTGTGAGTCCCCTGTAGCAGACCTGCAGTAGCACCTGTTACCACCCACCTTCTCCTAGCACACCACAGCAGTCCCCACTGACCTCTGTGAAGAAGGCCCCTGGCAAGGATACATAGGGAGCAGGGTAAGTGGCGAATATCGATGCCGTGGCAGTTGGGCCCGTCACTGTAAGGTTCCCCTTGGTGTAGTCGTACAGAGCATCTAGGAGAAATGGGAATTATAGGAGTTAGCACAGAGTTCATCCCACTTATGCAAGTCCACCTGTTCCAGCCAGCATGGACACCAAGGGGAAGAGAGGCAATGGGAGATATGATGGAGGTGACACACCCCTCGCAGGCACGATCCGACTGATATCTGTTACCTGCAGGCTTTGGTCTGCAGTTGCTTCCTTACGCCTACAGCTCCCTGTCCCTGCTCCAGGAGCCTGGGGCAGGCTGGATGCTCTGGATGCACTGGAGGCCTCCATCCCTCTGCCCCTCAGAGACTGAGACATGCTGGAGCCAGTGGGTGGTGGGTCCTCTGCTCGCAACTCAGAGCCACAGTTGTCCCATTTCCCACAGACCAGCAGAGTCCCCCAGAGCTCCAGCTGTACCTAATACGTGGTAGTCCATCTAACTCAAGCCCTTGCAGACCCTGGAAACAAAATGCTGACAAAATGCAGCTACTAGCCTTGAGATGAGGACAGGTTTGGGCAGTGGGAATGCCCTGAGCAAAAGGAGCTGCGTTCTCCAGGAACTGCACATCCTTCCCAGAGATATCTGAGCCCTTCTCTGGCCTTGAGATATGAAGGTCTGTCCCACGAGCCAGGAGCTTGCCCTCCTCACCCAGACATCATGCTGGGTACTGTAAAAGGAAATATTTTTGACAAACTGTGAGTTAAGACTGAAATGGTGCCCACAGCAACGCCTTGTGATAAAGACACAACCATACCATAGTAGAGGCCAAAGACGGTGGCTGCTGCCGTAAAGGAGCCCAGGAACTGGCCGATCAGATACGCTGGGAACTTTCTCCAGGGGAGGTTTCCTAAAATGCAGTGTGTGAGGGTGATGGCAGCGTTCAGATGAGCTCCTGCAAAACCACAGCAAAAGAGAGTGACCTTAACCCTGATGCAGCCGTTTTGGAGCATGCCCCACAGTAACCCCCAGACCTTGCTGCAGAACACCAAGACTCTCCCAGGGCAGGGTCTCCCTCCTGCAAAGACTCAAAACTGACCCGTTTTCCCTGGGCAGCTGAATGATTCAGGGCAGAGAGCTCCTAGCCTTAGTCCTCTAAAAATTAGACAACCTCTGCTTTACTCTCTGTAGATCACAGGCTGCCTCAGTCATCTCACCTGTCAGACACACCTCTCTTGGCATGGCATGAGTTTCCCTCTCTATGATTTCTCTCTGTTCAACTTAAAGGGAGCCCAGAACTTAAACTCATCATCCACCTTTTATATGGCTACAGGTAGATGAGACAAATCTTATCCCAAACAATCGCAAGGCCTTCTGAAAACATCTGATAGACAAGGAGGGCCTCATCCTGGCAGTGCTGAGCACCCCAGCTAATGGGAGCTGCGGGCCCTTAGCACATCTGGCAGGCAAGGCACGAGACACTGGGGAAACAAACTGCAAAATCAGCCACCGATTCCCCATATCTTTGTCTCTGCAAAGCAAATCCTACGTAGGGCTGTTGGCAGGGACTCAAATTAGCTCTTAGATGTCACTGCATTGAGAAGGGGTTACCAGGATGGTCAATCCTGGCCAAACCATGGTTGCTCCCATTAGTGTGAAGCAGACCCTGTCCTTCCCTCGCAGAGTTTGTAATCTTGGACTGCATTTCCTTACGTCTTCTAGTACATGGCTTTCATACAGTGCAAGACCAGTTTTTCCTGGTTTGAGGGGAAAATTTCTGTGGAGGAGGTTGGTATTACAATGATGCTTTTGCAGAAAGACTAAGTGGATCCAGGTTTGGTGCCCTCAGTGCAAACCACGTTTTTTCTCCAGGCCTCATCTCCCCGTGAGTCCAAAGGAAGTATTTGCTTTTTCCTGCCTAGTAGGTGTAAACGTACCCCAATCTTAGTGGCCTTTTCCTACTCCAGACTCAGAAAGGGGTAAGAGCCAGACACATGTCATCTCATCCAAGTACAGGACAGAGTGAAGTGAAAGTGCATGTACCGTCTGCTACAGTCCTACAACTACAACTGAAATGGAGGGAGACCCCTTTTTCTTCTATCCTCTGATCCTTTACAGGCATGACCAGCCATTTTAGAGATCACAAGAAACATCTTGTGACCCAAATGAAGCCAAATCACAATGCCAAGAAGCCCTGAAGCTGGCTCCAGAGCCAGCCTGTTGCTGGCTGAGGAGACTTTCGTCTGACCTCCCAGCCCTCAGCAGATAAGCTCCATCTCAGATGTCAGCTGGGACTGCAGGGACCTACTTTCCTCAACCCACTTTCCCCAGGATGTCTCCACCAGCTCCAAAAGGACAAGGAGACCAAGAGCTGACTGCTCGCATGGAAAAACTTTCCTTTCCAAGCCAGCCCCAGCCTTGGACATCTCTCTGCTCCAACAGTTCAAGAGCAAGGACTTGCTTTAATTTTCTGCCCACTAGAGCCCTTAATCTCTTCTCCTGGTGCAAATGAATGCAGAAATTGCACAAGGCAAAGGTAATGCTCTGTCATGTGAGAGATACCACCCCATTGCCCTGAAACACCACCTCCTGAGTTCGCGTGGGGTGTGTGCACATGGGTGTGGATGATAAGGTGAAAATTTGCATACCATTCCTTGTTGCAACATCAGCAGTAAGCTCTCCTTTGCAATAAATTATTTACTTCTCCATGGGTCAGACTGGCAGCATGTTTTCAGAGCTCCTTGTCTCCTTGGGCCATGATGGATCCCAAGCGCCTAACGAGGGCACTGCTGAAACCTGGCTCTGCTGACCGCAACAGGAGAGGATAGCCAAACCTCTGCCTCTCTCCCTGTCCCACTTGCCCCTGTCTCAGCTCAGGACACGCGTTTGGGGTCAGCATACTATAGGTATGCTGTGCCTGCTTTGTCCCCTGCTTCTCCTGACCTTGCCGTGCCATCGCGACCCCTTGCCTGCCTCCCCCACTGCGGACTTGGCTGGGATCACTGGGTCACAAGGCTGACCCTCGTTATGGTCACCAGACCTGCTCTGCTTTTCTTGCTTGGGGACCCTAGGACTGCCTTTTTTTCTGGTGAGGGCACTGCTCTGCCTTGCCATGCCATCACCCTCCCCTCCTCAGCCCACTCCTGCCATGTGTGTGGCCTCTGTGGGACATGGAGATGTCGTATGCTCAAGCGTCCTGCTCACCAGAGATTCCTCCAGCTGCATGGATGCCCAAGGTAACACCAATGCCAAATCCCAAATTGATGCTCAGATGCTGCCCAAAGTTTCCTTTTCCTAATACCACTTGTGCCACAGAAGACAAGCCGAAGACCTAGTGCATGGAAAAAGAAAGAGAGAAAGGAGCGTTAAAAGTAGTGTTATTGCTGTGGTGGATTGAGCTTCTTTGCTACTTTTTCTGCAATACTAATGAACTCCCAAAGACAGGAAGACTCAAAGGTGACCATGGTCAGGAGATGAAGTGAGAATGACCCTCCTCTGCAAAACTGAATGGCTAACTGGTTGACCATCACGCCAAACCAGACACTCCGGTCTGGGTTGCGTACAAGGGAGACAAACCCCAGACACTCACACTGATGTCCCGGGCTCGACTGGGATCACTCACACAGCTGCAGTAAGGGCATCTGTACCTGAAGCCAGGGACATGAGCCAGGGGACCACCACCACAGACTGCCCAGAGGCAGTGCCCAAGCTGGATTGAAGGACAGTGGGCAAATTCTTGTTGCCTTTCTTTTCCTGGTGTGCAATTTGTTGACTAAAAATGTAGTTTGTGCAGCACATAGCTATTTGCCAAACTCGACTCTAATTTTGGTAACTCGTTCTGGCAAAAAACAAGGAAGGAAATTCTGGATTGACTTTTCCTTTCAACACATATACTTTCAGTTTGAAAACAGCCAAAGTTTCAATATTTTTGTAGTGACTAAAGTGGAACTGGGAAAAAAATTAAAAAGAAAGGTAAGCACTCTCCAGCAGGAAAAGACATATTCAAGAAATTGCTCTGGCCTGAAAGTAAATTGTATTTCACTTTTTTAATGTGGTCAGAGGGTGGAAAAATCAGTTCTTTGCACAGCTGAACACTTTTTACACTGAAATCTGGAGAAGGACAAAGCTTCTCTTGAGGTCTCTGCCTCTCAAAACACTTAGGGCTTGGAGAGTGTATCCTGTTCCTTCGACTGCACCAATGTTTATCCAGGGTGACATCTCCCTCCAAGACAAAGAAGTCAGTATGCTCTCCAGCATCTAAACTTCTGCTCTGGCCTGTCTTGTTTTGACTCAGATCTTTACTGGCTGCACTGCCTGGATCCAAATTTTATCTCATGCATCTGCTCTCCCTCTTCCCTTTCAGATATCACCAAAACCCCATTCCCCAGAGACACTGCTCTTATCTCTTTCATATACGCAGACCACAATCTGTGCTCTGCATGGAGCTGCAGCCTCTCTGGTGTGAGCCCTTCTCTAAGTCTGCCTCAGCAAAAGCCCCAAAAAGCAGTGTCTGGGATGTCCGCCAGCAACTGCAATGCCCTTATAAAAACTTTGCCTACTCATCTCTGAGCTTTTCCAAAGCCACATCCAAGAGAAGCCAAACGCATAAAGCACAGGTTTTGCAGGACAGCGCGCAGGTGCAGAGAGAGGGGTGCAGGGCAGGAGACATGGCTGTTGCAGCTGAACAGCACTATCCTCAGAAAAACACAGGACAAGCCAGAGAATCTGTTTTTCAGCACAAATCCAAACCTTTGGTCCCTTCCTCTGTTCTCACAGTCCCAAATAACCTTTTTTTCCCTCTACCACCCTACTCCTTGTGCTGTTTACTCCCACTGCCTGATTCCGTCCTTTATGAACATTGCCTGTCCATTAAAGCAAGAGGCCCTGGCTGAGTGCTATCATCCAAATAACAGCCATCCAGGCATCCCGGAGATTCCCGGTTGCAGTAAGGGCCAGGGGGCTGCTAAAGAGTTGGATGCTGGATGCTACGTTCAGATGCTAGATGCTGTTTGTGGCTAGCCCTTGATTGGGGTCCATGTGCAGTGTCCCTCCTCCTACTCTGTTCCCTCATGGGGATCAGTGAGGGAAAAGCCCATGTGAACTGCAGGCTCCAAAATCTGCCTTGGACTGTCAGAGTGCAGAGAAAAGTCTCCTTCTCATGCTGCTTCCCAGAGACAGCCCTGGCAGGACACCTCTGAACTTAGAATCATAGAATCATAGAATCGTTTAGGCTGGAAAAGACCTTTAAGCCCATCAAGTCCAACCATTAACCCAGCACTGCCAAGTCCACCACTAAACCATGTCCCTAAGCACCACATCTCCCTGGCTTTTAAATACCTCCAGGGATGGGGACTCAACCACTGCCCTGGGCAGCCTGTGCCAGTGCCTGACTACCCTTTTGGTGAAGAAATTTTTCCTAACATCCGAACTAAGCCTCCCCTGGTGCAACTTGAGGCCATTTCCTCTTGTCCTATCGCTTATTACTTGGGAGAAGAGACCAACCCCCACCTCGCTCCAACCTTCTGTCAGGTAGCTGTAGAGAGCGATAAGGTCTCCCCTCAGCCTCCTCTTCTCCAGACTAAACAGCCCCAGTAAACTTGATCTTTATTGCCTGTAAACTTCCACCACCAAAACACCAAGGGAATGGAAAAGGAAAATGGTTTGCTCAGCTCCTGCTGAGGAGTAACAGATGTCTGTACTTTGACTTCCAATGCATGCAAAACTACCTGTGTAGTAAGGAGTGAACTTCGAGGAGATGGATGTGCAATAAGATGTGACAAAAAGCAAGCATCCTTTGCCCATGCAGTTGTTGCCCTTGAAAATAAGCACCTTTATCTGTAGAGACAGCTGTGTCAAAAGGTCTCCATGCTCACACAAATCTTATCTTCTTCCTGTGCAAATCTCCAAGTACGAGTTATTTGGATTATCCCCAGCCTTTCCATGCTAGCCTCTGTCCAGTCCAAAGTGTCTCTCTCAGCCCAGCAGCACTTGCAAGGTAAGTCCAGGTGTAGTAAGTTGGCACAGACAGCTACTGGACCCTTTCAGAGGGAGGATCTCAGTTTGCTATGTTGGTCCAACACACAAAGGCTCTGGTCCCGCCACCTCACCCTCACCAAGGATCAATTCTGCAAGCCTTCCTCGCTCTCTTTCCAAACACTTCCGAAGCAGCCCAGGAGCTCAAAACCACTTTGCTTTTTCTGTGTGAAACAGATCCCTCAGGCAAGGGGAGAGTTTCTGTATGATTTGGATAAGCGCTATCTATTTGCCAGTATAAGAAAACCAAAACCGAAATCCTGGCATGCTTTACACCCAGTCATTATGTTTCCTAATGGTGGGTTGTGGCTCCGGAGAGTTCCACAAGTATTCATTACCCTGGCAACCCCAAGAGGAAGTTGGATGAGTGTTGTTCTCTTTTCACAGAGGCTGTCAGTGGTAGAGGAGTCAAGGTCTGCTCCCCTAATCTGTGTGAGACCCTCCAACCACACCATCGCCTCTGGCACAGCAGCAAGAAAAGCCTCAATTCACTGCATGGGATCTTTCAGGGGGGTTGATACAAGCGTTGTGTTGCCCCATCTGACCACACATTGCTCTTTGGTTTCATTCCCAGGCTCTTCCTCGTTTTTTCTCCTAGAAGAGAACTGAAACAGCATCTCATCCCCACCTGCTTTACCCTCTCCCAGCACCCACCTCCCACCCTCCATATTGCTTTTTTCCTCCAGAAGGTTTTTGACAGATGGTCTACCTGATGGGAAGCTACCACCCCACCAGAGCAGAGGGGTGAGCAGCAGCAGCCAGCTGCTGAGCAACCCTGAGGATGTGGTAGGAAACCACTGACCTTACAAATTACTGCTGCAAATGCTTATGCTCTCACCCACCCATCACACACAGACACGCACATGCACAGACACGCATATCTGGGCCCGTCTCCTCCTTACCATGAGGATGAACATTCCCAGCGCTTCTGCCAGCAGCTGCCTGACGGTGATGCTACGAATCGTGAGCGCCTTCTGAAACTTCTCCAGCATTTTGCTCTCCAGCTCCAACCTGCAGCTGCAGGAGCTCCTGTTGTGACAGCACACACTTCATTGCACTGAGTTAAGTTGCCCTTTGAAACCTGGCACCCTCCCTTCACCCCTAGACACCTTCATTCATTTGGTTAACGATGAACAAGCCAATAAAGTAGCAGCTAGCTTTGAAGTCTTCCCATGCACAAATGCCATCCTTTTAAAACTATATGGTAAGGATGCAAGATTTCTGTTACCAGAGCATTGCAAACGCTCTGCATCTGCCCAGAAGCAGCCTATCTCCAGAGCAGTGGAGCTGTAAATAGCCTTGGTGGGCTCCTGAAGCCTGTCTTTCTCCATAACCTTTTCCACAGGAACTGAAGAGGAATTTTGGCTCTGCTCTGCATTGTAACCCACTGCCTGGTGGTTTGGTGCCATTTTTTTTAACAGGTGGGATTAGGACCATTTGCCTATGCTTTGCAGGACTATTTGGATGCCCAGCCTGCAGTGAGGATGCTCTGCCTGGAGCTGGTGTGCACTGCTGTCTACAGCTGGGAAGAGCACGATGCCTTGAGCATTGCTTCAGGTTGAATATTTGCTCTTGCTGAATGCACCTGTGTCTGCAGCTCCCATCCCACTAGTGGAGAGCCTCCCCACCACCCCCTCGGTCCGTCCTCTCGTGTGGGGGAAGGAGACCAGTCTTGGCAATGGTCCCCAGAGGCCTTCAATCTCGTTACCAGAGCAGAGCCGTCACTGTCCTGATTCCTCCTCCATCTCCTGATTCCCTCTGCTTATCTCCCTGCTCTTACCTCTTCACTGTGAATAGGTTTTAATACTTTTGCTTAACCACTGAAAAACTTAAACCCACTGAACACTCAAGACCTTTTTCTGCGAGCCTTGTCCAGTTCTTTGCTGGTTTTCTTCGCCTTCCTCTCTACCTGCTGCAGCTTCTCAGTGCGGCTCCAGAGGGGACACGGTGCACAGCTCTGGAGAGGTTACCAGCAGCTGCACCGATGGGCACATAGCACTCTGCTCACGCTGCCCCCAGTGTTGCCTCGCTCTGCGCTACTGCGTTGCAAAAGTTCACGAGCTTTTCTTTCACCCACAGGACACTGAGCAGCTGTATGGAAGAACCTGGGAAGCCTATTCTTCTCTCTGCTCCACAGATTATCTTCTATCTTGTGGCAGGGAAGGGTTTTATGGACTGGGGTAAGCCCTCCTCCAGCGACAGATTAGCTATTGACCTCAGTGAACGCCTGGCTAAATATGCAATAATTTACTAGTCTGTCTCTGATACTAAGGACCATCTAATCATGACAGATGATAATCATGCTGCTGGCAAGGGTGTTCCTACAGCATATTTCTAGGTGGAAAGGTTTTCTGTCCTATGAGTCTGTGAGCCATGCTGTGACACAGAAAAAGTGACTGATAAATCTTTCCAGGTTACTTCATTATCTGCTATGCAAATGTTTATTCGTGGAGCATGCAAACATGGGAGCTGGCACATCAGGTCAGGGTGGTGGCAAGAGCCTCGAGTTTCTTCTGGACATGGTAACTTCCAGCTGACATGTAAACCTGAGGTCCTCACATCAGCATGTGTTGGAGGTCTCACAGCCTTTCTCAGATGGACGAGGTGTGAGTGGGTCAGTATCCCCCACAACTGGACCTACAACTTTATTTTTCACTCCTAGATCTCAGGGAGCCTTCCAAGTGGATTCCTCCCCTGTGGGCAAACAAGAAAGCTGCTGTGTCTCTGAAAGGCTTCGTCTCCTGTGTTCAAGCATTAACTATAGGCATCTACATATTCTAATTTGGGCTGAAAAATGGACAGGTATTTTCTGGGAACACTGGGCTCCCGTGGACTTGCAGTCTTCTCAGGGAAAAAGGCAATCCCAGTTTGTGATAGAAATCTTTGGTTTGGTGATAATATTTGCAGCATAATCCCTGATATTACCACCAAATTCCCTAAAACTCTAGCACGCTTCTAGGATGACATCATGGATCACTGGACGTGCCTCTTGCTGCTGCTTGTCCTTTTACACAGATCATTCCATAAGATGGCACTGAGACATTAATTTCTCCCTTAAAAGTGTTCAGATGGGTCCCTCTGTCAGCTGCTGAAAATGTGAGAACCCTTCAGTTTTAGGGTTCCTCAGGTCATTTTTATACATTAAAGAAAGGTGATCTGCCGATGTTCAAGGAGCGTAATAACAACAAAAAAACACCTTTCTGTGAGTTCTATAGCACAGAGCACCACTGCTCTCACAGCACACAAAACTGAAATGTGTGAGCCTACACCTGCCACCCACCACTTTATAATTAGCAGAGAGAAACAGGCAGCTCCAAAGGGCAGTTCATTCCCCCCTAAAATAAGCATCTGAGGCCAGACCTATGAGTCATGCTGGATGCTGGCAGTTTCCCTCCAGTGTCAGCACCAGGATGTGGAGTGATTGGCTCCAATGTGCACGCCCACGTGGAGGTATCTACTGCCAGGTGAGCTGGACTGCCCTTCCTCCCTGCATCCAGATGTGGTGATCTTGAGCGAGTGCAACCAACCATGTGAGTCAGCCAAGGGCTGGAGCACCAAGGTCTGCCAGGTGCCCAATATGACCTGTTGTCATGCTCAAGCCCATGCCAGAGCAGGTACATCTCAAAGCATCTGTGGCCGTGATTATGTCTGTGCCACAGCAGGTATACCTCTGAAGGGACTGTGGCCCAAGATAAGTCCATGCTGCAGCAGGTACACCTTGAAGCATCAGTGGCTATGCATGAGGTCATGCTGGAGCACCTCAAAGTGTGTGGCCATGCATAAGCCCAGGACAGAGCAGGTACACCCCTGGAGGGGTTGCAGCCATGGGTAAGGCCATGTTGGCGCAGGTTTACTTCTGAAGGGACTGTGGCTGTGGGTAAGGCCACGCTGGAGCGTGGTCTATCAGGTCTTCAGGTCTATCTCTGAAGGCACTGTGGCCCATGGAGAAGGCCATGCTGGAACAGGTGCACCTCAAAGCAACTGTGGCTGTGGATAAGTCTATGCTGCAGCAGGTATACCCCTGGAGAGACTGTGGCTCCACTTGGAGCAGGTACGCCCCTAAGGGACTGCAGTCTGTGGATAAGTCCAAGCCGGAGCAGGGGCAAGGGGAGGAGTTCATTGCAATGTTAAACCCAGTGGTCTGGTCCAAAGGGGCCAGCGGTGGCGATTGTAATGGAAATACCTTTAAATTGTTGTAACCCATGATCTGTGTTGCATGTTACAGGAATTACCATAGCAGGAACCACCTGAACCGATGGAGGAGAAGCCTTACAAGAAGCAGTGCAAGTGCAGCAGTGACCCAACCTGATCTGGCTTTGGTGCCAAATAACTCCACGCAACACACCGCCTCTCCTGTCCTGAGTGACCACCATAACAGATGGAGCCCGAAGTCAGGGACTAAATGAACTCAGTGGATATTTTGTGGACATTTATGGACATTTTACAGATGTTTCACAGGGGTGGTCCATAGACTAAGGGAATGATATCTTTGTATTGTATCAAAGGATGGGAAGGGTGTTGGTGGTTAATGAGAATGTATTGGATAGTGTGGGACCTCAGCATGACGTAAATGGTATGGAATAATAGGTGGAGAATGCACTAGTTTTGGCTGGGATAGAGTTAATTTTCTTTATAGTAGCTGGTATGGGGCTGGTTTGGATTTGTGCTGAAAACAGTGTTGATAACACAGAGATGTTTTCCTTACTGCTGAGCAGTGCTTACACAGAGTCAAGGCCTTTTCTGCTTCTCACCCCACCCCACCAGCAAGCAGGCTGGGGGTGCACAAGAAGCTGGGAGGGGACACAGCTGGGACGGCTGACCTCAACTGACCAAAGGGCTATCCCACACCATATGAAGTCACGCTCAGCATATAAAGCTGGGGGAAGAAGAAGGAAGGAGGGGATGTTTGAAATGATGGTGTTTGTATTGCCAAGTAACGGTTACACGTGATGGAGCCCTGCTTTCCTGGGGATGGCTGAACACCTGCCTGCCCATGGGAAGCAGTGAATGAATTCCTTGCTTTGCTTTGCTCGCGTGTGCGGCTTTTGCTTTACTAAGCAAACTGTCTTTACCTCAACCCACGAGTTTTCTCACTTTCACCCTTCCGATTCTCTCCCCCATCCCATTGTGGGGGGAGTGAGTGAGTGGCTGTGTGGTGCTTAGTTGCCAGCTGGGGTTAAACCACGATACCTGCTCATACTTGCATGGTTTCACTTACCTGCAGGGCTGACGAGGATCTCTGGCATCACCAAATACAGTCCCCTACTGGCATCACCAAATACAGTCCCCTACTAGCATAAGCAGCCACACCACAACCCTTTCGTGACCAGGCCAATCTCCATTTCAGGGGTAAGTGCTTTTTGCCCCAACTCCTCCTGCTGGAAGCCTGTTACCAGAACTTGCTGCTCTGGAGATTAGAGAATTTCTTCTAATTTCCAGCAAAATTCTCAAAGCCATTTGTTCATGTGCCAGCATTACTCCATCACAGTCACAAGTTAACTCGTTTCCTACAGGTGCTATCCCATAAAGTTTTCCTATAAGGTTTGTTAGAAGAGTGTTAGCTGCTCACACTTAGCTTTGCACTGCCTCAAGATGTTTACCTTGACTTGCTCACAGGTTGAAACTTCACTCAGCATTGACCCTACAACAATTTTACCATATTTTGCACTGCACATTAAGCAACCACCTGCTAAACCAAAACCATTTCTTCCCTAAGGCAGGTACACTTTCAGCACCAGTAATAAAGGCCTCAGGTTGGAGAGAAAAATTCTGGCACAGTCAAGGGCCACTGACTGTGCTGGTGTTGATACCCGTGGTACTGAAGAGGTAGGGGAACAACCCCCCTGGGTCCTGTTAGAGCAGCCCTGGGAAGGATGAGTGCCCAGGGGCTCCAGGGCTGTCACGCTTCTGCAAGGTATAACTTGTCTCACTCAGTTTGACAGTGCACGTTTCCTCTGCACCCAGGAGCTCATTTATCTCTTAATTGTGCTAATCAGCAGCTGGAACGTCATCACTCCGTTAGCTTCAGCCCTGCTGGTGGAGCATTAACTTCTCCCCAGAGACTGAGAGGAGTAGCACAGCAGAGGAGCTCCTCACCGTGGATGAGGACAGCTTGCTACTCCATCAAACTAAATGAACATGGCACCAAGACATCTCCAGGCCCTTTTAGGAAGTGAAGCCAGATCAGAGAGACCAGTACAGCACTGATATGACCTTAGCCATCCCGGACAGTCCCCCACTTGTACTCTAGAGCACCTGCACCCTGTGGTCTCACATCTAACGCACATCTAATAGGCCTATCTCACATCTAATAGGTCTGTCTCCTCCTCTTCTTTATGGACGGCAGGCACTGAGCAAGTCACAGACACCCCAGATATTTGTCTCTCAGCAGGTGACTTTGCTCGTCATACTGTTACCCATCTCCCCATTCCCAGGACACCGTCCTCCACAACCTTTCAGTTCACCGTGCACACCATCACCCCTTGCCCTGAAGCTGGCCAAAGACACATCACCCACACCTGCTCCTTTCCAGTGAAACTGGGAAAGCTCTTACCACGCCGGGCAGAAGTGGGAGCTGGAGTGACCAACCGAGGGATGCGGTGGCACGATGGTGGGATCCTGCTGTGGTCTGCAACCCTCCGCTTTTCTCCCTGGGGGCATGGAGCCTCTCCGCCCCAGACTGCTAAATCTCACTGAGCCGGAGGTAATCCATGAGGTGGTGGTGTCAGCAGGAGGGGAATTACATGGCTGTTGTTGGTCATTAGGAGGAGAGCAGGGCTGTCCAGGAATGGATCGCCTGGGGCAACGCTGGCCCAATTGTTAGGCAACAGAGCGGAGGGTGCCTGGGCCCTCTGCCCACCCGGCCAGGGACCTACCCACCCCATGTTGGGCCACCCTCCCCTCCTGCCCTCCGTCTGGCTTTCCAGACAGAATCAGGTCATTTTTATATGCAGCAAAGCATGGTGGTTTTGAGGCATCTCACTGGCTTCCATCTGGGCAAAGCCCTGGAAGGTCGCCTCCATGCACAGGTGTAGGGCATTTAACAGAGAGGGAAACAGAGGCACAGGGGCACCTCAGGTCCCACAAGAGACATGGGGTACCTGTGGGATTTCCACTGAGGTCCTGCCAGCTCCTAATCTGCTGTCATCCCCCATTCCCTGACCCATCCCTGGCCCGTGAGCATCTTGTTCTCCTGACCTGCTCAGGGCCAGGCTCCCACTGTACCCCTCTGTGTAGGAGCATCCCTCGTCTGCCCCAGGACCCCACTGCGGGGCTCCCCCAGACCCAGGTAGAGAGCAGCAGGCTCTGCGGGTGCAAATGCTCCCACCAAGCTTTGAGCTGCCTGCTCAGGTCTGCTTTCAATCCACAGATAAGGCAAAAGCCGGGGAAACCACAGGGCTCAAAGGACATCGTCACCCTGGAGATAAGAGGAGCCAGGCTTTCTCCTGGAGGAGTGTGAACACCCGTGCCCTGAAAGGAGAGATTAAAGGGGAAAAGCTGCAGGCTGGGAGGGAGGCGCTGGGTGAGCTCAATGAGGTCCTGAAGTTGCAGAGTCTGATGGAGCCAGCATGCTGATCTGAACGTTTCCCTGCCTCTGACCGCACCCGAGAGAGAGCACAGCATGGCTGTGTCCTCCCCTCAGGATGCAATGAGTTCGCCCTTACAAATGGTGCCACCAACAAAACCCCTCATGCTTCAATTTATGCCGTCTCCTCTGCCTCATCCCTGCTCCAGGCGCTCCAGTCCAGGACAGTCTGTGGGACCCACCAGCCCAACATCCCCCTAAGCAGCACCAAAAAGGCATGAGCCTGTGTTAACAGACCCAAAAAGCAAAACCAGAGCAGAGGCAGTGGCACAAATACAGCCATGCCTGCTCCCTCTGTGCTGCTAGAGCAAGGCTGAGCCAATAGTTAACACAGTCCTTCACAGCCACCAAGTGTTTGAGGGTGGGCTGCATCCGTATAGGCCACTCTCATAAGCAACACCTGTAAACCCTTCAAGAGATGATACTAAACCCATAGGGAGACCATCTTCACTGCTAGTTGTGATACAGACATTTTGTGGGGTAAGGAACCAACTGGTGACACTAATCATTGCCCACATGTATAATCGGTGAAGTACCCTGTCAGCCACACGACCATGTTTTCTGATATCACACCTGCCACGGGGTGTCCAAAGACCATCCAGCAGCTGGCATGACTCACACCGGTGGTGAGCAATGACTGCCGCGTGGGATTTGTCCTTGCTTTCTCCACAGGGGAGGGAAAGGCAGGGATGCAGGTGGCTGGGTCAGCTTTCTCAGAGCCAACCCACCCCAGCCCAGAGGGCTGCTGCTGGTGCAGACGTGAAGGCATCTGAAGGAAACCCCCCGATAAGCTCCTGCTATCACAGCAAGGAGGAGATGCCACAGATTCCTTGCAGACATATAAGCAAATCCCCTCAGAAGCTGCCCAGCCTCTCCCAGGGCCCTAAGGAGCCCTACAGGCATTTCAGTGGGGGTCGAGATTTGCTCCAATGTGAGCCAGATTCCATCACCCTCATGCCCCCCCCCAGCCCCTTTGGCTTGTCCTGTGCTGTTCTGGGAGATAGATAGGAAAGAGGGGCCAGGTATGGTGGATCTGGATGGTTCCCTGGTCTTTCCCATCCTGCCAGTTCCCACATGAAAAGCCGTTGACCTAGAGAAACATACAGAAGATGAAAATCCCTCTGTTGGTGTCACCTGAACAAGAGGCAGCTTTCCTTGCTCACGTAGTTTCCCAGCAAGAGTTCTGCATGACAGAAGTGGCAACTTCACAGATCAGCCCATATTAAACAAAGCACCAACATGCAGTTTATTTCCCAAAGCACAGGGCACCACACATCAACCATCACTGGCAGTGCAGCTGTTCCTAACCCCTGGCAAATACTAAATATTGTCACTGGCCTTTATTGTCCCTATGTTTGCTTTTACACAGACACACAAACACACACATCCATGTCAGCCAATTCGTAGTGAAGAACTGTTGCATACCACCTTCTCAATTTTCACTTCATAGGACCCTCCTCAGGGTCAAAATATCAATTTATAATCTCATGAGAATGGCAGAGGTTCTGTCCCCCACTCCCGATGTGAACCAGTTAAAGCTCTTTGGAACTGCCTCGGGGTGTATTTGCACAGGACCTGACGCAATGGGCCTCTTATCGCAACACAGCCTCCAGCCTCTGCCACAAGAGCAGCATATACACAAATCACAACAGGTCTGTGAGGCTATAGATACCGATTTTTGCACCCGAAATGTTCGTGTATGTGTCAAACTACAGCACTAGGCACAGCAAGTGCCTGGCTGGAGCTCTCACCTTCAGCAGCAGCCAGTCCAATTGGCAGAGTCTACCAGGAAATGTGTTGCTTTGCTCACCGGGCTTTGCTCATGCTGAGTCTACTGAGCAATGAGCTCAAACTGCTTTTCATGCACTGGGGTATATAGTTCATCTCTAGAAGTCCTTGACACAGGATGCTGCAGGTGCTAAAAAGGGATCTAAAGATGGTTATACAAATTTATGGAGGTAAAAATCCACCGATGGCTATTAAACATGGACACCCCTCTATCACAAGTGGTCCCTGAGCTGCGAATGGTTGGAGACTGTAAAATATTTCTGGGGAAATTTATTCTGTTCACACAATCTTCTCCCATCACATCTAGGATCTCCTCCATGGGTCCAAGCCATCTCAGTGACCACGGCCTGGCTGTCTGTGGTGTCCAGTGGAATAGGATGTCCACCACTTCAGTCACAGGAACAGAAGACAAGCAGCCTTCACTAGCATGTTCTTGAATTGCTCAGTTGTCCTGAGATGATGTGAGGACAGTTGAAATATATTCCCAGCTCTGCTGCTCACCGGTGTGAGTCCTGAGCAGCCACTCCTCCTCCCTGCCCAGTACCCCACCCACACGGGGTGAACACGAGATCTCATTCAGAAGCAGCTTGGTGGCGGGGGCAGAGGAGGCATTTGCAGCTACATGCTGTGTGATCCTTGCTAAAACACCTGCCCCAGCTTAGTGCTGGAAGTGCCGTCAGCTCCTGGGTCATCCTAAGTCATCCACCTCCTCGTTGCTCTCTCCTCCTCTGTGCAATGCAGATAGTGACTTCTCCCAGTCCCAGAACAGCCAAGGACATACATGTCTCAGCTCCCACTTCACCACTGGTGAGGCCAGTGGTCAGAAGAGTTGGTACAAGCGTCATTCACACGCACAACAGGTCAAGCCAGCAGAACGGCTCCCTCTGCTCACCAGAGCACTTAGTGTAATGCTCACAGCAGTGCAGCAATTCAATGGCATTTTAGATACAATGAAAGCTTTAGAAGGGGGAGATCTACTGCACTTTGGTGGAGCCTCCCTTCTCCTTCCTTCCAGGAGCTGGAGGAAGCCATCATATGCGTCATTTAAAAGTAGACTAGAAGGAAAAGGCACTTGAAAAGTCACCACAGGGAACAATCGTGCCCTGCTTTAGGGCAGTAAATAACTGACTTTGTCTTGTTCATCTCATATTTTATTGCCTCTGCTGTTTGTACAGTGCTTCACAGGAGAAAGCGAGCTAACGGAGCAGAGAGCCTGCATGCAGCTCCCCTGCCCCCTCCCCTGCGCAGGCACCATCTCCCCTCCTGCACTTGTCTCTTCTGCACAGCCCATGAGGTGGCAGCTTTAGATGCAGCATCACCACACCGCGGGCACACAACACTGTCAGCAAGGGCCTGGGGAAGAAAAAGCAGTGCCAGAGCCGTGGGAGTGTTGCAGGACCCTCGCTGGGCTCCCTCCGCTGTGACCAGGGTGAGGGCTCGCACCTTCCTCCCTCCTGGTCTGTCTGGTCCCTGTTCAATATGCAAGCTGTGGTCTGGGGAATCTTGGAGCAGGGCCTCACTCCCTTGCGTTTGCCATGTCCCATCCAACCACGCATTCCCTTATGCTGGTGGTGCCTGGAAATTTAGGACGTGAACAAAATCCCCTGAACTCGCAAGACCTCTCTTAAGCCCACACCAGCAACCACCTTAGAAAAAGCAAAGGGAAAATCTTACAACTGACAATTTTGTGGGATACAACATGTTTGTTGTATGTAGCCACAGAGTGCTATAGGGTAAGATAGATGCCTAGCTTCATAACGATCTTCTTGGACTGCAGCTGGACTCTCAAAGCATGTGTTTGTTCAAGAGCTTTAGATAAGTCCTGGTTAGTTGTTATTTCTGTTGTACAATTACCCCATGTTTTTTGGACTCCAACTTGTTTGGAAGCACCATCAAAATAATCCATCACAAATGCCTTGTACGCACAGGTAACAGCCTGATGGAAGACATCCTGCCCTGATCAACATCTGTGCAGAGCGAGATATGAGCCAGCAGTGACAAAAACATGTTTTGTTCTAGGTTGTCGGCACCGAGGAAAAAAACATGTTCATAATTTGCCTTTGTTGATTCACACTTGCTAACAGGATAACAAGATCAATCAACACAGAGAAACAGAGGTTAATAAATCATAATCACCTTTAAGTTCTCAGCAGACTGACCCTAATCTGTAAGCCAGGGTCAGAGCCTAAATGTTCTGTCTAGATGTCTGTATTAGCTAACTCATAAGAGACAACATAAACTCAATGCCCATCTATTTCTTGGAATGAAGATACATCCTTTGGTGAAAGCAGCCCGGATCACAATGAATTTCTCCCTGCCTGCTGACAACCCAGAATGTGGAAGAAACTGCAAACCCTATGGAAGAGTCCTACAGCATCAGCTGGTGCATTGACTTGGATGACCATAACTCAAATATATAATAAAGATGGTGCTCCCACGCCCAGTGTCCCACCCAACCAGCTGTCTGTCTGAAAGGAGCGCATCCCTCCCCAGATGCTGTCACCATTTGCTGTAGCACTCAGCTTCGTGTTTCCCTTTCAAGTGCTGACCCGTCCTGCTTCACCTTCAGCACCTGATAGGATCATAAGCCGAGGCAAACGTAAGCAACGCATAGAAACAGTGGATAGAGATCTAGAATAGGCAGTTACACATACAACAATGTTATGTTATGCACAAAGGTGCATGAAATATGTTTGAGAAGAAAAAAAAAATCAGCATAGCTAGGAGAGTTGCTCAGAGTCCAGGATATTATCAGATCTGGAAAAATGCCATGTGAATGAGTCACTGGAGCATCAGTCAATGGCTGTGTACAGAAAATGCCACAAAATTGGCTGTTGTATTCACTCTCTAGCATTCATACAGTATCATTTCATGGTTTTGATAAATGATTGACTAAAATGTTCCATGGGCCACTTTCTTGCATTACAGTTATCTGCCCTGCTAGCCTGTTCCAGTCCAATCCCTACTCACACCCACCTCCCCTTTAATAAAATGTGTTTTAATAAAACGTCTTTTTCAGATCATTATTGAAGAGCAAAGGAAGGCCCTTTGAAAAATGCTTTGCATATCCCTTCCGCAGCTGCTCTGCAGCCAACCTGCTGGCACAGTTGCGGGGTAGCCTGACGCTGAGGAGGGACACCAAATGTGACTGATCCAGCAAATTGATATATGCCCCGTTCCTCCAGGAGCTAGAGCAGAGTACCTCAGCTGCCCAGCATTTAAGACCAGCACGACTTAATAGCTGGAGATCTGCAGATCAAGACAGGAGTCTTGCTGACAGCAACAGGTCCTGGGGCACAGAGTGCTTGTAAATCAAAGATGGTGCCTTCAGCCCCAGCTAGAAGCCGACAGCCAGACTGCAGAGATCCCACAGCATTGGTATCATGCATTGTATGTGCAACAGCTCAACACACAGGTCTTGGCTGCCCCTCTACCACAGGATGGGTCCCTGCTCTGAGCTCTGTCCTGGGCTGGCCTCAGGCAGGCAAGGACCTTCAGAGCAGGACACCTTTCAGCTCAGTTCCCATTTCAACAATCCCAAATGGGCAGGGGTAAAAAAAGGAGGCTAGGACAAAAAAAAGGGGAGACAAGGGGAAAAGGCTGGGAAGTAGGAGGTCCCTGTGCCCAGACTCACTTTGATATCACTTGTGCAGCAGAGCAATGGGAAGTAAAAGCACAGGGCCACACTTGGTGGCTCCCAGACCCTCTGCTCTGCACTGGGAGCTGTAGGTCATACCAGACTGCTTTTCCTTTGAGTTTCACAGAAAGATGAGTGGGAAGGATCAACAGGGAGAGGTGCTGCCTGCCAGTGTTGCACTTTGGGTGGCATAGGTGAGGTGATGCCTCCTATGCTGCCCCTCAGAATTGCTGTTTCCACCGTGCATGCATTTGGGGGGTCCAGGACAGAGCCCACCCTCCCGCAGGTGCTCAGCCCAGGAGCAGTCCCACGCCTGCACCCCACTCTGGGAGAGGCAGCAAGGGCAGGTCTGTTCTCCCAGGCTGCATGCAGCAACATCTCACAAAACTGGAGGTGCACTCCTTCATCATCATGCAGGGTCTTCTGGCCAATGTAGCAGGGAAGACCAGCTCCTGGTCAAGCTCCTGGCTCCAGGACCCCCTTCATGACTCCAGAGGGGAGTGCTCGGTGTCGGTGTGCCTCCATACCACATTTATTTACCAGGCAGCTGCTCAAATGGCTTTAAATGACTGCATAGCAGCCAGTTTCGCGTGCAAATGTGGATATGGGCAATCTAAATGCCAACCTGTCTAGCCCTAAATTTAAAACTCCCTTGTGCCATGGGGACTTGTCCACTCACGCAGTCACTCTGACCATCCATGCCTTACTGTTAATCAGGCCAGAGCACACCTCGTTAGCCCTGTGTCATGGCAGCTTCCCAGCCCAAGACCTGTGTCATGTACATCTGACGCTAACTGGGAAACTAGACCATGGCCAGAGGCAAAGATAGGGACAGCACTTCATGTATACAAGTCAGCTGCAAAGGCCACCTCACCGTTTGAGAGGCAGAACTGGTCTGCTGGCACTAGGAAACTTTTAGACAAGTTTGACTGGAAAGTGCCTTGGTGTTTTTTGCACAGATTTCCTGCATATTTTGTGTTTCAGTCTGAGCTGCAAAAATAAACACACAAAGTAGATGTATTTACACACACAAACAGAGATTTTTGCATCTATTACAAACTGGTGAGTGTGTGCCCCATGAGCATTGTGTGTTAGCACACCAGAGTAGCCACAATATACCCTAGGAAATATGTTTTGCTGCTGTGGGATTAGGTGCTGGAGGAAGACCCCCATGTGTCTCTCTCTGCTGGCATGTATTGTCCCCTCGAAGTGCTGCTCTGTGATCCCATAAGGTGATGCCCATTAAGTGTGGTCTTCAGGCTCCAGCCAAGTGCCAGCCCAGCTCTCATTGAGCCAAACTCGAATCAGCTTTGGGCACTCATGAGTCCGAGCATGCCATGTCTATTTCCAGCTCCAAGCCTTGCAAAGCTGATGAGTAGTGCCACTTACCTTGCTTTCTGTTTGCTCTAGCTTCTGTTTAGGATTAGGAAAGGCAGATCAACTGTACGTGCCATGTGGGATTGTCCGGGAAATGAATCCATGCTAGGCTCCTGCAGCACTCTCTGCCTTGCCACTAAGTCCCCATGCTTTAATCCTTGTAGCACTTGGAGACCCAGCTGTACCAGGATCTTCTCTATCTGTCCAGCCCAATTGAGTAACATATAGACATGACTCACAAGCTGAGCCAAAACCCATGTTGCCCAACTTCAGTCCTATCCTGTTCCAGTGAAAGACAGATCCTCTACTCCTTATTCACCAGCATTTGCCTCAAATGAGTATCCCAGCTGTGCATGTTTACAGGCCATTCCTGAGTATCATGAGATGTTCCTGAGATCATGAGATTAATCTGGTTGGAATTGGATGAAATAGTTCAGTAGAGGGTGGACCAGCAAATTCATGGCCAGCTCCGTGACCTTCACAGTTGATGGTGACCTGAACAGGAAAGATCTTTGCCAGCCAGAAGAGGCTGCTGGAGAGACCCAGAGTACAGAGGGTACTGGAGAGAGGTTTGGAAACCACCTCCTGAATCACATCTTGGTCCATCAGATGCCCCTCTTGACAACCAGGAGAGCAGATGATTCTGGAGATCTCTTGCCTATCGATCGTGCTCCTGTGCACCCCTGAGCTGTCTTCAGGAGTTCTCCAACATGGTTTGCCCATTTTGTCAGTCCTGGTGTTGTCAGACCCTATCACCTACTCCTACATATTGCAATGAACCATCACCTCCTGTTGCTGAACAGATCACGAAGAATCATGGATTAACTCGAGCAGAGAGAAGGTCACCTACATTCCTCGTAGTCTGAGCCCAGTGCCTCCAAATCTGAATTTTGCTCTTCCCAGTTCAGAAACTGCCACTACTATCTGCTGCTGCTCCCACTGGAGCAGACAATGTGCTAGTGAGAGAAGAAGCCTTCCCTTCCCTGCCTCAAACGTACCACTCTGAGCCATTAAACCCAAAATAACTCAATGCTTAGATGGACATGGACAGGCTTGACCATGGTAGGCTCCCTCTGAGGCCTGGGCTGCTATGAGCAACAACATCAGCTGCCACCGCATTCCCAGAGAGCAGCAAATCACCTTCGTTCCCTGTTTTCAAAGGTCTTGGTAGCAGGAGCCCAAACTATCTGACAGAGCCTTTAGCACCAGGACCAAGGCTGCCCTTGACAGTGCCTCTCCTTTGGCTCCTTTGAGCAGTAATGAACTCTGGCCCTCTGTGTAGGAGGAAGAGTCTGTGTGGGGCCAGCCACACGCTAGGGAGCAAAATTTACCTAGAGCTAAAAGCCATCATAAACCTCTCTACCTTCTGGTCTACCTCCACAAGTATAAAAGAAGAGCTCTACGTGTGTGTCCACATGGGCGTTTCTGTGGAAATGCAAGGAAGAAACTGAGTCGGTGCAATGAGGATTTCAAACAAAACAATTTAATTACATATATTTTCCCCCCATGAGCAGGATGAGAACTAAACATGTAACAGCTGTTGCTTAATGCATTCCTAGATAGCACACAGATATTATGCTGATAAGCACCACTTAAGAACCAAGATAGCAAAGGAGAGGAAGAGAAGTAATGATGTTAGTTACGCAGAGAGCAGGTCAGATCTTAGTGTGACTTTAAAACCACCTGGTTTCCATCCCTCCATTTACTGAAGCATTTACAGTAATGCATATAGCACTGAAGCATTTTAATAGCACTTTATAGGCAGTAAAAGCTTCAGAAAGATGACATTCATTGCACTGCTGTACAGATGCCCCTGGAAACTGGAGAGAGCCACATCACATACGTCCTTTAAAACCTGACTTGAAAAAATACCCTTTGAAAACCAAATGTTGGTATGGATCCTGTGCTGGTTGAGGGTTCGGATAAAAACAAATAAATCACACTTTATTTGTGTGTGTTTCAGGTCTTTGGCTTTCACCAGAGCACAGCTTACCAGGAGAAAGGCATGAGCAAAATGAAGAGGTGACCATCCCGTGCTTCCCACACGCTGGCCTCTTCCAGTGCAGCATGACAATGCCTCCCATGCTGGGCTTCTCCCTTATTCCCAGTTCCAAGAGGTGGCAGCAGCACTCCTGCCTTTGGGAAACTCCTCCTGTGTGGGACTGGCATTCTCTTCTGCCCTGGGAACAGGAGGACTGACACCCTGGGGAAAAGCAAGTGCACACCGACCCACTCAGACACCTTCAGCATCTCTAAGCTGAACCACCAGTTGCAGTGGGCCTAGCACTGTAGACAAGCATAGTATAAGGCACAGGGAAGGTGTATTAAAAAAAAAAATTATTTGCATCTGTTTTATTTTTTCATGTTAATGGAGGGGAAAAAATTCTTTCTGGGATTGAAGTGAGCCCTGAGTCTCTGCTCATCATTCCCGAGGGGAAGCTTCCCAGCATTGCTCATTACAAACACCTTTGCAGAAATATCAGCTGCATTGATTCTCTCCAGACATCTCTGAGACTAAAGGTTGAAGACAAAGTCACAAACGTATGTCAGAGAAAGAAGAAAGAAAAGAGAAAGGAATATAGTTCTTGTCCCAAAGACGGTACAACCTCAACAGACCAAGTATGTGATGGGAAAAAAAATGAAGAGAAACAGGAATAAACAAAAGCTCCTTGCATCCTGGGACAAAAAAACATCCCACCAGTTCTCAGTACAACCCTGTAGTGGTGAGAGTCACCTAATTTTCTCACCTGAGAAAATTAGCCATGATGTGCATGGCAGCAGGTGCAATTTCTGCCCTACCCATGAGTGACACCGTTGGTGTCAGCTCCATTACACTGCTGGGATGGGGGAGAGGAGCAACTCTAAAATGACCATTTATGAACACAGATATCACAGACTCACCAGACAGGGTCCTGTGGTTCCTATGCGCAACAGCTTCTTGTGTTTGGGGACCTCCTCTCACAGCCACAAGATACAACAATATTTGAAGGCCTATATCTGTCAAGGTACTGTTGTAGCCTAGTAAATAGGATTTTTGAAATTGTTAGTGAAAGACCACAGGTTTTGGCATCTCAGGATGTCTCCAGGCTTATCTTAACCTGAACCAGTGTTAGTTTACTTTAACAATTGCCAGTGGTCAACTAACTTCCGTATAACCTGTTCTAGCTTTCTCTCTGTGATACCATATATGGTAAAATGACAAAAGTAGGTAGTCGCTGCATAACAAGAAATAGTCCTTTATGTTAACTGAGGCTGAGGGAAGCTGTTGTGCAACTTTCAAACTTTGCCTGGAAATGACTGAGAAGGAAAGAGTGTGATGAGAAAAAACATAAAAATAGCCCCAAGCAGACTCCAGGCCTGAGGAGCTGAGGAGGAAGGGACCTCCACCATGAACATTGTGCTTCTCCCAGTGAACAACTCAGGACACTGATGACTGACAGAGACAGCCCACCACCTCTCTGCTTGAGAAGGCCGGTGCCACCAACCACAAGACTCAGAGGGACATCACAAGGTGAGGTTAGCATTAAAAAGGATTAGATACTAGTAAGTTTTCTTTTATAACAGTTTTAAGATTATTATTAATAAGGCTTTTCTCTATTAATCTGGATTATAAGTGTTATTATTGCAACTGGACTAATAATAACTTTATTATGTCTTGATTAGGTTAAGATTTTAATTACACTTTTGGCTCTGTATGAATACAATGCGTTTATCTTTGCCCATAACAGTATTTTAAGTGTAGCATGAGAGAAGCTGTCAGAAATCCAAGACTCATTGCCAGGCACTAACAGAGCTGGGAAAGCCTCTCCAGACAGCAACTTCAAAGGCATGAGTGAACCCTACTCAAATTCTTCCCCTTGAAGTCTATTCTGCCCAGCTTACCTGTTTAAGGATGCATAGGACAACTGTTACTCTCACAACAGCTGCCAGCCTCCAAATAAGTGTTGGCATTAGGAAGCAAAATTTTGGTCAACAGCCTAGCTAGTAAGAGCTGCAGAGCTGCAGCTATTCAAAATGCTCTTGCTGGGCCTTTTCCAGGCATCACCTTAAACAAATATATCACCTACTCCCAGCTTGTTCCCACACACATACATATACCCCCATCGCTTCTTTGGCTGTCAGTTTAGCCCTTAATTTATCCAAGCTGATCTTTTTCACAAACTCTTATTCCTCCCAAAGAGCTGTGAGCTGAAATAACCAGTGAGGAAGGGACCACTTACACCCAGAGCAGTGCACAGTCTTGCTGTCTTTGACCCACCTACAGTTGGTTCAGGTTTAGAGTCCTTCTTTGAGAAGGTAATTCTGACAGAAGAACTCCAGGTGTGGCTGGCAACACCTCTCCAACAAGAGCCACAGCTTGGAAAGAGGGAGAGAAACATGTTTCTCACTGCTATGCTCATCACATTATCCTCAGGTGTTTCCTAATCTCTGTCTGCTGTAACTTTGCAACCTCCCTGCCTGTGCAAGGGTCAGGCTGAGCATCACCGAAAACACCTGAAAAGCCCAAAAAGTGTCATGGAAACCTCCTCATCACCCAAAACTCACTGCCACCATCCAGGCAGAGGTAGAAACCATGGTGACATGTCACCCATGCAAGAAGCCCAGCTGATAAGTAGCAACAGAGACAAGAATAGCCTGACATGATTCTTGCTAGAAGCTGTGGAGGCTTGAATCGACCCAGATTTTACTGTCAAGCTGACCCAACAAAGTTACTTAGTTTAAATTTCCTTCTGCCAAAGTTCTGCTGAAATAAATTTTTACCCAAGAAAAATGTTCATTCTGACAGCATTTCACTTTCTGATAGGAAAGTGTAGTGTGGGAATTCAAAACTTATCAACCACCCTGGCTTTAAAACATAATTTTCAGCCTTCTCCTCCACTCTTCACAGGGTGGTTCACCACCATTTGTAGAGTGCAGTGTTCTTCACTGATACGTGCTCATAGCAGCTGACTGAGTGTTTACCCATTTTAAGACATTATTCAACAATGGAAAATGTCACTTGGGTTGGAGTTTATTATTTCAGATTTTTGGGGGGTTATCTTCCTATGACTTCCAGTCATCTCTACCATATGTAACAGCCTCCAAAGACTATTCCTGATTTCCCAAGGACAAAGAGAAAACAATTCCAGCCTCTCCTTTCTAAAATAGGCAGGGGGGAATGGGGATATGGGGAAGAAAAAGTGGGAGGCACATCTTTGTTAGAGGCCCACAACAAACAGACTGCACAGACAGACTGCAAGAAAACGGAGGCATCCTGCTCGTTTCAGACTCATCTCCTATGTAGGAGAAAGCAACACAAGTCAAGAAAGACATAAATGCCCATATGTTTCTACCTATTTCCACAAATCAGATTTAAAAAAAAAGATTTTTAAAAAACTAAACTTGCAATAAAATGGTAAGATTTGGTCAAACAATACCCTGCCCCCATCTGATCCATTGAGCTTTGATGGTTTCCAAGGGCCCTCCCAGTCACAATAGTACATTGCAACTTGAGATAACCCTCTGAAGTTTTTCTGGAAATAGCCCCTCATTCCCATCACATATTCTAGCACGTAGCCCAGAGGAAGAGTCTCTTTTGGTCAGCAGGTACATCAAAACCTATTTTATTTGCTTAAGCTGAAGGCCATGCAATACAGCAAGCAACACAGCACGACTTTCTGCTGTGGAAGAAAGGAAACGATGACTCATCTTCTGCTTTACCGGCTACAACAGATAGCCATATGACCCCTTCCCACTGGATGTGCATTCAGCTCCTACTACTGTCCTCTTACCTTTATGTCCTGCCCAGGACTTCCCCCAGTCTCATCCACAATGTCCAACAGACCTGAGGATTGCAAAGCGAATTCACCTGCTGCACAAGGAATGCATCTGCATGCTTTCTGCTGACACACTGCACCATGCCCTCAATAGGAAATAAGTGGAATCTCCCAAGGGTGTGCAGCAATGTCTGGGTAGACTCAAATGAAGCAAATAAAGGAAAATAATTTCCCAGCTGCCCAGTATCCAGAGCTGGAGCAGACTTCTCAAAGCAATCAATTGCCATTCAGGCACAAAAGAAGCAGTCAGATATTCAAAGTAGCTCAGCATCCAATGCCAAGAAGGGTCACAATGTTAACCTTTCAAAACGTGTTCACTATCCTCTAGATAATCTTCTGGTTTTCCACCCATCTCCCAGTTCGCAGTGCATGTGGATAAGCAGTGATTCCAATAGGAGCCAGAGACAACAGCAAAAGGAGGTGGGGGATCAGCTCCATTAGTGGATGGGACATTTACAGCACCTCTGTGGAAGCCAGCTTCCTCCCCTGCCTCCACTCCTCCTATAAATTCATTACAGCTCCTGCCAAGCATCAGCTTCTCCAGTTTTATGGCTTTTTTCTGTGGCCTATGACCACTTTTGGCACCGTGCTGCATGCACCAAATGCAGCATCTAAGAATCCAGAGCTGACAGAGCTGCTAAGGACATGGGAATTATGTCTGGAAATGGAGAAGAAAAGTAAACTATTCCTAGGCTTGTGGGGAAAAGACACTATTAAATATAAGTTGTTCTGTGACCGATGGAGTTAATAAGGTGTGCTTTCCTACAGTCTCCCCTCTAATCTCCTCCACCATGATACTCCCAGCTCCTTCCAGAATCTGCTACTAGTTTGGCTGGAGATCTGGGTCCTGTGCTGTGGCTGGCTGGCTTGGAGCGATACCTGCATTGCTTCGTTAGCCAGGATGTAAGTGCTCCTCAGCCAACAGGCAACAGCACCACAGGGTATATTGTATATTGGGCTGAACTCTGCCTTTGGCTTGTGGGGAGGGAGCAGGGAGCAGCAATAACATGGATCATTCTACTCTACCCAGCTGCCAGTTTTCACAAAACTGTGAGCAAATTCAAATCTTGGAGATCTTTTACTAGATGAAAAATATGGTAGAAATCATACTATGGGTTCAAAAGCTTTTTGGGGACGTAGTGGGGAAAGAGGAAACAAATAGGGGAGAAAGAATAAATGCAAAGCTTCATTTCCCTAGGTAACTAGGTTTAAAAATACTGGCAAATGGCACTACTGTGGACTTTACACACTAATTTAGCACAGGATAACCTGCAGATATCAATAGGAATCCATTAGGGATACAGTGCAAATGTGAGGTCATGCTTGCTGCAACCTATAAAAGATCTGCTGGGCCCATTAAAGTCCCCTTCAAGCTAATTTTAAGCAAGTGTGAGCAATTACCAGAAAGGCCAAAGAGGGAGAGGGAGAAAACAAAAAGAAATGCAGTAATAAAATCTAGGCTGAAAGACAGCATCTAACTGACTGCTAAATTGTGCAGCCAAAGTAAATTCCTAAGCAGGAAAGGGATATGACCGAGAGAAATAGAAATCCCCTTGTTCATGAGTAACTGAGTGGGCACTGGGTTGGGGAATTTATCTCGAAGAGGGGCCAAGAGATTGCAGCCTCACTGGAGGTGTAGTGTGACCCCATTTGAGAGCCCACCTGGTCCCCTGGGAACTCTGGTTTCCCTGGCTGATGGCTCTCCAGACAAGCTCCAGAGAAAACCAGTGAATCCAGAGGAATCGCAACTTGCAACACTGCAAAAGGGTGTGATTTCTGATGATTCCTGAGGTTCCTCCATCTCTATTTTTCTGGTTTACTATGTTTTTTTCCTGAAGGTGTTGAACATTTGTCTTTTGAAAAGTAACTCTGTGAAGTGCTGGAAGAGGAGACAGCCAAAATGATGTTGGAAAGCTGCACCCTCTGCAGTTACCATTACAGTCTTCTGCTGCACTGATCCAGGGCACAATAAGAAAAAGCAGAATAGGAATAGGGAAGGGACCTTTCGCTAAGGCACATGTCATCAAGATTTGCCAGCTGCCTAGTCCACATCAGAATATATTCTGCCTGTCAGGCTGATTTTTTTGTTTGACATTTTGATTTTTTCCAGATTCACATCATGGATTTGCCCCTGCCAGTGAATTTTATCCCAGTTATTTTATTTATTTTCATTTCTCTCACTGAGGCCTATCTACATAATAGTTAGGAGGTGAATAGTCCAGTTCAGGGCATCAAAGCTCAATTTCTTTCTTTGAATTTCCTCGTGAGCCTCCTGTTTTGATGAAGAACTCCAGCTGTTATTGAAACCCCAAAGCCAAAATGCAGAGGGAAAAGGTGAATCTGGTGCCAACCTATGTCCTCCCAGAGAATCCTCCTTGAGAAAGCTGTACTCCTTGTTGCAGTCAGCTAAAAATCACATGGGTAGGGAGGTCCTGACACAAAACCAGTGAGGTCCCAGATGACTGGAAGTTAGCTAATGTGGCACCCATCTACAAGAAGGGTCAGAAGGAGGATCCAGAGAACTACAGGCCTGTCAGCCTGACCTCGGTGCCGGGGAAGGTCATGGAGCAGATCATGCTGAGTGCCATTATGCGGCATGTGCAGGACAACCGGGGGATCAGGCTCAGCCAGCATGGGTTCATGAAAGGGAGGTCCTGCTTCACTAGCCTGGTCTCCTTCTATGACAAGGTGACCTGCTTAGTGGATGAGGGGAAGGCTGTGGATGTTGTCTACTTGGACTTCAGTAAGGCCTTTGACACCGTCTCCCACAGCATTCTCCTGCAGAAGCTGGCTGCTCATGGCTTGGATAAGTGCACTCTGCGCTGAGTTAAAAACTGGCTGGACGGCCGAGCCCAGAGAGTTGTGGTGAATGGAGCCAAATCCAGTTGGTGACTGGTCATGAGTGGTGTTCCCCAAGGCTCAGTGTTGGGGCCGGTCCTGTTTAATATCTTTATCGATGATCTGGATGAGGGGATCGAGTGCACCCTCAGTAAGTTTGCAGATGACACCAAGTTGGGTGGGAGTGTTGATCTGCTGGAGGGTAGGAAGGCCCTGCAGAGGGACCTGGACAGGCTGGATTGTTGAGCTGGGGCCAACTGTATGAGGTTCAACAAGGCCAAGTGCCAGGTCCTGCACTTGGGTCACAACAACCCCAGGCAACGCTACAGGCTTGGGGAGGAGTGGCTGGAGAGCTGCCTGGCAGAAAAGGACCTGGGGGTGTTGGTCGACAGCCGCCTAAACATGAGCCAGCAGTGTGCCCAGGTGGCCGAGAGGGCCAATGGCATCCTGGCTTATATCAGGAATAGTGTGGCCAGCAGGACCAGGGAGGTGATTGTGCCCCTGTATTTGGCACTGGTGAGGCCGCACCTCGAGTACTGTGTTCAGTTTTGGGCCCCTCAATTCAAGAAGGACATTGAGGTGCTGGAGAGTGGCCAGAGAAGGGCAACAAGGTTCGTGAAGGGTCTAGAGAATAAGTCTTATGAGGAATGGCTGAGGGAGCTGGGGTTGTTTAGTTTGAAGAAGAGGAGGCTGAGGGGAGACCTTATTGCTCTCTACAATTATCTGAAAGGAGGTTGTAGAGAGGTGGGGGTCGGTCTCTTCACCCCAGTAACAAGTGATAGAACGAGAGGAAATGGCCTCAGGCTGCGCCAGGGTAAGTTTAGCTTGGATATTAGGAAAAACTTCTTCACTGAAAGAGTAGTCAGGCACTGGCACAGGCTGCTCAGGGAAGTGGTTGAGTCCCCATCCCTGGAGGTATTTAAAAGAGGTGTAGATGTGGTGCTTGAGGACATGGTTTAGTGGCGGACTTGGCAGTGGTAGGTTAATGGTTGGACCTGATGATCTTAAGGGTCTTTTCCAACCTTAACAATTCTATGATTCTATGAAAACAGGATGAGAAACAGAGGGATGAACTTTCCCATAGAGTTGCCAATGATAACAAAAGAAAAGCATCTTTTCAGGAAAAAAAAAGAAATTTTTCTCCTCCCTGTTTCTCTTAGAGGTATCCTGCCATGTTTCCCAATGTTGAGCTGCCAGTCAGTTCTCATTTCAATTTGTAACCCTACGCCAGCATAACTGCCTGGATTTTAAACAGCCCTTCTCACTCTGGCTCTTTGCCATATGTTGTGTTGAGGCTTTGGGGAACTGAAAAGCCGAGCTGACGTGGATTTTGAGGTTTTTGTGACAGTGCAGCTCAGCCACAGAGGGTTTGCTTCAGAGCTGGGACTGTGGCAGCAGGATCTCTAGATGCAGGGGAACGAAGAGCCTGTGCCAAAAATAGCTGCAGTGCTCCAGCAGGCCCTGCAGACCACCAGGCAGACACCATCTTCCTGTAAATTACTGAAAAGGGAGTGTTGAGCAGTTCCCCATGTGCCACAGATGGGCTGCAGAGAGGAACGGCTGCAACCAGGGTGCCAGGGTGGGTGAATGCAGGGAAGGGGATGGATATGCACTGAGAATGTGCCTCACAGAGCCCAGTAACTTCTGATCCACTCCTTCTCCTGCTCAGGACTATCCTGAACAGCATGGGGGTCTCCTTCTTGACAGTCTGGGTCATGAAACACTGGGAGCAAGAATAATTCTTCATGAAAAACAAATGAGAAAGACATACACAAGATGCATGATGTGGGTCTGGTCCAGACTGGTTGGGTTTTCTGCAGGAACTGAACTTCAGCAATCTCCATGTAAACCAGGAGTTTCCACAGCTATCTGTCATGGCTTACCCTTTAACCTTTCCCACTAGGCGATGTGAACAGAGCCCACAGGCAGGAGTTTCTACACAAAACGAAATGGAAATGGGGAATGACGTTGGTTAATGACTTGGTAACACTTGAATGATGTTGGTTAATGACCAGGTCTCCTTCTACTGTACATTGCTTTTGTATTTCCTGCAGGTCATAAGTGCCCTAAGCACCATGTGCTTTCACTCTGGGGCCATTCATGGCACATGGTACTTGTTAGTAGTTTTGGCAGCTTATAGCAACTCTGGTGCGTAATTTGCATTATGGTCAGTTCCTGTAATCTGACGAATCTCGTAATACTATAATGAATTTCTTACAGCATCCCTCTTGTCATCATGCAAATATTGAGGATCTCAGGTCCCATTTAGGAAAAAAGAGTTTCCCATGCTCGTGTCTGCAAATTTCTTGAGTGAACCATAAAAGCTTGAGACCACAAAGCAGATAAATCAAGCCAGAGCTACAGCCTTAGACCAAGGAGACTGAGTCACACTTTGCAAAAACTCCTGGCCAGCAACGCTGTGTCTCAGACCACTGTCACTGTATGTGAGTACTAGGCCATGGACTCAGCAACACAGTAAAGAAAAAGTAGGGGGGAAATCAACCAATTAAAATGTCTTAAATCCATCTTTTTACAGACACATTGTAAGGGAACTCAAGCACATATTAAAAGACAGATTTCTTAAGCATACCCTGAGCTTCACACTGCTACTTTAGGTTAGCATCCTGCAACACTACCTGCTAAAGCTCCCATCTCTCCAGAGGGGAATCAGCTCCTACAGCTTGAACAAGCTCTTCCACTGCATCTGATCTTCCAGCCAGACATTTTGCACAGGCTATGACAAGGTACTTCCCAAATTTCATCAACCTCTTTGGATCCCACAAACCCTACGAGATGGGTCCTCATCTGGGAGCCACAATAGGCTTTGTAGTTTCCTACAGTTGTAACCTCACAGCTCCCTTCAACCTGCACAGAGCTCAATACCTGCAACCAGCTACTCTCTTGGAAATCAGCTGCCAATAGTTTTCATGTTTTCTCTGGCAAGCCACACCATCCCAGGAGGTCTTCAGCAGAAACCTGTTTGGAAAACATGTGCTATGATTTGATATTCCCTACCTGGTTCTTATGGAGCAGAAAATCTGAATTCATCGACGCAACAACACAGTCTGGGCAGGAGGCCCAAGAGCTTGTTCCCTGGAGACGAAATCCGACATGAGGTGTGACGGTGAGAGGCAGTGAACTGTGGAAGGAAACTTTCCCTTCCTGTGATCTGCAACATCCTGAAACAGAACAACTCTGTCTCCAGTGGCAGCAACCAAGTATCCAGTCCCAGCACTGACTTGCACATCAGCTCTAATCCTAATAACTGGTAAGTCTTAGAGGTATGGTTGCTTGGAGTGATTTGTTAGGTGATTCCAAAACAGTTGCAGGGCTGAATTTTATTTTCATTCACTCATCTGCATGAGAGGTCTGATGAGTCTGAACAAGACGGTCTACCACAGTTTAGATATGTATAGGGAGGGAGAGATGCTTCTTCCATGTGGCAGCAATAGAGATGGGGACCAAATGCTGTTCTTCACAATATGCAGTCCAGAAAAGAGCAAATATGTGTGAAGGTTTGGAAGGAGCAGGTTTTCATCCAGTAGAGGTGTCCAAGGAGTTAGGGGATGAGACCATGCAGCTTTTGACACAAGGTTAGCCTGTTCCCTAGTGCAATGGGCTGCGGAGCATTTGCTCTCTGTGCTCCACAGCTTTAAGGTAAAATATGTTCTCCAAGGAAAAGACAGGACCCTGGGGGTGGGATCCTCTCCACCTAACATTGTGTGTCTACAGTGGAGGTGCCTCTGTCAGTAGTGGGCCTCTCAGTACAAATGGGAACCTGCAGTGTGATTAGAATGGAGAACCTGATCTCCAAGGGCTGTATTGACTCAGTCACCCCAGGAGTTTGATGACATGCTCAGATGGAGACACACACCCATTGCAGAAACCCACATTTAGTCAGATGGCCCCAGTCCTGCTGTCCTTCCCTGAAAGAGGCAGGAAAAATTGTTTAGTCTCTGCTATGCAGCAGGGCACATGTTCTTCCTGTCTGCAAGAAAGATTACTTGTTCACTCACTGTTTGTCTTCATTTTGCCTTTGAAGAAGTGTAATCCCCAAAATACCTACTGGACCTGCTGGCCCAGGGTGCTGGACAAACTTTCCTATAAGAGCCCTGGTCATTATATAAAAGAAACACAGCAACAACTTTGCATTCCTTTGCAAATACAGTCTCAGGCCATGCTCTGGCCAGATAAACTGTGTCCCAGTGTCAGGAGCTCCTGGTGTGAAACTGCTGGGGGCAGGAACACTTCCCAAAAAGTGGAAGAAAAACCATTCCCAGCTTCAGATATGCTGGGGAGAAGGAGCCAAGGGGTTTTAGTATCTGATAAGAACTGCCTTGTATGGTGTGTGGCTGCACAGAGACACAGCTTCTCCCTTCTCCGCAGCTTCTCCTGCCCTCCTCCTCCCCAGTCCACCCACAGAGCTCAGGGCTGTGTCCACCAAATGACAGCTCAAATCCTCACCTTCCTCACCACCCTACAAAATTACCAGCCTGTTGGGCAAAATTCCTGCACGTCCATCTCCCTGTCTCAGATCACCAACAGGTTTTCTGGCTGCCACCATGCTTTCTGGGTGGCTCAGCATTTTGGGAAAGAATCAAAACTTCAGAGGAGAGAGAGGGAACAGCAGGAGGCTAATTGTCCACTGTCTGGGGAGAGAAGACAAGGGTTTGAGACCTCTTCTCTCTATGAAAGGGGAGATCAAAGCTGTTGTTGACGTGGTTGGTATTGTAGGTAAGGAAGGTAGCATCCAGATATCCAGGGCTGTGAGCATCTGTATCTTGCATGCCTGGTAGCTGAAGTGTCTGCAAGATCTAAGGCAGGATCTGGTATTTACATGTCTGCATGTGTGCATCTGTGTAGGAGTAGGGTTTGTATATATTATAAGGAGAAACTGCAGAGGGAATCAACCCAGTTTGGTGTTTAAGGCCTGGTTTAAAGCCCATTAAAATCAACAGGAGTTATTCCATTTACTGTGATGGCTTTTGGCCACGTATTTCCTTGCCCCTCCCCAACATGCCTATGAGCTCAGGGCTGCTCCCTGCTGCATATCCTCAATTAAACCCTGCGAGCAATGAGGATTCCCATGTTCACCATGGTGGCTGTTTTATGGGGAATCACTGGAGATGCCCTCTCCTCTGGTGTTCACACCCTGCAGATACTTAGAGGCAAATGTTGCTCATTCATCACTCCTTGCTCAAGATACCGAGATCCCGTTGTTTGGTTTGGTTTTACAAATTGGCGCCACCAGGTTTTTTTCTGTCTTTTGTGTTGCTTTTATCTGAACACACTCCAGCCTCATCTCCCTCCCCAGGAGTCAGATTTGAGATCAGAAAGGCTCATCATTTCATCACCTTCCTCCATACCCCGGTCTATCACATTTCTACCAGCTCTACCTGAACTGCCTATAACCTGTCTGCAACTAAAGCATCCATTTCTGAAAGACCTTCATGCCCAATTTGCAGACATCAAAAGCTGACAACCCCTATGCTCTAATGGTTGCAGTCTGTGCACAGTGATGGTGTGACTTTTTCTCCTTTGGATTTGTCAGGTTTCTGCTGTGCTCTCACATATAAAAGTGCCCTTTAAGATCTTATCATTTCCATATAATTGTGTTTATAGCCTGTAAACAAGCCACCTCTCTATCTTCTTTTCAGTAAAATCACAGGTTTATGCTCCTGAAGACTTTCATTGTAAGGCATTTTATTTCACACTTTCCATTTTTAATAGCTTTTAAAAATGTGGATGCTGGAACAGGACCAAGCACTAGTCTATCAGTCATAGACATGCAAGGTTGTTTCCACTCGTCACTCCCCCATTTATACAGCCACAGATTGCAACAGCTTTTTATGGCACAACATTGAATTAGAGGTTAAAATTGAGCTGCTTCTCCTCTCTGCACCACAAACCCTTATCAGAAATGTTGCTGTCTGCTGTCGTCCTGCTTGTCCTCTCCTAAGTATCACCCCAGCACCGTGGCTCTCTAGACATGTCTCACCCAAGTCTTGACCAGACTGAACAAATCCATTTAGCTTTTCCGCCATAATAACATCACAGGTCAAAATGAAACAGACAGTGAAGGGTTGAGCCATTGAAGCAGATTGAGATCTACCATGGGGGTGCCATGGACAGTAATGTAATATGTTCTGCATGAACGTGCAGGAGATGTGTTCAGGGATAATGTATTTGTATAGATAGAGAATTTTTTAAATTCCAGGGTGTTATCAGATCTGAAAAAATGCTGAATGAGTGGGTTGCTGCAGTATCAGTCTATTGCTACACCATGAAGGGGGAGCTGTATTCTCTACCATCCACACTGTAATTGCACAGCCTCTACAAATAATTAACTAAGCCTAACCAGACTCTTTTCCCTGCATTAAATCTGTATTATCAGTTTATTCCCCACTCCAAAAATTAATTTTCACTCTCAGACCCACACCCCTTTATTATAATAGATAGTGTGAAATTTTCTCCCCAATAATTTGGTGGGAATACTAGGAAGAAAGGTATTTTTTCAGCCTGTTTGCGTAGAAAAGAAAGTCTAGGGGAGACAGAAATTACAAGAACATTGAGTCCCCATGCTGCAAGTTAAAAGCTGATCACATATATATTCATGCTTACATATGTAGGTGTAGTCATCTCACTACTGCCACACATTATGGTCTGGTTTCAGCAGCTAAGGCTTTCCATAGTACTTTCTGCCACAGCATTGAACTAGGAGATAAAACGGCATTGCTTGATCACTGTAACTCTATGCCCAAAACACAGCACACTTGCACTGTGAGCCAGGGCTATTAAGGATAGACACAATCATGCACTTTGCTTAATAATCCTGTAGTCTGCTCCAAAAATGGGCCACTCATCTGGGAACAGATGCATAGTGAGACAGTGAAGTTTGCTAACGCCCCTCCTACACTCTACACCCCAGCATCTCCCAGAGTTCCCGCTGCTTTATTCTTTTGCCCACAGCCCATAATACCTCCTGGGTACAGCAATGCTGCCTGATGTGCTGTTTTTCTTCAGCGCCTTTGTTTGGGACCAACCAGAGGAGATCCATTAGGGCAGGCAGTGGCTAGAGCAGAATAGCCAGGTGGTAGTGAATGTAGAAGAGGGGAGGCTACACCAGCTATGGGTGTAGTTTTGCCAACAGAAGGAAAATAGGCATTGGGCTAAAACTTCCCATTACTTGGGCTCCCAGCAGTCTGTCACCATAGAAAACTGCCTATTTTATGAAATTAAACCTTCCCAAGGTAAACATTTATTCCAGATAATCATGAAACCTAAGATAGAATGAGACAATGTCTGGTAAGGCAAGAAGAACAGCCACAAGGAGAAAGGCTCTTGCCAGGAGCAGTTTGCTTGTAGCAAAGGGTCACTGACTCTTGTCTGAAATGGAGCCTACTTCAGGGCTGCCAAGGGGCCACAAGCAGCCCTCTGAGCTGAGGGACTCCTCCTACCATGGACAAATAGAATACAAAGGAGGGAAAAAGGGGCAAGCTACCTCTCTAATCAGAATGAACCTCTCAGGAACTCACCTCCAGTCCTTTTCAGAGCCTGGAAAAGTGGTTTTGAAACTTATCACTTGTCCTGAGATTGTGGATGTAGACTCTAAGGCTGTCTTGAGAGCTCCTGTTGCCTGTGCAGTGTACAGTCACCTTGTGCAGTCTCCCCTGGTCCCAGCGTGGACAAAGCACTCAGAGAATGTAGCACAAAACCAACCACAATCAGACCTATGAAGCTTTAAACCAGATTAAATCAATGATGAAACAAAAGAAGTGTAAGTACTGTCTTTATTCTGTGAAATTATAAAAGAAGAAGAGCTAATCTGAAAACAAACTCCCTACACAGGAGAAGCCACAACAAACAGGACTCGGTGCAAATCACTGCTGGAGTTTGTTGTGGGCTTCGCTTAACCCGGAGAGAGTTAGAAAAGTACTTTCCCCAAGATGAATCCTGACAGGACAGGGAGGAAGAGGTTGTCCGGAGGGGCAAACCCCGAACTTAGTCTAGCCAAAACAGAAGCTGGTTTGCATTGGAACCGCTTTAACTTTATGTCCACCATCCCCAGATTGTTTTTTCCATCTCCTACAATACTGCATTCAGAAATGGTGGTGCAACCCTTCATGGCGGCTTTCAGAGTCAGTCCACCTACACAGGAAAAGAAGTACATGCCATGAATCAAGGGAACTCGTCTCCATAGCTATTCCCTCCCTGGCCAATGAGGTCCCCATTTCCACCCCAAAAACTACCTATTCCTTATGTCGAGTTGGCTCCAAACCCACCAACCCATTCCTGTCTTTTCTCATCCCCTCAACGAATTTGAAGAAGCAGCAAGATCACCTTGGTCAACTTGAAATACAAAGGATTTAGGGTTTGTCTTTTCTTTCATTCTGCTAAATAAAGACTATTTTTTTTAAATCTAAACATTTTAAATTTGAAAATTGAAGAGCTTTTAAATAGTTTCTTTCTCTAATTTAAAGATTCTTCTGTTTAAACCTTGCCTAGCTTCCTAAAGAAACCAGGACTGTGTGGCAGTACTCCAAATGTTCATTATCTCCTCTCTCTGACCCTCTCATGACATTTGAACTGGATGACTGTTTCTCAGCCAAATTTGACATGGGGGTCAGAAGTGTCAAAGACATTACAGGCTCAGCCATTTATTCAAATAAGTCCATTCTCTTAGGTCTTACAGGATTTAGGCAAACCAACAGAGAAACCCTGCTCACATGCCCATTGAGGGAGAGCCTGAAACCTGAACTTGTCCTTTACCAACACTGAGCATCTACCTGAGAAGGAGACCTTAGAAGGTGCTGGGCACCTAACTCCCCATTCAGATATTCTTGCTCCTATTGCTTGCTTTTGCTCACACTGCTCATGTTTCTCTGCTGCACAGGCTATGGAGGTCTGGAATATTCTGCTGGATGTTCTTATCTCAAATACAAATAACGTATAAGGGCGCTTCGTTAGTTCCTCATCTTCCTTTGCTCCCCTACACAGCTGTTTCCTCTGCACAGCTCATCACACCACACAGGTCTCCTCTGTTTACAGTGGCTGATCAATCAAGTCAAGACAAGTTAGGAGCATTTTTTATTTCAGTGGTACACTGAATTAATTGTACCACTCTATTTCCATTGCTATAACTAAGAAAATGCTTGTTTTCCTTCATGTTGTCTCTGTGAAACACCTTCTAATGCAGGGTTTGGACAACACATCTTTAAAGTGTATGGCAAAGACCTTCAGGCATCATCACCTGGCCATATTATCAACTCGGAGAAACTTCATCCATAACCATATACAAGATAATTTTTTCCAGTCTGCTTCTACAGCAGGTACTGCTGCCTTTAGTTTCCATGTTATTTTTCCTGCCTGCTGGAGCACAGGTGGGACTGCCATGAAACATGGAAGTCGTCTACCTGCAGCAGGGGAGGAAAAGGGAGTGACCAGGGAGCTTGCTGTCTACTTTCCTCTTTCTAATTACAGCTTCTGAGGTGGGAAAAAGATTTCTGTAGGAGAGTGTTACGTGCTGCTGGTGACCCCAGCTGTTCAAAGGCTGGAGTTCCCTCACAGGGAAGATCTTTGGATACCCCAAAGGCTCAGCTGCAGCATTCATGGGGAGGGACCTGTCCCTGGCTCTCTAGGAGTGGAGGCATCCCTACAACAGTGTCTCGTCCCCAGAGGCTGGCATCACCTCATGAGAAAGCCAATGGCTCCATATTAGTTTCAGCTGAACCTCCACTAAGTAGGCAGCTGGCTTAGATCCAGATTCATCCTCATGCATCCTAGCTGAGGCCAGCAGGTTCAGGGTCTTGATCAGATTTATTACATGCCCATGGATCAGATTGCTTCAGGAGTCCAGTTCTGCTCCTGACCTCCGTTATGCCATGCTATGACAAATCCCAACAGTTATCTGTGCATGATGGGGAAGGAAGAAGAAAAAAGCAGCCCTGCCCTTTTATCAGCTTTAAGTATGTTCCCTTTCAGTTCCATGTCTCTTCCTGTTTTTTTCCTTCACATTTTTTGCCCATTTTTATTTCTCTGGGATGCTTCATCTTAGACTGGTTTCACCCATTTAACCAAAAAGATGAAAGACAGACCCAAATAAAAGGCAGTTACCAGAATTCATTAACCCAGCAAGGTCAACACACTGGGTCTCGGATCCTGTGCAGTTTACAATTTCGTTACTGCACTGAAAGGAGTCCACGCTGTAGCAGGCGGGACACTGGTATCCATTGGGCACATTGTCCTCTGGTGGCACTGGAAGGAAAGAGATGGGCCGTCATTGGTTTTAATGCAGGAAGGAGAGGAACAGGTCAGGTGATGGCTTAGCCTGGAAAGCCTCACCTCAGGTCAGGGCAGACAGAGAGGGGATGAGGTGTAAGGAAAAAGGGAGCTTACGCGAGACAGAGATTGTTCGACAGTCGTCTCCTGTACAGCAAGACAAGTGGCTCCTTGCTTTTACCTTCCCGTAGTTCATGGTGATAGGACCAAGCTGGCAAATGCTGGATGACAGGCAGGACTTGATGGACGAAGGGATTACCATCCCCCCTGTAATAAAGTGGAAGGCAGCACCAAGTCATTAACCACAAGCTAACTCCCTTCCCCTCCCATTAGTTCCTATAGCAGCAACTGCTAAACAGCCATCCTGGGGCCTGAGAAGGGTCTGGGGACAGTGGAGCCACCCCAAAAGCAGCACCGTTGATCCTGGTGATCCCCTCAGAGGAATGAGGGTGCCATCACATCTGAGACACTAGTGAGGAATTTCTCCTTCTCCACGTTGTGTTTAAAGGCAGGAGGACAGCACGACTCCTCACAGCCAGCTGGCCTTGTTGCAGATGTTCACCTTAGCCAGAATACCCCAGCCACAGAGCTTATGGGGTGATCCATGCACCTCTGACCCACAGCCCACGCTTCTTCATGCACAGACCACAGAGCACACAGTTTATTGCAGCCACAAGCATCCTGACACAGGCAAGTCTAGTCTTTCCCATGAACCAAACCCAAAAGGTGTAACAGGGGCGCAGATCAGTTACATTGCAGTCTACTGAGGCCCTGCCAGCACCGTGAGAAGGAAAGGTGGCTTTGCACAAGCAGAGGGAAGACATGCACTGGAGCTACCAGCACCAAAGCTGGTAGGGTACGAGATAACCTCCAGTCTAAAAGCCAACAGCCACATTACTGAAGCTGGGCAATGACCGAGGCCATGCCACTAACACAACCAAGTGTGCAGTTGTGTCAAGGTTCAGCACCCGTCTTTGGCTTATCAACCATGGGGACATGGTGATAGCTCAGCCTTGGTGGTGCCACCAGGCTGCCTAGTGTCCTGTTCCCTGCTTGAGGGAGTCAGATGCAGGCCAGTTTCTCCTTCCACCCATGGCCAGTGCACCCTCACTTCTAGATGCCAGCAACCCTGTGTCCCTCACGGTCCAGCCTCTCAACCCAACTACTCACCTTAGCCAGAATTAAAAGCCAATGCCTCCTCCCAGTATTCTGCCTAGGTCCTCCCCTCCACAACTAAGAACAAAGCCCTCCCAGTAGGAAAATGCTGCTCGAGACAGAGGAATAGAGAGCTTTTCCCATCCCGGACCATCCTGATCTCTGGGTCCTCTGTCAGTGAAAAGGAAAATGAACAGCTTATCCAAGGACTCGCCATAAGACCAGTGACAAAGATGGGGAGAGAGACCTGTCCCCCAGCCCCACTTCGAAAGCCATGCTGGCACACAACCATAGTGGATGTCTTACCTACCTATCATGACCTCGTGCAGAATGATGCCACAGGTATCTTCACCACCACTACAGGTTTTCATGGAGCCAGAGCAGCTTTTTCCTATGCTGTGACAAACCTCACACTGAAGGGAGGTCCCTGGGGAAAGAAGGAGGACACATTCCTGGGTAGCAGTCATGAGGGATGTCACTTCCCCTTTCATCAATGTTTTGCTTCAGCATTTGATCAGCATTTTTCACATTCCGCTTCCTTTATTTTCCCTGTTTCATTGCTCAATTTGTGTGTTCTTTTTTATTATTTAGAAATAATATAATTTATTATTTAGAAATAATATAATTTATTATTTATTCTGGTATGAACTTGAATTTGGGCACATGAGAGGAAGCCATTTTGGGATAGCATTTTACATTTTAACCACCAATACCCAGTCAGCTTCACTTGTCTCCTATAAGATGATGTATGCTTGATTTTCCTGGGGTTGCTAAGGAAAGCATGCCCATCCATCCTGGCAGGCATTCAGGTGTCCCTGGATTCCCAGGCCCCAAATCCTCTCTTTGCAGTGAACAGCTGCACCCAAAGGTCTGGGGATCAAGGATCTGCCAGCAGTTATTGACTGTGCTATGTACGAACTGGGGAATGGCATATCTCTTTGTAGGCATTAGGGTAAACCACTTTACCAGCTGCCTGCTGGAACATCTTAAGCAGACCAGAATATCAGACAGTCAGCAGGAAACACTTAGAAAGGAATAAAGTGTTTATCAACAGAAGACAAACAACATGTCTTCCCTGACCCACACTCATTAGGACCCAAGAGTCCAGCATGTAGATTAAGGAGTCCAGGGCATGTGTCAGTTCCCTAAAACCAGGTGCCATCTAAGGCACCTTGCAGTGGCTGTGACATCTACATGGGGTGGCAGGTATGACACAAGACCTCCAAGACACCAGTGCTCTTCTGCAGCAGAGCTGAAGGACAGCTGAGATGATATATAATGTCTAAAATGTCACACGACCCTGGGCATAAGCAAAATATCTGATCCCCTAAGTTTGTGGTAAATGGTGGCTGGAGATCAATTCAGCCCACCAAAGGTCTGTCTGCCTCAGAGTAACCTGAATCACTCCCGTGACTGTCCCAGCTAGATCACCGGTGACCACCGCGGGAGCTTAGACAGCTGGTTCACATTGTAAATGCCTACACCTTCACCTGCACATTGGCTCATAGCACCAAAGATCCCCCAAGACCGGTCACTCCTCTGCAGTGCAAATTCCCCCGGATGAGGGGTTCCTATGGCTCAGAGAGCAGGAATGGCCCCACGCACAGCACACCCGTTCCCAGACCACTTCCATGTCTCGCAGCCCCACAGGTCCCAGCGGAAAACTCACCTGGGTCCAGGAAAGCCAGGAAGAAGCTGAGGCTGAGGGACAGTTTCATGCTGATGGGATGTAAGCAGAGGAAGCTGCCAAGTGCGCTCACTGTGTGCCACAAGGGCTTTATAAACTGGAGGGAAACAGGGTGTTTTGCGGAAGTGGTGGTTGCAGAAGTGCTGTTAAGAATATAGAAACTGCAGAGCTCTAGCACCAGTGTTTGTTTTTTCATTTAAACACAAGTTCTGCCTTTTCCTCCACATGAGGAATGCTGTTTGTCATTCCCCACTGTAGCGTATGCAGCCTGTGGGGAACGACTGGCTTGCCTGGGGTCTACCAGGTATGTCTCCGGTGCAGACTTTATTTGAACAACATTCAGCCTCTGCCATACATATGAATGATGGAGAAGAAACCATTTGAACAGACCTGTTGTGCTCTCACCGTTAGGCCCAAAGAAGCAAAGTGTAGTAAGGGCCAGCCAGGAATTTTCCTCATGGCTGAGTTTTTGCTGGCTGATTTCCCACCTCCCTTCCCATCAGACAGTCAGGAGCTCTCACACCCTGACTACAGTGGCAAAGCAGGGAGCTTCCTCTCCAAGCTGGCGTGTAGCTTCTGTTTGCAAAATAACTGCCAATGCACACCTTGGAGCAGGCTCAGTCAAGGGTTCCTGGGGTTGAATGTGTCAGGGCTGCAAAGCAGGTCCTCCAGCATGTGGGTTTTGATATAAAACACTTGGAAGCTGATAAGAAAGTCTTCTGTTGTACCTCTGGGCTTTAAATCAAATCAGCCAGCAGGGAGAAAGCATCAATGTGGATGTGAGAGAGCCTGGTCACAGCTTAGGTAGTGTTACAGCAGGTTTTCCATGCACTGAGATCTCATGATGAGCTAATGTCAAACAGCAGTGACCAACTTGCCATCGGCCCAAAAGTTCCCTGCCCCATGTGCAGGTTTTATCAGGATGTGCTGCTTCACTGAAACCGTTCCCTACCCTGAAGATATCCTCTGTACTCCTGTCTTGCACCAGATCAGACACAGCCAGTTAGTTTATGGTCCTCCAGGACTTCTTGCATTGACAGCAATGAAGAACTGTAATGCCATTGTGCCCCTTCTCACCTGCAGTATCAGCTCTTTGGATGAGATATTGCTCCAGGCAGACTTTTTGCTGTGTAGCACAGCAGGATTGCTGGGCTCATCTGGCCTCCAGACACAAGGGCAACCCAAACAACAAGTCCTCCACAGCAGGGGCACGCAGACCACAAATACAGAAGGGTAATGAATCACAAATACAAGGTGCAGGGGCCTTCCAAGGCTCACCCAGTCCATCCTGCTGCCCAGGACAGCTCTAGCCCAGGACAAGGGCTGCCTGTGGGGATGCATCATGTAGCAGGGCAATCCAGTCTATTGGGGAGGGAGTATCACCTTGAACGTGGCAGGACTAGGTGTTTGGTGAAGAGCAGAGAGGGTGTCACTGCTGAGGTTTCCCACTGATATGCAAATAAGCTAAGTGCTGCTCCTGGCTCTACCAAACACTTCCTGCAAATCCATAGAGAAAAATCACAGATCTCGGTGGTGTTTTCACTCATTCTTCTGCTTTGATTTTCTGTTTCTCTCTCCCACCTTACTATCTGCTTTTCCCATTTGGGACAAACCTCTCCAGAAAAAAAGTGGTCTTGTGACATTTCCAAATACATTGAGTAGTCCAGTGGGACCTCTTAGCTAAGCCCACAGCACTATGAGAATGGAAATTGGAGCAATCACACTGCATAAAAGCCTAGGTCCCCCAGCGTCCATAAAGCTGGTATCACACGAAGACAAGGGAGAATGATACCATTATGTTGAATTTCTTTTTCAGCTCAGAAATGGTCTCATGCCACAGTAGATACATTTTAATGAAGTCAAACTTCTGACTGCAGTCAGTCCAGGATTAAAATTCATTCCTTGTTGGTCTTAAACCTTAGACTGAATAAAACCCTGTCCCCAGGCAGGCTGGGGTACTCAGATCAGGGTGATCCTGCCATTTCACTACGTGTGGGTCTGCAGATACAGATAGGAAGGTGGGTGGATGTGGCTGTCTCTGGTGATTTTAATTTCATGCCCTTTCATTTAAAATGGTTACTGAAGTGCCTGGGGGTTTTTCCCTGAACGACATGACTGCACTAGCTCCACTGAATTATATTGAACTCATCTGTTTCTCACCTCTCATGGAGGAAGGGTGTGAAACTGCAGCCTTTTCATGTGCATTTTTAGAAATGAAACCAAGCGTAGCAAGGAGGAGCCATAATCTGCAGCAATAAAAGACCTGAAAAATAAGACTTATGAGAGAAGGTGGAAACAATGAAAGTGCTCGGGGGGGACCCAATCATATCACATATATCTGCAAAAACAAGGGCTGGATAGGAAAAATTATCACAGGAAGCTTACATTAGACATTGGGGGAATTTTCTAACAGTGACATTAGTGAAGCTGATTGCCTAGGAAGGTGTGGATCCTCCATCCTGGGTGGCTTGGTGTCCTGGTTTCAGCTGGGATAGAGTTAATTTTCTTCTTAGTAGCTAGTAGAGTGCTGTGTTTTGGATTTAGGATGAGAATAATGTTGATAACATGCTGATGTTTTGGTTCTTGCTGAGTAGAGTTTACACTAGTCAAGGACTTTTTCAGCTTCCCATGCTCTGCCAGGTGCACAAGAAGCTGGGAGGGGGCACAGCCAGGACAGCTGACCCAGACTGGCCAAAGGGCTATTCCATACCGTATGATGTCATGCTCAGTATATAAACTGGGGGAGCTGGCCAGGGGGGCAGCGATCGCTGCTCAGGAATGGGCTGGGTATCCGTCGGCGGGTGGTGAGCAATTGTATCATGTATCAGTTGCTTTGTATATTATTATTGTATTATTATATTATTATTACTGCTACTATTCTATTTCATTTTACTTCAATTATTAAACTGTTCTTATCTCAACCCACGAGTTTTCTGACTTTCACCCTTCCAATTCTCTCCCCCATCCCACTGGGGTGGGGGGAGTGAGCGAGCGGCTGCGTGGTGCTTAGTTGCCGACTGGGGTTAAACCATGACACTTGGAAAAACAGGCTAGACAAATACTTATTAGGGAATTATTTACGTTGATAGGATCCTGCTCCAGGGCTGAGAGTTGCGTTAGATGCTTTCTCTCAAGATCCCTTCTAAATTGGTTCCTATACTTTAATTTCATGGTGTGTATGAAATGCCTGTCTTCTGCAGCATGTCCATGTTTCCAGAAGCAGAGAAGGGTGATAATACGGTAGTCACACTCTATATGGAGGTAAGGCAGAGGCTGGGGAGGTGAGAGAAATTTGTGAGGTGAGAAAAGTTAGAAATCCAAACCTAAAACTAGCATTGGCAGGAAGGTGAGAAGAAGTTGATATGTTCAAAAGAAAGACATTCAGCAGAAGAAAGACACCCATCTAGCCTAAAGCATGGACAAAAATCATATATGAATTTGTCATGCAGGTTTGCGGCAGAAAATGCCAGTGGTTTTCATAGAATCATAGAATAATTTAGGTTGGAAACAACCCTTAAGATCACCAAGTTCAACTGTTAACCTAACACTACCAAGTCCACCACTAAACCACGTCCTTAGGCGCCACATATACCCGTCTTTTAAATACCTTCAGGAATGGGGACACGACCACGTCCCTGGGCAGCCTGTTCCAATGGTTGGCAAGCTTTTTGGTGAAGAAATTTTTCCTAATATCCAATCAAAACGTCCCCTGGCACAACTTGAGCCGTTTCCTCTCATCTTAACAGCCCAAACATAAAGATATGTCATGAAAGCATGAAGCTAATGAATTAGGTTTACATTATAGCTAAAGAACCCAGGTCAGAAAGCTCTGGAAAAAGTAAGAAAAGTGGCAAAGGTGTGACAAAGAAAGGAAAACATAGAAAGGGCTGGGGGTGCACAGCTTGTGTAGGAGGTGCTGAGGAAAAGCCTTATACAGACCTAACTGGGGGTAAAATGGAAAGAGATCTTCAAGGGAGAATGACAATGATGGCTTTAAGAAAGAAGAGGAGATTAGAGCTAATGATAAATCATCCAATGGTGAGATCAGCTGGGGCTGGGGTGAACACCTGTTCCTGTGATGAAACACTTGAGAACGAGCCAGAAGGCCGGCGTGTGCCTGGGTCGAGGGCGAAGCTGACACAGCCCTCAGACTGGGCAAGTGCATTGTGGCTGCCAGCCCTCATCTCTCACAGTTACTGCAGCTCCAAGGGATGGCAGCGCTGTGAAGAAGGCTCCCCTCCCAGTAGCTGGGAAGCCAGCAAAGCACTTTCTGCAACGGTGGACAAAACCAAGAACCTGGGCAGAGGCCTTTGCAATGCAACTGCTCAGCTCAGAGGCACAGCTCGCATTGGCAATCTATACCCAACTGATGTGTCTCACTAAATGCCTCATTTGCAGATATCCTGGTCTGCAGACACCCTCTGACGAAATGGCCATATTTATTGGAGATTCACTGGCAGTCACTAACTCTGTGAAACCACATCTGACTCAGCAAGCCCAGTGCTGAAGTAGCTGAGGCTGGCAGAGTCGTATGAAGACAGGAATATCATACATGTTTGCTCTGTTCTTTCTCTTCCTCAGGGCTCTGCTTACGTCCACTGTTTTGTGGTTTGTTTGGTTTGGTTTTTTTTTTTCAGGCTCCTGCCCCCTGCATCCTGCAGCAGCTCTATGTAAGGGCATCTCTTGAGTAAGGGTCAGTCACCCACCAGCTGCAGCACCACCTCAGTGGGGTTGGGGTGGCTGGAGAGGACCAGAGAAGCCCCCACTGTGCCTGCAGCCACTGCTTGTAGCTGAGCAGAGAGGAGGAGCAGGTGAGGCTCAAATCAAAGCAGACTCCTGAGGAAGAATATGGTCACGTGCATGCTCCACATCAAGGATGATAGTTAGATGCACATCACTGTGTCAGGTTGAAGGCCTGTCACCCAGGCTGGTGGCAGCCACAGCAGTGCTGTCCCCCACTGTCCCACATTACCAGGGCGCAGCTCCAGAACCAGGCTGGAGGGGCTCTCACACCCACAAGAGCCATTTTTAACCACAAAGTGCCTCATTTTCTTCTTTTGTTAGAGGACAGTCCTGACTCTTAAGCCTCCCTAGGCTCACATTTGGGCTACGTTAACATGGGGCTGCCTGTGGCTGCAGGACCCTGTACACCCGCAACAGCTCTAACACCACCAGTAAGAGAGAACAAGTCTAATGGTGTCTCAAAAGCCCAGGCACAGCTTCTGTGGGAGCAACAGAGCAAAGGTATCTCCCTTACCTCCCTTTACCCACAGTGCAAGAAGGCAGAGCCACAACGTGTTGGGATATTTCAACAGTGAAGTCAACCACAGCCCAGAAAAAAGCTGTAGAAGAATAATCAAACCCACCCATTTTCTGAGCTGATTCCTTGTTCTCCAGAACAGAGATTGGCAAAACCTGCCAATCTGGTTAACCAGGCCAGGAAACATAACACAGCAACCCTAACCCCACCGTGCAGGCATTAGTATGCCTGTCCCAAAGGGTGAGAGCAGGAGGAGTCTCACTGCTTGCTTGCTTGCTGCTTGTGATTGCACAAATTAATAAACCATCCAGATGGTGAGAGGTCAGTACAATCTAATTGCCACTCCTGATTAGGATCTTCCCAACAGCCCACAAGGCAGCCCCTCAGCTGTGTCTCCCCCTGCAGTGCTTCACCACCTAACCCCAGGCCAGAGAGGAAGGGATTTACTGTCTCTCCCCATCTATTACTGATTTGGGCTCAGTGCTTGAAACAGGAGCTGGGGAGGGAGGGCTGGTGGCACCCAGAAGGTTCAAAGGAGCAAAAACATCCCTGCTGCCTGCATGGGAGCTCACAGTCCTGAGGGTTTGTCAGCAAGGAAGTTAGTGAGTGCCTGGAAAAGCAGCGTGCCTGTAATAGGGTGCTAATTGACACCCATTAATTTCCCATGAGGACTCCTCCATGCACAGCCATGTATTCACTTTGAAAGTGATGCTGCTGTTACTAATGGAGCACCAGCCACACAGCAAGGGGAAACCAAACCCCAAAACGGAGCTCAGGCTCATGGGGGACTGTGATAGCAATGGGCTTCCCCCAGTGTAAAGGGGGTCTCCAGCAGCGTGGTGCCACCATGGACTCCAAGGTGGCTACACTGAGCCCTGTCCTTGCTCCTGTCCCCAGCCATGGGCTTGCTCCTACCTCTGGCCAGCACCAGACATACCCTGCCTGAAAATACCCTTAAGGGGTTAGTTTCCAGCCAGGTCAGTCCCTTAAGGGGAGAGCTCCTGTCAGCAAAGGATTTGGGAATTAGGGGAGAGAAGTTAAAGGCTGGAAATAATATGAATGTAATAACATAAAACTGCGGCTTAAATGTTTTCTTCTGTGGCTAAAAAGGATGGTATTTAACATGTTATCACACATGTACAACACCACCATAGTGAAAATACACATAATCAAACTACTATTATCAAATTATGTAACTTCATTTTTCAAGAGATCAAGACATTTAAAGGGACATTTTATTTTACCTTTAATCCTACACCATTCCTGGCAATGACGATATTAACACTGATGAATTTTTGGTACCCTGGCCAGCATATATCTTTTCAATTGAAATAATTGCCAGGGAATCCAGCTGCTTCTCAGGCATCCTGGAATGAAGATCGATTTGCATGCACATTAGCTTGTTGAATGAGCTTTCTTTTCTGGCATTAATGATCAGCAATGTCATCTTCAAGCAACCAAGACAAAGTAACTACTTAATCCACTGGTGGATGATGTAGAAAGTAAGTCCTTATTAGATCTTCACAGTCTTTATTAGACATTCTTATTTCAACCTCTTCTTCAATGATTTGCTCCAACATGTGACTTAGTTAACATTTGCCAGCAGCAGAATTTGTTTGCTAAGAGAGTTCCAGGCTGGCAGCTGAGGCAGACCAGTTTACCAGTTTTAACTGGTCCATTAAGATAAAGCCAATGCTGCCATGGGCTGGTGTCAATAGACAATGAGTGTATAAGAGGACAGACAGTCTTTTAATACACTATTAATATCCACACATTTTACTTATTGTTAATGGCAGTGATTAGGACCTTCAAAATGGAACAGAAATTCAGCATTTCGGGGATCACTTCTAAGTGAGCACTCAAGTAATTTGTGTCTGCTCTTGGCCCTTGGAGAGTCAGCCTGACCTCAGGTCTCTGGTAACCTGACTTAACATGCCTGAAAGTCTCTGTCTCTTCTAAATGGCCTTCTGATTTGCTGCTTTCTATAAAAAGAGTCCCCCCCTTCCATACAGCTGAAGCTTGGGGTTGGTGATGAAGGTCCCAAGTCCTGGGAGGCACAAGTTGCTGCCTTTTGTGTCACACTGGAATTTGTGAAGGGAGCAATGAAGAGAATTTATAAGCTTCCTTTAGAAGCCTAATTGTGTGAGCAAAAAAAGGAGCCAGCCAAAGTCAACTTGGAAATGGATCCATGGATTGTAGGTGCTAGGCTGATCTGGGGGATTTTGAAGGACAAAGATTCATTCAGTCCTTTACTTACCCACTCGTTCCCACCAGCTATCCACTGCTCCCACCTGGTCATCTCTGGCACAGAAAGCCTCCTTAAAACAGACTACAAGATACGTGGAAACAGGAGATGTGTAATGGATGAAGGGATTCATTTTTGCCCTTGATTACATTTATTCTTAAAAATATGACTTTATCACTTTCCCACCCTCTCTTCCCATTCAGTCAATTACTAACCAAGTCCCACTGGCAGGAAACAAGATCTTATCATGAAAAGATGTAGTCATGGCTGAGTAAGACCTGCCTTGGAAATGGGCAGATGCAGCCAAATCAGAAAAATGAAAATTAAATTTGTTACCAATAGGCTCAAGACAAAAGACTAGGCTGTGGCTACAAACTGTCCCCTTGGTGGGAAGTATTTGCATGCAGGTATTTCTTTGAACCATCACATAGATGCAGCAGCTCTGTTTATACTGGATGTCTTTGAAGCCTGAAGATCCAGACAGCCTTATTTACCACCTTTTCTTAAATTGATCTGGAGCTGACTGAACCCTCATTACAATTTTTGGCATCCCGTCTCTGAGACGTGTGACCTCACTCCATCAATGCCATTCTCTTTTGTTACAGGATTTTTCCTGTGTGTGCAAAGGACACGTCATTTCTAATGAGCCCAGGTGTTGTGTGCTTATCAGTGCCAGCTTCTGCCTCCTCTTTCCAGTCCCTTATTGTGAAGCATGACACATTGCATAAGGAAGAGCCTGGAAAGCCATGCCCTGCAGCACCAAGAGACATGCTCCCAGCTTTCCAAATGATGCTCATCTTTCTTATCACTTTCCAATCCAACATTATTCATTGTGTGATAAGCATCATAAAATAAAGGTATTCCCAGATGAGTGTGTCACACAGCACTAAGAAGAGCACGTTTTCTCAAAACCTGCATTGGTTTGGGCAGATTTTCTAGTCAACAGTCACTTTCAGAAAACAAAAGCTGTTGTTGTGTTTGCCTGGTTGTTTATAAGAGCTGAAGTAAATATATTATTTGTCTTGCATTTTCTTACACATTCATGAGGAAATGCATCCATTGCTCAAGGTAGGGCAGGCCCCCAGGCAAAACAACTGTTTGACAAGTTGTAATACCATGGGATGTTCAAATATTACAGCAACCATCAGATAAATCCCCAGAAACAGCAAACAATGAATGGCAAGGGGAGAGATCCAAGCAAGCCTCCACAGTACCCAATGTGGAGACACCTGCAGTAGCTCAACACAATCTGGTACAGCTTGTGGCACAGCACCATACAGAGATGTCAGCTCAGGTTCTGCAAGCAGGTTAGGTGTGGGGCTGCCGTGCTGACCTCCAGGATCCAGAGCAAAGGGTGCTACCCTGCACATCGTGGAGATGCTCACACGGCAGCCTCCCATCTGGTTACACCAGTGATTAAGGGGTCAGAAACCAGTGGCAGCTGCTGGTGCCAGCTGGCCAGTGTCCAGAGCTGTGTATGAAACAAGACAAATTACTTTTTGTCATTGTTTGCCCTCAACTGGGCAGATTGGAAAGAACCAGGCAGGAGCAATGAACAGAAAAAGATGAGCAACCTTGCAAGGGACAATCAAACTCTTCCGTGGATGCCATGCTCCTCCCTGGTCAGCCCAAAAGGACATGAACCAGAGTTTCTCACTCCCCAACAAACACTCTGGTTGTGGGAATAAAAACCATTCTGGCAAGGAGCGCTCGCCAGGATAATATATGGTAATAAATACATTTTCACACACAGGCCCTCACACTGCTACACCAACCAAAAAGCAACTGCTTTCAGCAGCTCAGGAGACTAGGCTACAAGATGTCCTGGGGTCCTTTGCAAACTGTTTGTTTATATGAAACTGAAGTTTTATAACAAGAATATGTCCCAATAAAAAGTTTCTTAACATATCAGTGACATATATGCAAACAAAATCCCCCCAAACATGGTCTTTAATCGGTCTGCTCCACTTCTTGAAACCTGGGATATTATAAATATACCTGATAGGGGTGATATACTGATAAATGGATGGGGTTTGTGTGTCTTTTAGGCCTCAAGGAATCATCTGGGAAACCACAAGATTTTAATGAGCCTGCCCCAGAGACGTTAGGTTTTATGGCAACAGATTAAAAGAATTTTACTTAACAACTTAATCATGCAGTATAATGAGTAAATAAAAAATAATGCCATACAGATAAGACATGGGAAATTCCAGTGCTAGTGATATGAAATGTATGGAAATGATAATTAGGTGGCTACAAAATGAAAATAAAAACAAATGTGAGAGAAGAAAGGCAGATATGTAAAACAGGGGTTGTAAGACTATTAAAAGACTAGGGCAGTTCTGTATTAGAGCAAAAAGTCAACCCTAACATAACTTTTTTCAAGAAAGTTTTTATCATCTTCATATTTGAACTTTTGCATGAACATAGAGTGAAAGATTGAGGAATACAACTGGGATCCAGATCTCTGCATTGTCTTAATCAGTTCTTTAAAATATCTATATAAAGTCATCAAATACAACCATCACATTTTATCTCAGTTTGAGGAAAGCCAAAATTACATTCACTGGTTATATGGAAAACCATAGTGTGAGGCTGACACCAAACAAAAACTGTGGCACAGTGGTCTGCCTCCTGGGAAAGGCTCTAGAGCAGATTTTGGGGCTACAGGAGGGGACATATTGCCAGGAAGGACCTTGGTGAGACCATGGGAGCAATATTCCTCCTCTCCATAACAGGACCTTCTCAAAGTCACAGTCCCAGGGAAGAAAGACCTGCTGACAATGCGCAGATGTCTGACATCTCTTGGGCCATGCCTGGATGAGAGCAAGCCAATAATGCAACTAGTTGAAAGACTGCTCTTTCTATTCTCTCTCTTCATTAACCAAATCAATGAAACTAGGAAGTAATGTCTTTTGATCTAGAGAGAGATTCAGTTTCACTTCAAAGCAGTTTTAACACTTTCTCCTTTTTTTAAGTTTTGACTAATTGTGAAGTGAAACAATTCTTTCTTCAAATAGCCTCCAAAACATTACTTTCTCAGTTGTCCTGTCCAATGCCACTCTAGCATACACCAGCTCTACATTTCTTCATGAATGGAAAACACATTTCTCCCCTGGGGCTTTTATCTGATGCCCATGGCAACTCATGTACTGGAAAGTCTTCAGCAAGCAGTGGGGAACTCTGAGCAAGCACTCTGAAAAGCAGAATATATTGGGATTTCTATAGATCCTGGAGAAGCCGTCCAGGCCTCCTCAGTGGAAAGGCATAGCCCATCCAGATCTGTCTCCTAGTGGCAAGTAACCAAACCCTAAAAGTGTGTAAAGGCAACCAAAGAAAAAACATAATTAAGGAGGTTCAGCGTCTGCCTTCAGCCTGGGGATACAGACAGTTAAGAGAAAGGAATTACATGTGCTGGGCAAAGGAGATTGGTGTATTATCCCTTTTCTCTTGCAAAAGGAAATGTTCACTGGAGGAAAATATGAGCTTCAACAGGGCAGTCACACACACCTCATGGGATGATTGCACTTTGGGATCTGTGGCCATGGACAGAGTGCTAGAAATTGTCATCATGACCCTCTTGCTGGGCAGATCAAGGAACACGATCAGTGCAGGCCAGCCAACCAAAGACAGGCCACTGAGTGGTCCAATACTGCAGATCCAGTAGTTAAGCTTGTGCTGTGGGGCACAGCTCAGACCATCAGGCCAGGGAACAATTTCTGAGGACTTGTCTCTGATTAGACTGAACACTGAAAAATGCTGCTTCTTTCATTCCCACTTGCCTGCCTGACTCAGACATGAGAGCTCAGTTTAATACAAGTGGGCAAAAAGCTCAGAAAATGTTGGCATGAAGCACCATCACTTTGTGATCTGTTAATTACAGGTGCATCTGCACTTTGGAGGAGTAGTCTGAATACAGCTGCATCCTTAGGAAAGAGTATGACATCAGTGGTGAAAAATTCGCGCATGCAGCTCCATGTGCAGAGGCAAAAGAGGATGCAAAGATGAAAACTGGAGCTTTGGGAAAGACTTACACACTCTCCCTATCAGACATCCCAAGACCAAATGGAGAAATAGATGAAGTATAGACTCTGCACACGGCAGTAATGAGATCTGGACTCCCAAACCCTGTCAGTTTTGTGGCTGACAAGCAAGGGAGGTGCTCAGTTTTGGGGACAGCACAGTGATGGAGATGGTACAGGAACCCAAACAGAGTCTTTGAGATAGGGCTGAAATGTTGGTATCTGCGACACGCTCCCTTCCAGGTGCTATGCTAAGCTGCTGTTATGGGTTTGCTGTAGTTTCTGTGTCACCTCTGACAGCAACATGAGGATTCTTCAGATACTGCAGGGCATTTCAAATGCACCTAAATGCATGAGTCTTAGCTTGCAATCTGAATCCCAACTGAGGAGCCTGTGCATTGCATTATTCCTGGAGGCCTTACAATGTTCCCCATATCAGGTGATTCAACGTTATTAAACCCACAGATTCACAAGACGCTATGATAGTGCTTTGCCTTGTACAATCCCTAGGGAAATATAACTGCAACAAGATCCAGTTATGCCAGCACTGTATGTATGCATAGAAAGAGGCAACACGAGGTCCTAAATGCTTTAGTGAAGAGACTTGAACACAGACAACTAAGTGACCTGCTCATGGTCTCACAGACAGCACAAGTGCCTTACCAAAAGCAATCCTGCAAAGGACCTGCTGCCTGTGCTTACATCACTCAGCCCCCATGACAATCGCATTGCAGTGACAACCCCCTGTGGCAGGGTTAGAGACAGCAAGAAGTCTCTCCTGCTCTGAAACCAATGTGCAAGTGAGGCAGGACACATGACATCACGCATGCAATAACAACTATAAATTTGATCTGGCACATTCCAATCACATCTGTCATTATCTCAACCCTTTGAGCCCCACATTGGCTGCCAAAAAGGACTGTCGTGGTTTAACCCCAGCCAGCAGAACCACACAGCTGCTACACTACACCCGCAGTGGGATGAGGGAGCAAACTGGAAGAGTAAAAATGAGAAAACTCATGGGTTGAGGTAAAGACAGTTTAATAGGTAAAACAAAAGCTGCGCACAAAAGCAAAGCGAAACCAGGAATTCATTCACTACTTCCCATCGGCAGGCAGGTGTTCAGCCATCTCCACAAAAGCAGGGCTCCATCATGCCTAATGGTTACTTGGGAAGACAAATGCCATAACTCCTAATGTCCCCCCCTTCCTTCTTCTTCCCCCAGCTTTGTATACTGAGCATGACGTCATATGGTGTGGGATAGCCCTCTGGTCAGTTGGTGTCAGCTGTCCTGGCTATGCTCCCTCCCAGCTTCTTGTGCACCTGGCAGAGTTATGGGAAGCTGAGAAGTCTTTGACTGGTATAAAAACTACTGAGCAATAACTAAAACATCGGTGTGTTATCAACACTATTCTCACACTAAATCCAAAACACAGCACTATGCCAGCTACTAAGAAGAAAATTAACTCTATCCCAGCTAAAACCAGGACACGTTGCTCCAGCTACTCCAATCCAAACACATCTGGTTTTATTCCACCTGTTGCTAAGGGAATAGGTTTTGTGTTCCACATGGGTTTGCATCCATCAAGACCTGCTATTTATGAAGCAGGAGGAAAATAGCTGTGCGAATACAGGCCTTGACCTGCCTTTTGTCTGTGCCAAGGACTAGATATTTCCTGCCTTACTGGCCTGTCAGAGATGAGTCGTTCTTGAGGGTAGATCTGGATAAGCAGAAAGCCAATGCCTTCTCCATATGCATCCAAGGGTTCAAGAGGCCTCCTAGTACCAGAAAAAGAAGCTGTAGCCACATGAAGCAAAGCTCTGGTGCAGCAGAAGTTGACACTGATGGCAGAAATGTATTCCAAGGATTACCTCTGACCTGGCAGGCTTTGTTCTGGATCAGACCCAGCACGGACTGTACTATGCAGTCTCTAGCTCAAATCAGATGTCATCTGACTGCACTAAGCTCATATAGGGTCACACCATGGCAGTCAAGGCAAGATCACCACTTCCTTCTCCCGTATTGTCTGCTCTGTGTGTCCTCCTCCTTCTGCTTCCTTCTCCTTCTCCCTTGCTCCACTGCCAGTGCTCTTGTGCTCCCCTGGCAAGGCAGTTCAGGGAGCAGATCTATCTAACACTCACCCAGCAATGAAGAGGGCAATATGGTCAGGCCATGTGGCCAAGCTGGCAGGGACAGAGAGGACAAGGTGGCAGCAGCCCACATGTGTCTTGGCTGACGTTGGCAGGGAACAACACACTAACTCCATCTTCAATGCAGTGTGTGTGCTTTGTCAGGCATGTATGAAAACATGGCTGCTGCCTAAAGCCTGTATTATGCATGCTGGCTAATTGAATTTAAATTTATGTGGGACTCAAACCTGTTTTGGTTCAAATCCATGTTGTGACATGATCCAGCAGCATACGGGCCTGGTACTGAGGGTTACAGAAACACAAGTCCCATCTCCATCATTCACGCGGTCCCTGGCTCTTTTGTTGGGACATTTTGCAGGGTCCCAGGTTCATCTTTTGGGATGTGGGCACACCTCTGTCATGGACAGAACAGCCCAGTGGCCCTTCTGCAAGGGAAGCTAAGAAATTAATTCCTCATCACGTGGGACTGAACTGAGGTCACTCAATACCTGGAAACTCAAGTATGTCATGGGACTCTTATGACATCCCCATTCCAGGAACGAAACGGTGATTCTGATTTCCTAGACCTTCCTATGCCCTGGGCTGCCCACAATTCAGCTTTTTAGAACATGGTACTTAAGCTTGTCACCAATAACAGAATGTGCATAGAATATGGGATTCCCCTCCTCTGCTGGGCTGAGGTTCATACCAAGAGGAAAAAGGCTCTTCCTTCTCCTTTTGCTCCCCACCATGGACTCATAGTGTCACAACCAAAGGAAACTGCTTCTTCCTCTTACAGACTGTAAAGAAATAAATCACAACCTTCTGCAGAGGGAAGAACTGGTTTCCATGAGGGAAGATGAAGAAAATCTGTATAAAATGAAAGCCAGGATTAAAACACAGTAATCCTGGACAATAGGCCAGTGCCTACTGATCCAAAGTGCCTTTGGCCCCAAAGGAAATGTCTGTCTAATTAATGTCACTAGAAGGGAGGCATGTGCATGGCTCGTATGTGCTCTCTGCCAAGGTTACAGCTGGCAAGAGCGTATTTTGCCAAGAGCAGCCTCTGGCAAAGTCCCATGTTTCCACAGCCTAGAAGTACATATCTCTCCTCATTTCAGAGATACCTTCCACCATCAGCGGGCTGTTCCTGCTGTTTCAAGAGCCCCTGCCCAGGCACACTAACCCCTCCAGAGTTAGCTTCTGCTTCCACTAGAGAAGGGAGCTGAGTCCCTTACGCAATATTTAACAAGCCCTCAAAGCCAGAGACGCTTTTGTCCCCGTTTCAGCCTAGAGCATGGATGCAAGACTCAACCAGCCCAGAACTTTAACAAGGCATCACCAGATGAATCATTACTACCAAGTTATGTGATTACTTAACATTCCGTATGCATAACTGGATGAAACCAGCCCTCTCCCCTCTCTTTTTTCTCCTTCATCCAATCTCCCAAATTATCTTCATCTATTGAAGCCAAGATCCTTTCAGTACCTCCAGCTTGCCAGGGAGAGCTGCCCCAGCTTGCTAGCTGAATTATGACACACCCTCCAAATAAGACTCTGGCTCAGAAATCACTTAAGTGAGAATATCCCTTAAGTGCATAACAAGGAAAGCACGGTTGGATGAGTAATTGATTCAATTTGGATTGAAATGGAAAAATCTAGTCAGTTCCTACTCTCAGTTTTCTCCTCCTGTGCTTGCACACACTGCAGCAAAGGGAAGGTAAGCTGCATCCCTCTGTGCCTCCATGCAGCATCCAGAGTAGCTAAAAGCAAAGATGGGAACCCAGCATGGAGCAGCTGTCACTGCCCTCTTGCCCTGTGCCTTGACTTATCTGGGTCTGTAGGATCTCTGACAAATCTTTCACTAAATGCGCATGCAACACCTGGCAGAGAGGAACCCGGAGACTAGCAAAGCTGCCAATTTATTAAGAAAAATAATAAACAAAGTCAATATGATTTCAAAGAATGCAGAGCAAAGAGAGCAAGCCTCTGCCAGGGCAGGGACATTTCCTTCTGCACTTCAAGGGAGATCTTCAGCAAAACCAACCCATTTCAGTTTGCTTAATATGTGGGGAGGGAGGGATGTACAGGAATATGCAATACAGGAGCAAGTGTCAGCTTAGCCATGTCTAAGACAGGACAGATCTTCTTGTCCCTCTGACATGCCTATGTCCAGCTATCCTAGCAGTATTTCTGATTTTCCTCTGCAGATAACATGTTTGAATAATTTAAGATGAACACAGGATGTAAATGGTATCAGCTCTGTAATGTAGAGAGTCTGCACCAATAGCCACATTACAAAAGTGTTGTATGCTCATGTTATTGCTGCCCTCCCACCAGTGGTGGCAAGCAGAATACCTTCCTTTTTCCCTAGGAGGGACAGCAAGTACATGGAAACTAAAGTCCATGGTCCATATAAGAGCTACCAACAAGGTCTGGAGAGAACACAGGGGTCTCCTTCATGAGGTTTGTAAAGAGTTTTGCAGACAGAATTGTGGCTTCCCTCATGGCACCATCCATGATGTAATCCTTCATGACATCACCCTTCTAGAAGAAGAACAACCTAAGGTTTCTTTCCGTACGTTTAGGTTGGCACAGCTGAAAGCAGCAAATTGGCTCAGAACTTCCTTGGGCAGGGGAGGAGGGCTTTTCCCCAAACATTGATTCTCAATGGATTTCCATCTCTGCTTCTTAATCTTCTTTCTGTGCACTCTTGATTCCCACCACTCATCTGCCCTGGGGGCATTCACTTGAGTGTTGCCACTCTATTAAATATGAATTGAATTAAGCAGGAGGCAATTATCTGTACTGGAACTTTCCCAGGGTATCATAGCTAACATCCTCAGCAATATCTGATGAGATCTTTACAGACCACAAGCAACACAGGCATCATTTAAAATTATGGTGCTTCCCACACTGGTCCTTAATATGCTTTGGGGACACTGTGCTGCGGAGTTAAGTCAGAGGGAAAAGTTATATCACACCCCTCTTCATGAAGCAATCGGGATTTTCTTTGAGATCTCTTTTGAGTGCAGGTCTGATGCTATAGCTTTTTATTCACAGGTGGCTGAAAAGCAGTGTTTTGGCATGAGCCATGTTTGGTGTGCAAACAGAGCATGCACGTTAGCATGCTGCTGAGTCTGTAGGGAAGGATCCACCGTCAGTGGAGGTACTGGTGAAGGATATTCCTGCCCTACCCTGACCTTACCATGATATTTTACTATATTGTCAATGCCAGGCTGAATATGAGCCAACAACATGCTCTCATCACAAATTAGGTAAACCACATATGGGGCTACCTTAGGACAGCTGTGGCAAGCAGACCAAGGGAGTTACTGTCTCCACTGTTGGGCCCTCAGTTCAAAGGGAGCATCAAGAAACTGGAGAAGGAGCAGAGGAGGGCTGCCAAGATCAGGAGACAGAGCACATGTCCAAGAAGCAGAGACTGAGGGAGCTGGGATTGTTTAGTCTGGTGAAGAGGAGGCTGAAGGGGAGATCTAGTAGCAGCCAACAACTAGTTGAAGGGCAACTACAAGGACGGTGCAGACCAGCTCTTCTCAGCAGGGGCAGGTGATATAACAAGGGGCAACAAACTGGAGTTTGGGAGGTTCGGGGTGGACATGAGGAAAAGCTTTTTAGGTAGGAGGGAGGACCAGCCTGGGGTCAGGTCACCAGAGACATCTCCATCCTTGGAGTTTTTCAAGACACAGGTAAACAAAACCATGGCCAGCCTGATGAAGTGTTGGGGATAGTCCAGCTCATCAGAGCAGGAGGTTGGAGGGCAGATCTCCAGAGACCTCTTTGGACCAAAGCTCCTGTGGTACAGTCCTCCCATCAGCTTTTCAGCTTTCTGTGGGGCCACAGAAGGGGTCAGGAAATTGCTTTAGTTAAAAAATAAGCCAGAAAATAATTATTTGTTTCAGACAGATCCATTCTAAGAGTTTCCATGCCAGACTGGGAACAGAGATGAGTGGTCTGTGGCAAATGGTGTCCAGGTTGCCACCACTACCAAGAAAGCATATGCAGGACCACTGGTAATCTAAGATACAATCATCTGTCTCAGAGAAGTTTATATTTTGGACTTAACACAGCTTTGTAGCTTCCTAACTGAAACAGTCTCATGCCCCTGCAGAATATGAATAAAGGACTGCAGCCCTCAAAACCTAGGTTAGGGTTTGCCAGATCATCCTTGACTTGCTCCTTGTCAGTCTCAATCTAGAGCTTGTAGTGAGCCACGTGTGCGGGCACATGTGCGAGAACGAGAGTCCTGCTTCACCATACAGTAATGATTCAGCGTAAGTAATTTCACAGAGAAAAGACTGCCTCCTAATCAAGTCAGTAATGAAAGAGGTAATTTGTGGGGAGAGGGAGCAAGATTTGAACAGAAATTCACATTGAGTTTGGGTATAAAAGGAAGATAAATATTGAAATGTGCCTTTGCTCCCATGAAGGGCAATTTAAGGCTCCAGAGTTTGCATAAGACAATCGCAACAGGACAGGTAGAGAAATGGGTCCTGGGCTAGCTGTGTGATGCACAGCAAGAGTGGACATGCAGGCCAGCCTTAGGTTGACTAGCACAAAGTGTTTTTCCTTATTCTCCCCTTCTTCCGGCATTTCAACTCTTCTGTTTATTTTGCTTTCATAGACTAATTCTTTGTTTACTTTTCTTTAGCTTGGCTGGCATTGCATTTCTTGTCAAATTAATTGCCACTCCAAGAAGACAATGCCAACAGGTAGTAACATTCTCTCCTGCCTGTGATATTACAATACTCCAGGAAACTAAAGGGTTATAAGCGGTACTTCACTCACATGCACAGACCACACTAGGGATAGATAAAGTAGAGGGCATGTGAAAAAGATGTGTTAACCAGGAAAACTCTTTGGAATGCAGTAGGGCAGCAGGGAGAGCCTCTGAGGTCCCCCAGGAAGGCTGTACTGTCAGTCTTACAGTGCCTGTGACCCAGTGGCTCTGACTTTATTTCGAACAGCATCAAGGTACAAAATGTGGGTTTCTGGTCTCACACCCTTCCTTAGTTTAAGCCAATTACTCTTCTTTTTTCCTCCTTTTGAATAACGGCATTGCATAACGCAGGAATAGTGGATTGTTTGTAGGTGGTGTGAGTCCATGGCCAAAGAGCTGGTCACAAATGATGTCTTGACAGATGGGACGGGCTGGGGCCACGCAGTTATTGCAGCTCACCACAACTCGTTAAGCTGTAATATCTTGGTGGCTATTGTCCACATGCCCGTAGCCCAGGGTGTACCAAGAAGGAAAGGAGAATCAGGAAATCTGAATTCTCATCACGTCCCAAGTCTGCTATCAGACCAAAACCATAAGCCAAAAGCAACAAATGCTGTGCTATACAGTGTTAATAACTGCTCCAGAAATATTTTTCCAAGCTAGATTCCCAAGGAATGAGTGTGTGAGCAGGGCTGCAAGAGCAAAAGTCAGTGGTGAATAAATGCTGCCATACAAATTCAGCAAAGACTTTGCATGGTAGCACCCATCCTGGCTGCACTTTCAAGGACCTTGACACCCATCATATCAAGGACTGAGCACAGAGCTGGAAGGATCTATCAGACATTGGGGTGACGGGGAGCTATTGCAGCCACCAGGATGTCCGATCACTTCCTCCAGCTGGTCAGACTCCATGTGGGAAGCCATCAATGGTCACCACAAAGGGGTTGGCTCCTGACCCCAGGTAGCCCAAGTAGCTGGAGCCATCGCCTGCTGGTTTTCAAACATGTGCCTTCATCTTTTATCCCATGCTTCTCAGTCTCCCTGTCCTTCACCTTCTTGCACCCCTCTGTGTTAAAACCACCATTTGTCAGGCTGATCCTTAGGGTCTCACTCCCTTCTTCTGCCCCATGGGTCTTCATCCAGCTGTCAGTTCTTGTCTGATATTGGCAGTAAACACTATGAAACAGGCATGTATGTTTAAGCGCTGTGAGGTGCACGGGAGTCCACATCCGTGATTAGGTCACTTATTCTCTATTATGGCAACAGAGAGGAGGAGGCAGGGAAGAAATGCACAAACGTTATGGAAACAGGCTCTGGAGGAATCCCAAAGCCTTCCTGGTTGTAGAGACAATGCCTACCAGTACAGACAGTCAACTTTTTTGTTCAAATCACTTTTCAGCCAAATGTGGCCTTCTTAGGAAAAGGGAAACTTCTGCAAAAAGTTTAACCACGACCACATGTCTGGAGGTCAGTGCAGAGGGAGCCAGGTGATGCCCCCCAGGGACAGTCATAGAATCATAAAATCATAGAATCATAGAATTGTTAAGGTTGGAAAGGACCTCTGAGGTCATCAAGTCCAAGCTGTTAACCTAACTGCCTGGTCCACCTCTAAACCATGTCCCTAAGCACCACATCCACACATTTTTTGAACGCTTCCAGGGACTGTGATTGTACCACTTCCTTGGGCAGCCTGTTCCAATGCCTAACCACTCTCTCTGTGAAGAAATTTTTCCTAATATCTAATCTAAATCTCCCCTGCCACAGCTTGAGGCCATTTCCTCTCATCCTGTTGCTTGCTACCTGGGAGAAGAGACCAGCCCCCACCTCACTACAACCTCCTTTCAGGTAGTTGTAGAGAGCAATAAGGTCTCCCCTCAGCCTCCTCTTCTCCAAACTAAACAACTCCCGCTCCCTCAGCCGCTCCTTGTAAGACTTGTTCTCTAGACCCTTCACCAACCTCGTTGCCCTTCTTTGGACACGCTCCAGCACCTCCATGTCCTTCTTGGAGTGAGGGGCCCAAAACTGAACACAGTACTCGAGGTGCGGCCTCACCAGTGCCTTGTACAGGGGCACTATCACCTCCCTGGTCCTGCTGGCCACACTATTCCTGATACAAGCCAGGATGCCATTGGCCTTCTTGGCCACCTGGGAACACTGCTGGCTCATATTCAGCTGGCTGTCAACTAACACCCCCAGGTCCTTTTCAGCCAGGCTGCTTTCCAGCCACTCCTCCCCAAGCCTGTAGTGTTGCCTGGAGTTGTTGTGACCCAAGTGCAGTACCTGGCACTTGGCCTTGTTGAATTGTTAGTGAAGCAGGACCTTCCTTTCATGAACCCATGCTGGCTGAGCCTGATCCCCCGGTTGTCCCGCATGTGCCACGTAATGGCACTCAAGATAATCTGCTCCATGACCTTCCCTGGCACGGAGGTCAGGCTGACATGCCTGTAGTTCCCTGGATCCTCCTTCTGACCCTTCTTGTAGATGGGTGTCACATTAGCTAACTTCCAGTCATCTGGGACCTCCCCTGTTGACCAGGACTGCTGGTAAATGATGGAAAGTGGCTTGGCAAGCTCCTCCGCCAGTTCCCTCAGTATCCTTGGGTGGATCCCGTCTGGCCCCACAGACTTGTGGGCATCCAGGTGGAGGAGCAGGTCGCTAACTCTTACTTCTTCGATTACTGGGGCTTCGTTCCGCTTGCCAGGGCAAGTTCTGCTTCCCAAGTTCAATCTGCTTCCCAAGTCATGTTAGGCAAACCACGGACTCCTGCTAGCTTCCACATCTGGCTCACATAGCATCCTACCAAACCATGCTGGGACAAAGACAAGGCTGGAAGACACCATGTGAGTCATCTCATAGTTGTCTCTGGTCCAGGCTTCATATGTCACATTCATTTTCTACAAGACACTGGAACTGTAGCAGCCAATAGACAAAAAGTGTTCAAGCACCAGAGACGGAGCTGCTCCAAGAGGCAACCTGTCCAGCCCAAAAGGCAAAGAATAAGAGGTGAGATCAGGTAAGAAAGTGAAAAAACAGAAGGTGAAGGGGAGGATGGCAGAGCACAAAGAAATAGCTGTCTCCTTACATCAGAGCTCCCCATCCTCACTGAACCATGGCCACAACTGTCACCCAGTAACTAACCATAGGCATGGCTGTGTTTCCCCTTCTAGACCATGCATGCATCTTGTTACAGACCTGAGAAGGTCTTTTGGCCAAATTACCCTTGAGTAGTTGGGGGGAGGACACACCTGAGAGTGTTGCCCAAGCACCTGGAGCAGGAAGCCATGGCTTTTGTAGCTTGGGCAGAAAGATTGAGCTGCAGCTCTGCAGGCCATGGACCAATGCATCAAGTAACGGGAAAAGTAGTATGGAATAAGCACACACCACCACCCCAAGAAAAGTCTTTTTCTACTATAATTTTAGCTGCGAAAGAGATGTGATTTATACCCATGGCTTTTGCTTACCTTGGAGGCTTCTGCACTCTAAGGCTAACCATATGTTAGCATAAATACTATCTAAATTAAAGGTTTGCATTATCCCAGCTGCACTCCAATGACTTGGACAACAAGCCCAGGAGATTGACCCATCAATTCCACAGCTCCAGTCCCTCAGGTGAGCGTCGCAGCAGGGCTCAGATGTGGAAGCAGCAGCAAGAAAATCACTTTGCTTCACCACTCTGGGGCTTTGTTTTACTTCAGCCACCCCAGAGAGTTGGCCCCTTCCCACATGATCTCTGCTGCGCCCTGATGACATGATTGTGTTTGCCTCATATCTGGAGAGGATCCATGTGATTCACCCACAGTTATTCCAGGCCCTTGAAGCTTTGATCCTTGTCCTCATTGCCCATTTTTGTTTTCTCACAGGAGAGAAAATAACAAAGATGATTGACAAACATGCAAGATAAGGAGTCTGCTCCATGGTCACCAAGTGCCAAGGATACAGGCTCAGGCATCTAACAGCACTGGGTGGTGGGCAGGTGGGTGCAATGCTGTGCCTGGATCTTACACCAGCATCTTCCACGAGCCAACTCCACTCCCTGGAACAGCGCACATTTTCCTTTGAAACCAGAAAGACCAACGGAATTGTCTTCTCCTTCCCAGAAATGAGTAACAGCACAGAATCACAGACATTTTCTGAGCTGACTTACAGCAATGAGTCAAGGTTTGGTGTTTGGGCCTGGTTTGCCCAAGGGGGAAAATGATACCCCGAAACAGCCAGAAGGCTCTGGGGACTGGAAGGGTTTGGTACAGAGCAGAGGGTCAGGCTAGTCAACATAGATCCTTGCTTTTATGGCTAAAAGTAAAATAAAGTCCTTAACTAATAAAATGAATAGAAGTCAGCCAGCAGTTTTAATTTGCAGAGCTGCTGAGAAGCTACCATCATTAAATTTTCTTTCTTTCTTTCCCCCTTTACTATCTCCTCTATTTTTCTTTTGTCTTTTATTTATTCTTTTTTAAATAGGTTTATTTCCACATAGGGGAAAATAAGCAAGAACTGAGCTGCAGCAGACAGCAGCTGAATATGGAGAGGATTGTGTCTAACCAGACGTGTCTAACCAGATGGGAGCCCTGTGCAAGGACAGCCTGCTTAGCTAAAATAGGTTTTCCTCTCCGAAAAGCCCAGTCATCTTTTCATCAATTTTCATCAATTCAGTTTTAAACGGGACAAGCTTTTAAAACCAAGATTGTTTACAAAAATTATATGTATCTCTCTCTATTTATATCTATTTTTCACAACTCTGGGATCCTGTTATCACAGATGACTGCTTCCCAATACCATCCATCCTAGGGGGCTTATACAAGCATGATGTCATTACTTGGTCTTGCCAGTTCTCCATGACTTTAGGCAATCCAGTGCTTCTGACTGAAAATGAGCTTTTGTGTGCACAGCAGAGATCTGTTTTCTGATGGCTTACATGCATATGGAGTTTCTGTCATCCAATAAATGTCATGCTTACTAATATCCCCCTCAGTGGGGTCAATAACACCACCTCAGTCCTCTATCCAGCCAGAGACTTTATGAAATTTGTAGGAATTCATCATTCCTGCTGTGTCTGCCACTCTTCCATGTTTGCCTGCAATGGACCAAAGTGGTTCAAAGGCATCAGGGGAACAGACAGACGCACACACTCACCCTCTCACACACCCAGACTGCATGATCACATAGTCCTGGTCTCCTGGGGAAACCAGACAGCAGAGGATAATCATCTCCTAATTGTACGTCTCCAAGAGTAAAATTATCCCTGGCAGGAGAGATCACTTCTTGTGTGGGTAGATTTCCCTGCCTGCGAAGTGTTCATACACTAAAAACATGAGATGAAGAGTACCATGTGAGCTCCAAATCCAAGACGGAGGTGAAACTTGTTTTGAAGCTGATAGCTTGTTTGCGCACAGATCACTCTAGAAGATTTTACCTGGGTTTCCTTTGAAGAAGCTAAACAAAACCTCACAGGAAAAATAATTACTGAGAATTGTCTGCTTATCTACCTGTTTTACAGCTGATACTGAAAGGTATATCCAAGAGCTCATCTGCAACCCAAACCTTCCCCCAGAGACACCACTCTGCCCCCTTCGTCATGGGACATCTGTGATGCAAGAAGGGAAAAAAATGGAGACCAAAGCTACTAGCAAGGGCATACATCATGAAAGAAGATCCCCCCTCTTTTCATTCATTTCCTTGTTCATGCTTTCTCCTTGCTTTGAAGTGGAGTTTCTCAGTGATGTGCTTCATGATGCTCCCAAATGTGCATAAAGGAAAGAGGGTAAGGACAGAAAAGGAGATGATATGGGAGAAAATAACAGAGTGTTTCCAATCTGCAAGGCCTCTCTGAGGACCATGAGAGCCTCCTGCTGCTGTGCTTATACACGTGCAATACTTCCAGATGTGGTGATGGGGAGACATGACAGGTAGTCATGGTGCCAAGCCTGATGACATTCAGGAAGCATTTGGACAATGCCCTCAGACATATGGTGTGATTTTTGGGGTTGTCCTATGCAGGGACAGGAGTTGGACTCGATGATCCTTGTGGGTCCCTTCCAACTCAGGACATTCTATGATTCTATGATTCTATGAGACAGATCTTCAGCAGGAATAAATGAGTTAGAAAGTGGTCTGGAGGCTGAGGGAATGTGAGAAATGTGTTAGGAAATAAAGATAGTAGCACAAGAGCTAAAGCTCCCTCCAAAACAGTGGGAGGGTGCAAAGCAACCAAGCTGCAAACCAAGGGTGGAGAAACAACAGCCCGAGGGCATCAGGTGAAGGAGGTCTGGTCCCAGGCTCATGTGGTGCCCTAGGCAAGGCCATGGCATGGTGCATGTGTGGAGCAAAGGCAGGGACGGGCAGGCATCAGGGGCTGGGAACTCACCTGCCTCTGTCCCTTCATCTGCCTCCACCACAGAAAAGTCCCTCGTGCTTCACTGCCCAGTGAAATTCCCATTGACACAGGCTTCAGTGGGACAGGCAGAGGAAGGAGGAGGGAAGGATTTGGACAGATTTGCTCAAAGCTCAGTTGAAATAGCTGAAATTAGTTGCACTGGGTGGGAGGTGAGAAGATAGTGAGGACCCCCTCAGAGAGGAAGGTTTGAGCATGGTGGGAGGAGAAGCCTGGACAAGGTCCCTCGTGGACCATGGAGGAAGATGGAGAGAGAGGAGCAGGTGGAGGAATGGATCCAGAAGTGTCCATGGGACAGCACACAGGCTGTGTCCCTGATCCCCTGCCATGGCTCTTTCATCCAGTGACCAGCACCCAGCTCAGCATCCTTGAGGGCTGAGCATGGTTCCCACATATTGAGGGCATAGGTGACCATAAAGCTGCATTACCTTGGCTCAGGAAAAGGTTGTCAATACCCCTGCTCCCTTTGTATCTTACTTTCCTCCCAGGGGCTGACAAAGCTGCAAACATTTCCTCCTCAAAAATGAAAGGAAGAAGCCATGAAGAGACCAAGCCCTGAAGGGAAATAATAAACAAAGCCGTGACAGCATCACCTCTTTGATAAAATGCTGGGAATATTTTATGAGAGCTCCTCAGAGAAACGTGGCTGGCCACTAGCCTGGAGCAAGAGCTCCAAGATCCCCTGTGCCCCCAAATTCCCAGCTTACTTCATCGGGGCTGGTCTTCCCCCCATGCCTCCATAACCCAAAAGTATAAATGCAGCTGGGGGGCTCTGCTAGGACTGAGTGGGGAGAAGAGTGAAAAACACTGAAGAGGAGGAAGAGTGTCTTAACGAAAGAGAGGAGCAGAACAAAACCTGGAAGACAAATTAATCTCAGAGATGCCGAAACACGGAAGAGGCGCATAAAAGGGCTGAGTGGAGAAGAGGTCATGGGAAGGGAAAATACCGAGCCACTTAACCAAAATGATTGAATAGCAAATGTTGTGTACAGGCTGCCTCCATTAACTCACGACACTATCTTCAGCGTACACCTTCCCCCCGCCTGCCCAGGGGCAGGGCGGTGCTGCTTTCTCTACTTTAAAGGCACACAAAGGCTCGTGCCCAGACCAGCAAAGGGTCTCAGGCGTGGGAAAGCTCTGCGTCGCTGCTCCTCACTTCCAGGCACCTGGCAGGCACACTGCAGGAGAGACACCAGTGCCCTATAGCACAAATAGGGAGAGACACCCCTCCCAAAGCCAGCTCCCATCTCCTGCAACCAAGGGCGGTCCCCAAGACTTTCTATCCTTGTGTTGTTCTCCCCTTGGTTATGGATACAAAACATAACTTTTTTCCTTGGTTCTGCACTTCAGTAGAGACCCAAGAGCCATGCTTTTTATTTGTTTAAATGCAGCCACTCTTACTGAGAGTTGGATTCAAAGTTTTAAAGTCACTGAACTAAAACCAAGCAGAACTGTTTCTGTCCTCACCCCTTCAGGGCCAGGGTCTGCCTTGCTTTGCTGCTCTCTGTCCCATGGATTTACCTCTCACTAAGCCCAGCCTCAAAAGGAGGTGGGAGACCACATCACCCAGGCAAGAGCCTTGCACTTGAGGCAATTAGGGATCCCACAGCCCTTCACAGGACCACTTAGCTTATGAACCTCAGCAGGGCTGATACAAGAGCCAAGTTCTTCTGGCCAGGGATCCTTCAAATGTGCTGGAGCAGCATTGCTGCTGTTAGAGGTCAGGGAGCAGCTCACCTGGAATTTACTGGGTTGTGGCTCTCCTGTGGACCATGTGCTAGTACTTCTGTTCCCCTGGCTCGGGGGAGGTTTATCAGCATGGCTTCCCCTCTCCCATCAGCTTCTGTCCTTCTCAAGGGCCAATACAGCTGTAAACATTTCCTGAGTGAGCACAAGGTAAATGAGAGGAAAGGACTCAGACACACAACAATTTGGCTGGAGATTACCTAAAGCAATGCAGCAAGAAAGGGAAAGCAAATCTAAAGGGCAGCAGAAACTCTGCCCTTCTGCACTGGGTGGAGTTCCAAGGTTGTGAGTGAGCCCAGGACGTTTAAGTGAAAAATGTAATTGTTTCAGGGACTGAGCTGATGCCAGCCAAGACACAAAATTCAACTATTACAAGTTGTCCCAATGACTCATACCTGAGAGGTGAGTGTTACCTAGAAATTAGCCATTCAAGTTAGTTACCTGTGCTCTGGGTTTGAGGCTCCTGGCCAGGGACAGGGCACAGTTAATAAGAGGCTGACGTGAAATGACATGTTTGTGTGACTGACCCCTGAATGTGCTCGGTTCAGATAGGACAAGGAAACCAGCCTGCCTCTTCAAATCAAACTACATCTCTTTTAGCTCCAATAGCCCAGGTTGAGCCTTAGATCCTGCCTCTGGCAGGGATCATCCACCTGGGGCCATTTCCCAGTGATGGGAGCCAACCCAAGCAGGGTTCCCCACAAGGTTGTCCAGAAAGGTGTTGCTGTATTCTCAAGTGCACCTTAGAACAGTTGAAGACCTCCTGGAACAAGCCAAGTCTGCCTGGCAGGGAAGTTGTCTCCCAGCAAGAAAATTTGAGAAAGAGAAGTGTTAATTATGAGACAACATCAGTGTTTCTCCTTGGACAGTGAATGAGGTTGCCCCTCCCAGTATAAACCAACAAACTCCTTTAGTTAGTATGTAAATGCAGTGTTACTCCAGCTCCTCAAGAGAGCTGGTTTCAACCAACTCTGTCACAACTCAAACCAAACTAAGAAGAGTATCTGAGAGCTCAAAAGCCACCTCATCCATGTGGTTTTTATTGCTCCCTGTTGCAGCATTCCTAAAGAGGGTAGGGAGGTGTAAGTGGCTGTTGTTGGAGACAGGGTGCAGGGATAGGCAGACCTTTCATCTGCTCCCTGTGCCATTCTTAAGTCTCTGTGGAAATGGGCATCCTACCACAAAGGAGAGACAAATAGGGAGATTTGTTGAGTTTCTGCCTCTGCCCAGGCCATAGTTTCCTGGGGAGAAATTCAGCTCCAGTTCAATGATCTCCAGGGCTTGACCCGGTTGCACACACATAGGAAGCTCGAAGGTATCAAAGGCTTGGACCTGTGTATGACACAGGGCCTTGCAGGAGACCTCAGCCCTTCTGGAGTGGCAGCTAGAGCCAGGCAGGACTCCCCAGGGCATCTCAAATGGCTCCAGACCCCTACACTTAGGCATCTGAATTGAGCCCATAGTCAGCACAGTCAAGGAAGCAATTCAGTTCACCTTTGCAGATGGATTCAGTGAAAGTTCATGCTGTCACTTGCCAGCCTGAGCAGAGTCATGGGCTCCCAGACTTCCCTCAGCTGCTATTTGCCCCTCTTGCACTACACTTGCCTCATGGGCTGCAGGGCTCAGATATGATCAGCTTCTGCACCCATCCCCTGTGCTGGCTCTTCCAACACTCTTGCACACTCATCCCTCCACCCTCTAGTTCCTGGAGGCAGCACAGAGGTCTTCTCAGTGTTTCATCTTTCATGTCTGGAGGCTGAAGACACCATCGTCTTCATCTCATGTCTGGAGGGACAAACACCATCCCAGTATCAGGAACATTCATCACTGTGGTGTGTTTTTCAAGCTGAGCTGTTCATCAGGGTAGGCACAGGGCTGGGCTGCAGTGCATGACATCTGCTCAGCGCTTGGAGCATCTGGACTGAGGCAGCAGACACGGGTGAGAAGTCTGGCAACACGTCACTTTGTGACCCTGTTGCTCAGAGATAGAGGAGACTCTGTTATCTTGCATTTCCACCGGGGACAGAGTGATGAATTTAAAAAGTTAGTAGTGTTCTAGGCATGGAGAAGTGGGTAAATGTTGATTGTCCCAAATTAGAAGAGGGTAAATCGTGACGACAGATATATACCTAATCTATACTCAGTACTTTTCCTGGAGCAAAAGGGTTTTTAGGATGACAGGACCTGACCAGCCCCTCAGCTATCTCTCTACCCCACCCCATTCTTGCACACAGCCATGCTACATATGATGAGGGTCACAGGACCCAGAGACACATTTTTGTTCCTGGAGGTGGTTAGGTGGGAGCATACTGGCAGTTTATGTCTCATGACTTATACTTGGGTCTCACATCTTATATCTGGATTGCAGCTTTTCAGCTGCCACCAGAGTAACACAAGAGGGGCACTAAGTCACCCCACAACACCCAAGTAACTGATGTGGGGAGCCAGGGAGCTGACTGCTGGGCAAGCAGGGACAGGTAAGGCGTCCTTATCTGTCCTGGAGGCAGGAGGAAGGTTCCGCCCTAGACTCCAGGCAAGAACTTTCCTCCTCTACCCTTAGGTCAGGATGGTTAGCTGCATTCAAAGGGTGCCTATTCCCTCATATGGCACCAGCTGCAAAGTCCAGCATCACTTAGCCACACAGGTCCTGTGAGCCAGCTGGCCTGGGCTGGACTCATGGACTTAGTTGCAGATGAGCTGTGTCTCAGTGCTTTAATTAAAAGATTTTATACAAGCAAACAAAAGAAGTCAAAGACACTTTCACTTGAGACAATCAAAGTGTAGGGGAGTGAGGGACGTTATATAGAAGGTTCCCCAGATGCCAAGGAAGATGTTTCAGCCAGTTCCAGGGCAGCAGCAGAAATTAGTAGAAAGCAAGTGGATACCCTGGAGAGGCAGGAGGGAGTAGAAGATGGGGTAGATGGGAACTGTGCAAATTCCCTGCACAGAGCTAAGGTAATTTGTGATTCTGCAACCAATAAAACCACCATCTCAGGCAGCACATTTCTTGTTATATTTTCAGAGGTGTATCCCAGTTGGCAATCTTTAGCCTGAGAGATTGTTCTCTTTGTTGTCCTCCTCCCATTTATTTATTTCTCTTTCATTCACCTCCTTTATCAGATTCTCAGCCCCAGTTGGACAGGTTCTTCTGGAGAAATACTTTGTTCATAGCCATTTGTCTTCTGATCAGCTGGCACACAGACATCAAAGAACAACTAACTCAGGCTTAACTAAACTTTGTCTTCTGGAGCAGTTCAATGTGAAGGTTGCAAGACTGTTTTTTATGTCCTCTTCCATTCTCTGTCATCTCTCTGGGCATGTACTGCAGCTGGTGGGGCAAGAGCTCAACCAGTCAGTCCCCCAACAGGGCTCTTAGGGTAGATTTTCCTTCTTCAATTACAAATGCCACTCAGCCTGTAAGGGAGTAGATAAAGGAGTAGAATTTGTTGCTGTACAGAATGAAGTCTCCATCATCCTTCCCTGACACTCTCCCAGGGCGTTTAGCAGTGTCAAAGCCTGAGAAGGCACCAGGTCCCCAGGGAAAGCCTAGGGGATAGTGCTGGTAGGGCAGCGAGAGCTCTCACTGAAAGGAGCAATTCAGGTAGTGGACCCCTATAAAATGCTAATGCTCATTGCCACAGGATGTACCCAGGGCAAAAAGTAAGAATGGATAAAAAAAATACCTCAGGGCAAATATGTTCAAGGGTGGTTACTAATTTCCATGTTCTTGATGCAACCTCCAGCTAAGAAAGGCCCTGTCATGCGGTTCAGCAGACATGGAGAAAGTACAACCAAAGGGGAGATCACACCACGCTTGTCCTACCTCCTAGGCACCTCCTACCACCACAGCACTGGGACCTGGGAGTGGTGGCCCACTGTGACTGCACTGGGCTGCAGGAGCTGGGGGTGAGATTTTAAGTCCTGGCTGCATCCTCTAAATCCACAGGCAGTGATGGGGAGGTTAGCAAGCCAGAGCTGCAGCCAGCAAGCACAGACAGCTCAGGCACCAAGGGGGAAAGCTGAGCATGAGAGGGGAGAAGCAGCAGCAGCTGAAGGGCAGCCACCTGCTCCCACGTAGGAGTGGGGATGAGGGGGAGGATGGTCTCCAAGAGAGGGTCCCCTGCAAGAAGGACTGTTTTAAGAAGGCACCTGAAATTCCCAGTGCGACCAACAAGTGATGAGGGGATTAGAAGAAACCTCACAACAATTCAGGCTCCCACGCCACTTGCACCCAGGTTTACTAAGATACTTTGTGTGAGTGCAGATACCCACCCAGTGGTATTTGCAAGCACATCTAAAAGGATAGAGCCACATTCCCGTGGGCTCCACACGTGCAGAAATCTGTTTTGTTTAATTTTCCACTTGCTTCCTCACAGGTATTGCTGACATACCACTGGGTACCTTTCCTGGTAAGGGAAATGATCCAAAATCGGTTCTATCTTCCCATTCATGTTGATGTAACTTTTTAATAACTGTAGTTTATGTTGGATTTCATAACCTGCATAATTCCATGTCATAAAGTTTCTCAGGTGTCTGTATATCTTGTTCAATGCCCGCTCTGTGCAGCTGGTTTTACTTCCAAAATACCAGACACCTTTACCATTTGTAAAAAAGAACACAAACAAACAAACAAACAAACAAAAAACCAAAAAAACCAAACCCAAGGGTATTGCAGGGCTGCCTGAAACTATGGCAAATATGGGATCAAGGGTTTCATTCAGTGGTGCAGCAGATCTTGGCTTGGATGTGTTTCAGTAGCATATCTGTACAGACTTATTCAAATGTGAATGCAAACTTTGAACTGTTCATGCAGTCTGTGCTGTTTCACTTGCAGGGGGAGGCCTTTCATGCTAGTGGAGACGTGCTGCTTTCAGCAACCAAGTCAATTTGATATCAAGATGGATTTCTGGAGATTGGACGCTGATTTTTTTTAAATTCTTCAGAAATTTTAGGAACAACAGACCAAAACCAACTTTTTAGCCCTAAGCGTGTTACACAGTTTAACTCTAATTTGATAATGATATAATACAAGCCACTCCACAAAACTTTGCTGGCAGAATATTTCAGCTGCTTTGTGAATAAAAATGTTGCCCTTTAAAATGATTGATTCTTTCTCTCTGTGGCTTTCCCACCTTTATGCTATTGACCTTTCCTTTTCCACTGTGGCTTTTTTGTTATTATTATATGGCTAGATATGAAAATATTTTCAATCTGATAAGCTCATTTGGCTGTATAAGCATTCTCCAGACCCCTGGAGTGAGACGGTTGTGCTCACTTCTCCAGCCAAATTAATCTTTTGCAGTGGTAACAAGCCACATGACGGCAGCTGAGTTGCAGACACATTTGCCTGGAGTGCCTTGATGTCCTCCTCACGTGCACACTCTGCACCCAGAGAAACCCTAATGAGGGACATTGTTCCTGAACTGAAGCTTGAATGGGGAAGAGTGAAAAGGAACCTCCAGCTCAGCAAGGAGTTTGTTGTGCCAGGAAGGTGTTTTTATTATTCTTTACACAGTAAATAATAAATGAGGTGGTTTAATTAGAATCATAGAATCATTTAAGTTGGAAAAGACCTTTAAGACCATTGAGTCCAAAACACATGTGTCCAAGGCTTCTACAAGGCTACAGAGGCTCCTAAAGAATTGAATACCCACAAACGCAGAGGCCCTGGAGACACCAGGACTGCGGGCTTGCTGGAATTGGGCAGTGGGCTAGGACTTCTTTCTGCCTTGAGATATAGGATGAGGGCAAAATCCCTGGCTGTACAGGAGAGCTGGGAGTTCAAACACGACCTGAGCATGCACAACTACCAAGGACTTAAAGGAGACAGCAGGGAATACAACCACCTTCACAGCCTGGTCTTTCCCAATGTTGTCCCTCAGTAAAGCCTAGTCCTTCACCCTCTTTCTAGGAGGGCAGGCAAGGAACCTGTCCTTCTCACTTGGAGGTAGTTAGCCAAGTGCTAACCTGCTCCTGCAACCCCAGCACCCACCACTGGCAGACAGAGAGCTGAAACTCACTTTGGGATAGAAGAGCTGCACAAAGGGAGGCTGTACTATTCTCCCATCCGCACCTCAGTGCCCAGCAGCATCAGCCCTTTGATTCATGATGCCACCTTGCTCCCATGAGGCAAAGCAGAGCAGGGTCTGGAAGAGATCAGCACTGCTGCTGGCACTTCATGGATCAGACAAAGCAAACAGAGCTGGAAGAGCCTCCCGAGGCATGCATCTCAAGGCACCAGGAGAAGAGGGAACCAAAAGCAGATTTCCCCGGATCACAGCTGATGTGCCACTGTGTTACAGCATCTGCAGCAAAGAGCTTGGATCAGCTGAGAACTAAGAGGAACTGAATACTTGGCCACTTTCAGCCTGCCTTATAAATTTCATCATTGGTTTTAAAGTCAGAAGGGACAATTCCTGTCAACTTGACCTTCTGTAATTTAGAGGCCTGGGAATTTCCTCCAGCGGGACTTGCTCTTAAGAGTACGGCTTGCAGTTTAACTGAGAGACCTTTTTGCAAGACAGCCAGTCTTAATTTGAAAACCTTACACAACAGAGAATCCACAACATCTTTTAACATATTGTTCCAGTGACAAATTACTCTCCCTGTCAAGCATGAATAGTTTAAATCATAGATTTATTTCTTCCTACAAAGTAAGTATATTTCAATAGCTTGACAGCTGGAGTTCATCTGACCTAAAACCCGGATGACTATATTTGGCCAGATGAGTCTTACCTCTCCAGTGACCCCAAAAGCAAGGCATTAACTACAAGATGATTCATTACCTTTGAAATCTAGGTATGGAGAAAAAAGAAAAATAATCTTTTAGTTTGCATGGGCCTGCCAGATGAATAACGCCCAGAAGCATTCTCAAGACAGCTACATTGAAAACAAACAGAACCACAACTGGCAGCAATTTAAGGGTGCCTGCTGCCAGGGAAAATGCCATCTGCAGTTAACTCCACCTTTCCCTCCCCACACTTTAATAACACTTCTAGAGCTCTTGAAATCTGGCTTATCAAACTGTTCTGCTCACTGCCCTCCCTACATGGTTAGCAAAGAGCTGCCCTAATCATGTCTCATATGGGCCAGACCCTTCTGGAAGGTGAGACTATTCTCCATAGCTCATCCTTCACTGATTGCAGGCTAAGCCTGCCCCTTTCCACATGGTAATGGATCTAATCAGCAGTTTTTTGTGCTTCTCCAACAGATCCCAGAAAGTCTGAAGCCTTACACAGCCAGGATATGGTTAAGACAAAAATTCTGACCTCAAGCTGGTATTTTTTTGCAGTTTTAGTAAGGGTAATAACACACAACCATTGCAGCACAAGTAAGGCAAGGGTACGTGCCAGGTGGAAGCAGGAGGGAATGCACCAAAAAAAGAAAAAAAAAAGCTCAAATGAACCCAAAACCCACCCCTTGAATTAAAAGTCCTAATGTCTGTAGAAAGAATTTTAATACATTGACCAAGTCAGTTGAAGATGCCATGTAGTAGAAGAGTAGAAAAAGGACTAACAGTCCTGAAAGGAAATGGGAATTGACCTCTGCAGCTATGTCAGTTGATCACGGTAGTATACAAGACTTCTACACAGATTTTGAGGGATAAACTTTCAAGATAGAAATGGAATAAAGCAGCATGCTCACCACAAATAGAGCATACCAAAAAAAACCTCAGCAACTTTTTGCCAAAAGACATTTGATTTCTAGTTGGTGAATTGCAGGAAACTACATTCATCCAGACTTCACAGAATTGTTCAGTATAGCACTGTATGGGAAGTTATGAGTTATTTTAAGGCAGTACAATTAATACAGGAAAAATACAGCAGGACACAGATCAGCCAAAGACCAACAATCATTGTATTTACAGAGGACACAGGCTGGAAGAAAGCTGTTTGTGTAATTCTTTAAACACTGGATTCAGGTCTGTAATACTTTTCCTTGCATGGCATAGCTAATAAAAAGAAGTGACAAGTGAAATATGCTGGGTGGTGCTGGACAGTATGTGGAATGCAGAGTAGGATTGGATACTCAGAACTGCATTAATTGAAAGAACAGTAAGAAAAGTTAAGTGGTACAAAGGGCAAGGGACAAATTCTGACCTCTTGTTCTTTTTGCCTGAAGAACAAGATGCCTGACAACAGGACATCCCCACCCAACAGCCTAGACCTTGGCCTTTGTACTGAGTACAGGCACCCCTTCTCCTCCCACCTGCCCCAAAAGCCCAGCCCAAAAGGGGAAGGAATAAAACACAAATGCAGCATGTAGATGTATTGCCTGAAAGGGTTAATTCCATTTTGTTCTTACAGGCTGAAGAGGAAGAGGGCTTGAGGAAGCTATTGCTATAGATGACTTCCTTTCCATGGCAAAGTTTACTGACAGCTGCTTAGAAACACAACCAACACTAGCGTTTTACAGTGTGGGTATCAACATTTTATTTTTTAAAAATGCAAAAACAAAGAATACATCATTCTAGTGACTGGAAATGTATACAAAGTTACATATTTCAAGGAATTCACACACAAAAGAAACAGGCTTTGGAAGAGTTTCTCTAATGCAGTGGCATAGGACCTACAAATCCTTTCACAACTGATACTGCTTGTTTCAAATACTCTGTAATAATATGGCATTGGGAGAGCCAGAGATCCCCTGAGATGCCAGCACTTCTAGTAGAGGATGAGCCTGACCTCAGTCCCTCAGCCATGAGTTCCAGGGATACCCCAGTAATTCTGCAAGGTAGAAAAGGAGATGCTCTAACAACACAATGCCATAATATAAGGCCACTCCAGGAAAATCCAACAGTATCTCAAAGCTGTCAGAGAATAGGCAGTTCCCACACATCTTTAAATTAACTCATCCTGACCCTGGTATTTAGTAACAGCTTTAAGGAGTATATTTATATATAAGTCTATTAAAAAACACTATTGTGAAATTTACATGAACACACACAACTTTAGCAACATGTTTCCAGTGGAACTTGGCTGTTTGCTGCTTGCAGTTTATATACAAAGCTGATTAATTAGAAAGGCTGCTACAGGGAGCCAAGCTTTCTTTCCAGGTTAGCCCCTGGCTAGAACAAGTCTTTCCTATGTGTTATCTTCTAGGAGTTGGCAATGTTCAAAATTGTGATTAGAATACTAGGGTGCAGTGGTTTGTAAACATTTTGTCTTAATATTAAATTAAAATCCAGTGCATTCTCCCTCTCTGCTCTGATATTATGCATCAGCTGATTGATACAATGTTCTAGGAATTCATGGGACATATAAAAAGTTTGGGCAATAAAAATCCTTTAGACAAGTTCATTCCTGGTGCCAAGTTATTGACTTTAGAGCAACACCAAGCATGAATTTGATCCATAGTAGAATCACAGGCAAATTTTTTCTGGGATGTAGGAGTTTCCATTCCATGCTAGCAAAACAATTTAAGTTTTTCATGATCCCCACTCTACAGATGGGGACACAGGTTTGGAGGGAAGCAGTTTGCCAAGCCCACAGGCAAGGCCAACAAAACAGCCCAAAAAGAGCTCGATTCCTGAACAACTGGCCCATGTTGGAGGTGCTGGACAGCAATGCACACTTCCCTCTTGACTCCTACAGTCCTCAGCCCCCTTCTACTAGGGAAAGACTATGTGATACTGGATTTGGGGAAAGGTTCACAGGAAAATGCCTAAAGCAAATGCATCAGGGATATACACACACACACACACACAAAAAAAAGCTAGAATATCTCAAGACAGGAAAAAAAATCTCTTCCTGTTTTTCTTGAAGCTCTTATAACCCCTTCCTCCTTTTTGCTAACTGCAGTCCTGAGTAATGAATGTCTGCCAGATCTGGGTGGCAGCTTCCTCAGACCCTTTCCTTGTGCTTCACGTTAGCCAGCTTGACTGTTTCCTGCTCAGAGGCAGGTGGAGAAGGCTCATCGTGACAACCAATCATCAGTTGATAGACCATCACTCCTGCAATGGCCCCAAGGAAAGGAGCAACAACTGGAACCCACCACCACTGTTTACCAGTCCTGGAAAACAAAAAGAAAATGCACAAGGTAAGAACTGCTGCCTACGCATTAGGATATTCATGTTTGGATTTGGAACAATGCAAGATCTGGTTGTCTCCAAACATCACCACTGACTTGCAAAAGATAACCGTACCTGCATGTCCACAGTAATTTCCAAGGCAGATATTGCCCACCACTGCAAGTTCAGGTGACAAGCAATTCAGAACAGCTACTTCCAGGACTTAAGACTGTCTCTCCACCAAGAAATGAGAGAAGCAGTTGCAGTGCCTGAAATAGGCACCTTCACTTCCCTCCCACTGCTTGCAGGAAAGCATCCCTTGACAGCACGTAGTCGTACTGCTCATGGCTCTCAATTTTCTCCAGTAATAACAAAATCAAAGTATAACAAATGCCTTACATTTTCTACTGCTAAAAAAAATTATGCTAGAGTCATGCTCAAGGTGCTCCTGAACTGCTCATGGATGCTCTTAAATTTCTTTAAGAAATTTTCTAAGTTTCCAGGGCCAACTGCATGAGATTCAACAAGGCCAAGTGCCGGGTCCTGCACTTGGGTCACAACAACCCCAGGCAACACTACAGGCTTGGGGAGGAGTGGCTGGAGAGCTGCCTGGCAGAAAAGGACCTGGGGGTGATGGTTGACAGCCACCTAAACATGAGCCAGCAGTGTGCCCAGGTGGCCAAGAGGGCCAATGGCATCCTGGCTTGTATCAGGAATAGTGTGGCCAGCAGGACCAGGGAGGTGATAGTGCCCCTGTACAAGGCACTGGTGAGGCCGCACCTCGAATCCTGTGTCCAGTTTTGGGCCCCTCACTCCAAGAAGGACATCGAGGTGCTGGAGCGTGTCCAGAGAAGGGCAATGAGGTTGGTGAAGGGTCTAGAGAATAAGTCTTACGAGGAGCAGCTGAGGGAGCTGGGGTTGTTTAGTTTGGAGAAGAGGAGGCTGAGGGGAGACCTTATCACTCTCTACAGCTGCCTGACAGGAGGCTGTAGAGAGGTGGGGGTCGGTCTCTTCACCCCAGTAACAAGTGATAGAATGAGAGGAAATGGCCTCAAGCTGCGCCAGGGCAGGTTTAGGTTGGATATTAGGAAAAACTTCTTCACTGAAAGGGTAGTCAGGCACTGGCACAGGCTGCCCAGAGAAGTGGTTGAGTCCCCATCCCTGGAGGTATTTAAAAGACAGGTAGATGTGGTGTGCAGGGACATGGTTTAGTGGTGGACTTGGCAGTGATAGGTTAACAGCTGGACTCGATCTTAAGGGTCTTTTCCAACCTTAAGAATTCTACGATTCTATGATTCCTCACTGATAGCCAAGTTAGGTCATTTGCTCTCACTGCTGAGCTTCTATGATTTCTTAAGAAATCTGAGCAAAGCAAACAGTGTCTTTAAAAAAATGTTTATAAAATCCAAAGATAGCTCATGGGTGCTAAGACCCTTTATGATGCCAGACCTACCACCTGCTTGGACTTATGATTTTTTTTTCCCCCTTGATGCACAAGGCTTTCATTGGCAAGCACTTACCAGAACACTTCAGTGCCCCAGCCAGCAATGGCTGTGAAGAGACGAGGCCCAAAGTCCCTGGCAGGGTTGACAGCATAGCCAGAGTTGAAGCCCATGGAGGTTCCAATAACGAGGACAACGAAGCCAACTGTGAAAGCCTCCAGTCCCGTGGGGACAGGGTTGTTGTACGGATCAACAATAGCCAAGACACAAACAATCAGTGAGGCTGTGCCAATGAACTGGGGAGGGAGAGGGAAGAAGAAGTTAATCCAAATTAATCTTTTAACCAAATTATTTAACTTCTCTGAAGTCCCATGCATTTAGGATTCATTCTCTAAACTGAAAGAGCTGCACTAAGTCATCCCATGGCATTCTTAGACCACAGTAGACTGACCCACGGGAATGGAAGAGTGGAACATGCTCCCCCTGCCAGCCCCCAGGCTCAATCAAGCCCACACCTTTTTCCCTACCCACAGAAGGGCTATGAATAACTCTTCAAGTAGCCAGAAAAGATGAAGACATGTTCCTGAACGTGCTTCCAACCTGCCACAGCTGGATGCCTGCTGTCCTTTTGTGGTTGATGGCAACTTTAAGGAGGAGACAGTCACCTCCAACACCAACCACCACCCCACACCCAGTCGACCTCTGAGTTGTGCAACAGCCACAGTAGTACAGTGAGAGTGAGGAAGAGTCATCCTTCCTCAAGCTATCGCTCTTCAGGTGCTGAGGCCAAGTGGTATCCTTTTCACTGGTGTCCTGGCCAGTCTTGTGCAACTGGTTAATCACCTTAGCACAAGCCTTCTTGCTGTAAGGGTGCTTTCTGGCTCTGCTCTTCCTATGGGCTAGTGAGATACCTGTGTCAGCTCTAAAAACCTTTCTGGATATCTTCTCTTTAAATTTCAACTCATCCTCTAACTAAGGGAGAGGCCCAGAACCACTCCAAAAGACTCCTCTTCAAATGCACCTTCATCCTCCCAGCACCCTCTTACCTGGTCAAAGAATCCATTCACAACATTCAGATGCTGAGACGGGTAGGTGGCAAAGATACCAGCAGTGCCATTCTGTCCTGTTACATACAGCTGGTTGCTGCCAAAAGCCCAGATGGCATCTGGGAAAAAGAAAAAAGAAAAGTAGAGAGGTTGGTCATTTTCCAACACACATCAGAGAGGACCCTGATTGGAAGATGACCAAAATGTATGCTTCCCTGAGCACCCCATTGCTACGTGTTGCAAAACCACCTGCTGTAGAGCACTCATTTGGAAACCTTAGGGTGTGATCCACCACAGTATTTTACCAGTCAGGCTCAGATGCAGGTGGCCTGAGTCTCCACTCATAATATTTCTTGTTTGCCAGGCACCAGGAAAGCGTTAGAGCCAAAAAGTAAACACTAAGTGACTCCAAATCTCTCCCAAAAGGTACCCAAATGCCTGTGGTATCAGTCTTGGTGTCAAGACATGAGATACTGCTACAGATCTGATCTGCAGCAAACAGGATTTGGGCTGATCTTGCACTTTCCTCTAAGCCAATACACAATTAGTTTCACCTCCCAGGGTTGCCTTGTAGAGCAGTCAGCCCCCTTGCCTACCACTATGTAGAAGCTGGATAAGTAACCTAGGTGGGCTGTCTGGATGCCCCCCATGGTTAGTGGAGAGAAAACCAGACAGTTTCTGAAGGTAGCTTAGGCAGCTAAAGTGGGATTAGGCAGCTAAAGTGGGATTAACTCTTCTGAAGAGGAGACTTCAACCTACCAACTAGAAAGGTAACTGGTGTTGAACTGGAGTCCTGATGTTTACAGAGATGAAGGTACGTACCCCTGCTTCTTTCTAAAGTGAAAAGCAGGTGGTACTAGTGTTGGGGTGGCAGTTGCCTCCTTTCAGGTGGAAGCTACAGTGACCCAGATGTTCTGCTCAGCTACAGGGACCACTGCTCCTATTGCCAGAAACAGACATCAGGAGGCAAACTCTGAGTCAAAATGTCACCCTGAATATCTGAGGAAGAGCAATTTCCAGCACAAAGGGTAAGTTCTTGCCCGCTGAATATTGCCATGTGATGAAGAACATGACTCAGGAGGATTAGGTGCATGAGGAACTGGATTTCTAGGATGCTTTCCAAGGTATAGAATCACTCTGACAAGGGCAGCAAAAACTGCTAGAAGTCCCACTGTCTGGAAGCTAACACAAGACAATGCAGAAGACATACACGGTGAAGTCTTTTTTTTTAAACCAAGGATAAAACAGCTCTGGAACAATGCAGATATAAAAATCTCTATAACTACTACTGTTTCATCAGCATTTCTGAAAGTTCTGTTTTAATCCAGATAGTACCTACAAGAGGGGCCATCCAGTGGCCCATGTTACAATGATCATTACTCAAGGACAAAGACTTACACATTGACAATGCTGGTTGGCCTTCAGATTGATTTGAACCCATCATCATCATGAGAACATGAAAGCCCTCCCAGAAACACAGTGAGGAGGTTTCTCTAACCTCTGTTCTGCAAGAAAGTGCTTTTCTCTGATTTGGGAACGAGCCTCCCTCCACTGAGTCATGAAGAACATCCATCTCACCCCAACAAACACAAAAAGTTTCTGCACTTACCATAGTACAGCCCAAAGACTATGCCAGCTCCCAGGAAAGCCCCCAGGGTTTGGGCCAGGGCATAAATTGGTAGCTTGATCCAGGGCTCCCGGGCCAAGAAGCACATGGCAAAAGTGACAGCTGGGTTCAGATGTCCACCTGCAGAGAGGCTAGTGGTTATTGCACTTTTACTGGCAGAATTTGTGTCCCAGAGATGAGCCAAGAGACACTGGTTTCCATACCAGTGCCACGTAGGAAAAGCACAGCCATCTAGGCCTACGTAATTGTCATAAGTGAAATCCAGCCCACACGGAGCCACAACGTACCTGATACCTGTCCTGCGATCAAAATGCCGAGTGTCACAGCAAAGCCAAAGGCCAGGTTAACAGTCAAGAAACCTCCATGAGTCCCTCTGCTGAGCACAACCTGTGCAAGAGAGCCACAGCCAAACAGCTAGGAGGAAGAGAAGAGATTGAAATTACCCTCTCTGTTTCACATCAGGGCCAGTTGCTGATCAGTGCCTGCAACTGCTCCACTTACACTTGCATGCACCATCACAGCCCACCCATGGCTCAAAGCCTTCAAAGTTTCAACCTTCAGTCAAAATATTTGGATATTATCTCCAGGGACAGCAGGGAAGGAGAAAGGACACAGAAGAAGCCTGTCTCCTGGCAGGGGTAAACAAAACCAGGGCCAAAATCAAAAGCAAGATCAGACCACAGTTCACATCTCCAGGAGGCTGGAGGTCTTTGTCCAACCATCTAATTTTCAGGTGGTAGGTGAGAAGAATCAGCCAGACAGCACCCTGGACCAAGGTATTTACAATGCAATGGTTCAGATGAGGGATCCGAGTACCTTATTGTTAAAAAGGCTGTTTGAGACAGTAACACATAGATTGGCAGGGGACAATTTTGCTAATGACTGGAAATACAGACATGACTGAAGGTGGTCATATACAGCCTGACATTCATGGAGTCCTCCTTCAGGTGGCACTGGCTGACAGCAAGGAACAGGGGCTGCCTCCTTGAGCTGAGGTACCTGCAGTTGTGCCAGCCCCAAGGTATGCTCTCTGCTGTGGACCCTCTGAGCAGAGCCTGCACCATCCCAAACCAGGCATATCCTTCCTGTGGCAAAACCATGTGAGAAAGGATCAGGGCAACACAGCTGTCCCATCTCTGCAGCACCAACATGGCACAGACACCATCAAGAAAAGTCCATATTCCACAGACAGCCTGCCACCAGCATATCCAGAGCCTTGGCCTTCTGTCCAAGACCAGGGGTGCACCAAGCACTTTGGGGACAAAAGTTGCTTCTGCTGGGTGATAAGGGGTGTTTCCTAGTAGCTAAGGGACCCATGTTCTCTTGCTCAAAGACATTTGCTCCAAACGGGTGATCTTTCTCTTCCCAACCACATCCAAAAGCCATCCCTCCTATGCTTACCCTTAACAACCCAGACCAGTTTCCCCTGGCAGTTCAGTTCATCACTCCTTCAGATGGAGGCTTTCTGCCTGGCCAAGTCTCTCCACTACCCACTGTGTAATTTAAGGAGCCCTAATCCTGATCATCTGTATGCTTTTATCTTCCACTGACTCCACCTGAATTGATTCTTGGTTTATACCAGGGATTATCACATCAGCAGGTACTGAGAGCATCCTTAAACTAGCACAGGGATTACAGCTTGCTCCCAAGACCCTCAAATCCGGGGATCAAGGCTTGCCTTATTTATACTGACCACATGCCCATATCTCCATACTCATCAAGACTTTCTGCTTCTGTGAACTCCATCATCCCAGAATTACTCAATTGCCATAGAAGCAGTATCTGCTCCTAGGGGATAAGCCACCAAACAGGCAGCAGGGGTGGCTCTCTTCACCTCTCCTGCCAATACTGGACATGCCCATAGAGCAACACACAATCCAGATCAGGGGCAAAGCCAAAACACACCTAACTCATCCCCTCCCATCCCCTTGACAAGTGATGAATTACTAATAAAGCAAACACTGCACTCAGCCTGCTGGGAAAGGAGCAGCCAGCTAGGCTGCAGGCTGACTCATGAGGTGGACACTGTGTACACAGGTGCCTCTTGAAAAGGAGCCATGTCCCCAACACAGGACCTTGTGTAGAAAGAACAAAGGAACCTGTAGAACTCATTAGTTAATGAGAGAGGACGTCCAGCACTGCTCCCTACTGGTACAGTCAGAACAGCCCCTTCAATGTCCTAACCCTCAGCTGCCCAGATGGGAAACCATGGCCGAGAAGACACCCAGGCAAAGGCAGAAAAGATGAGTCTTGTACAGCAAACAGAGCCATCATTCCCAGCTATGCCCAAACCACTGAGGGAAGCATAGCTCCATCTGTGCAAATAAATACTGGCTAATGACCAGAGTGACATCTGTTCCTTCCCTTACCCCAGAAGAGCCCCAACATGCTTTAGACAGAAGTTTGAAGAGAGTACTTGGCCATGGTGTTCACCTCTTTCATGCCACACAGCACATCAGTCTGACCAGGGACAGGGTGAGCCCACAAAAAGCTGCAATGGGCATCTGAGTTTGGCAGGGTTGGATGCAGGTTATTCCAATTGATGAAGGTATTTGTGTTATTCACTCTGAAAGAACTGGCAGTTCTGCAAGTGGATGGTGGTTGGCTCATTAGTCACATACCTTTTGGTTGCAGAAACCACAGAGTAAAGTTTCCCCCCTCCACCCCTCTGTTCACCCACAAAGGTCTTCCCTTAACCTGGAGGAAGGCCAGGTCTGCCATTTCTCAAGAGGTTGTTCCCCATCCTCCTCTCCCCCCATCCTACACCTGGTAATAGCTCTCCAGCTTTTCCTCAGAAGAGGATCTATGGGCCATGCAAAAACACCCTGGAGCCACTCCACAGGAACATTACAATTATTTATCAGATGAGCCCTAAGCACTATTTGGCTTAATTCAGCGTAACAGTAGAAAACCTGACCCTCAGCAGATAAAGAGTAAGGTGATATTTAGGGACAGGTTTGAACTTTGATATGCATGTGTGCAATTCCATCCTGCACCAGTGGAGTCCACTAAGCATGAACATATATTTTCATGCATGACATCCACCCATGGCATTTGACTTTCAGGAACCAGTTCAAATCATGCTCACCTGTGTTTTTGTGGCAAGTGGCTTGACATTAGAGTTTTGTTGTGGTAGTGACTGTTACAATTTTTAATCACACCATTTCCACTTCTGCCATTTGCTAGTTTTCCTTCCAATTCCTTTTCCCAGACCATATGAGACAGGAGACCCTCAGCATCCATTTTTTAAGTCTTCCTTTTCCAGTGCTCACAGAGAAGCATTTAGGAGCAGCTAGCTTAAGTTAAAAGGCAAGGAAGGTCAAATAAAAGCAATTCAGCATTTATCTCAGCAGCTTTTAAGTCCATGCAATGGATGTAAAAGTTCTTAGTCAATATTACAGCACTATGTTCAGAGACAGTGGTGCACACCCAAGGCAGAGATGACGCCTCACTCTTTATTTAATAACCTGCCTCCAACACCTCTTTTTTTTTTTTTTTTTGTTAAAAAAAATCCAAACATTACTGGAAGAACATCCCAGCCAACAGAAAGCCAGGTTAGTGCCTCACATGGCAGCATGTGCAGCAGTCAACTGTTATACCCCCATGATCCACTAGTCAAGTTCAAAAGCAGTTTTAAAGTGCTAATAAAATGATTGCAACAAAGCATTACTCTGATGTAGTAAAGCTGCTCTCCTAGGAACGGAGGTCAATGCACCCATTACCCAGGTTAATGGAAGCATGGTCCCTAATTTCATCTTACTGGCCCTAGCAGATCTAATGGCTTTCCCTGCCAACAGGGAGGCTTCTCACTCCTCATCTGATCCAACTCCTTGCACTGTGAAAAACAACAAATTCCATGTTCTGCAGGATCTGTGGGTTGAACTGGTTCAAGGGTGGAGGGGCTGACAAACTCCAAAGCCTGTACAAGGGAGGGGACAGACAGAAGCAGCAGCAAAACCAGGAAAAAGTAGCAGGTTGCTTGGTGAAACTTCACACCTAGGGAAACCTTAAACTCTCTATGTCCCGGGCATGTCTTGAGACTGGCCATTTGGCTTTATCACCCAAGGGAAAAAACACCTTGTCTCAATGTCTGGAGACAAGAAAGCTCTGGAGCTAGTCAGGGCTGGTAGGAAAGGACCTTGAAGGACAAAAAAAGTTGAAAAAGCTAAGGAAGAAGTGAGGCCACCTGAGTTTATATGCAGACATTGTGAAAAGCAGCTCCGTATGTGAACATGGGAGAAAGGTAGTGCTCGGCACTCTCTTGCACAATAGCCAGGTTTCCTCCCTTGCTTGCCTCCTCTTTTCTTTGCTGGTGCTTTGGCACGTCTTCAGGTGCAACACAAAAGACCTGGATGCATTTACTTTTGGACTTTAAACAGACTGATCTCTAAATCAAGATGGGAAAGTTTTGCTGGCATAGCCCAGGAGGAGTGTTATTACCAGAGTTACAACTTTCCTCTTCAGCCAGCAAATAAACCAGGGATTAGGCAAGGATCCTGCTATAAATCTACCCTAATCACCTTGGTGGATGGAAAAGGCTGGTCAACCCTCCCTGAGCTCTGATTAGTGCGGAAGATGCCATAAGGGCAGTCAAACCATGGGTCTACTCTGAAGGAAGAGACCCTGAGATATTGGTGGAAGATTTTAAGCATTAGACACACAAAGGGACACCTCTTTTCATATCAGAGTGGAACTTAGGACTATCCTACAGTCCCTTCAAGGAAGGAAGCTGGGAGGGAGAGGTCAGAGGACTACCATTTTACAGCCAGTTCAAAACAACCTCCCAACTCCCTCTCTGCAGCTCAGTGCACAAAAGGGTTAAGGCACTGTAAGTGTCCCCCATGGCTTCTTGCTGCCCTTCCCAAGGAGCAGGACCCGGCTGGGTAGATCTGAAGACAGATCCATCCCCATTGCTTTTTCTGCTCAAGCAGCATGCAGCAGTCTTCCTCGACTCCATGGCCCGTGCAGCCAGGACGACCTCCACCAGCCACAAAGACAATGCAAGGAACACCATCATTTTTGCGTTTCCCCAAAGCATCTCTTGAACAACCAGACTGGTCATCATCTACAGTCTGCAAACCAAGGAGAAACATTAGATCCTACAGTCAGGGTTCTTGTTCAGCACAGCTGGAGCCAGTCCAGACAGAAGCAGCCCTGCAGGGAAGGGCAGCAGCAGATGGTCTGTCATGTTACAGCTCTTTCTGCACCGTGTGCTGTCCTGGAGCCAGACAGGGCTGCAGGACTCGAGAAATAAGAGGGTCTGAGGAAAGTTGTACCACACATACATCACATGCTACCACAACGCTACACACAGCTGGGGAGACAAGTGGCACTCAGTGCAAGAAACCTGAGCAACCGTCAGCAGAGGAGTTGGGCATTAGAGAGGAAATTCACTATTTTAGCTTGTTCCTCCACACACACATGGAAGAAAAAATACTTATTGCAGTATCCCTGGTATCCCTCAGATCAGGAGGCTTTAGTTCTTAGAAAGACACACACTTCTGGTGGGGTTTTGGTCACAGGGTTGGGCACTGCTGGGGAAAAGCTGCCTTCCCACTGGGGGCAAGTCTTGGTGTCTGAACTGTCCTGTTTGTAGGAAGGAGAAACCTTCCTGCTGCTGCCTGGGGACAGCAAGAAGGGACAGTTTTGGACAGTTAATTAAGACCTTTGAGCTCCCCTGGTGGAAGAGGTGAGGGAGAGCAGCAGCACTGCCGTTTCCCATGCCTCCACACCCAGCAGCACAGACCCTTTGCAGAGAAGAATCAGCAGTGCTCAACATGTTTGCAGCAAAGATTTCCAGCCCCTTTCAAATCCTAGCAAAGCATTAAGAAAAAAAACAACATTTTAAAAATTAAAAAAAAAATAAAATCACATTCTCCAAATGTGACAAGCTGGGTTCAATCAAATCAGCACAAAACAAACAGTGACTGTGGGAATTCCCTTGCTGCCCCAGATGGCTGCAGGATGAGCAGCGACTTTAAGCTCTGCACTGCCAACAGTTAAATGAGGCTCCTTTTGCCTTGATCATCCCAACCACTTTGCTACTTTGGTTTCTGTGGTCTGCAGCACTCACACTCCAAAAAGCTCCCACCTGGCCACAAAGTCAAGACAGCCCTGATTGAAAAGCAGTTAGGAATTGTTTTGTTCTTTCTTTGTGCCTCTACAGCAGTGAATCACAGTCAGTCCAACTTGGAAATCAGTTACAAACAGCAAGTTCCTTCTCCTGCAAATGTAAAAACCAAACAGAGCCAGTTTTGATATTCACAGCCAGCCAAGCAAGGCAAACAGATCAAGCCTTTAAGGGAGGCACAGAGGCCTGCCGCTGGAAATCTGGCTTTACTGAGTTGCCACAGTAATAACACAAACAGCAAGCAACGTGGAAAATGTCTTCAGCGTTTGCATTGCTTAACTATTGCCAGCAAGAGGTGCTTCCGACATAGGTATAAAGTTCAAACCTAAAGTACCACTCAGAAAGTGCATTTTGAAGGGGAAAAAAAACCAGCCATTTTAATTATCAGAGGAAAGGTAGAATCAACATTACTAATCTTGTAACAGTAAGGACACTACCCGCAGACTAAAATCAAGTTGTGCAAGGTGCTGTACACAGCAAAAGCAGCTTGCAAGTAAAGAGCACCTCGCCTTTGCTCTATTCTTGGCTTGGCTGCCTTAGTTGGATTATTTTTCTTATCTTAAAAAAAGAGGCACTATTTTGTTTTAACATTCTGCTACCTTTACAACCTTCTTAAAAAGTGGGAAAAATAAAAACAAGCACTAGGTTAATTCTTACAGGCAAAGAGGCTTTGCAGGGCTCTGAAATCGCTTTGCTCTAGAAGAGTTTGAGAGCACTGCAGTCGTTATGCAAGTGAAAGGGAGGAGGGAAGAAGCTGAAGCCGTGCCAATACCAATGGTGGGACAAGTTTTACATTACACAGTGAAATTTAAAGTAAGCTGCAAACTTTAAACAGTCTCCTTCCCTTCAGCTCAGGAAGTTAATTTCCATGTGAACAATATCAAACCTTAAATCCATCCCTAACATTGTTCAGTCAGTTCCATCTCCCATGAAGAAAATTTCAAGGATTCCAGGCGTTTCCTCAGGTATTTTATTGTCTGAAGCCCATAAGAGATATTTACCAGGCTCAAATGCAGCTAAATGCATGCACACCCAGCTCAGCCTGCTGGCAGGGTGGGCAGCAGGGACTTTTGCAAGGTACAGAGTGACAACCTCTCTCCTGGGACTATACAATTCAAACTACTACCCAGGCCATCTGAAAGGGGAAGACATATTCAAAGCCCTTTCTGTTTTAGGCAGGTGATATGATAAAAAGATGCAAAAGAATCTGGGTGGTAGGGAGCAAAAAAAATTTTTTTTTTTTTTGGTAAAATAAACAGAATCTGTAAGTGTCATTTCATTAATAGAAGAATAGACTGGGACAGCTCCAAGGCAGGAAGGGATTGACACCCAGCAGAGCCATACTGCAGGCTTGTTGCCCTGGAACCCATTTCCCTCTCTGTATACGGTGTTTTTGCCTGCTGACAACCCAGGAGCATTCACCAGGTTTGGGACTTTTCCATTTCTCCCACCAGCCCACCCCATCTTCTCCCACACGGACACAGTACCCACAGCCCTCCATCCACTGCAGTGTTGCTGCAGGAGATCCCAAGTCACTTTTACAAGACCTATAAGATGGTGTTAAATGTGTCACTAAAACCAGCTTTTTCTTGCCCCCAGACACCAGCTCAGGCATTCCTGAAGAAGGTGAGAGATCTGCTTGTACACTTACACACACACACTTTAAAACACAGCAGATGTGGTGCTCCCGAGGACAAGGCATGTGTTGCCCACTTTTGCCATTGTGTCATCCAGCCTGGCTGATGGGTCCCCATTACCACCCTCATTTTGGAGGGTCCTTATGATTTTGGACCAAACCCTTCCTCAGGCTCTGATCACATCCCAGCTTCTCTCTGCTCCAGAAAGGCAAGGCTATAGGGAAAAGTAATCTCTGTCACACCAGCTATTACAGCTGGGAGAAGGAACAATGGTTTTTTGGATCACAAGCCCTTCTGAAAGCTCAGATCCACATGGCTAAAGGCTTGCCTTGTTTCTCTAGCAATATTAACTTAGTTAGCAGGAGACATTATTCCTCCTTACAAGTCTTACCTTGCTTCAATCCTGAGACTAACTGCAGCAATATCAGCAATTCATAGACAGCAACTTTCTACCTGTTAATCACTTTCCTATCAGCTTCTACCCACCTTAACCCCAAATAACCCTTCCCTGAAAAATCAACAGGTCTTGTTTGCAAATCACCAAAGCTGGGTCACTCTGACAATACAGCCATTGCACTGTGCAAAGCTGCTTTCTTTTAAGAGTGGTAGCATTTCAGGGGGACTCAGGTGAGCCCCCTATCCTCCCACACAAGACCCAGTAGCCTCTTCTTCCTCATCAAAAAAGAAACTTATTTATTAAAGCATAAGATAGTGCATAAGATTCGTGGCCTGTTGGGCAGTCCTGCTTTTTTGGATGCAGAGGCATCAAAGCCCGATATCCTTATCCCAGTTTTGCTACACCGGTATTTGCTCCCCAATCCTCATACACAAACTGTCCTAGCTGTTTGCATCTGCCTTGAACTTAAAAGCAAGCCAGGGCTGCTCAAAACATCTTCAAACTAAGCCACTTATACAGATATCCACCCCACTTTATTACTTATATCCCATCTCTTTGGAAACCAAGCACTAAAACAGGCAGAATTGTGTTGCCATTCACCACTTAAAAGCACATCAGTTGGCAGCTCGGCACTGTCACACACATGGCAAGCACAAGCTCCAGATCAACTGCCAGCATGGACTGCTGTGGTGTCGTGCAGCCCCGCTGATAAGACCCTGGGGAACCTGCAGCCAAAAACAAAAAAAACACTGCAACAGTTTAAATTCTGGCTACTTCTTCTCCATATGATGCACACAAAAAACAAAACGAGATGAGGAAAAACCTTTCACTTCCCCAGGTAATAACATTTGAAGTATTCCAGTGCCAAGAACATATTCCAGGGCAGACAGAAAGGAAGTTTTGCATGATCTCTAGCAAAACACTTGCTGCTTGCACAGAGACTTTTTTGCTCCCTGCACTTTGCAGACACATGAAAGCCCCCAAACACCCACTAAGCTTTGCAGAGCGCACCCTTTGACAGCAACCCTGAAGCTCGTCTTATGACAACTTGCATGAACTTTTTTCCTGTGGATAAGGACTTCCCTACTCCCCACAGGGCAGGTTGCACTGGACCTGAGCTCATGCCTGGTGCAAAGCCTGGCAGCAGCACAGCCCCTTCACCAGGACAATTTCCCCCTGCACCCAGGGGTTAGAGAGCATCCCTGCACCACAGCATAGACTCACCACCAGGATCAGTGTCCCCAGGCACTCAGCCAGCGCTTGCCGGACTAATTTGTTTCTGATCCTCAGGTGCTCGTCAATAGTAGCAAGAACGTCCTTTTGCCTCCCCATCGCAGCAGTGGTGTCCTTCAAGCAGTGTCAGGAGAAAAAGCAGCAGCTAACAAAGCCTCAGGAAGGTTTCTTCCTCAGTAGTGTTGCCTTTGCTTATAAATAAGTTCTTCAATGCCTGACACACCTCCTAAGTAACCACACCCCCTCCACCCTCTCTTCAAATCCAGCTTTTTTTTTTTCCCTCCTTTTCAGTGTGAGACAGGGTGGGTGGTTTTCTTAATTTTCTTTATTGCTTGCATAGGTGAGCAAAGGATTTAGGAGTTTCAGAAGAAGGAATTAAATGTGACAAAGATGTCCTGCTCAAAACCCTGCTGTTTTCGTCACTTACCACCTAAAACATGGAGCCGTATCTGCCCCTCTCCAGCTTCAGCTGAGACCCTAAAAGCTAAATGCATGGACTGAGCAGTGTCTTAACCTATTTGTGCAATCACAGTACCCTGCTTTCACCTTTCTTTCCTCCCAAATTCCTGCAGGATGGCAAAGTGATGAGTACTCCTGTGCTGATCCAGAGGCTGCAGGTGATTTTGCAGCAAAATCGTGGGGCAACAGGGTTTGATCCCCCTCACCTGTACTGGAGGCTGAGGCCAAGGCATCTCCTGACTCCAGCAATTATCCAGCTGAAGCTGGTATCAAGAAGCAAGACCAGACCTCTCTCCATGAAAAGTTGCATCTGGGTCCAAACTCTTGTGTATCGTTACAGTTTCTCTCTCCTTCCCAGGGTTTTGGGATAGCCTTTCCAGCCCAGTCCCCATGAAAGCTGTGAAGAAAAGTGGTGAGAGGTCCCAAGTGCAGAGCCAATCCCTTGTCATAGGACCTTGATGAGGAGACCACTGACTCACTGAGCCTCGCAGGAACCAGCCCTTGCTGCCTTTTCATCCTCAGTAATGTCCTGTATAACCCTGGGACAGTTCTATGGGACGGTCTGGATGAAAGCTATCCCAGTCCGTACCATCTGGGGTGAGGGCTGCTAACAGGACGCGTGCCACTCGTGGCATCTGGTTTCTGTTAAGTGAGCAGTAAAAATTCCCCGGGTTCTTTGACTCACCCGGGCTTGATGCAGAGCAGCAGGGCTGAATTTGCAGGACTGAGGGGGACGCCTTTCCTGGATTTGTTCCCCCACAGATGCCCAGCTTTTCCTCTTCCCCTTGTTTAACCATCAACTTTCCTGTTGGAAAAGCAGAGCTTTTTAGTGCAGCGGTGAATGGGCCTTTATTTTGTATGGAAACTGCAGCCAGCCCAAGGAGTAGAGTCAGGAATGTGGTTAAGAAAGCAATAATGTGTGAGGAATCAAATGAAGGGAAACACTTGGGTCCAAACATAATTACAGGGACAGGAAACTTTCCTCAGGCCTGGTCTGGTATCACCAGCATCAAGGGGATCCTCTGAACTACAGCGAGCACTCTGTCAGCCCTGTGCATGCTCACTGCAGCTGGGGTTTGCAAACCAGCGCTCAGGACACCCATTTTTCACTTTCTCTCCCTCTCTCTCCCCTTGCCCTCTTGCTATGCATCACCCAAGCCGTGGAGGATCCACAGACACTCCTCTGCCTTGCTTCCTCCTGCACTCCCCTCTCCTTTATACTCTGCTCTGTCCTTTTCACCCTGACTCTGTATCAAAGTCATCACAGCCAGAAATGAAGCTGTGTGTTGGGTTTTTTCCCTTTTGGCAGTTCCTAAGCTAAGGTCTGTAGGCTGTTTTGGCATTTGTTGAACCAACGGTGTGCAGAGGCTGTATTCTGTGGTGTAGGTTTATTGAGATTTATTTAGACTGGGTCCTGGATCACATCCCTTCCCTGGTGGTGGGGACAGGGCCATAAGACCAGAGAGAGACAGGAGCAGAGCAAGAGGCACAGGGAAGTATGCTGTTCTCCAGGTAGGTAGGTACATTTCTCCTGTCTCCAGTATCTGAGCCCCTCTGGCTATGACTTGAGGATACAGACATTTCCTCACGACTAGTGAAGGGAGGGGAGATGTCTAGGCTCCCAGGTTGATGGTAGAAGATGGTGGTAACACCAGCATCAAAGCTGGTGCTTGGAAAAGTCTAGACAGATGCAAGCCCGAGGAGCCTGGGTGGGATGGGTGCTCCGACACCGCTCTGCGACTGAATCACTGCCTGAGCAAATCCTTCACCTTTCCACACCTCAGCTTCTTAATCAGTAAATTGGAGAGAGTGATATCGGATTCCCTTCTTGGGGCGTTGTGAGGGTGAATCACTGCAGCCCAAGATCCAATGACTTAAAATGAGCAATAGGGATTTTGCAATTATGCAATTGCTTTCCCAACCTACAGCCACGTTATTATCTAGGAAGGAGCTTGGGGAAGGGGCAGTGATGCAACACTGGAAGAAGTGGAAGATTTTTCAGAAGAAATAACTAATCAATCAAAGTGGGGGTAAGGGCTGAAAGACCCCAGCTCTGGAGCTTCTCTGTGTCAAGGCAGGAATTGCCCTGCCACACCATTCAGCTGGATGCTAGAGACACATGATCTAAGCACAAAACAATTAAAAACCTGTGTCAGCAGCAGCTTCCAAACAAGCCCACCTCCTGCAGTAACTGGTGCACAGGGTACTGCTGCCCAGCCTGGTGGTTAGAAGAAGTCCACAGGTCAGTAGAAGTAAACAAGGAAGGATGTAGCAGCAAGACTAACAAGGTAGGACCTCAGAACTACTGGGCTTTCCTAGTGTTGGGTGGAGACAGCGAGATGTCCACGCCTTTAGCATTGCCTTGCATGGACATTCAAAGATGCTATTTCACAGCACAAAGACTTGAAAAAAGGAAATTTCCAAACTTCTGTCACAAAAACTCATGCCTGACCTCCTGCTGGTGGTGCCAAAGCTACTGAAGCCCAAGCAAGGAACTTCTGCTGTCAGCCATGGCCTGATTCAAACATTAGGTGTTAAAGTGCCTAGAATGAACTACCCCCATCAATCTGTACAATGTCAAAAAATCAAGGCATTGGAGGCAGGGGGCGGGGCAGGGCAATGTAACACTTTAATTTATGGAAACTGCTCATTGCCCAGAGGAAACCTCAAAGGAAAAAAGGAAGCTCAGCTCAGCAGGGAAATCAGAGACAACATTGTTCTGTTGTGCTCGTTCCATAAATCTCAATCTTTTCTTCCAATATCTTCTGGGACCCACAAATATGGGAGTAGCTAGGGATAAAGCAAGATTTGAACCCTTGCCTTCTGACCCAGTCCAACAGAGGACTTGACTGCAACATTTGTCACTTTCTTATTCCTTTTCTTTACCTCCCGAAGAACGGTGCAACCTGACACAAGAAACTCACTACGCTTGGACTGTTATTTCTAGACATGATCCAAAACCAACACCCAGGTTCCAAGTTTGCTGTTTGCATTGTTGCTTGGCTCCCTCCATCGTCACTCCACTCCAGGGGAAAGACACAGGTGAAATTTTTAAGGGAGAACCAATCCTTGGCTCCTCCCCTTCAGCTGTATTCCCACCGGCTCTAGTGACACAAAATAAACTCAGGCTCATAAACCCCTTGGCTTCTGCAGAGTGCTGAATCAGCCTCCAGCCATATAATTTTTCCTATTAAAAAACAAGTTTAACAAAGTAAAGACTTTTCCTTAAGCAGCTGAATGGATAAACCCAGACCAATGGGTTCCACATCTTGTCCAAGCCAAATTGATTCACCCATCGCAGGATGCGTGGTGCAATCCAATAAGGACAAAAGCATGAATCACGCAAGTCTGTAATGAGTCATTGTGCTGATGGCTGGGTCAGCTGGTGCAAAAGCCATTATGCCAAGACAGGTCACTGGGTCAAAGCATGACAGGATTCATCCTTGTGAAATCTCCCTTTGGAAGATACCTCTGACCATCTCCTTCCTATGATCTACTTGAAAGAGCAATATGATGACCTGTTCAGAATTCAGATTTCATTAAAAATAAAAATTATAGCTTGCCTAGCAAGGCAGGGTAGGAAGTGAGTGGGTAGGAAGTTTATAAGCTTTCTAAATGATTCTAGCTGGAGGGTTGAGTGCAGTGATTTCAACACCCTGCCTTGAATCTCCAGATTTGCAGAGCCAGGTGTTCATTTCATGTCGGGGTCTGCTTAGCCCTCCACCTTGAGTTAGAAAACTGGAGAAATTCCTCCAGGGAACAGGGGTAGTCTACACAGCTGAGGGTTGTTCATGGCATCTATGTTTGGAAAAACTTAAGGTGAAATTGCAATTCTAATTTAGGTTCCTCGGATATCTAAGAGAGGCCAGGAAGTTGGCAAACTGGGTTTGGACTTTGAATTGCAATATAGAAATGGGAATAATATTTAAAATTCCTCAGAACAGCTCTTCATGAAGTCCATTGCTTAGGACCAAGTGGAGCAAAAGGTGAACCTGAGCTGAGTCCATACTTCTTATTCAGAAGTGTTCCATAGGGATGGATCCTCCAGAGTTATAGTGGAGCATGGGCCCACAGCCTGTTCCCACTGGCAGTTCCTTGTCATGTCTGATTTCCTCCTCATCCCAAAGCTGGTCCCAATTTACAGGATTAAATATCATTCATCACATGCCATTCCTGTAGAGAAACCATTTTCCAGTATAAGCAGTTGCATACCAGAATAACTACTGTACACTGGAAAAGCACCAATTGCTCCAGAAGAAAGCCTTTTAATAACACATCTGAAAGGAAAGCTATTACAAACAGCTCTCCTGAATTAGGGTTTTGGCTGGAGCTTCTTCCATAAACTGCTCTGTGTAGACAGTCATTCTTCTGAGAGCTGCAGAGCGAGTCCTGACTTGGAGACACTGCTGCTGCTGTGCACCACAGCAGGAGAGTTCAAAACCCTGCAGGCAGAAGACACAGAAATGGGGTGAAACTCCACCAGCCCAAAGTGTGAGTCAGGAGCAATGACAAGAACTTTTCCTACCAGGTGAAGACACGTCCAGGAATGGAAAGTGTGCCTGCTCTTCAGCCTAACTACAGGTAGTCCCAGCACAGATGTCCCTGGGCACAGAAATCATCTCCTTAAGAGCAAAAAACACCTAGATGTCATTTTAGATGTCTGCTCCATGTGATCACTTTAGAAGCTTTTCTTTGTTGGCCATAAAGGAAGCCTAAAAGAACTAGGCCAGATGGAGACAGCTACATATAGTCTGTGTAACCCACCCCCAATCTCTAAGGAGGTGCAGACCTGCAAAATGCAAAGATATTTGTACCGTAGATGGGGTGAGGTATTTGCAATAGGAGCAGGGAAGTCTTAATACTGTTCCACATTTCACAGCAGGGGCTATCTCTGCAATACCACATGAATTTCAGACCACCTATGCTCAAGAAAGTGGAAGAGTTGTGAAGAAATATCAGGACAAGCAGGTGAATGGAGTCCCTCCATTCCAGTATGGGCCAAAAGTGCTCAAATAAGATAACGCGGAGAACCCAAGGCCAAGTTGGGACATCCTGCTGTCAGTAAGTACATCAGGAAGCAAAAGAACTGTTTGTGTTGGCACAAGTGCAACTAGGGATGAACCAGCCATGGATAATTTTAGGCTGGAGAGTAGAAACCGTAAGAGCATGGATGTTCTGTAGATATTTTCCAATTCCAGGAAGATGTTTTCCTTTCCCAGGAGATGCAAAGGCAGAAAGTATAAGTGTTAAATCTGAGAGGAGGCATGGACTTCCCTGAAGTAGTTAGCTCTTTTTCCCCGATTTGTGTACCCTGACCCAATTCTGTACCCCCAAGACTTGCTTGCCCTCATATGATCTCTGCAAGGGAATTCCCACTAACCTGCACCCTCAGAGAAGAGAATCAGGCTTCTGAACTGTAAAAGCATCTTTGCAGCAAACTATACTCTCTGTCTCTTATGACTTCAGGGCTGTCAAAGGACTTTACCAGTTCACCTGGATGCTCCCTAAAACCACCTCTGCAAATGCAAAGTGAGTTTGCCTACACTTGCTGCGAGAACAGAGTCTGCTGTCCTCTTTGGGACATTCATTCCTTCAACTGATTTTAAATCAGCCTGAATCCTGGGGGAATTTCCATACTGGCCTATTTTTTTACCCCTGGGTAATTTAAGTATTAAACATCATCCTTAAGCAAACAGGCATTAAGGAACTGCATTGTAATGGGCATTTCTGAGATTCCATAATGCAACAGGGATTTGGAATGGACAAGCCACCTGAGACGAGTGCCCGCGGCTGTGGAGATAACAGGGCTGTAAACAGAAGGGCTGGGCTGTGCACTGGATGCAACACCCAAACTCTGAAGAGACATAAGCACCCACCTCCCAATTCACCAGGACAGTCCCTCTCCCAAACAGAGGGAGAATGTCCTTTACCTGACAGTTCCTGCACAGACAGACATCAGCAGGCATGGGACATGCCTGGTTTTGGCCGTAGCTTTTAAACGGGTTCTGGAGGCTTCAATGAAAGCTTGATCTCATGGGTGGGGAAAAGCAAAGAACTTGAATGCTGTTGTGATGAAAGACACTGTCTTCCTCTCCCTCCCCTTGGATGGAGTTACATTGGTTGACTGACCCTGTGGCTGACCTGGAATAACCCAAGGGTAAAGAGACAACGTTTCCTTAGAAAAATGTCCTGGCCTCTTTTTCTTGGCCTGCCCAGAAGGTACAAAAGTGGGGATTTACATACTGAAAACCCTAAGAAGAGTCACCAAAAGTAGATGCCAAAATAGGATGTAGGAGATACTCAGAATTTCAGTTCTAAACTAGGAGCACTAAAACGAGGCTAATCCTGTGCCCAGGAATATATCCATTAGTTCTCATGTGTGGACACAGGAAATCCAAGCCCCAGTTTGCTTCATGACCCAAGGCATGGATGGGGTTTATCTTGAGAAACCCACTGTCAAATCAAAGTGGTCTGTGGAAGCAGAGGGGAGGACACAGCAGGGGCAATCCCTCCCCAGACAGGCAGCCCAGCTCAGACCTCCTGGATCTCCCCGTAGCCCTTACATCTGAGGGCAGGGCTGGGTGTTGAGAACAGCCAGCCCAGAAGCCACAGGAGCTGCCTGCCCTGGCACAGGATGGGGGTCTGGGAATCAGAAACTGGCAGATGGGAGCAGATGCTTTCCCGTGCATTTGTAGCCAGCATGGGCAGCAACTCCCAATTCCAATCACCTCCTCCTGGGCTCAGACACTCCTTTTCCCTTAGACAAGGAAACCCCCAGCCCTGCCAGCTGCCAGCGCCCGGTGAGGGCAGGATGAGACCTGAAAGCAGCACTGAGTGGAGGCATGCACGGAGTGTACCAAAGGGACAAAAAAGAGGTCCTCTCCCTCCACCCATGGAGAGCCCCTCAGTCTCTCTCCCCTCTGGGATGTAGAGGGGATGGATTCCATCATCCTTGCAGCCCCACATCTCCCAGCTCCAGCTCTCCCGGCAAACCCTAATAGTGGAATCCCACCCGTACCACAGCTCCTGTTCACTTCCAGACTGGAGAAGAAAGCGCAACAGGAAAGTGACAAGAGCACCAGTGGGCCAGGGAGCTCAAAAAACACAGAGAAGAGGAGAGGTTACCCCTCCCCAGGCTGGCAGCAGCCCCAGGTCTCCCCATTACAGGCACTTTGCTGCACTGTGTGTTTTGTGGGATGGTAGGAGCAGGGCAATGCTGCCAAGGTACCAAAATGCCCACCATGTAGCAAGGTATCTTGCCACACACCCTGCTTGGGAAACCATTTCCCAGCAAAATCTGTCAGTGAAAGTCTGTTGTGTGTGGCTGGGGCTTCCCAGGCAGGAGATCTGGATCCTCTGGAGACAGGCAGCATCTCTCCTGCTTTGCCTGTTAACCTACACACCGATGTACACATTCTTCAGCTCCAGGCTGGGGGTATCAAACACGCCAGCCCCTACTGGGAGGCATAGGCGATGGGTCTTTGATGTCTACCCCTGTTTCCCAAGCCCGCTGCTCAGACATCACACCCACCCCTCCTGCCACCACATCCTGCAGGAAGCCCACGAAGACCTGAATCAGACCTGAGTTGGGCAACTGGAGTCAGCAAATTGGATACGTGTTACTGAACAGCAGGATAAGATCACTTACACTCATCCTGCTTGTGGCTTGGGGAGTATCTATTGCAGGCACCCAACTGGGGCATCCGCTAAGCCTTGCAAAACCTTTACGAAGAGACACCAACCCTGGCTCCACAGATGCTCTCCCACCCCTCCCACAACGAATACACTCAGCTGGCAGAAATGACAATGCGTGGAGGGAGGGAGTGGTGCTTGGCATGGCCATCCGCCACTCATTCATCCCTCCACCTGGCACGCCAAGTCAGCCACAACGAGGGAAGGGTGGAGGGGCAGATAAAACCTGATGGGGTACCCCAGTGTGGACCACTGGGGAGGAATAAGACATGCCAGTAGTTTGTGGGAGGTTTCCATAAGGGATGTGCCAGGAAGACTTGGTCCCAGCTGCTCCCAAAGAAATCACAGGAAATCTGAACTCAAGGCTATTGTTAACCTATATGGGAAACTTCTTGCCTTGCTTCTCCTCTAGGAGAGCAAAGGTGTGTGTGAGGGGGCGGAGAGGCAGCAGTCTTCCTCAGGTGGGGTTTGCCATCCCAGCACTTCTGAGATCCCTGAGCTGTGCCACCTGTGCTCCCACTGCTGGAACAGGTGGCTTTGCAGCGTGAAGCAGAGCACCCTGCAGCTCTTCCAGTGGTCATCCCTGATGCTCTGTGGACACAGCACCAAGGTGTAAGGGTGGTGGCTCAGCTCAGCAGGTCTCCAAGCACAAGCTGTCTGGAGTCAGCTCATGTGGAGAGCCAGCAAACAATGCTGCGTTTTCAGCCAAAGGCCATGGGCTCTGAGCAGCCCACAAGGATCCAGACCCAGGGCATGCGAGAGGGCAAAGCTGTAGCAGAGGGAATTGCCTTGGTGGTGGTGGGACCTGCTTCTGGGACTACAGCCCTTTGCTGCTGTGTCTCATATTGTTCTCAGGAGCAGCCCCAGCAGCCCATCCTGGCACCTTCAGAAATGGGACAAGGCTGTCAGCTTCAGTCAAGAGCCAAGAGGTCTGCAGCAGTGTGTACCCACATACAACCCATGCCGCCCATGCTGGAGAGGCAAGGTACCCCTCCGATCGGACATATCTTTCAGAAAGACATCAAGCGGGGGATAAGGACCCATGTCCTAGAGGTGGCACCAGGCCTTTACACCAGCAGTGTCCCAGGAGGGAGGTGCAGATATACACTCAGGCTAAACAACCTGGTGGGTTGCTTCAAGTTGGACCATAGCAAGCCTTGCTGACAACAGGCCAGGAACCAGGGCCAATTGGTAGTAACTCTTCCTGATCCCTGTATCTAGAAAGGAATTAATTTTTGCTCACTGAAATGGAGTTTCATCAGAGGCCAGGGAGGAACACTGCTCCCTTGACACTGGCCCTGATCGTTTTCTGCTCGTTACCATTTACTGTAAGGTGCTTTGGAGACGTTTCTGGAATGTCCAGTGCCCTGAGGATGACTCTGGGCCATGAAACTCTAAACCAGCTCATGAACCTCCACGGTAAATGATCACATCTGTCATTATTACCTCCACCTGCTGGAGCTGTTGAACTCAGGTCCCTGCTCTGTCTTTCATCACTATTGTTTTTACCGCTTGGTAAACAGGCAACTTTCCATCTTTGTGTCTGGGACAATTCATCATTCAATGGATGTGCTCCAAACCAACACCCTGAGGTTATTGTTAACTTATATAACAAGAAATGCTGGATGAAATCCTCCATGTGTGTAAACTGGCCTGTCTTCGGCTTTCAGCAGTAGAGAATCTGGCCCCTAAAACTTCGTTGCCCTGAGTCCCAGGATGCTCCCCTGCTTGTGGTCTGCACCATTGGCCTGTAAGCAATACTACAGGTGGTTTAAGGTGTGTTTGGGCTCTGCCCTAGCATGTGTAAGAGCCCTGGTCACTGCCTGGGATTATACTTCAGCCATTGCCTCCTTTCACGGGAAAGATGATGGAGGAAAGCAGAGACACTATGTGTGTACCAAAGCTGAGTTTTGCTGGCTACAAACTCTAGCTGCAATGAAGTTCAAAGAGCCCTGCTCAGGAGTCTGCATGGAAATAAGATGCACTTCTTAGTGCTGGGATTTCCAACAACAGTGATGTTCTGGTTCTGCATCCCCATCCCCCACCAGGACTGCCAATGCCGTCACTGTGTAGTTGCAAGAGCTGTACAGCCAGTACAGAGCCCCACTGTCCTGTGACACGTCTGGCCACCTGGACCAGCTTTTGAAAGGCTATGGCAATGAGAAGGTTGTTGTTACAATGTCTGACTTCCTCGCTGACATTCTTTATGTAGTAGATATTCACTAGTCGGAGGCTTGCTGAAGAGTGCAGAGAGGAGGGGAAGGGAACCTCGCATGACAGCAGATCAACAAGTCAGGAGTATCTGCACCCAGTCCTGACAAGTGCAGGGCTGTGGGGTTTCAGGTGGTTTTGCTTTTCTGAAGGATGTTAAAAAGTTAAAGACAGTGAAGACAACACCAGGAAATTCACCCGAGGGCTAAAGTAAATACCCTTTGCAGGGAGAAGCCGAGAGAGTTTGGCATGTTCATCCTTTAGAGAGAAGATGGAGAGGCAGCTTGATTACAGGGTACAAATACCACTGTGGGGAGAAAAATACAAGGTCTTTAATTTCCAGGAGAAAGGCATGTCAAGCCAAACGGCTTTTAGCCTTGGGCCAGACAAATACAAATGAGAAGCCCAGGCATGGGGATTCACACTTCCCCAGTGCAGTGCTGGCTATCCTGGGGCAAGCGGGCTGGTGGGCTCAGCAGGGGGGTGTCTCTTGGGGGAGAGGGAAGATGCCAGTGCAAAGAACTGGAAGATTTTTCTAGCTGCCCATTGACTGCGGGCGCTGCTGCTCCAAAGCATGCTCTGTCACGTCTCCCTTCAAAAGGAGCGTACACTTCAGTGGAAAGAGAGAGATGTGAACACAAGTGATTTGCTAGCTTGAGGCTTAGCCAGGCTGAGCCTGTGCTACACTAGTCATGTTGTGTGGCACCCTTGAGCTCCAGGGATCTGAAGCCAAGCCAGAATAATTAATTGTGCAACATCTTTATGACCAGGAAACCTGCCTCCCCTCCCTTATATAATGGCAGTGCCTGGGGGCGAGTCAACTCTTTCTGACTGTGGAGCTGCATGGCACCGCCGAGCAGCCTCCCAAGCTGGGGGACAGGCACTGTCCCAGCACAGGGCACAGACACCCCCAGGTCCCCCTGTGTGAAGGACAGGATGCATTTGCAGAGCCATGCAGAGATAAGAGACACTTCTCTGATCCCACAAGGGGATGAGAAATGTGCTTAAACACCCTGTCCAAGCCCAAAACAAGAATTTCAACCAACCCAGCAGGTCTAGCTGATTTTTCTCCTTATCCCCTCCATTGAAGGCTCCTACAGTCATCTTCCACTCATCCTCCCTTCCCCCTTCACGCTACACGTGTGCCATGGGCCACAGCCAGACTGCCCACGTGAGGAGGATGCAGCCACACAAACACACCTCCACATACTCCCCGAGGCAGAGCCAGTACACAGCACCAGCACGCATGCCCCCAGCACATGCATCGCACCAGGCGCTGCCCTCCTCCTCCTCCACTGCCTGGGCACACATGTGTCAGGGTTACTGGTCACCCTGCCCTCAGCGGGCAGGGGTAGGGCAGGAGCAATGCCCAGGGCAGGACAGGGAGAGGTGGGTGTCCTCCCACAGTGGCGGGAGCCAAGTTATGCCTGCACTGCCAAGGTGGGATTTGGAGGTACTGGGTGCTTGTGTGCCATGGCGGGTAGCCTGGCTGGCACGGGCAGTGGAGGGATCTACTGCAGAGAAAGCACTTTTGGGCAAAGGGACCAGGGTTGTTATTGCCTGTGAGGCCCAAACATCTGCCTGCACAAGCACTTCTGCTGTGCCTTATCAGCACAGCTGCCAGCACAGCCTGTTGCTCTGCTCCCAGGCTTGCCTGTAGCATTGCCAAACAGGCACTGCTGGGGGTTGGACGTTTTCTGCCTTGTTTGTTACCCCTCTCTGTGCCAAGACAATTTCAAGCACTTCCAAAAGCAGGCTAGTAACAGATCTACGCTTTTGCCCATCTTAAAATCATACTTGTAAATGCCTTGGTGACCTTGTCATGTATCTAGGACTTGAGATATGATTGGGAGGCAGAGATGTAGGTGAGTGCTTTTGCCCACTGATGAAAATCCACCCCAGTGTGGTCCAGGTGCAGCTTAGGTGACTTCAGCAGGGACTCCCCTGAAATTTTGAAGTTCATCCACCTCTTTTCTGAAAATTTCTGCAGCTCCTAGAGAGGACAAGACTACTCATGACACCATCACCACAGAGGAAATGGATCTGCTCCCTTGGGCTGGTGGCTCCTGATGGGTCTATGTCAGAAGGTGGACACCAGGAATGAAGACCAGGGACTGACAACCTTCCCTGACCATGCCGTTCTCCGTGACATGGTGTCTAGGAGGAAGGAGGATTATCTGAGAGGTAACAAACACAGATTGGGGTGGAGGAGCAAGTACACTGTGAAATGAACACTAGTGACAAGAGGACTGGGAAGGTGGACAGAAGCTCTGGGATTTACAGAGGGAGACCAGGCAAGGCGATGGAAAGGAAAGGGACGGGGATTGGGCTTGGGTTTGGGATGTGATGCCAGGCAAAGCCTTTCTTGGAAAGACCATCTCATGGTTTCCCAGAGAGACAAGAAGGCAGTGGGACCCAGAGGTGTCTGGACCAGGTGACAGGGACTGCCAGCCTGTGGAGGACATGGGAAGGGACAGGAAGCAGACGGGGGGGCTACAGAGAGACCTGGCATCGGGGACAGAGCATCTGCAACAGGGGCCAGGGAAAAGGCATGTGTGTAGCTGATAAGGGACTCAGGAGAAGCAGCAGAGGGACTGGGACCAGCAAGCTGTACACACAGGCGTTTTACACCAGGAGCTTAAACTGGGAGTTGAGACTCAGCAGGTAAAGAGTCTGAGGTTAAGAAAGGGAGAGGGGGTTGTCTCCACAGAAAGGCAAAGAAGAAGGGAACAGGCACTAATTTAGGGCTTGAGGGGCTGAGAGTCTTGAACTGAGCAGGAGGACATGGAGGAGGGCAAAAAGACTGGGACAGATGGGAGGAGATGCTCCAAAAAGGAATGAATCCAGGGAAGCAAGAACATATCAACCACAACAGGCTTTGCTGCTGAGCCCCAAGAGAGCTGTAAGTCTCACTCTGTCCTCTGCTTTCAGCAAATACTCATGAAGACCTTCAGGTAAAACATGTTTCAACCCCACTTCATAACGAGACCAGAGCCTCCCACCAACCAGTCATCCTGGGCTCCCTCTGCTCCGATGGAAGGGGAGGGGGTGTAATGAGTCATGAGGACTGAGTAAGACCTGGTTTTTGATCAGTTGAGTGGATTTTTTAACCACAGAGAACTGCTCCAGACACATGCATTAAAAGTTTGTTAAGGCTTTAAAGTCCAGTCCTCCATTAAGAAGAGCCAGCCTGAAGTTCACCCACACAGACTTGGTTTAAAGAAAACCCTTTGAGTTTACACATGAAATTATAGTCCCCACTATGTTTCCCTCCTTTGAGGTGCACAATGGGCAGTGTTCAACTGATGAACAGCTCTTGCATCTTCTGTTTTTCTCTTGCTGCTTCTCACTTGTCTTCAAACAGTTTAACCCTAATCCAAAGGACCATCATCACCTTGACTTTCCCAGGTCAGTCACCACCCTCCAGCTGGAGCAGTTCATTTAGGTCCCTTCACTCCTTGGGATGGGAGTGTGGGAGAGAGGAATTACCCCCTCTTCAGCTAGGAACAGAATAAAATCTTATACGTCCCCCATTTGATGCTCCCCAGGTCTGTTGTATCAGAGCACCCGGTGCTGTACATTCAAGCCCAGCTCATGTTGACGTCCAGCATTGTGCACTGACAGTGAGATCGTTAAGACAAAGAGCTGTCAATTCAACCCTCTTGGAGGGGGTTAATCACGTAAATCACTTGTGAGCAAGGTTAACACTTGGAGGAGAAGACAATGCCTGCCCATAGCAGGTAGGTTCCCTGGCATACACGTCCTTCTGGCTGAGATTGCCAAGATGTACAGGAGTTCCCAAAGTAGAAAGCAGATCCATCCAGTTTCTGTGTGCACTCAGCTACAAAGTGTGGGGACACTCAGTCTTCTCTCACCATTGTCATGCAGACCTCCTCTAACTGGGCAAGACATAGAGACAAGCAAGTAACAAAGTCCAATCAGTTGGCATTAAAGGAAATCAGGACCACGACTGACAGTCTTGGGGAAGCAATGTCTGGCTTGTTGGTGTTAAATCCTCCTGGTGATACTAATTTCAACAGAGCCAACACTGGAGTGAGAAGGCTACTAGAGGGGAGACCCAGTATGCAATGAGACCTAGGGATGATAATGGAGAGACTGAGAGCTCTGAGGGGAACTGTAGGTCCTGCAGTGACCTTGTTCCTGTTGCATAGGTGTAGCATTATCAGGCAGACAGAGATGTTTTCCAAAGCTCCTAAATGGCTTGGGCCCAGAAGTGGAAGGTAAATATAGGAACTGGGCCCAACAAAGTGCTTAGACTTCTCACCCAGAGAACTTCAGACTTTACAGAGGGTGCTCACATCACCTTACTCAGCGTCTGAGATAGGGCTACGTCCCTAGAGAAATAGGCTTGGATGTTGTGAAACACATGCTGGACATGCACTGACAGCATAAGCCATTAAGCTGAACATCTGGGGCACAATTCAGTTATCCAAAACTAGGTGTCTCTGAGGTGCTCTGAGGTACCTTAGCCAATTGACAGATCTGACATGGGACCTTTAGGAGAGCCTTGTCCTTCCAAACAGCAGCCAGAGGTCAGGAAGAACATCCAGGTCATCTCAAAGAGCCCTGAACATCTACATTTAGGCAACTGACTCAAGCCCCAGATGTGAGACATTGGTGTGAGTTTGTAAATCCCATGCAATGTCTAGACACATCTTCCTTTACCCAAATATTTTTATCTATATCTGGTCCTTCATCTGATCGTTATGCACTTTTGCAAGGACTTTGACTCCTAAGTCATTCGGATGGTTTGGCAAATGTTATCTCTGAGCAACTGAAAAAATATCTCTAAGATATCAGGCCAGGTCCAGCCAAGGTATAGACCCACCACACTGTTTTGGCTCTGTTGGATGTCTACCTCACCTGTTGCACTGGGGTGTCAATGATTTGCAAAGTATTAAACAGCAGCAAAAGTGGGAAGAGCCAAGGCAGTGGACAGGCACAACCTGGCAGGATTAGAGGTCTCAGTTAACGCTGTGGAGTTCTGTCCTGAACATCACGGGGCGGGGGGGGGGGGAGCAGGAATTTGCCCTCCACATTTTATCACCAGCTTTGCCTTTGGTGTCTTCAAAATGGGGTTGCGGCAGGTCTTGAGAAGAACCAAGGCACTGCAAACCCTTCTGACAGGAGTTCAACCTGCCTGATCCTGGTATTCCTTTCTGCCTGAGTTTCCCCTTCTGCACAATAAAAGCTTATCTACCTCATGTAGGCTATGCAATGATGACTAATTAATGTTAATTAAGTGCTTTCACATAATCCAATTCAAGGACCTATATGATTGCAAAATATTAATTACTGTTTACTCATTATCATGAAGCCAATAGCAAAACCAGCTGCTTATCTGCCTCAGCCATGACTCAGAAAGAGGATGATGGCTGATAAAGATAGAGGTGTAAAGCCCAGTTAATCCTGTACAGTGACACACATGTATGTGTGTGTGCGCGCGCGCACACGTGCAAAAGCACCTGACACAGCAGGGCCAATGCCAAATTAGGCCATACTCATGTCAAAGCCATGCAAACTGAAAGTCCATGGTGATGAGCAAAAACTCATCTTGCCAAAGATCTAGTTGGGAAAACAGATGTCTAGCAATGACTCACATGTTTGAAAATCATGTTCATGAGAGAGACCATGTGCCACAGAGAATTACAATAGTCAAGGCTCTAATAAATTACCGTGAATGACTACAAAGTTGTTGTAAGCATAGGCTATCCTCACAGTGTGTTTGAAAACCTCACTGTCAAAGATAACAAATCATACATGAGGGGCAGGAGAGAAAGAGGCAGGGAGAACAACATCCAGGAACGGAGAACTTGGCAGACAGATGGAGAGGAAACTGAGCTTAATATTTTGTTATATTTTGTCACATTCTTGCAGTATGATAGAAATGAGTTTCCGGTTGGACTTTGAACCAGCTGGTGGTCAGAGGACTGGAGCAGGGTGGGTATTCCACAAACAAGGACCACATAGGTGATATCCTCTGATTAATAGATGTTTAGGGCTTACCATGTTGATGGAGCAAAAGACATTGACTCTACTGGAAAAGAGACAATTCTAGGGAAACTCTGGTAGACCGATTTAGGAAGGACTCTGAAGAGGGATGAGGGGGCACTGAGCTTGATGCAACTTGTTGAGGCCTCAGAGGCTTGGCAGTGGCAGTTCACATCACTGGATCAAGAGCAGTTGTGCTTTGCAAGGAGCACCAGGAAAGGGAGGAGAAAACATGGAGGAACATAGGAATTTGGAGAAAAGGGTGGACTGGGTCCTAGAGATTCATGGCAGAAAGTAGAAGCTGCATTTGGGAAATCCATGCCATAGATGATGAAGAGGTTTACATTACAAAGGTTTTCAGGCATTTACAGGTGCCTCTAAATTACCACCTGACCTCAGAGGACCTACCAAATCCCTTAGGCATTCTAGCATCCTTAAACACTTCCAATTGCAGTCTAGTATTTACACTGACATGTAAAATTATCTTCTCTGTGAGAACTTGAAAGAGCAACCTGGAAGCCTGTGACTGTGGCTTCTGCTTGGCTGCTTGCAGAGCACCAGGTACCTTTGAACCATGGTGACTTTGTCTGCAGGTTGGTTCAGAGCCAGGTACATATACTGTCAGCAGCCTGAGCAGCTTTCCTACTCACACACCCAGGGAAATACACACAGGGAAGCCAGATAAACTTCCCTAAATAGGTCCTCAAGAGAACAAGAACGGTTCTGACCTACAAAAGCAGGATTCACAAGTCCGAGCCCATTTGCTTTTAGGGGTCTTTAGTTAATATAAGTGACTACAACGTACGAGTCCAAGCAAGTTACGCAAGTTGATGCTACTCAGTAAGGTGAAAGATGGGGCAGCTGATGTGCCATGAAATCAGATGCAGAGCAGGAATGTGCACAAGTCAATGGCAACAGCCAACAGTTCTCTTCACATGGAGAAGTATCAGCAAGACCCAAGTTGGCTCACGGCTGGGGGCCCATGGGGCCCTCAAGCTGTTTCCTCTCTTCCACCCAGAGCCCAGAAACAATCAGGCCTAATCTAAAAAGTGCAGTGATACAATGCCCTCCACACACTACAGAACAAAGCCAGAGGAATCCCTAGAGCCCATGTGTTGCTGTCTGGAAATTGTGATGCAGCTCTCAGTGCAGCACTCTCTCTGAGCAGTCCTGTATTTCATCCACCGTTCACCATGATAGAGGACCAATGTCAAAGCAACCATCAAACACTATTTTTTTTTTTTTTCGCTCCTGCTTTGTGACTTCTGCCTAACTCTCCAGGAGAGATGTACAGCAAACAAGCAGCTCCTATCAGAAAATCACTGTTGTTCTCTGAAACACAGTGACATAAGGATGTCTCCTCCCGATCCTGGTGTCAGGATCTAGCTGCTGATTCTAGCCCCACCTCGGACAAAGAGGTCTAGCCTAAGGAAATACTCTTAAGCTTCAGGGTGTCTCTGAGATATGATCAGTCTGGAAGGCCCCAGTCTGATGGGGAAGTCTCCTTCTTATATTGCAGAAGAAAGTTCAGAAGAGTTGGAGTGTTTGCCCAAAGCTATTCAGAGAGTCAGGCATTCAAATGCCTTTTGTCTGACACCTGAGCCACCCCACTGATACCTTTTGAGTCTATTGTGCCCATTCTCCTCTTCATAAATTGCTCCCCAGTGACTCCTGGCTATGGTGGAGTCAGTTTGTGCAGCCTGAACATCACAGAAGCTCAGCAACATGTTCTGCTGGTGGCTGTGGTGCTTTCAGGAACACTGTTTACTGAAGCAATTTTCTTCCTTAGTACTTTCCATCATCCCCTTGAGATTCTGCTGAGTCTCTTGTACTGTGGGGTTCCCAATGTGAATTTGGGATGAGCTCAACCATTCAGAGACAACAAACAATTTTAATATGGACTGATTTTTCAAGGTTATTATTTTACACAACTACAACCTTTTTTGTTCCCATCCCTCAAGATCCTGGAACCACATATTTCCAAAACACCTCAAAGAACTAACTTTTAAAGCCTTGCCAGCCATGTCTGGGCCCAGGTCTCCAAAAGTGACCCACACTTATTGGGTTGCCTTCTTACAAAAACCAGCTGCTTACCTTCATATTGAGTACTTTTACCAGCTTTGACTGAAAATCTAAGTCTTAACACACAGAATTTATTCTTGTAGCCTCTTGCCAGATCTGTTTTGTAGCCATGAATAAATCTGGGTCATGTCCACATTATAACACTAGCTCAATCATAAAACCTAAGCCAACAGATTTAATGGCTTCAGTATAAGTAGGACTAAACTGTGCTAAACAGAAATAAATGGATTAAAAGGTAGGTGTTGTGCCCCACTCCAGGCCTGGAGTCTGATTCTTTTCTGTCTCTTCTGCCTGGAGGTCCCAAGAGGAGACATACCAGTGGCCATAAACACTACTGACTCCAGGGTGTGGAACTTGAGATTATGGCAGGGATCATTAAAGAGGGAACTTGCCTGGTCCCCTGATGAATGCAGAGTCAAAAAGTAAATTGCAGACATCTAATCTGTCTCTTACTGTCCAACAAGAAGCAAAAATAAATAAATGATGAGTCACAGCATCTTCCTGTTTATGCTTCTTTATCTAAGAGGAGGTAGATTTCCATCTGAGCAACCCCACCCTGTCTGCATCTATTGTCTTATTTGTCCCGGCTCCCACACTCACTACTTTTACACTCTCTCACACCCTCTGCAGCATTGTATCTCCTTCCCTGTCTCTAAATTTGCTGAATAGCTGACCTCTCCATTGCAGAGAAGCTAAGCCCCCTTACTGCCCTTGCAAGGGGACCCCACCAGAAACAAGGTCTCACCAGTGCTACAGATTCAGTCCTAATAGTGGACCTGCTTTTAGTGTTTCTGTGTTCCCCAACACAGATCTGCTTATGAGGGCAGACCAGACCTAGCCACATTTTATCAAATGACATCTGCAAATTGTCCTAGACCCTTGGATAAGTTGGGATCATGCAAATATCTGAACTACTCATGACATGGATCTCTGCTCTAGCTGAGTCTCCTGCCACAGTGAAAGTTGTAAGGTAAATGCATGCCAAGATGAGGAAAGGAGAAGAAAGGAAATACAAGTGGCTTTGTGAAGGCCACCTCATCTTCCACCATCTATCAGATACCACAACTTCTTCCTCTGTGAGATTCCTACTGGCTCTGACCAACAACTTCACATTGGAAGATGCCTTTGTGTCAAAAGGGACAGGACTGACAGCTGCCCTCAGGGTGTCAGGTGGAAACTCTCCCCTGCGTTTTGCAGGTTGAAGGAGGCCACAGCAGAAAAGACAAGCTGGACTTTGTTTTTCTCCATACATACCTTAGTTCAAACTGAACTGTCCTCCACCAGCCTTCCCACATCACTTGTACTATTGGATCTTGTGTGGCAGTAGCAGAATAAGGACAGTGGGCTCCAAAGAAGGGATTTCAAATATGGATAATGGGTTTCAGAAAAGGCGCAATCAGCAGACTTGGAAAATTGACCTTAGGGGAAAAAAAGGTCTAAAACAATAATGGAAGTGCAAGAGAGCCTGTGTGCTACCAAAAGACATTATGGATGTGTTTACTCATCACAAGAGATCAATGAGTGCATCGAAAGGCATTACTGCCAATAAACTAATGTGATAATTGACTATATACAAAAGACTAGTCCATTGCAAATGAGATAAAAAGGACTTGCTTAACTCAGCCATGAAGGTGTTTAAACTAACCCATTTAATTTCACAACCAGGACAGGCTCAAACAGAAGGAGAGAGTCAGTTACTATGTTTCATCTGACAGGTAATTATTTCTTATGATGTGTTTACTTAATTCCCTTGCAATCACATGAACATGCCCTTAATTAAGCACACAAAGGCAATCTGTTCTGATGAGCAGGGGAGAGAGGAAGTACAGTGAGATATGGCAGTGACAGCATCAGACACTTGTTGGTGACCTGGGAATCAGAAAGGAATTATACAACAAATGGAAATGCTGTCATATGAGTAACGATGAGTATGACGGAAAGGCCCAGGCAGGCAAGGATAAACTCAGATAGGCTGAAGAACCCACAAGGGTCAGAAGCTAGTGAGATATATAAGCATCTCTATAGAAGAGGTTATTGAACTACATTGGAAGTAAGCAGAAGATGAAGAAATGCAGACCTATTTACAGGAAAACAGAACACACAGCAAGTGACTGAGTGAAAGCTGGTACATCCTGTGCTGTGCTTCAGATGTAGGAAAAGGTTAACTGGGACAAGCTACCAACAACAGAAAGCATTAATAAGGGGTGGGAGAAGAGTCCAAAATAGGAAGAACACAGGTCAAAGCCCAGTGGGCAGAGTTTAATAAACCAGGGGTACTTAAGGAAGCAGCTGGAGACACTTTGGAACCATTAGTAATTATCTCCGAGATCTCTTGGCATTCCCGTAGGACTGCTGCAGGGTAAACACAATATCTATCTTTAAAAAGCAGGCCCAGTAGGACACCAGGAATCCCAGCTTGGTCAAGGCACCTTCTGTACTCGGAAAGATCCCCTCTTGCCCTATTAACTGAGCCATTTGTTAAGTGCTGGGAACATAATAAGGTGACAGGTGCAGCCAAGATGGGGTTGTTGAGAAGAAACCACGTCATATCAAACCTGTTTCCTGGCAGATTACCTCGTGGTCTGGTAGGAATCGGGAGATGAGATACCAGTCTTGGCACTGTCCTGCATGAAATCCTAATACAAAATCAACAGAGTGCAGCTGCAGTTCTGGTTAAAAAAAATCCGCGCTCGGAAACTTTGTTGTGCAAAGCATGCTCTCAAATATGGGACCATCTCAAAAGGATGCTCAGAGGGGCCAGCATTGGGCATCCTTTTGGTCTGTATTTTTACTGATTCCCAGGTAGAAAAAGAGGATGCTTACACATAAGTCTGGGAGGACTTTGGAGAACAGGCTCAGATAGAATATAAATGACTTTAATAAGCCAAACTAAAAGACTGTAGTGCCCAGGGAAAAAGGATTGGCTATTGTGTGGGTTGTAAGGACAGGAGAGCCAGAACTGGGGCACGGGAAGTAATTATTTTGCTTTTTCCAGTACTGATGGAGCTGGAGCTGGAGTCCAGTGTCCAACTGCAGGCACTGCGCCTCTGAAAGAGCACAGACAAGCCGGAGGGAGTCAGGACAGATCAGCCAGAAGGGTTGGAGGTTTCAAATGGAGAGGTTTGGTGTGAGTTGCAACCTCCCTGGAGCTCAGCTCCCAGCTGCCAGAAGCCCAGCGTGAGGATCACAAGCATTGCACATGGCAGGGATATGCAAGCAGGGTTGGGGCACCTACGTGAGCTCGGGAGAATGAGGGTTCTTCAGGCATCACCAGGTTGCTGGTGCCAGTATTTGTGGTCTCCCAGCTCCAGTGTGTGCTGATATCACTGACCCCCTTTCACAGGCCCTCAGCAAGGTTTCATGCCGGAGTAGCTTCATTCACTGGGGCCTTTGCAAGTTGTTGCCGAGTTTAGGGGAAAACAGCATTGTGTGTGCAAGGGCTTTGCATGGTAGAGACATCACCTTTGCCCACACAGATCTGGACTTCACAGTTTCCACCAGCCAGTGCCCATTTATAGCATAGACCTTTCTCCCAGTGCTTGGCCAGAATAAACCCAAGGGTGCAAGGCCCTGGCTGGGAACCAGAGAGATGCACGTGCTCAGCAGCAGGCATCTAGCAGAGGCTGATGGAAAGCCTGCAAGAGCAAGGCAAGCAGGGTAAGGAGTTGCTGTCACCTAATCAGTCCAGTTCCCTGACTAATGCCCCAGGTGACACGATGCAGGTGATTCAGCAAGGAGGGACGGAAGCAGCATCCCTGTGCTCGAGCTCCCCACAGGGTGCCCATCCCTCTTGCCACCCCCAGTTCTGCTGCCAGACCCAGCTGGGCTGAGACACCAGCTGCCCAGGGCCAACCTGCCTCCATGCACCCATCCTCTCCCCAGCACAGTGTCACCTCACCTTGTCCTCAGCCACTCCGTGCCAAAACGACCCTGCCAGCTCATGATGCAAGAGTGTTATTCATCAGCAGGTGGGAGAAAGGGAAGTCGGGTTTTACTTTCACAGTGATTTTTTTTTTTATGCCTTCCTTCCCCCAGGGGGTGCCTCCACAGTTGGCTTTGAGTAGGATAAGCCAGAACCATCAAGCAATGTTCACATCTTCATGGGGCTGAAGGGTGTTTTCCCAGGCTGGGGATGTTCACCAGTCATGTTGAGCTGCTGCTGCAATAGTCTGAAGGGGTTCAGGTAGGAGACCTACCCAAAAGGTGGGCATGAACCCAAGCAATAGGTTCATACCAACATTTAGGGCCAAGCCTAGTGTCATCTGCACCCAACTTGAGCCACGTGACCCACCTTCCCTTCTCCATTTATTTTACGTATCCTGTACCCAAGCTGCTCCCCCATGCCCTTCATTGCAGAATCCTTTGAGGATGGGTCCATCTTTCAGAAAAATACCCTCAGCCACAACAGGGCACTCAGCACAAAGCTACATGGTTTGCTGTGCCCCTGCTCATGAGATGGAAGCAGTTACCACCTAATCTCAATTACTCCCCAGTCTTCTTCCAGTCTGCAGGCAGAGCATGTGGGACATCCTTCACCATCAGCTCCACAGCTCCTGAGTTTGGACACTTCTTCCTCATGTTGTCTAAAATAGATGGTTTTGGTCATTAACCTGGAAAAGAAAATTCATCCCTACCTACCCAGCTAGCATGGCTGCTGGAATTTCTCTCAAGTAACGACCTAATTGGGCCCACCTCCAACTTTTTTCCTGTTTTCCATGCTCAGTCTGACACCTCTCTCCCCATCCTGCACAGGGGCAGGACTTTTAGTGCTCACAGCCCTGCTGTCCCCAGCAAGCTGCTTAATGAAAAGCCCCCCCAAGCTCAATTCCTCCTGCAGAGAGACTCCTCCACTTCTCGTGCTTCCCAGGGCAGCCACAGCACCTTGTCTCCAGCTCAATCCAACAATAAGTGGCTCAGTGGTGTTCCCTGAGACCTCCCACCTCCACAGCATTGGGTCCACCAGGACCTGGCACTCCCTGGGTCTCTGGTGCTAAGACCTGCCCTTGCTGAGCCTCTTGAGACCAGTCTTTGCCTAGCTCAGAGGTCTGTGCAAACCAGGGCACTGCTGGGAGAGGGTTAAAAACCCAGTGCTTGAATACTGGTGGGGTATTTTGGAAACCATGAGGAATTCAAGCTACTTTGTACCAGGGTGGGCAAGGAAACCCAGACAATCACAGTTGGCTGGCTAATGGTTTAGGAAGCTCTCAGTTAATTGCCACCTCCCAGTTGAGATGTGGTACTGGACTGTAGAGTAATTTAGATGCAAAACAGCAGAACAAGACATTCACCTGAACTCGATCATAAGCCAGAAAATAACCTTTACAAGCAACTTATAAACCTGCTTTACATAACAGGTTATAAAACCAGGGACCCTTTGGTCCAAAAGGCAAGGAAACAATGTCTTCTTACAGGAAGGCAACTCCTACACATACAAGACATCAGATTTAGTGTAGACACAACATCTACTTGAGGAAAGCAAGCTTTGTAAGATATTTATGTTTTTCAATGAGATATTATTGTGCAAGAAATATTATATGGCTTGTTGGCTGGGAGCAAAGATGTAGGAGGGTGTTATTAGAGCCATTAAAGCCATTAGCTATGTCAGAAAAACATGAGCCTACATTCTGCTTGAGAAAGACACTACTTTGACAAAGGCACTAGTTTAAGTATGGGCAAAAGACACTGCAGATTTTGTATGAAAGGTATGTTCTTCTAGAGGTACTTTCCATCCCCCAAATAGCTCAACCTAACAGATGGCTGGAAAAGTTTCTTCAGATGTTGGTTATCTTTCTGATTCAAGACTCTAACTAGCCTTGGTTATTCCTTAGCTAATTGTGATGACAAAACTCTTTCAAGAAATTTAATGTGGATTTTTTTCACCTTATACAAACCTTCGTGTAATTACCCCTTCACTGCTCTTTTATGTAAATCTGGAAGCATTTATGTTGCATATGGTAAACTCCCTAAAAAAAAATTGTTAGCATGATCACCACCAGAATACAGAATATTTATAAGAATTGGGAAATGATTTGTCTGGCAGCACATAGACAACTTCCTTAGAAAATTCAGAAAGATCTGAAGGATGTTAGGAAGAAAAGATGGTGGGACTTTTAAAAAGAAATTAAGTGTCAAGATTTCTTTAAGAATTAGTATCATTAAAAAGACAACTTACATGCTGGAGAACTTTTATACAAATAGTAAAGTTTGTCCAGTTTATCTGGGAAAAAATCTCCACTCCTGTAAGACCCTAAAAAATCTAGAATAGCATCTCACCAAATTGAAATCCAGTCAGATAATTTCTCTACACAAGAAAAAAGAGAAACAGAAATAGTTTCTGTAGGAATGAAAGAGCTCACAAAGCCATAAGCTGAAAATTTCAACAAGTTAACCCCACGAGGACACTGACTCATTGCAAGGACATGGAGGCAACAAAACAGCTTACTTCAAATCCAGACAAGTATAAAAGAATTGCATTTTCTTTCTTCTTTGGGTCTTCAGAAAGAAATGATCCTAAAAAAATCTCTGAACTGAACATGTAAATGTGTCCTCTATCCTCATCCCTCAACACTCATCACACCCTCTCTGCAAACAACCCAAGGGGGACAACCCAACGGCAAGGGGAACAACAGAAATAAAAGAGTGTATCACATAACACAATTGTCAGACTTAGCAAAGTTTCAGCAAAATGACATATCAGAGACTTCTGCGCTCTGGGTGGGGCAAAGCATTTAAACCACTGCCCATGAATCAGATCAACACCTTTATAGATGTTAATGGGTTTTTTAAACATTGTGGTTAATTCAGTATATCCCTATTAACCTCATGATTGAGACATGTTTTCCTGGGATGAAACACAAATAAAATTTCAATGGGAAAGAAGACCAGTAGGATTTAATTGTGCTTTGGCTAGTTATTGAGATTTGCCATCTCAAGACAAGTCTTTAGATGACTTCTTCTGAATAATAGGCTTAGAGGATTTCTTTGATTTCATAGGACTTATTAATAGTGCTTGTGTTTGTCCATTCAACCTAAGAGTTTATTTCTGACATGCCCATAAGGATTCTCCAACAAGGAAATGGTACTGCCACCTGTGAAGCCTCTTAGCTACTGATGATACTTGCACCAGCTCTTCTACTAATTTGGGCAAAAGGGTGAGCCTGCTTATAGCGGTAATCCCTGCAAGGCCTTTCTGCAAAGGGGCTGCAGTTAACATGAAACACTGTTCACCTTCTGCTTACTTTAACACCCTACAAAATAACTGATTGATTATGTTGCCCTGTAAGTCCTGGGCAAGGATATCCAGGAAACCCTCTTGAGTGGAAACCCCCTCTCCACGAACCAGGGTTAAAAGAGAGTCTGGTAAGAAAAATCAGGCAGCGCATGTAAGTGCCCCGAGTGGTGTCCACATTGAGGTGAGATGCATTTTCATCAGTCCTGCGAAGCTTATGTGGGGCAATCAGTTATTGCATGCTGGAGACATAATGACTGCCCCCCTTCTAAATTGTGCCTTGACTTACCCAAGCCTTTTAGTTACGTCAGTCAAGGATTTGAGAGACAAGTTTTTAAAACTGCAAATGAACTGCAGTGCATGTAACTGGAATAGAATCAAAACAGAAAAAAAAAAAAAGCAAGCCCCTGCCCTTGCACTGCAATTGCAGATGTCCTGAAACTGCCCTCGCAGAGTGCAAGTGTCTCACCTCACCTGGCTCATTCTCATGAAATACCCTGTCCTCAAACCACCTCTCAAGACCATCAGCTCTTCCTCTCTTTCTCCTCCTTTTAGTGAGGGCCTCTGAAAGAAGCGTTGCCTCTCTTAAAAAGTTGTATATATAACAAGGCTTTGACTGGCTTTGAAAGATGTCTCCTTGGTAGCAAATAGAGATATCACTGTAAATAACTGCAGCTTTTGCTTCCTTCAAGCCACAGCAAGTGTTTTTAGAGGAATCAGATCCTTGTCAAACAACAACAGTAGCAGCACAGCCAAGATTTCTGCCTGCCATTCCTGGAAATACCTTTTGTCTTGCTGCTACCAGGTAAAATTCAAGACAGCACAGATTAAGGGACAGGTGGATGATGTTCAGGAAGGTTTACTTGTCAGCCCTATGAAAAGTTACGATCAAATCAGATGCTGTAAAAAAGGAGTATCTGAGGCCACTGCATTTAACTCGCAGAATCAACATGCCAGTCTTGTGATGTGGAATCATAGAAAAATAGACTTGGAGAGGTCTGCCTAGCAATTCACCGATACCTGGGGCTGGATTAGTGGATTAGTATTGCTCAATATACTTTTACTAATCCAGAAAAGGAAGTGAGCAGTGAAGTGACAACAGAATCATTGCTCACTCCCTTCTCAACTGTGTTTACGAATATATTAAATAACAGTGACGATAAATTAGCACTAGCTAGTTACACAATCGTAGAGAATTGGGATGCAAAGTGACCTTGAGAGAGCCAAGAAGGGGTCAGCCCTATCCTTGTGATTACAGAGAGATGTTTATCTAGCCTGTTCTTTGAGATTCCTTGTTGGGAATCTCAGGCCTATCCAGACAACATATTCCAGCACATAGCAATCCTACTATCCGTAAGATTTCTCTCCCTCCATCTCCATTGCTACAATGCACTCTCCTAACTTTCTGCCCCTCCAACTTAAAGAACAGCTTCTTTCTTGTATTTGATGCATTTAAAAATTCATTTTCAATCTTACGCATTTAAAAATTGGCACTGGGCCCCTTTGAGTCTTCTCTGTGCAACAGCAGTGGTTCGCTGTCTCTCACTTCAGTGTTGGACCCTAAATAAGTTCTCCTGCAAGTGCAGACCTTTCTAGAGATATCTGTAGACATCTCTAAAGCACATAGAAACTTGCTTTTCTTAGTCACCTCTTCCAGACCCTTTAAAAATAGACCAAAAGACAATAGACCACAGTCCAAAAAATCACTGCTCTAGACTAAACAACCCCAGTCTCATCAGTCCTTCCCCATGCGTCATGTTTCTTCACTCTCCAATCACTTCTGTCGCATTCCTCTAGACTCTCTCCCACTGGTACATATCTTTCCTGAAGGGCAGTGCCCAGAGTTGGTCACATTACTGCCGTGTAGGCATGGTCTACACTAACGGATTGTTGGAACCATTTTATGTGTCCTACAAACAACGCTGCTGTTTATACAACTCAGGAATGTTTAACTTTTCCTTTCTTTTTTGCAACACCATGACACTGTTGATTTATGGTCAGCTGATAATTACTATAACCACCTGCAAAGCCTTTTCTATACAGCTACAGTCTACTTGACTGTTTGTCTGCCTCTCCCCTATTTATACAGAGGACTATTCCTGCATCCATACCGAAACCTGCGCCATTCTCCTTGAATTGCATTCTGTCTCTCCAGCCAGAGCTAACAAAAATGATGAGCAAAGAACTGATGGGTCTGGGCATGGTGACCGTACAGGGGTCTCATTATGGAACTCCATAATGCCAACTGCAAGGGAAAAAACATTTGAATTATTCAAAACATTGCTTAGTTCAGCCTCTCCACAGAGAGACTTGACCATCACAGTAGACAGTTCACTGACAATCTCTATTCCATCTGCACTGAGTCACATCGTTTATTTTTAATTGAATCTCTGCTTCTGAGTGGGAAATTCTCCAAACACCTCCTGATTCCTTGCTGATGGTCTGCAAGAGGCAGCCCAAATAGCCCATGTCTCATAACAACCTGTGCAAACGAGCATGTGATTGCAATGTTGGCACCATGCAGCTCCAGTCATCTCCAAGGAACAAGGAAGTTCAGGCAGGGATTCCCAGAAGCAGAAGTCAAAAGTGCAGCTTTCCTAATGCCCGAACCATTACCCAGCACAGTATGCTTCACTGAAAAGATCTCATCTTGACGCAACACCCGTTTTCGCTTCGCATTTCACCTGTGGAAGGTAGTGACCCTGTGAGCTCCCAGCAAGGTGGAGTTTCAATGTTTACCTGGGACACTACACCTTGGCGTATTGGTGGGTGAGGTGGATAAAACAAGGGATAGCGTGTCTTGAGAACAGTGACCAGGAAACCCATCAGAGTCATCCTGGCTTTTCATACACGCTTCAGCACAAGCTGAAATTCAATGCAAAAGAACAGCAAGAAACAGGAGGCTGGATGAAGAGGAAGTCTCAGGAAATTTTCTAGCTTTAAAAGAGTTAAGTCCTGAGACTTTTGACTGAATACCTTTATTCTGAAATGCCTCATGGACAAGAGTTTTGTGGGGTGTCTCATGTAGTGTGTCCTGTACAGACCGTGCTCAACAGTGAGACCAGAGCACTCCACCTCCTGCAGAGGTGGTGAGGACAAGCCAAGCAGATCCATGAAGAATCTGGTAATGCTTATCATCTCATTAAATTTCCTTCTTTTACTTCTCTTTTTGCTGAAGAATATTTTAACTGACATCAAGCTTCTCAGCTAGTTCAGGTCACAGATTAAGACGGAGCAAAGGTCTATCAAATTGTCTGTATATCTTCTTTGCTTTGTATCAGGATCTCCTAATCACAAGAATCTCTGTTACTAATTAGACCTGAACTGACTGAGGAGCAAGTGCTTTAGCACTCAAAGCCCTACAGCTTTCTCCGCTGTAGTTTTCCATGCAGGACATTGTTCACATGCCTGACAATCCCACCAGCCTCCTGGCTCACACACGGCCAGGTGTCAGGTTCTCCTGCCATTGTGAAATACTTCTAATTTAAAGGAATACAAAAGAATATAAAACCCCAAGTTATCCCACACACACAGCTTCTGTAGCATGAAGGAGTATTGTGAGGGCCCTGGTGCTCAGTGAGATGGACAGGGCAGTCCCACCTCCCTGGGCTCTGCAACCCATGCCATAGCCATGCTTGCAGCACATCCCTAGCAATCTCGGCAAGAAGGACCTGACTTCTTTAACAGGAGGGGAGGAAGGCTGGAGAGGACTAATGGGAGTACCAGGGAGGCTCTGGGATGCTGCAGCACCCCATTTGACCACCCCTCGGTACAGCTCACGTGCTGGCTGTGCAATGAGCCAGTGCTGCTGAGCCAGAGCCTGTTTCATGAGATGGCCCCATAGCTATTTTTCTTCCACTTGGCATCTGCATCGGCTGTTTCCAGCCCATTAGCTGTTCCGTCACAACCTGGGTGTGGATGCTTCCACTCCTAAGGCACGGATGAGGCCCCATTGATGGATTAACCACCTCAGTGGGCAACGTGAACAGCAGGCACGATCTGTGCTCTCAAGCTGCAGATGCCAGGAGAAACTGGATTTTAATCTCATGCCGCAGGGGTCATATCCTCAGCTCACAGCCTGATTCACATCCTCACCTCACATTCCTGACCCACTTTCTGGCACAATCCAGCCCCCTTGGGGAGGAAATGCTGAGGGTTAACTCCAAGCACATCACTGAGGCATCAAAGGGGAAAGTCATGCCTGAGACTCCCACTATAACTAGTGAAAAGTGGGGGCACCCTTTAGACCTGGCCCTCAGGAGGGCAACCTCAAGCCCTGCCTTCTTTCTTTTTAAGGAGAACGGAGAGACCTTTTTGGAGATGGACATAGACAGAGAGCCATCAAACCCACAGCTGCATGGATTTGCTTTCCTGGTCCTCTAACACTACACCCTCCAAGGCAGCGAGCAGCCCAGAAACAGCAAACCCATCTGTGCCCCTCCACTTAACCTTCTCCCATATAACAGGAATCAGGTCTGGTCCTTGATTCGGCAAATGCCCTGCAAATAAATTACACAAGAAACCTCTGATTACATAAAGTGCATTGCACAATGCATTATATAAAAGCCAGGTCACGGCCCAATCAGCCAGCACTCAGCTCTCTTACGTGAAAAAAAAATAATCCGAGGAGCAGCAAGGAAGGGAAAGAAAGAGGAGGATATTCTGCTTCACTTAAGGAGGCATGTGGCACTCATGTGGCAAACGTGCCCACCAAGTGCACGTTCACCCCCGAGCCGGCCTGAGATGAGTGGTTCCCAGCCAAACCTTGCATTTCGGCTCCAAGCCCACCTGCAGGATACACAAACTGGAGGGAGGGTTATGTGTCCCTGTGCTGGTTTTGGCTGGGATAGAGTTAATTTTCTTTATAGTTTTGGATTTGTGCTGAAAACAGTGTTGATAACACAGGGATGTTTTCGTTACTGCTGAGCAGTGCTTACACAGAGTCAAGGCCTTTTCTGGTTCTCACCCCACCAGCGAGCAGGCTGGGGGTGCACGAGAAGCTGGGAGGGGACACAGTTGGGACAGCTGACCCCAACTGACCAAAGGGCTATCCCACACCATATGATGTCATGCTCAGCATACAAAGCTGGGGAAGAAGGAGGAAGGGGGGGACATTCAGAGTGATGGCATTTGTCTTCCCAAGTAACCGTTAGGCGTGATGGAGCCCTGCTTTCCTGGGGATGGCTGAACACCTGCCTCCCCATGGGAAGCAGTGAATGAATTCCTTGTTTTGCTTTGCTTTGCTTGTGTGCACGGCTTTTCCTTTACTTGTTAAACTGTCTTTACCTCAACCGATGAGTTTTCTCACTTTTACTCTTCTGATTCTCTCCCCCATCCCACTGTGGGGGGAGTGAGTGAATGGCTGTGTGGTGTTTAGCTGCCTGCCGGCTTAAACCATGACAGGAAGAAAAGGAGGATAGGTGGAAGGAGTAGCTAGGAGCAACCCCTTTGTCCTTGCCCCCAAACCCAATTGCTATCACAGCGGCCACTGAGCTCAGGCAGGCTCCAGGTGTATGAATTTCTCCTGGTGCCACAGCCAGGCTTCAGCCTGTCAATGTGTCCATGGTACCTCCGCTCCTGAGGACCTGTTTGACCTGATCCATGGAGACCTTGGCTGTAAAAAAGGTCTCCTGAGTTATCCTCCCCATTCCCATCACCCAAGGAGTAAAGCTGTCTCCTTCCTCTGCCTGTGCACACCCACGTGCCCTGTCGTGCCTGTGGTAATATCTCCTTGACTCATTCATTTCTGAAGGAGACATGGTGGGAAGTCCCTCCCTGGGCAAGGCTGGTTACAGGGGATGGTGCTCTGGCTCCATTTCCACCTCTCACAATTTCCCTTTCGGTTTTATTAGGCAGGGCAAGGTTTCTGGGGTTTTTTTACCCTAAATCTGCTGTCAGCTGTGTTGGGATGTGCCAGAGAGGTATAACACTTGTCCACCTGGGTGTCATCCATTTGGTGACCTCTGTGTTCCCATGTTGACAGCTGGGGCTTCTGTGACCGAAGGGCAATATGCCACTGCACAAAATCCCAGCTCCTCTTGGATGCTCTTATGGTCATTCTCCTGGGAAGAGCTATTAGAAACCACCTCCTTCCAAGGCTCAGAAATATTCCATGAGGACTTCTCTGCACTGCCTTTGCTGTTTCCTATATCCCCATCTCGCTTTTCAGAATATCACCTTCCATTTAAAAGCCCAGCCCACCAGCAAAACCAACCCTCAGAGAGGGTTTCTCCTCTCCTTAGGTTTCTCCTCTCCTTACATGTTTCAGTCTCCCTGCTGGTACAAGAAATTCTCTGCAGATCTGACACAATGGACCAAGCAGTTCCCAGAGTTTCTTTGCCTCTGGGTCTTTCCATGTTACTTCAAAGCACAGCTGAAACCTCACTGTTTATTTTCAGTGTATCTCCCCTATAGATTTATTGCTTTTCCTTTGTAATGTATGCTATTATCACTAAAAGCAGCAGCAGTAACAAATTAATTTCACTGAGATCTCTGCTAATTCGATCTGATCCTGCTAGGCACGATGGAAACTTTTGCAGACGCTTCCTGCCCTGAAGTGCTTGCAAGCTCAAAATTCTGTCCGAGACCTGTTGAAGCTGATTGAAAGAGTTGTACTAAAACCACAGGTAGCTTCAGGGATCTCCAACATCAAGGTTTTCCAAGAGAAGGAGCAGGTCCCACTTGCTGTCCCTATTGTGGATTGATTGGAAATGCTGGGTCTAATTTATTGGGGTTCTTGGGCTTTAAAATCTATGAATCCCAAATCCTTTTCCTGGAAAAATATGAATATCAGGGCACAGAAATGGGACCCGTGGCCTCTGTTGTATGCCTTGGGGGCATCTCTGGCACCAGACTCAGCATGGCATTCACACTTTGTTTTGGTTTCCACCTTCTGGTGTGAAAATCTCTCTCTCATTATCAGCATTCAAATGTTCCCTGCGGCTATTTGCTGCTGATTTGAAATCAGAAAGTGTCAGAAAAGAAAACCAGGCCTTTCTGAGCAATGCATTCAAGAGAAATTTCTCATTTCTCCCCTCCAAGGTGTGTTAACAGCAGTTGATGGACACCCCGTGCCTCTGGGCAACCCGATTAGAGCCAGACAAGGTTAATGGCAAAGTGGTAGTGATTATAGGTCTGTTTTCTGTGGGACTGTCATGGTTTAACCCCAGCCAGCAACTAAGCACCACACAGCCACTCGGTCACTCCCCCCGCAGTGGGATGGGGGAGAGGATCAGAAGAGTACAAGTGAGAAAACTCATCGGTTGAGGTAAAGACAGTTTAATGGGTAAAGAAAAAGCTGTGCATGCAAGCAAAGCAAAGCAAGGAATTCATTCACTGCTTCCCATGGGGAGGCGGGTGTTCAGCCATCCCCAGGAAAGCAGGGCTCCATCACGCCTAACGGTTACTTGGGAAGACAAACGCCATCACTCCGAACATCCTCCCTGTCCTTCTTCTTCCCCCAGCTTTGTATGCTGAGCATGACATCATATGGTGTGGGATAGCCCTTTGGTCAGTTGGGGTCAGCTGTCCCAGCTGTGTCCTCTCCCAGTTCCTTGTGCACCCCCAGCCTGCTCGCTGGTGGGGTGGGGTGAGAAGCAGAAAAGGCCTTGACTCTGTGTAAGCACTGCTCAGCAGTAACGAAAACATCCCTGTGTTATCAACACTGTTTTCAGCACAAATCCAAACCATAGCCCCATACTAGCTACTATAAAGAAAATTAGCTCTATCCCCGGCAAAAGCAGCACACTTCCAAAAATGGTGTTATCTAGGGGTTATTCAGTACACAAAGGCTTTTCTGTGCCAAGGCTAGTTCACTGAGTCACTAGATGGGAAGCAAACCCATGCCACTGGGGAGATAATGCATGTAAGGCAAGAATGAGATGGCTCTTGCACAAGGCACTGGCTTCCCGACAATGACTGGCCCTATGCCTGGTAGAAAGCTGTGGGCTTTTATACTCCGAGTAAAATTCCCTGGGCAGACACGAGATGCCAATCCATGGGACGCTCAGGCTGACTTCACCTCCTGATCCTCTGGTCGGGAAACTGGTTCTGCAGCATGACCAGGGAAACCTGGCCCTGGCAGTGCCTGCACCAAATCCTCCCTTTATGTGAAACAGCATTGAAGAGGTGCTTCAACTCACACTTTCCCCAAAAAGACTGATGTGCCACCCACACCTCTGTCCCACACAAATGGTGCATTCAGGAGCTCCCCGCTTATTACCAACGCAAAGAGACTGCAACCTGTGCAAGAGGACATAATCATGGGGTCAAGCCTTAATGACAGTTAGGTAATCCAGAATCCCATTTGATAAGCAGGCTGATGCCTCACAGCGTTTTTTGTCACTGTGGGTGGCAGCACATGATTGCTCAGATGCACAGGGGAGGTGAGACCCTTCAGCTGCCGAGGAGCCCTCCATGGGCCACAACAGAGGCAGTGCAGACCAGCACTGGCCTTCCTGCACCACCAATGATGACGAATACGCTTTGCACCAAAGAACGAGGCTCAGAGGAGAACCCTGCAGACTCTCAGGGTCACACTATTCACCAAAGCCAAGCAATGGAAATTACTAATGGCGCATTCTTGGCCAAGCAACAACTACATTGGTACAACATAGGCAGTGCAAAAGAAGGGTTCCTGGCAAGGCATTGGCCCATCAGTCCAACTCCCAAGGCTTTGTCAAGCCTCAGATATAATGCAGAGGAATCAGCGCTGACCTCCTTCACCCAGTGGTCCTCACCTGATGATCAGGGAAACCCATACTCAAATTCCTTCGCTCCCTGAAGAAATCAGACCCAAAACTGAAGAGAACAGCCCCTGTGCTAACAGACACCCTGAGTGTCAAATGGCCATGAGAGAAATCTACACATCTCTCCTTTGGAAAGCTTTCCTACTTTGCATTAAATAATCAAAAAGAGAAAGTGCAAGTCACTTCCATCAGAAAGGGCATGGCAGAGGACCTTCAGCAGGAGACCTAGTGAGAACCCTTCACCTTAGTGTCCTCTCAAGTTTACTTGAGCTTTCATGAAAAACTGGCATTCAGGTCTCTGCAGGTGGGAAGGAAGCTGGACCTGTGTCTTCTGCAACCACAAGATGGGATAGAGAGGTAGAAAGGTAACAACAGGAAAGCAGTCGGGGAAAGAAAGGAAGCAAGCTGTAGGACAGGACAGACCAAGACTATGTACCCTCCCCTGCCTGGCATTAAGGGGGATGGAAATGGTGGGTATTTGGCTTAAACACCTCCATTCTCAGACTGGAGCATTTTGGGAATTTTGGGGATTACCCTGCTGTGTAGTGTACAGATGTTAGGGCAGTTAATACCATCTTTCCTAGATGGGAAAGGCCACTGGGGCTACAGGTATCCCTGTCCCACAGCAGTCCCCTTCCCCAGGCGTCCCGGGGGAGCCTTGCACAGACTCTCCACACATCAGTTGAAAATTGCCAAGATGGAGCTGCTGTGCCTTGGGCTGTGCAGGGAGGGTCATGGGGCAGAAGACTGCAAGATGCACGTGCAGCAACGCTCAAGTCACCTACAGCCCAGTGCAGAAAATATCTGGCTGCTGTTGTGGGCACACTAAAGCACCCTGTGGATTCAGGGTGATTTATGGGGAGCTCTTAGAGAACGAAGGCAGCCATGTGTTGCAAGTCCAAAATCGCCCTCTGTATGGGACCAGATGCCCTCCAGAAGTCCCATAGTGGTGTCCACCTCTCCCCAGGCTCTAGCAGAACAAGGAATGTGTTTCTTCCTCCCCTTGTTTCTGGAGTCCAGTGCTTGGCTAAGGAATGGCAATGGAAAGTGATATATGTATATATGTTGGGAGACAGGTAGCAGTGACATTCACAGTGATAGTTACCGCTTGACTTAATTATACAAATATCATTGTATACTTCTTGCCAGAGTAAAATGTTTGACAGCATTTTTGTGTCATATTTATTAGTTACCACAAATGTTAAAGCATTTTCAGGGCTCTGATCTACATGCACAAGGTCAGGCATGGTGTAAAGCTGTGATAGAAATGGTCTGCACCATGAAGGGAGGGAGCCCAAGGGATTTGCACCAGGCAAGAGCTTGGCTGCCTGGTCCAACTCAGCTAACAGAACCTCTGGTTTTAGTGCCATTCCTCCTGCTCAGAAACTGTGTCTTATAAGGGATCCATTGTCTGGCAGACACTCTTTGCCAAAAAGGTTTTATGCCTGGTTTTGATCAGAGCAGAAGCAGTAGCGTTCACCCCAGAGCCCAGGCGAGGAGTGCTGCTGAGGCAACCTGGTGATGCCCGGCGTGTGGCTCAAGACAGGCAGGGAAGGCTTTCCCTGCACCACTGCTCTTGCTTTTCTGCTAGGGCATGGGAGAAACACCAGCGTGGCATCGAGGACAGGGGGAGACAGGTTGTCAGGCAACTGAGCAAGCAGCTCTCTTCCTCATCATCTTTTTCAGCCTTTTATCTTCTTTAATCTATGGCTCATCTGCTGCTGGAGCTTTGGGGCACCACTTGCTGCCCAGCCACCTCCCTATTTTCCTCCCTACAGCCTCTTTGGTCAAGACTAATGAAGTGTTACAAGACAAGGGAAGCTGGCATCTTCTTGGAGGCATCAGGCATGGGCAGCCATGGGCAGAGTACACAGATCGTGGATACAACATGGGAGCACTCACCTCCCTTTCCTCAGGTCAACCAGGCACCCCTTACACCTTCATCTGTTGCTGTGCACTCTCCTTCCTCTGCATGTGGAGGGTGGCTCCTTCTCACATTGAGGTCAGTGATGAAAGCAGGAAATAAATAAAGTAAATTGAGAAAGATCAGCTCATCAGCCCAAGTGCAAACACTACCTAGCGATCCAGGGAGCATCTTGTAGTGTGCAAACAGGAACTGATAGAGATCCTCTTCCAAGGGCTGAGCCTACTCATAACTAGCAGATTCCCTTGGTCTAAGCCACCTCCTGCATATCTGGGTGTGAGCACTGCTATCTACCACTGCATTGTGCACAGCCCAGATCTCTCATGGGCCGCGGGCGATTCTCAAATTAGAGAGAATAGTAACGTCAACAGTGGCAGATTTGTTGTCCTCGTTAGTCCAGCATGTTAGAGAGCATTTCAGGATGAAAGTGGAGGGAGGAACATGCATTTTTATCTTGTCACATTCTTGCATACGGAAGGGAAGAGCTGAATCCTTGTGACGAGCTCTGCCTAGCAGAGCAAGCCCAGCTGCAGGACCAGCCTGTGGATCTCAAGCTACAGCAGACCAAAACATCACCTTGGGAACATCTCTTGGGGCTCAAACCACAAAAGGGCTCAGTGCCTGGCAATGACAACTACAACGGTTGAAAAATAGCCTCACTAAGGGGTCAGGGCTCTCAAGGCACTACTGTCTTCACAACTCGTTTCACCTACTCTTTTTTTACCCTGGGGAAGCTGAGCCATGGGAAACCACCTGAACCCCCTCATAGGAAGTGCTGCAATGGGGAGGGTGCCCAGCAAAGAGGGTGGTCTCATACCTCACTTCCACTGCACAGGGCATTGCTGAAGGAAGGGACATCTTAGGATCACTCAAGGGGAGGTAACAAGGCCATACAGCAGCAGGATGAAGCAACAACATGGGCAGCATGAGGCATGAGGAGGAAAACCTGCTGTCAGGTCAGATTCCTTAGTCCAGGACAGGACACACAGCTATGTTCCATTCCTGGCACTATTGCCACTGATCCCTGTGGAGCAAACACCAACATGCAGAGATCTGCAAGGCAGATGGACCATAACCATCAAGGCTGACCACCAGCATCACCCAGGCCAAAGAGCTCCACACCCAGCAATTCTCACCCCAAACCTATCCGTCCTGCTTGGCAGAGGGCATCTTGCTTTCAGAACAACACCAGATCTTGGTTGAAAGGCTGTGCCACCCAGTGCAGTGCTGGGCAGGGATGCCCTACACGAGCTCTGCTTGATGGATGATGGTAGTAGGAAGCAGTTAAGAGCTAGCACAGGCAAGGTAGCCAGCTAACAGCGGGGTACAGCACCCAGTGGCCAGTCCTGCTTGTCCGACACATGCTGGGGTATCTCTTCTCAGCCCCACACAGCCTCCCCTACCCCCAGTACTGTCCCTAGCATGGACTAGATGCTGAGGGCAGAGGAAGAGCGAAGGAGTGGCGGGACGGCGGGATTGTGCTCAGCTTGTTTAAAAGAGTCCTGGATGAATCAAACCTGCTGAGGGTGGAAAACGAGCTTGGTCTTAAAAGTGTAAATTTAAAGTGTATTTATTGGCCAACACACGCACACAAAACATAGCTAGGACTTCATGTCCTTGGCTAGGTATTATTGTGCTCACCACCTCAAAAAGGTGTCCAGAGGGTCTTTGCTGGCCAAGGACTGCCTGTTGGTCTTCACAGCTCCTAGGGATGGCCCCACCGTGGTACCCAACAAACCCCCCGACTCTCTGCATTTTTTCCTTTGGGAATTGGCACTTTTCCTTGCTGCCACCATCTCGACCATCCCACCTCTGTCTGCAGCCTTACCTTTCCCAGGGTGGCTGCTTCCCCAGCATGCAGCCAGGGTATGGCAGGGTCAGAGCTGGGACTTCAGACTCAGGGAGCTGAGCCCTGGGAGCAGGCGATTAGCCACAGATGGGGTTACGGAGAGATAGGGAGAGGGTGGGGAGCAGAGGGAGCCTCTCCCTGCTTTTTGCTTGAGCTGTTCCACCTCACAAGGCAAAAAAAAAAAAAAAAAAAAAAAAAAGAGTCCCTTGAGCCAGAGAGTGCATAAAGAGCAAGCACAGCTCCACCATGAGTCATCTCTGCTTTAAGACAGGAAGGTAAAGTTGATGTTTCCCACTCCCTGAACACAGGGGTCTGGCATTGCCACTTCTGCTGGGGGAGCATGTCCCACGGAGTAAGCCTCGGGGACTGCACAAGCCAAAGTTCAGACCAAGAGGAGCAAATACCATGGCATAGCTGATACGTGGTCCCCAGCCGCGTGTCTTGTGTGACATTCAGCAACATCCCTCTGAAGTCGCAGCTTAATGGGGTCAGAGCAAACCTCCCTGCAGAGCCAGGACCCAGCCTGCGCGTAGAGAGCACAGGCAGCACTCCTTGGACATGTTACTGATGAAATCCCAGGTGGATTCAAGATGAATACCGGAACTTTTCACATTACTGCCACACTCCCACTGGAAAGGCTAAACCCAAACGTACCCTCAGAGCAGCCCATGTCCTTTGTGCTGCTGCAGAGAGAGCAGCATGAGAAGTTTCCACCTGCGCTGCCCTTCCCAGCCTTCCCCCTGTGTCCCAGGAGATGTGACAAGGCGCAGAAGCAGCATTCGGGATGACAGTGCTTGTGGGACCCATGGGACTTAGGAGCCCAGCTAGGGCCTCCCTGCTCCCACCCCAGGATCCCTAGAAGGTCAGTGGGAAGGTAGGTGCTGCCCTCCAGCCCTCCCAGCTGCTTCAACAGCCAAGTGGACACATGGGATCAAGGCATGAGCTGGATGGACACAGCTCATGCAGGGGGTTCCCCTCTCAGGGTTTTGCAGACCTTTTGGGGAGTAACGCAGGTTCAGGCTGTCCTAGCAGGCAGTGCAAGAGTAACCTGAAGACGAAGGGTTTAACTGGAGATGGGTACGCTACAGAAGGCAGCATGGAGGCAGCTTGGGCAAAGCAGAGGACAATGCAAGCTCTATGCTCCTCTCTCAGTGCTACATCTATGTCCACCATCCCCACTTCCAAGTGAGGTATTTTTGTTGGCAATGCACACGGCCTGGATCCACGTCTTCTTCATAACTCAGTGTGGGTGATCCCCAAACAGACTGCAGCTCCACTGGCACCAGCGTGTTGCAACACTCCTGCTGTGCACGCTGCGCTCCTCATCAGAGCTGCTCAAAACCCAGCAATGCAGGGACAAGCAAAACAGTTTTCTCCTCTCAGGAGCCCCAAATGGCTGCTCTAGCAGTGAATTCACCTTTGCTGTCTCCGGCAGCTCCCAATGGAGGCTGTTGATTTTTTTCTAGGAGATCAGCACCTTCCCAAGGGCTGCAGCTCACGCGCTGGCACAGCCAAGGTCTGCCCTGGCTCACGCCGAGACCCATTTGCCCCAGGGGTACCGGTTCAAGCTGTAAATCCCAGCCTGAGTGAGGCCTGCCAGTTCACGTGGCCCAGCCAAAATTCCTGAAGAAAAACTAATACTAATAAATAGAGGTTTGCTGCAAATGCTGGCACAAGCCAGAAAGAGGTTGCTGAGCTTTGCACAGAAACCTACCAACAGTGTTGTGGTTTCAGGTGAAACTCAAGACACGTGGGTCCCTCAGCCGAGTTTCACCGCCGCGTTTCAGTGTCAACCCCAGCAGCAGGAGCCAGCCACCGCTGCGGGACGCGGCCGAGGCAGTGCCGGGAGATCAGGCTGATGGCTGGGAGCACGGCCGGCCCCCCAGTCCCTCCAAGGCTGGAGTAGCTGGGCTGGTTCAGGAGGTGGAGGGGAGCTGATCCGCCCTGTACCTGTGATAACAGGGTGCCCTGGCAGCCTGCAGGTCCCAGATTTGGGCTCGCTCCCCATAAGGTGGCAGGGAGGCAGCCCAGCCCTCTCCAGCTTGCACCTGGGATGGAGCAGAGGCACATGGGGGTAGCACCTGGCTCTCAAGCTACAAAGTGCAGGTGGGACCTAGGTGGGCAGCCCATGCAGCCCTCCACCACCAGCCTGACTCACTATGATGCCCACTGGACCCTGGGGCACCTCCATGCTGACCACCTTCTCCATCCCTGCCAGCAGCACTGCCACCGGGAGCTGCAAGCCCAAAGGATCATCCAGCTGTTCCATCTCTCACCCTGCATACCCGAAACACCGCGGCTTGTGGATTCAGGGCTGCTCACTGCTGAGCAGGCTGTTCTCTCCATCTCTCACCACCAAATAAATTTTCCCCCATGCAAAACTGCAGCCAGGCCACCCCCTATTTCCAGGAGCAATCGCCTTGCAGGGGAAATCCCTCCGCTCAGGCAGGGCTTTTCTGTCCTTGTCGCAGGAGGGACAGCAGCTTTGCAGCGTCCCGTTTCCACAGAGCTGCCCCGTGGCTGCATGCTGGCACCCAGAGGTGCAGGAGAGGCCTCGCAGAAGTGTGTTATGGGCTGATAGTTTATCTTGGATCACTCCCGAGCACCAGCAATCTCACACCCCTTGGAAGAAAACCCTTTTGGCAGCTTTGAATGTTACTCTTCAGGCACAGCAGCAGGAACATGGAAATATTTTCATCCTCGGGAACAAGCTACCTGTGAGATGCTGCGCTGCTCTTCCCAGACTGCAAAGTCCTGAGGCAGGGTTAACTCATTAGAAGAGGGGGCAAGAGTGGCTGGAGCCACGTCCCTGCTCCCAGCCCTGCCGGTAGCTTGCACTGTGGCTTTGGCCCCGTCATCTTCATGAGCCTCACAGTGGCCAGCTGAGACGGGAAGATAAAGGCAGCCCTGTCCCCACACCACCAGACCATGGCTGTAAGGCATTTTTATAGCACTTTTCACACACAGGTGGCAAAGAGCACAGCCATCCAGGCAAACTGTGGGGTTTGCCCCCCACCCTGGCCCTGGGGAGATGGGGGAACGGCTGCTGCATTGGGGAAATGGTGTAAGCACAACAGGGAGCACAGGTTTGGAAAAGGCCAATGCTTTTCCCCAGCACAGTGGCAGCATCAGTTCTGCGGTCCCACCTTGGAATGGACAGCACGTCGCCAGGGCAAGCAGGGGGTGCCAAACACACTTCTGGATGCTTTTGTTGAGTGCTGAGACAAGCTCCATGTCCACAGCAGGGAAAAGAGCAAGGGAAGGGGCCCTGCAAACCCATCTCACTACGAGCCAGCATGAGCAAGAAAGGGAGCCATCCTCCTGCCTCAGATGACAGGGAGAGGCTCCCCCCATTTATGGGGTCATTCCAGGCGCCATGGCTGTGATGTACCACCCCATCCCTGCCTGGACCCTGCGCTCCCCCCGACGCTCCCTCCTCAGCTGCTGCTCACACCCTCCATGTCTCATCCCACCTCCCTACAACCGTCAGTGCTTCAGGGCAGGGAAAGTATCTCATTGCCTCTTTGCGTTGGGCTGTAGCAAATCGCTGGCTCTAAAGAAACTGCAGTTCCTGATGAAAAACATCACAGTCACGGGGCAGGAGCTGTGAGTATTACTCACTCGGGGAATTGCTTTCGTCTGTGTCAAAAGGGGCCAGGGGCAGGAGCTGCAGGGATGGAGGCTGGGAGCTCTCACTCTTCACTACCGGACGATGATGAAGTGGCACAGGCCACTGGTCCCCCATCTACCTGCGCCTGGGAAAGGCACGTGGTTCTCCAACACCTTGCCATCCCCCAACAGGTACCCAGGGACCCCCAAAAAAGTGAAGGAAAGATGTAGGCGCACCTATATAAATGCAAGGTATAGGGCAGGTATAAAGCAGGGCAATATATTGCCCTGTGCCCATGGAAGGGAGGGACATGGAGGTCTATTTTGAAGGGCATAGGGGAAAGGAAAGGTCCTTGGGATGGGACTCCAGGGAAAGAAGGGACGAGGTCCTGATGCCACAGCCGTGGGAGAAGGGTTACCCTTCTGCAGCCCCAGGCTGGATTGGGAGGGATCCTGGGATTCAGTTGCCCATTATTTCTCCTGGCTGAGCCTTTAGCAAAGCTAATCTCCACTGACAAGACCTAACAGCGAGAGCTGGCTCAGCCCTGTCCTGTAGGACATCCCTCACACTGGGCGGTCCTGCCCTGTGAGCCCTGATCCCACTGGACGGAGGAAAGACATCACCACCTGCCCCCTCCGCTCTTCCTTTGGTTCAGCGGAGGAGTCCTCGCTCCAGGACAGGGTCTGCTGCTCCCTGGTGTCACTACAGAGCTGGCTGCCCACCAGCAATAGCCTCATCCCTTGCCTTGTAACACCAGCAGGGTCTCCAAGCACACAGAAGGACACGTGGCAGCATCTCCAGCCCATGACCATGGTCTCTCCCTGCGTTAACACAAGGCAGGTCAGCATTCAGCAAAACCAAGCTTGGCTACGACATGTTTTGGTAGGGAAGAGCCAGCAAGCTTACACAAACTCGCAGCCCAGGGGAGCCACCACTGTAGTTTTCTTCCCAAACACGGAGATCCTCAATGTTCAATACACACAGAAACAACAGGGGATTTAGCCAAAAGGGAGAGACTCCAGCTAATAAATCAACACTGTCCCAGGCTCCTGTCATGCCCTTTGCTGGCACCATCCTCAGCCTTTCCAGGCACATGCAGGAGCAACATGAACAGGAACAGTCTGTCTGGTACCTTTGGCAGCGCAGGAGCCACCAGCACAAGGCGCAAGTGTTTCTGTGCCAGCTCACAGCCAAAGCAAGCCCAAGTTAGCAACTGCAAACAAAGCCCTACAGAGCAGATCCCCCCATCTAGCTCTCTATTGGGAACAGGCAGCGAGTTTGCTGAACCTGGTCATGATGCTCAGCACGAAAACTGAGTAATGAGGAGATCCTTGATGCATCCCTGGTTCATTCCTCTGCAAGAGCCCACCGCGTCACCAGCCACGCAGCACCTCCCCACCATGCTCATGGCCAATGCTTATTTTTCTCCTGGTGGCTGCTGAGCCTTTAGCACTTGGGTCTGGTGCAAAGATCAATCATCTGTCAGCAGTCCTGGCTAACTGGGGAGGTCCCGGTCAACCGGAGGTTAGCTAATGTGACACCCATCTACAAGAAGGGTCAGAAGGAGGATCCAGGGAACTACAGGCCTGTCAGCCTGACCTCGGTACCAGGGAAGGTCATGGAGCAGATCATCCTGAGTGCCACTACAACCAGGGGATCAGGCCCTGTCAGCATGGGTTTATGAAAGGCAGGTCCTGCTTGACCAACCTGATCTCCTTCTATGACAAGATGAGATGTGAATGAGGGAAAGGCTGTGGATGTTGCCTACTTGGACTTTAGTAAAGTCTGTGACACCGTTTCCCACAGCATTCTCCTGGAGAAACTGGCTGCTCATGGTTTGGATGGGCGTCCTCTTCTCTGGGTAAAAAGCTGGCTGGACGGCCCAGCCCAAAGAGTTGTGGTGAATGGAGTTAAATCCAGTTGGCGGCCAGTCACAAGTGGTGTTCCCCAGGGCTCAGTACTGGGGCCAGTTCTGTTTAATATCTTTATCAGTGATATGGACGAGGGGATCGGGGGCACCCTCAGTAACTTTGCAGATGACACCAAGCTGGCCGGGAGTGTTGATCTGCTGGAGGGTAGGAAGGCCCTGCAGAGGGACCTGGACAGGCTGGATCGATGGGCTGAGGCCAACTGTATGAGGTTCAACAAGGCCAAGTGCCGGGTCCTGCACTTTGGTCACAACAACCCCAGGCAACACTGCAGGCTTGGGGAGGAGTGGCTGGAGAGCTGCCTGGCAGAAAAGGACCTGGGGGTGTTGGTCGACAGCCTCCTGAACATGAGCCAGCCCAGGTGGCCAAGAGGGCCAATGGCATCCTGGCTTGTATCAGGAATAGTGTGGCCAGCAGGACCAGGGAGGTGATCGTGCCACACCTCGAATCCTGTGTCCAGTTTTGGGCCCCTCACTCCAAGAAGGACATCGAGGTGCTGGAGCGTGGCCAGAGCAGGGCAACGAGGCTGGTGAAGGGTCTGGAGCACAAGGCTGGTGAGGAGCGGCTGAGGGAGCTGGGGGTGCTCAGCCTGGAGAAGAGGAGGCTGAGGGGAGACCTTATTGCTCTCTACAGCTGCCTGACAGGAGGCTGTAGCGAGGTGGGGGTCGGTCTCTTCTCCCAAGTAACAAGGGATAGGACAAGAGGAAACGGCCTCAAGCTGTGCCAGGGGAGGTTTAGGTTGGATATTAGGAAAAATTTTTTCACCAAAAGCATTGTCAAGCACTGGAACAGGCTGCCAGGGAAGTGGTTGAGTCCCCATCCCTGGAGGTATTTAAAAGAGGTGTAGATGTGGTGTGCAGGGACATGGTTTAGTCATGGACTTGGCAGTGATAGGTTAACGGTTGGACTTGATGATCTTAAAGGTCCCTAAAAAATTCTATATTATGATTCTATTAAAGACTTCATGGCACCAGAGGCTGCATCTTTTGCACCATCTCACATGGTTTGAGCAACTTGCAGTTTCGTCTTGCTCCCCCAGCACAGCCCTGGGGCTCCAGTGACCAGAATCTCTTCCCCCACTGACAAACTGCCCTTTCTTTCCCAACCCCAGCTCCTTTCCAGACAATATTTCTCCCATTTTTCAGTTCCCCCACCTGACCTTTTGATTTTCCCTTCCCTGTGGTGTACCCTGCACTTGCTAAGTACCACCCTCACCCCTTGAGCAGCATCACTCTGCCTTCCTGGGGAGACCACGGGCATCAAAAGCTGCTGCCCGCCAGAGCCACTTTGCTACCGGTGCTTCCCAAAAGCTGCTGCCTTGGCTGGGAAAAATCACTTCAGGTCCAGAGTGTTTTCCTGATAACAGAAACCTCAGCAAACAAGCCATCCCCCAGCCAAGCAGCACAGTCACTGTGGGAACAGCAAACTAGGGGAGAATATTCCCTTTCTGTGCCAAAAACCAGGCAATCACTCCTTCCCCAGCCAGCCATGGAAATTTAGCCTAAGGGTTTTCAAAAATGACCAGTGATTATGGATGCCTGAGCAAAATGTCCTTTATTTCCAGGAAACACATGCTTCTTGCATTCAGGGAGTCATCCTGAAGCCAGACAGCCGTGGAGATCCAAAACCGCCTCCAAAAAGATCTCAGTGGCCCTGATCAGTGAGAGCTGAACAGTTCAGCAGGCAGGAAAACCCCACAGCACTCAACCTGCTCTGATCACCCCATCATCCCAGCTGCGCTTCATCAACTTGTTTCCCTAGCTTCATGTCATAACTCTTGTGATTGCCACTCAAAGCTATCAAGGGCACCTGGCAAGCAGGGGTCTGGTGGCAGAAGAAAGGCTCCGTCCATCACCCTCTCCTGAGCCAGCACCAGGTGCCTCCCAACAACCCCTTTTTCAGAGAACATCCTTGCAAAGCACAAGCTGACCCTTTTAGGAGAAAGCTGCCAAAAAGGTGGCTCAGGAAAAGGCCCAGGAGGACACAGCAACTTTTCTAAAGGTCTGCTAGAAAGCAGATACCATTGAGCTCTGTCTTGGCTGACTCCAGCCACACGCTACACGTATCAACATCGCTCCAGCCCAGCCTTGCATTTGGAAACACCCCCCCATTCGTGCTCGCCTCCCATGCATGGGAGACTCACCGTAACAGCTTCAAAGGTCTCCTATCTCTACAAAATCAACGTGGTAGCAATGCCTACACATCCAAAGCAGTGGCAAAACATCATATCCCATTGCTATTGCCTCAGCTCCGGCACTTCCCTCCCTTTCCCCTTGTCCTGCCTCTTGTGACATGACAAGGCACAGGCTCTCCAGGGCAGCTCTGTGTTTGTACAGCTCTTGTTTATGGACGGGACCACAGCTAAGCAAACACCTGCAAGCAAGCGAGTGCCCACTCACTACTCTGGAAGTGGAAACCCAGCACGGGTTGTCAAACAAGCCTGCTGTGAATAACCCAGGCCCTACCCCAGCTTTCATAACAGAAATTAGTCACGGTGCACCAACAAGAGCAGTAAATCAGGCAACAGGAGATAAAAGTTTGCAGTGGAGACCTCACTTGTCCTCTCTTATGTACTCGAGACACCCCTTTTCTTTGGCTCCTGCCTTTCCAGGTACATTAGAGGCACAGGGACCCTCTGCTCCTGACGCAGAAGTGCTTTGCATTTTGCTTTAGATACCAACTGTTGCTCGAGAAGTTAGATGGCACCAACACCCAGTCCCTAAGAGCATCCCCAGGCTTCTCCAGCTAAATTTGAAGGTGGTTTTGTCCACCCACATTGGCCACAGGGGTCTTATTTTAGCAGATGATAAAACATGACCCAGAACATTTGCAATATTTGACCATACAAACAAAGGCTCCAGAATGGCTCAAAGATGCCTTTAAATATTTGGATACTGGGGGATCTGGGGCATTGAGGAGTTACTCTTCCTCTGAAAGAGGAGGCAGGAGCCCGTGGATCAACCAAGGCTTTCACAACATGAGGAGCATTGCGAGCACAGCTGGGGTAATGTGTTACCTGGGTAACTTTAGCTGACAGAGATGTATCCCCTCCGGGTGATGTAAGCTGGGTTAGCAGTGGGCAGTTTTGCCAGTCTCAAGTGCATTTATTTCAAGGCCTTTGCCGAGATACCATTATCTGTCACCAAAATGGACCTTTACACCAGCAAACATCTGCAGCGCAGGCCTGCCCTAGGCTCACATCTGGCTGCTGAGCACAGTGGCGTTACCTTGTGAAACACTAGCAGGTTGGTACTTGTACGAGGGTTTAGTTATGAGTGAGTTCATTTATCATCAGTTAATTTGGCATTGTTATTTTTGGAGAAGGCTAGCCTGGACACTGCCCGACGCTTTGCTGCAAGCTGCAAATGGCAGTTTTACGCAA